>CM077081.1:183054439-183654439 GCA_039513925.1 Platanthera zijinensis
GTTGTGAAGGACATGAGGGCAATTGCTCTCGTATTGTCTTGAAATTCAGTAGAATTGACATTAGAATGATATGAATCATCTGGATGGAATCTTGGAGGATTTGGAGACAGGTAGAAACCTCAAAACCCTAACCTTAGCTTTAGGGTAAAATACCAAATAAGTAAAATCGATCACTAAACATTATTTAAAAGCTGTGAAACTCAGGTATAGTAAGTTTTGGGGCTGGTACAATCTATAGCAATTTTACTGCAATTTTATGATGTCTATTTCCAACACTTCATTTGTAACGTTTGTTATGGCCTTAATTGATATTTTAATTATTTGGATCTTTCTATTAATTGAAATACCATGAAATCTTAAAAGTACATGTTTTAGGTCCGAATGGTTGCTCTTGAATTATTGTATGATTTTTAGTTGAGTAAATCTAGTACTTCCTTCACAAATATTGAAAAGGGGTTTTATGCTTTAAAAATTAATTATGGATGATATTGCTGCTGAAAAATTATGAAACTTGGTCAATACTATTTTTAAGGTTTTATCTGCATAATGTAATTTATTTATAATTTTTGGATTGATATTCTCTATACTTGATTCATAATTGACGAAAGATAGAAAATATTGCTAAAATAGTTTTAGTGCTCTTTTGATGATAGAAAAATTGTGATGCTTTGGATTTACTATTTTGAGATAGCAAAATATTTATAATAATTTTGTTGGACATCTTGCATGAGTACTTAGGGTAGTTCATGTTCAAACCGGTAGCCCATGGAATTTTCGAGGAAATTAATTAAATGCCAGATAAATTAGGAAAATTATAGATTTCTGATTATAGGCTAATCATATCATGATATACCTCCAGTAAATAAGTTAGGGCATTTGGATGAGTATTGGATCATTTCCTAACCGGTTCGACATATAGTTTAGGTTGGTCTGCATATAGCAAATTGTTAAATTGCAATATGACATGATCTGGGATAGTTGTTAGAGTTAGTCATTTTGTCTGGGTGGGTAGATGTGGATGATTTCGCAATAGAATGATATGAAGAGTAGTGAGAAGTAGTGATGGCTAGAGTTAAGAGGTACTCGGGTTCGACAGAAGATCGTCTTTCCCGAAGAGAGTAAGGTTAAACTCACCCTAGGTTAGTCAATCGCAAAATGAGAAGGGAATGGGTAAAGGGAATCAACCAATAACAATAAGTGACTTGCGAAAGGGAACGATGGGCTTCAGCTACCATCATAGTTCCTAGTGCCCTTTAAGAGCCCTTCACAGGGAATACCGGGGGCAGTCCTGGGTTAACGTAAACTGTAAAAACAAACTGAAAAAAGTAACTTAGTAATTAGGATCTTACATTTCACAAACACTATTTGCACAGGAAGATTGTTGGGAGCTTCGGCTCGACTGGTTAAGAGACGGACGGAATGGTCCGGAGAGCTTCGACTCGACTGGTTAAGAGACTGACGTTTTGGTCCGGGGAGCTTCGGCTCGGTTTTTGTTTGATTACGATTAAATTTGCATGTGCATAAAGGAAAGAAAAATTAAGGTGGTGGGTCTTCAGTATTGGAGGGTCGATGCACCGACGCCAATACGCTGACTCGGCAAGTGTGGTTAACACTTCGCCAATAGAAGTCCGGTGCGCCAGGCGGCAAGAGTACGCAGGAGTCCGCTTCGTGCACCAAGCGTTGAGGCGTACGATTGGTCTGACCGGTAGTGCTTTACTGGTTTAGAGGTGGGCGAGGCCCAACCCACCGCTTCCGTCTGCCACTACGGAGGTATCTTGGGAGGTAACGGCTCTGAAAGGGGTAACTAAAGGTCTGTGTGCACAGAGTCAGGTGTGTGAGTTGCACTTGCATGTTCCATCATACCCACTTGCATGTCATAGCATAATCGATTCATTAAACCCCTGACACCTAAAGTATATGTGGAATGGGATGCTTATACATTAGGACTTGCAAAACGACCCCTTGGTCTATAAGCTTGTGTGGGCAAGTTTATAAATTAAGGTTAAATTCAATATATATATATATATTGCTGTTTGATAACCGACACCCCAACATATAAGTGGTATGGGACACTTTATACGATTGGAGCCTTGCAGAAGATCCCTTGGCTTAGGTGCTTACGCACATAAGTTAAGGTTACTTTTCCTACTTTCTGTTATTGTCATTATTATTATAGAATTGCTAGATTAGTTCCGCTGCCACCTATTTCTTTGATTTAATCTCCACCTTCATGTCCATTCCTTTCTTCCTCTCCGCTCGGTACCTAGGAGCCATGGGGGAAGGGGTAGGGGATGATAGGGCTTAGTCTTTATGACTAACGGTTTTCGAGTCGCATCATTTTAGGGAATCGTGGAGCCCAGCACGGGGGAGCAACCCCATAGACTGGTGCGCTTGGAGATGGGGCAGACTAGCTCTGGAGTTCATACAGCCGGGACTGTGAGTCTCGACCTTGAGTAGATTTTCTGTTTTTGCTTCCGCATGAGTGATTTGTTGTGAGGACATGATGTACCGGGCTTAAGCCCGTATTTTTAGTACTCTGATATATTATGATGTGGACACTCCCATCGTGGAGATTTTATTTCTATATATGTGATTATCTTGTGGACTTGCTTTTACTTCTTTTTGCTACCTTTCTGTGATGGAATTGGCCGGTAGAATCGGCGCTTTGTGGTGATGACCTTTCAGGGCGTGAAGGTGTCACCGCAAAGGGGCGGTTCTGGGCCTAAGACCCCGGCATTTTAAAAAGGAAAAAAAGGGGTCTTACAGCATAACTGGGTGAGAGATTGATGTCATGTGCAGTTGTGTACAAAGTATCACCCCAAAATATGATAGGTAGCTTTTCCTCAAGTAGCATGCACCTCACTTTTTCCATCAATGTCTAATTCATTCTTTCTACTACGTCATTCATTTGTGGCATCTTGGACGGAGTATTTTCATGTATGATCCCTTGATCTATGTAGTACTCATCAAAATGACCAATATACTTTCTCCATTATCAAACCTTATGCCCTTTAACTTCTTCTCGTACTACCTCTCCACCTCGGTGTGGAATCTCTGAAAAGTGTCCAGGGCCTCATATTTGGTCTTAATAGTGGAGACCCAAAGCTTCCTCGAAAAATGATAAATTAACATCACAAAATAGGATGCTCCTCATCTTGTCTGGACCTTCAGTTGTCTGCAAACATCAGTATATACAAACTCCAGAAGCTTAGATCTCCTCGTGGATTTGTTGCTCTAGAATGAAACACTATTTTTGTTTCCCAGCCATGTAGTGATCACACCTCTCCAACTCTGATCTACAGATAAATCAGTTATCATCTTCTTCATGGAGAGACATCCTAGTCCCTTCTAGCTAATACATCATTATCTTTAATGCTATAAGGAGGTGGATGATCCATCTCTAACATTATTGGCATGAGCAGCATCTGGTATTCCATTCATATAATATAGGCTATTATCTCTCCATCCTCTGGCGACTATGAATGATCCTCTAATCAGTTTCTAAAAATATCCACCAATGACATTAAGGCGTCCCTCACTGCCCATCTTCCTAGCTGAAACAAAATTGAAGCAAATCTCGGGTACATGATGCACATCCTTCAAAATCACCAAACCTTTAATGTTAGTCTTCAGGTGTATGTCTCCCCTCATGATAACTTTACACATGTAACCATTGCCCATTCTAAGAACTCCATAGTCGTAAGTCGTGTATGTGGGAATCAACTCTCTATTGTGGGAGACATGTGTAGAAGCACCTGCATCCACAATCCAGATCCAATCATCGCATAAGTGTGCAACAGTTACATAATCTCCTATAATGATGATATTGTTCTTATTTGATGTAGCGGTTGCTGGTGTGTGAGTCTCCGTCTATAATGAGTCCAATATTTATATGGTTTTCGGACTCATCTGGGCTAGTTTTCTCTCGCTTGCACTTCACATTGGTTCATAAATGCTTATATTTCACTTATTAACAAATCTCACATGAAGTGCACTTTTGGCCCGTTGTGGTATGTAATTGCATGATGAGTTGTTGGGGGTAAGCACTTGGTGCTCCCCATTCTTTTTCTAGTGTTTTATTGGTGCGGGTGTTGTGTTCCCAGCTTTGGTTTTGTTGCAAGGTAGGCAGATCTCCTATAATGCTCTAGTTCTTTCCTGTAGGAATCACACGGTTGTTCATTTTTCTTCACGCATGATCGGTGCAATCGTGCGATGGATACAACTCTATTTTCTTGTGATTTGTACCGGGTCGTGTGATTTGCTCGTGCACGGGCTATTTTGCACGTGTGTGACCAAATCGCACGACCTCGTCTTTTTGTCTAAAATATTATGTACTTATTGCCCATGCGTTTTCATCACGCACGGTTAAATTCAACCGGGCACGAAGGTAATCACACGATCGGTTTGTTTACCTAGATTTTCAGTGTTTTGTCACTAACCGTGCGGTTTGTTCTTGCATGGGCTTTTTTGCCCATGCATGATCAAAAATACACGGTCACTTTTTGTACCAGGCTAGGAGATTTCTGTGTGTTAAATTTTGCACGATTCACGCACGGTCGTGCATTTGACCGTGTGTGACCATTTTTTAACGCGTTTTTTATATTTAAGCCGCAGGATTTTCCCTACTCGAATCATTTCACTATATTTTGCGCTGAAACCCTAGGGGAGAGCTCCACCTTCTCCTTCTTCCACCTTCTATGAGGTCTTTTCCCTAGGCCGCCTCCAATCCAATAGCTTCAAAGGAGGGGATTCTAGCCCTACGTTCATCATGAAGCATGGAGATCTTGCACTAGAAAAGATCAGGTTGTGAGATGAAGAAGACGAGTCCATTGGGAGGAAGTGACAACCCTCCTCTACCCAGGATGTAGTTGTGGACTGAGCTAGGACGCGGATTGATAACCCGGCAATTCCTACCGTGAATCCGACGACGCTTCAGATTTGGTTGATTACTTGCACTCTTTCCTCTTGTTTTAATGAGTGTAACTAGATCTCTATGTTTTTGATGATGTGCTCTATAAACCTTGATTAGTAATGTTTATTTCATTTTTATGAAATTATCTTAATTATATGTGTGTATGAGGTGCGCCACACTTCCATCACGTTCAACCCCACTCCATTTCACAAGCCTACTCTCCCATTCCGCTTGACAACTCGCCCATTCCGTAAGCCTACTCTTCCACTCTATATGTCTACTCATCCATCCGCCAGCGAAGCAGAACATAACATTCTACATAATCCACTTTTTTACAAAGTGGTGTCGGCGACCCGCATTGTTAATTAGTTTATTTGTTTTGTTTCCGCAAATCCACCCACATTTTTCCAACTCATCCGCTCGCAAGGACTTCAATCTCAAGTCCTCCTTGAAAGTAAACTCCACCTTATTGTGTTCCACGTGAGAACAATACTTGGAAAAACTCGCCTATTTTATATTGCTTGAGAGACCGATGTGCTTGCCATTAGCGCATTAGTCTTCTCATTTGCGAACTCACCTTTCTTCTTCTTGTCATTCTTTAGAGTAATAAAATATTTGAATATGACTCTTCTTATGGTAGTAGTGATACTCCATATTCTAGTGGCGGGATCTTGACTTCCCTATACATTGGCTTTTTTCGCTTTTCCTTCCTATAATCTTGCTCTTTCCTCTCCCCCTGAGCTCGTTGTAGAGGGCATCAGCTCATGAAAAAGAGTCTGGGTGTCCTTGAGATTTTCCTCGCACTTCCTTGTTTACGATGCCACTCTTGGCAATCTTCATAGTAATGATGTCATTAGGAGAGGAGTTCATCAGATAAAATCTGATCATCTCCCAAGGGTTTGGAAGAAACTTCAGCAACTACAATGCATTGACCTCATCCTAGAAAGTTACCTTCATAGCAGTGATACGGTCCATAATACCCTAGAACTCATTCACATGATCCAAGATGGGAGATCCCTCTCTATATCTGAACTCGCCCAACTTTTTTGGCAAATATAATTTATTGATGTTAGTACTCTTGGCATACAATTTCTCTAGCATCTTTTAGAGGATTTATAGGTAAACGATACTCACGAAGTGATTGTAGACGTTTAGCTCCACGAACTATCTAATAAATCAGTACAACTTTTAGTGCTCCACCTTCCACTTTTTTGGGTCTATGTCTTTAGGCATCTCCTCAAAGATTAGAGCATGTCATTCTTTCACATAAATGAGAACCTCCATTAGTAAGTGTCACAAGTGGTATTTCACGCCATTCAGTTTCACCATTACTTTGAGCCTGACCTGAAGTAGACTCCATCGTGTTCTATCGATGATCGGACTAACATCAGTTCTTTGTGCCAACTATTTAAAACAAACGAATCAAAGATGATAGGGAGCGGACCAATGGTCGTCACCTACCGCACCAGATCACCAACCCAAAATATCTAATCGACTCGTTTTGAATGTCAGAAAGGTCAGTTCGATAATTGTTCTGATAATGAACCTCACTCTAATACCACTTATTGGTTTTGAGATCGTGCAAACCTGACCTGAGCACTTGCAAATTAATTTTACGAGAGTACCAATGCGATTAGCGAATAAAAGTAAATCAAGCAAAAATAAAATAGAGAGAGCACATAAGTAATTTTTAACATAGAAGCTTTGATGGGTGAAAACCATAAGACGATCGAAGTACAACTCCGAAAGCCTATACTAACACGTGTATAAAAACATGCAAAAATAATTACAAGCTAAAGGATCTTCACCACGTCGCCACACAAATAGAAATTACACAAATTATAATAAATAAATTGCAAAGTGCCAACAAGAACAAACAATGGAATTGAGAAATCCACTTCGATGAGCTTTCTCGAATTCTTGCAGTTCTCGATGAATCCAATTTGTGTAGCGAGACCACGTCAACGTTGTTGAAAGACGTCCGAACAACTTCTCAAACAATGACGATGACATCCAAATAACGGCGGTGGCGACCCCCAAATGATAGCCATGGCGGCCTCTAACAACTGCGACGTGGAGTTGCACTAACTTCTTCCTTGGAGTTTCACCGGGGTTTGGTGCATATGCTTGACTCTTATAAATATAACTTTTTCTATGATGCTACCATTTTAATGTTAATCAAGAGTTTAATTAATTAATCAAGAGTTTATTTAATGTTTTTATTTAAAATTATTTTTTATTATTTTTTTGATTAATTATTCTTTAATTAATTTTGTTTTATTAATTTCACCCGCATTTAATTAATTGTCCAAGGTTTAATTAATTTCATTAATTAAATAGTTAATAAGAATAATAAAAAAACTAATGATTAAAATAAAAAACAGATGGTCAAGATTGATTTGAAGGATCTCAGATGTTACACCGTGCAATCGCAACGATCAACGATACTTCTTTGTATATATTTATAGATATATATATTTCCTCCATTCTATGACCATGTGGGCTGCTTCTGTAGGTTTAGGTGGCTGATGAGAATTCTCATCTATTGTCGATTAATCACGTGATAAATGCAAAGATGAGAGAGGTAGGTTGGATGCTTCTCTCCCTTTTTTATTATCTTTTATATATTATTATTATTATGATAATTGTTGTGGTCTAACTCGACGTCTCTTCCTAAGTCCGTACTTCGATTCCGGATTCTACATGCAACACAAGGGGGACTATTCACATCTACCCCAAGGAACACCACGCACTCACCACACACTCGCGGAAGAGGGTTTCCAATGCAGAAAAGAAAAGGACTTCACATGTCCAAGTGGAGAATCGTTACCCTTGAAATCCGCTTTGGCGCCATGAGAAACTAGCCGGATGGAAGGCTTCGCAAGGGAATTCTCTCCACGAATCTGGTCTCGGTTCTCAATTTGGTGCTCCGATGCTCCGCCGGCAGCCAGATTCCTCCCTTCCTTCTTCCTTGTTCTCTTCTCTCTCTAACTTCTTAGAAAGAAAGAATTTAAGAGGAAAATGAGTGATTAATCCTCTATTCCGAACTTAACATAGCAGGATCTCACCTGGGCCATCAGATCGTATTTAAAGAAAACGAACGGCTCATATTAACTTAAAATTTCTTAATTCTGGGCAGAACACGGCTTTGCACACGGTCGTGTCCCAGGCCGTGTGCCTCGATCCAGCCACGAATATCGAGTACAGAAAAGAACACGGGTTAGGACACGCCCGTGTTCCAACCTGACACGCCCGTGTCGGGTCATCGACACGCCCATGACCAGGGGCTGTGTCGCAAATAACCGCCACGCCAACCGTCACGTCCCATAATAGACACGGGTGTTGACACGCCCGTGTCATACTTGACACGCCCGTGTCAACTAGTACACGTCCGTATTCTGGGCCGTGTCCCTCAGCCGACACAGGACCAAACTTTCCAGAGAAGTACATGGCCATGTGACACGCCCGTGTCCCATGCATTGTGCCTGACACGCCCTGGGACACGCCCGTGTCCCAGGCCGTGTTCGAGCACTCAACGCTCGTCGACCTCAACTCGACGACCCGAGCATGACTTTTGCCCGGGCGCTCGTTATATCGCCCGGGCGAGCGTTATATTGCCCAGGCGCGCATTATATCGCCTGGGCGCGCATTATTTTGCCCGGGCTCGCGTTATTCCGCCCGGGCACGCGTTATTTCACCGGGACGCGCGTTATTTTGCCCGGGCGCGCGTTATTTCGCCTAGGCGCGCGGTATTTCGCCCCGACGCGTGTTATTTTGCACGGGGGCATTATATCGCCCGAGCATGCGTAATTTCTCCCGGGAGATCGTTATTTCACCCAGGCGCAGTTATTTCGCCCGAGCATGCGTAATTTCTCCCGGGAGATCGTTATTTCACCCAGGCGCAGTTATTTCGCCCGCGCAGACATTATTTCGCCAGAGCGCGTGTTATTTTGCCCGGGCGCGCGTTATTTCACCCAGGCACGATGATTTCGCTCGGGCGCGTGTTATTTTGCCCGGGGTGGCATTATATCGCCCGGGCGCGCGTAATTTCTCCCGGGAGATCGTTATTTCACCCGGGCGCGCATTATTTCGCCCGGACGCGCGTTATTTTGCCCGGACGCGCGTTATTTCGCCCGGCGCGCGTTATTTCACCCATGCACGCGTTATTTCACCCGGACGCGCGTTATTTTGCTAGGGCGCATGAAATTTCTCCAGGGTGCACGTTATTTCGCCCGGGTGCGCGTTATTTCGCCCGAGCGCGCGATATTAGGCCCGGGCACGCATTATTTCTCTCGGGCGCGCGTTATTTCGCCCGGGCGCGCATTATTTCGCCCGGGCGCGCGTTATTCCACACGGGCATGCGTTATTTCAGCCGGGCGCACGTTATTTCGCCGGGCGCATGTTATTTTGCGCGGGCGCACGTTATTTCGCCCGGGCGCACGTTATTTGGCCCGGGTGCGCGTTATTTCGCCTGGGGGGCATTATATCGCCCGGACGGGCGTAATTTCGCCCGCATAGGCGTTATTTCGCCCCGGGGGCATTATATCACCCGGGCGCGTGTTATTTCGCCCGCGCAGACGTTATTTCGCCCGAACGTGCGTTATTTCGCCCCGGCGCGCATTATTTTGCCCGGGCGCGCGTTATTTCGCCTGTGCGCGCGTTATTTCTCCCGGGCGCGAGTTATTTCTCCCGGGCGCGCGTAATTTCACCCGCGGGGGGGAGCATTATATCGCCCGGGCGCGCGTCATTTTGCCCCGGGGAGGGGGGCGTTATATCGCCCGAGCGTGCTTAATTTCTCCCGGGAGATTGTTATTTCGCCCGGGCACACGTTATTTCGCCCGTGCGCGCGTTATTTCGCCCGCGCAGGCGTTATTTTGCCCGAACGCGTGTTATTTTGCCCGGGCGTGCGTTATTTCGCCTGAGGGAGCATTATTTCGCCCAGACGGGCGTTATTTCGCCCGGGCGCGCGATATTTTGCCTGGGCGCGCGTTATTTCGCCCGGGCACTCGTAATTTCGCCCGGGCATGCGATATTTCTCCCGGGAGCACGTTATTTCGCCCGGGGGGCACTATATCGCCCGGGCGCGCGTAATTTCTCCCGGGAGATCGTTGTTTCGCCCGGTCGCGCATTATTTCGCCCGCACTGACGTTATTTCGCCCGGGCGAGCGTTATTTCGGCTAGGCGCGCGTTATTTCGCTCGGGAGCGCGTTATTTCGCCCGGGCGCGCGTTATTTCGCCCGGGCGCGCATTATTCCTCCCTGGCGGGCGTTATTTCGCCTGTGCGCGCGTTATTTTTCCCGGGCGCGCGTTATTTCGCCGGGGGGGGCATTATATTGCCAGGGCGCGGGTAATTTCTCTCGGGAGATTGTTATTTCGCCCGGGCGCGCGTTATTTCGCACGGGCGCGCGTTATTTCGCCCGGGCGCGCGTTATTTTGCCCGGACGTGCGTTATATCGCCCGGGCACGCGTTATTTTGCTCGGGCGCGCGTTATTTCGCCCGGGAGCGCGTTATTTCGCTCGGGCGCGCGTTATTTCGCGCGGGCGCGCGTTATTGGGCCCAGGCGCCCGATATTTCGCCCGGGCGCCCGTTATTTCGCCCGGGCGCGCGATATTTCGCCCGGGCGCGCGTTGCTTTGCCTGGGTGCGCGATTTTTCGCCCGGGCGCACGTTATTTAGCCCGAGCGCGCGTTATTAGGCCCGGGCGCGCGTTGTTTCTCCCGGGCACGCGTTATTTCTCCCGGGCGCGCGTTATTAGGCCCGGGCGCGCGTTGTTTATCCCGGGCGCGCGTTATTTCGCCCGGGCGCGCGTTATTTCCCCGGTCGCGCATTATTTCGCCCGAACATGCATTATTTCGTCCGTGCGCGCGTTATTTTTCCCGGGAGCGCGTTATTTCGCCCTGGGGGGGCGTTATATCGCCCGGGCGTGCGTAATTTCTCCCGGGAGATTGTTATTTCGCCCGGGCACGCGTTATTTCGCCTCGGCGCGCGTTATTTCGCCTGGGCGCGCGTTATATCGCCCTGGCACGCGTTATTTCTCCTGGGCGCCCGATATTTCGCCCAGGCCCGCGTTATTTCGCCCTGGCGCGCGATATTTTGCCCGGGCGCACGTTGTTTCGCCTAGGTGCGCGTTCTTTCGCCCGGGCACGCGTTAGTTTGCTCGCGCTCGCATGATTTATCCAGGCGCTCGTTATTTCGCCCAGGCACGCGTTATTTTGCCCGGGTACGCGTTATTTCGCCCGAGCGCACGTTATTTCGCCCGGGCGCGCGATATTTAGCCCGGGCACGCGTTATTTATCTCGGACAGGCGTTATTTCGCCCAGGAACGCGTTATAGCGCCCGGGCGCGCGTTATCTCGCCCGGGCGCGCGTTATTCCGCCCGGGCGCGCGTTATTTCACCCGGGCGCGCGTTATTTTGCCCGGGCGTGCGTTTTTTCACCCGGGCGCGCGTTATTTCTCACGGAAGATCGTTATTTCACCCAAGCGTGCGTTATTTCGCCCGCGCAGACGTTATTCCGCCCGGGCACGCGTTATTCTTCCTGGGCACGCGTTATTTTTCCCGGGCGCGCGTTATTTCGCCCGGGCGCGCGTTATTTCGCCCGGGCACACGTTTTTTTCGCCCGTGCGCGCGTTATTTTGGCCGGGGGGCATTATATCGCCCGGGCGCGCGTTATTTCTCCCGGAAGATTGTTATTTCACCCGAGCGCGCGTTATTTTGCCCGCGCAGACGTTATTCTGCCCGGACACGCGTTATTCCGCCCGAGCGCGCGTTATTTTGCCCGGGCGCGTGTTAATTCACCCGGGGGAATTATATTGCCCGGGCGCGCGTAATTTCTCCAGGGAAATCCTTATTTCACCCGGGCGCGCGTTATTTCGTCCGCGCAGACGTTATTTCGCCCGGGCGCGGGTTATTTCTCACGGACAAGCGTAATTTCGCCCATGCGCGCGTTATTTCGCCCGGGCGCGCGTTATTTTGCTCGAGCGTGCATTATTTCGCCCGGGCGCGCGATATTTAGCCCAGGCACACGTTATTTCTCGCGGGCGCACGTTATTTCGCCTGAGCGCGCGTTATTTCGCTGGGCGCGCGTTATTTCGCCTGGGCGCGCGTTATTTCGCCTGGGTGCGCGTTATTTCGCTCGGGGGGCATTATATCGCCCGGGCGCGCGAAATTTCTCTCGGGAGATCGTTATTTCACCCGGGCACGCATTATTTTGCCCGCGCAGATGTTATTTCGCCCGGGCGCGCGATATTTCACCTGGGCGCAGGTTTTTTCGCCCGAGCACGCGTTATTTCGCCCGGGCCCGCGTTATTTCGCCGGGGCGCTTGTTATATCGCCCGGACGCGCGTTATTTAGCCCGGGAGCACGTTATTTCACCCGTGGGGAGCGGGGCGTTATATCGCCCGGGCGCGCGTAATTTCTCCCGGGATATTGTTATTTCCCCCGGGCACGCGTTTTTTCGCCCGGGCACGCGTTTTTCTCCCGCGCAGGCATTATTTCACTTGGGCGCGTGTTATTTTGCCCGTGCGCGAGTTATTTTGCCCGGGCGCAGGTTATTTCGCCCGGGCGGGCGTTATTTCGCTCGGGCGCTCGATATTTTTCTCGGGCGCACGTTATTTTGCCCGGGCGGGCATTATTTCGCCCGGACGCGCCTTATTTTACCCGGGCGCGCGTTATTTCTCCCGGGGGCGCGTTATTTCGCCCGGGCGCGCGTTATTTCGCCCAGGCGCGCGTTATTTCGCCCGGGCGCGCGTTATTTTGCCTGGGGGCATTATATCGCCCGGGCGCGCGTAATTTAACCAGGAGATCGTTATTTCGCTCGGGCCCGCGTAATTTCTCCCGGGAGATTGTTATTTCGCCCGGGCGCGCGTTATTTCTCCCGGACGAGCGTAATTTCGCCGGAGCGCGCGTTATTTCGCCCGGGCGCGCGTTATTTCGCTCGAGCGCGCGTCATTTTGCCCGGGCGCGCGATATTTAGCCCGGGCACACGTTATTTCTCGCGGGCGCACGTTATTTGGCCCGAACGCGCGTTATTTCGCTGGGCGCGCGTTATTTTGCCTTAGCGCGCGTTATTTTGCTCGGGGGGCATTATATCGCCCGGGCGCGCGAAATTTTTCTCGGGAGATCGTTATTTCACCCGGGGCGCGTTATTTCGCCCGGGCGCGCGTTATTTCGCCCGGGCGCGCGTTATTTCGCCCGGGCGCGCGTTATTTCGCCCGGGCCCATGTTCTTTCGCCGGGGCGCTTGTTATTTTGCCCGGGCGCGCGTTATTTAGCCCGGGCGCACGTTATTTTGCCCGTGGGGGAGGGGCGTTATATCGCCCGGGCGCGCGTAATTTCTCCCGGGAGATTGTTATTTCCCCCGGGAACGCGTTTTTTTGCCCGGGCACGCGTTTTTTTGCCCGGGCACGCGTTTTTTCGCCCGCGCAGGCGTTATTTCACTTGGGCGCGTGTTATTTTGCCCGTGCACGTGTCATTTTGCACGGGCTTAGGTTATTTCGCCCGGGCGGGCATTATTTCGCCCGGGCACGCGATATTTTTCCAGGGCGCGCGTTATTTCGCCCGGGCAGGCGTTATTTCGCTCGGGCGAGCGTTATTTTGCTCGGGCGCGCGTTATCCCGGGCGCGCGTTATTTCACCCGGGCGCGCGTTATTTCACCCGGGCGCGCGTTATTTCGCCCGGGCGCGCGTTATTTCGCCTGGGGGCATTATATCGCCTGGGCGCGCGTAATTTCTCCCAGGAGATCGTTTTTTCTCCCGGGCGCGCGTAATTTCTCCCGGGAGATCGTTATTTCGCCCGGGCGCGCGTAATTTCTTCCGGGAGATCGTTATTTCGCCCGGGCGCGCGTTATTTCGCCCGCGCAGACGTTATTTCGCCCGTGCGCGCTTTATTTCACCAGGGTGCGCGTTATTTCGCCCGGGCGCGCGTTATTTCGTCCGGGGGCACGTTATTTCGCCCGGGCGTGCGTTATTTTGCCCGGGTGCGCGTTATTTCGCCCGGGGGGCGTTATATCGCCCGGGCGCGCGTAATTTCTCCCGTGAGATTGTTATTTCGCCCGGGCATACGTTATTTCAACCGGGCGCGCGTTATTTCGCCCACGCATGCGTTATTTCGCCCGGGCACGTGTTATTTTGCCCGGGCACCCGTTATTTCTCCCGGGCACACGTTATTTCGCCCGAGCGCGCGTTATTTCGCTCGGGCCCGCGTTATTTCGCCGGGGCGTTTGTTATTTCGCCCAGACGCGCGTTATTTAGCCCGGGCGCATGTTATTTCGCCCAAGGGGCGGGGCTTTATATCGCCCAGGCGCGCGTAATTTCTCCCGGTAGATTGTTATTTCCTCTGGGCACGCGTTTTTTCGCCCGGGCACGCGTTTTTTCGCCCGGGCACGCAATATTTCACTTGGGCGCGTGTTATTTTGCCCATGCGCGCGTTATTTCGCCCGGGCGCAGGTTATTTCGCCCGGGCGGGCGTTATTTCACCCGGGCGCGCGATATTTTTCCCGGGCGCGCGTTATGTCGCCCGGGCGCGCGTTATTTCGCCCGGGCGCGCGTTATTTCGCCCGGGCGCGCGTTATTTCGCACGGGCGCGCGTTATTTCGCCCGGGCGCGCGTTATTTCGCCCGGGCGCGCGTTATTTCGCCCGGGCGCGCGTTATTTCGCCCGGGCGCGCGTTATTTCGCCCGGGCGTGTGTTATTTTGCCTAGGGGGGAATTATATTGCCCGGGCGCGCGTAATTTCTCCCAGGAGATCGTTATTTCGCCCGGGCGCGCGTAATTTCTCCCGTGAGATCGTTATTTCGCCCGGGTGCGCGTAATTTCTCCCGGGAGATCGTTATTTTGCCCGGGGGAGCGTAATTTCTCCCGGGAGATTGTTATTTTGCCCGGGCGCGCGTTATTTCGCCCACGCAGACATTATTTTGCCCGGGCATGCTTTATTTCACCCGGGCGCGCGTTATTTCGCCCGGGCGCGCGTTATTTCGTCCAGGGGCGCGTTATTTCGCCCGGGCTCGCGTTATTTTGCCCGGGCGCGCGTTATTTCGCCTGGGGGCGTTATATCGCCAGGGAGCACGTAATTTCTCCCGGGAGATTGTTATTTTTCCCGGGCACGCGTTATTTCGACCGGGTGCGCGTTATTTCACCCGCGCAAGCGTTATTTCGCCCGGACACGTGTTATTTTTCCCGAGCACGCGTTATTTCACCCAGGCACGCATTATTTCGCCTGGGCGCGCGTTATTTCGCCCGGGTGCGCGATATTTCGCCCGGGCGTGCGTTGTTTCGCCTTGGTGCGCGTTGTTTCGCCCGGGCGCGCTTTCTTTCGCCCGGGCACGCGTTATTTTGCCCGCGCTCGCATGATTTATCCAGGCGCTTGTTATTTCGCCCGGGAGCGCGTAATTTCTCCTGGGAGATCGTTATTTTGCCCGGGCACACGTTATTTCGTCCGGGCGCGCGTTATTTCACCCGCGCAAGCGTTATTTCTCCCGGGAGCGCGTTATTTCGCCCGAGCGCGCGTTATTTCGCCCGGGCAGGCGTTATTTCGCCCGGGCATGCGTTATTTCGCCCGGGCGGGCGTTATTTTGCCCGGGCATGCGTTATTTTGCCCGGGCGCCCATTATTTCGGCCGGACGCGCGTTATTTCGGCCGGGCGCGCGTTATTTCGCCCAAGCGCACGTTATTTCTCCCGGGAGCACGTTATTTCGCCCCATGCGTGCAATATTTCTCCCTGGGGGCGTTATTTCGCATGGGCGGGCGTTATTTCACCTCGGGGCCATTTTTTCTCTTGGGCGGGCATTATTTCGCCTGGGCGCGCGTTATTTAACCTGGGTGCGCGTTATTTTGCCCGGGCATACATTATTTCGCCCAGGCGCGCGTTATTTGTCTCGGGCGCATGTTATTTCGCCCGGGCGCGCGTTATTTCGCCCGGGCGCGCGATATTTCGCCCGAGCGCGCGTTGTTTCGCCCGGGAGCGCGTTGTTTCGCCCGGGCGGGCGTTGTTTCGCCCGGGCGGGCGTTGTTTCGCCCGGGCGGGCGTTGTTTCGCCCGGGCGGGCGTTGTTTCGCCCGGGCGGGCGTTGTTTCGCCCAGGCGGGCGTTATTTCGCCCGGGAAAGCGTTAGTTTGCCCCGACGCGTGTTATTTCGCCCGGGCGCGCAATATTTCGCCCGAGCGCACGTTATTTCGCCCGGGAGGCATTATATCGCCCAGGAGCGCGTAATTTCTCCCGGGAGATCGTTATTTCACCCGGGCGCGCATTATTTCGCCCGCGCAGACGTTATTTCTCCCGAACGCGCGTTATTTCGCCTGGATGCGCGTTATTTCGCCCGGGCACGCGTTATTTCGCCCGGGCGCGCATTATTTCGCCCGAGCGTGCGTTATTTCGCCCGGGCATGCGAAATTTAGCCCGGGAACGCGTTATTTCTCCCGGGCGCGCGTTATTTCGCCTGGGCGCGCATTATTTCGCCCGGGCGCGCGTTATTTCGCCCGGGCACGCGTTATTTCGCCCGGGCGCGCGTTATTTCGCCCGGGCGCGCGTTATTTCGCCCGGGCGCGCGTTATTTCGCCCGGGCGCGCATTATTTCGCCCGAGCACGCTTTATTTCGCCCGGGGGGGCATTTTATCGCTCGGGCGCACGTAATTTCTCCCGGGAGATCGTTATTTCACTCGGGCGCGCGTTATTTCGCCCGCGCAAACGTCATTTTGCCCGGGCGCAAACGTCATTTCGCCCGGGCGCGCGTTATTTCCCCTGGGAGCGCGTTATTTCGCCCGGGCAAGCGTTATTTCGCCCAGGCCCGCGTTATTTTGTTGGGGCGCTCGTTATTTTGCCCGGGAGCGCGTTATTTCGCCCGGGCGTGCGTTATTTCGCCTGGGGGGTGTTATATCGCCTGGGCACGCATAATTTCTCCCGGGAGATTGTTATTTCGCCAGAGTACTTGTTATTTCGCCCGGGCGCGCGTTATTTTAGCCGCGCATGCGTTATTTCGCCCGGGCGTGTGTTATTTTGCCCGGGCGCGCGTTATTTCGCCCGGGCGCACGTTATTTTGCCCGGGCGCGCATTATTTCGCCCAGGCGCGCGATATTTCACCCGGCCATGTGACATGCCCGTGTCACAGGTCGTGTTAACCCTACCAAGACCCGAACTTGGTTCAAACACTGCCCGTTTCACTTTTGAGTTTCGGGGCGTTACAAATCTCCACCCCCCCTTAAAGAATTTCGTCCGCAAAATTATGTAAAGGTACACAAAACAACTTAAATATTACCCTAGTGGAATAATTCGGGGTATTCTTCCAACATAGTCTGCTCTCGCTCCTAAGAAAGCTCCTCACGTCTGCAGTTATCCCAACGGACCTTAACCATTCAGATTTCCTTGTTACGGAGCCGTTTGACTTCAAAGTCTTCAATGCGAACTGGCTTGACCTTTGTCATCAACCCATTATCAATCGGCACTTGATCGACCGCAACGACCTGCGAATGCTTTTGTACCACCTTCCGCAATACCGGTACGTGGAATACATCGTGTATCCCACTCAACTCCACAAACAACTTCAATCGATATGCTGCTTCGCCAATCCGCTCCAGGATCTTAAACGGTCCAAGGTATCACAGACTCAGCTTCTTCAATCGTCGAATCCGCGAGACACCCTTGAATGGCTTGATTTTCAAATACACCCATTTGCCAACACTGAACTCCACATTCCTATGCTTGGCATTATAGTATTTTGTCTGCCTGTCCTGAGCGATATTTAACCGTTCCTGAATCGTACGTATCATTGAGATGGCGTCTTCCACTGCCTGACGTTTGTACAACTTTTACTCGCCTGTCTCCAACCAAGACAACGGCGTGCGACACCTTCTCCTATATAGGGACTCGAAAGGCGTCATTCCAATACTTGCTTGATAACTGTTGTTGTATGCAAACTCTACCATGTACAGGTGATCTTCCAACTGTTTTCCGAAATCCAAAATGCACATGCGGAGCATGTCCTCCATCGTCCTGTTGACCCTTCGGTCTGACCATCCGTCTGCGGATGAAAGGCTGTGCTGAAACTCAGCTTAGTTCCCAACAACTTATGCACCAGCCTCCAGTCATTTGACGTGAAGCGTCCGTCTCGGTCACTAACAATACTGTAGGGCACACCATGCAACCGTACAATATTATTCACATAGAGCTTGGCTAACTTTTCCACCGGATCTTCCTTCCTATTCGGGATGAAGTGTGACACTTTTGTCAATCTATCTACGACCACCCAGATGGCGTTGTTTCCCTTTTGCGACCTTGGCAAACCATGCATAAAATCCATGGAAATGTCGTCGAACTTCCATTCCGGGATAGGCAAGGACTTCAAGAAACCTCCGGGCTTCTGGCACTCCGCCTTCACTAAGGCACAAGTTTGGCACTTTGCCACATATAGTGCTACATCCTTCTTCAACCCTGGACACCAAAACAACTTCTTCATGTCCCTATACATCCCCGTGCTCCCCGGGTGGATTGAGTACTTGGTATGATGAGCCTCGTACATCAACTCCTCCCGAAGATTATCTGCACTAGGGATGCATAAGCGACCGTCCTGCCTTAGCAGTCCATCTTCAACCGCAAATTGGGAATTTGACCCATCCAACGATTCATCCAATATCTACTTCATACTGCTATCCTGATCCAAAGCCCGCCGAATCCTATCAGCTAGGTCACACTACACCTCCGTCCAACACAAAATTGCCTCGGCACTAGACTTCTTGTCAACGCAGGAGATCTCCAATGCCTCCAAATCACGGATCAAACTCTCATCATGCACCGCCAACCAGTTGGCTTGCGCAGGTTCCCTACGACTCAATGCATCTGCCACTGCATTTCCTTTCCCGGGCACATAATGTATTTCAAAAGTGTAGTCCCCCAAGAACTCCATCCACCTCCGATGCCTCATGTTCAGGTCCTTCTGATCTAGAAAATATTTCAGGCTCTTATGATCGGTGTAGATATCGACCTTCACACCGTACAGATAGTGCCTCCACAGCTTTAGAGCAAATATCACGACCGCTAACTCCAAGTCATGGACTGGATAATTTCTCTCATGAACCTTCAACTGTCGTGATCCACAAGCTATCACGCTCCCATGCTGTAGTAGGACACAGCCCAAACCACTGCCCGAAGCATCACTATAAATTTCAAACACTTCGGACCCACTCGGCGAACGCAAAATAGGAGCCGTGACCAACCGCCTCTTCAATTCTTCAAAAGCCTGTGCGCACTCCAGCGTCCACACAAACATTTGATCCTTCCTTATCAACGTCGTGAGGGGTAGTGCTATTCGCGAGAAGTTCTCTACGAAGCACCTATAGTAGCCGGCAAGCCCCAGAAAGCTCCGGACTTCCGCCACTGTAGTCAACACTGGCCACTCCTGAACCGCCGCTATCTTCGCCGGATCCACTGCTATCCCTTCACCACTAATAATATGACCAAGGAATACTATTGAGGATAACCAGAACTCACACTTGCAGAACTTAGCATACAACTGATTCTTCCTCAATGTCTCCAATACCATATGCAGATGCTTGTAGTGATCATCCTCACACCGCGAGTACACCAAGATGTCATCGATAAATACTATCACGAAACGGTCCAGGTACTCTCTGAACGTCCTGTTCATCAGATCCATAAACACGGATGGCGCATTAGTCAGCCCAAACAGCATGACCGTAAACTCGTAATGTCCAAACCGCGTGCTGAACGCTGTCTTTGGGATGTCACTCTCCCTTATCCTTAGCTGATAGTATCCGGATTTCAGATCTAGCTTCGAATATACCGTTGACCCAACCAACTGATCAAATAGATCGTCAATCCTTGGGATCGGATACTTATTCTTTTCCGTAAGCTTGTTCAACTCCCGATAGTCGATACAGAGTCGCAAGCTCCCATCTTTCTTCTTAATGAAGAGGACCGGTGCGCTCCAAGGCGACGAACTTGGATGCACATACCATTGCTCTAACAATTCTTACAGTTGCACCTTCAGTTCCTCGATCTCCTTAGGCATTATCCGATACGGAGAGCGTGACACCGATTTGGCACCCGGCACCAGCTCATTTGTAAAATCAATCTCCCGCTGAGGAGGGTCTCCCGGGAGATCGTCTGGGAATACATCAGGATACTAGGACACCACTGCAATACTGTCCAGACTAGGTTTAGGCATTGAAGCCTGCATTGAAATGACAAACAGCTCTACCCCAGACCGAACGGCCTTAATCAATTGAAGCGCAGTCATTAAAATCTTGCTCGACCCTTTCATGCCAGCAAATATGGTCTTCCGATCAGTATTTAGTCCCAACTTAACCTCCTTTCGATTGCAATCAATGCATGCTCGCTTCTCTGAGAGCCAGTCCATTTCAAAGATTACATCGAACTCCTCTAACGGCAGCACCGACGCTTGCAAATCAAACTCTTGATCCCCGATCCGTGACTTTACCACACGGACTCTATCCGCGCACATTGAGCACCCATTGGGCAACAATACATCCAACTTGTCTTTTGCTATCGAGGAAGGAACTCCGATGCACGATACGAATCTTTCGGACAAGAAGGAATGCGAAGCTCCCGCATCAAACAGGGCTCTCGTCGGATTATCAAAAACTAACACAAAGCCTAGCACCAATAATTAAAAGCTAACAAGTAAAAAGGTAACATCTACAAAAGCTAAACAGTAATAATTTAACTCATACCTGTCACCACGTTAGCTTGCTTAATGGCCTCTTGCAGACCGAGGTTGTATACTCTAGGCTGGGCTGGAGCATGGTGGGATGCGATCGACTTCGCTGCCTTCCCCTTTTCTTCATATGTTGCTCCATGCCTCTTCTCGGACTTTACACGTCCGCTCCAACACTCACGTGCAAAATGCCCCACCTTTCTACAGTTGTAGCACGCTCCTGGGACTCGACTTGTGCTTGCCCCCGTCGCACCAGACGAAGGGGCTGAGCTCGAAGTCTTCAGCTTCTTGTTCCATCTGCGAAGACCAGACTTTGAATTTGGCGCTCTGAACTCTGACCTCTTTTCCCCTGGGTCCTTCTTCTCTTGAACTTTCTTCACGACCCTTTCCAATGACCGAGCCGCATTTACCAAGGCTAGGAAGCCCTGCTCCTTAGGCCCAGCGAGTAGTAGTTGTAGGTCGCCCCGTAGGCCCTCATAAAATCGGTTGGTCTTCTGCTCTTCTTCAGTAAACATAGCACCGGCATAACGACCTAACCGGGTAAACTCGTGGAGATACTCATCCACGCTTCTCTCTCCCTGAGTCAAACCAAGGTACTTATTCTCCATCTCAAGCTTCTGGGCAGATGGTAGGTATCTGGCCAAGAAAAACCTTGAGAATTCCTCCATCGGTACATCAGCAAGTTGCCTTCCCACTAAGAGATGAACCTCCAACTCGTACCACCACATCCTTGCCTCACCAGCAAATAGGAAGGTCGTTATTGTGGTCTTCTTCCACTCCGCAGTTTCTGTGGCGGTCATGACCCTCTTCATCGTAGAGAGCCAATCCTCAGCTTGAGTTTGCGTTCCCATCCCGTCGAATACCGGAGGATTAAAGCTCATCACATGCTTGAGCTGTTTCTCTGTGGCTCTCCTTGGTGTTACCAGATCAACTTCCCCACGCTCTACCACTCCTGGCTCTGCCACTCTAATCGGTTCTTGCTCATTAGCAGGTGGTGCGTGCTGCACTTGTTGGGCATTTATCATGCCAAAGACTGCTTTAGCCACCAATCTGATGGTTTCTGCTGAAGGAGGTTGTTGGAACTGCGGTTCGGAATCGCCCCGGTGTTGCGGTACTATTCGAAGCAGAAGGACGTGTTCCCTGCGGGCCTAACTGGCTGCCCCGTGGATCTGCCCGAGGACCGTTGATATAAAGAATAGTTGCACCGTCTTCTATCAGACCGGTCTTTTGGTCGAGTTGGTAGCGCTAGGTCCTCTCAATTGGTATCAGAGGGGGTCGCGGATTCGAAACCCCGAAGTCGTTTCCGGGGGGGATTGTTGGAACTGCGGTTCGGAATCGCCCCGGTGCTGCGGTACTATTCGAAGCTGAAGGACGTGTTCCCTGTGGGCCTAACTGGCTGCCCTGTGGATCCGCCCGAGGACCGTTGATATAAAGAATAGTTGCGCCGTCTTCTATCAGACCGGTCTTTTGGTCGAGTTTGTAGCGCTAGGTCCTCTCAGAGGTGTTGTAGGCACGTCACTTGGTGGACTACTTTCCACCGATTGCGGACGCTCCGATTGCAAGCACTGCTCCTAGCTTCCTATAATAGCATAAACCCTTGATTAGGCGATACACAAATTGTTAAAATCAATCACTGAAACACTCAGGTTCCTCAAAACAAGTGTATTTTTCCATTCCTAAGTGGACATTCATGAGTTCTTTTATGTTATAACGATGACGCACATACATGTGCTCACCACCCATTAAAAGAATTCGCCCATGAATTCAACTACAGATGACCAAAACCTCCCTCTGATACCAAATTATAACACCCACATCCGTCGTATGGCATATAACAGAAGGTCCAGCTGGAACCTGACGCCATATACCACGGACAGTCGGAAGGGTTACATGATAATACCAAATACTCAACTACTCGCCCTAACACAGAGCATTCTAGCGGAAGATTTTAAACAGTTTAAGAGAACCCAAAGTTGCACAACACTAACATGAATGTCCACTACTCACCACAAGAATGAAATATAACAAATACATAATAGAGTACTTGGCCTTATGGCCTTACAAATGTTCACTTAACAACATAGTGTTTTACAGACATCGGCTCGCAGGCCGGCCACACATAATAGAAATAAAACAACATTTTGCTTTGGCCTTCGAGGGCTAGCACAGTAGCTTGGGCATCAGCCCGTTATTTGGTACTTGGTTCCGCAGTACCTGCAAGCAATATTCCACCGCACGGTGGCAAACAAAGCAACGGTCAGCTAAATCTGACCAAATTATAATGACCTCGCCCCTTATTCGGGACGATGGTGCTCCTTCCTTGTATTTCATTAGCCTAGATAAACAATTAAGTGCATAAGTATATTTCGCCGCAGGTGTAGACCCACCCGGCAAAACACCCCGTGCACTCAGGGCACATTCTCGGTGAATCCGGTCAATTCCGTAGCTTCACCGCAATCCTCGGGACGACAAACATTGTGAGCATTTTAGTCTTTCTGACCACAGTCTAAGACTCCCGACTATGCCAACGGCCAGTTCTACTATAGGGCCTCTAGCACCGAACCGCATAGCCCAGGTCTATTTCCACCCGCCCGTAGCTCACTCCGCCTAGTCACTTTAATACGTACGCGTGGGCCAAGCTTCACCCGGATCCTAATTCATTACCAAACATCACATAACCCAATTATGTTCAAGGCTGGCTCCCCAGCCGCCAAGTTAGCTGAATTACGTTTCCGCCTAGTTTTCCGGGTGCGCCTTGGAGTTAATCCCCAAAGATCCCTGCTGCAATCTACCGCGTAGAAACTGGAAAACACAAAGCACGGAGTCTTCTCCGGCAATCCATACAATATGCAACATCACCGATCAAGACAACCATGTCCAGGGGCTGCACACACAATGCATAAGTCCGTACTTCAATTCCGGATTCTACATGCAACACAAGGGGGACTATTCACATCAACCCCAAGGAACACCACACACTCACTGTACACTCGCGGGAGCGGGTTTCCTATGCAGAAAAGAAAAGGACTTCACATGTCCAAGTGGAGAATCGTTACCCTTGAAATTCGCTTTGGCGCCATGAGAAACTAGCCAGATCAAAGGCTTCGCAAGGGAATTCTCTCAGCGGATCTGGTCTCGGTTCTCAATTTGGTGCTCCGATGCTCCGCCGGCGGCCGAATTCCTCCCTTCCTTCTTCCTTGCTCTCTTCTCTCTCTAACTTCTTAGAAAGAGAGAATTTAAGAGGAAAATGAGGGATTAATCCTCTATTCCGAACTTAACACAGCAGGATCTCACTTGGGATGTCAGATCGTATTTAAAGAAAACGAACGGCTTATATTAGCCTAAAATTTCTTAATCCTGGGCCAAACACGGTTTTGCACACGGCCGTGTCCCAGGCCGTGTGCCTCAATCCAGCCACGAATATCGAGAACTGGAAAGAACACGGGTTGGGACACGCCCGTGTTCCAACCTGACACGTCGTGTCAGGTCCTTGACACGCCGTGCCAGGTCCTCGACACACCCATGACCATGGGCCATGTCGCAAATAACCGTCACGTCCCATAATAGACCCGGGTGTCAACACGCCCGTGTCATACTTAACACGCCCGTGTCAACTAGTACACTCCCGTGTTCTGGGCCGTGTCCCTCAACCGACACAGGACCAAACTTTCCAGATAATTACACGGCCATGTGACACGCCTGTGTCCCATGCAGTGCGCCTGACACGCCCTAGGACACGCCCGTGTCCTAGGCCGTGTTCGAGCACTCAACGTTCGTCGACCTCAACTCGACGACCCGAGCACGACATGGCCATGTGACACGCCCGTGTCACCGGCCGTGTTCACCCAACCAAGATCCGAACTTGGTTCAAACACTGCCCGTTTCACTTTTGAGTTTCTGGGCGTTACACGGTGGCCGAGGGAGAGCGGCCCTCGCGACTGCTCTCACAGTCGCGGCCGATGGCCGAGCCAGAGCAGCCCGCGCGGCCGCCCTTCCGGCCATGGCTGACAGCCGAAGGGGAGCAGCCCGTGCGGCCGCTCTCTCGTTCATGGTCGGCGACTGAGGGAGAGCGGCCTGGGAGGCCGCTCGCTCGGCCGCGGCCGGCGGCCGAGGGGGAGCGGCCCACGCGGCCGCTTACTCGATCACGACTGCTTTCCGAGGAGGAGCGGCTGTCGGGTCCGCCCCCTCGGCCGTATGTCGGCGACCGGCGCGGCGAGAGGAGGGGCATTCGGCATCCGGGGAGGAGGTCGGTCGCCCGCAGCTGGTAAGGCGGCACCCGCGGCGGTTCATTCATTACGCATTATGGGATCGGTGCGAGGGGGGATCTGGCACAGTGATCGCGCGTGCGGTCAAACCCATGATCCCACTATTTTAAGGTGGGGATCATGGGTGGTGTTGTAAGACCCCCCTCCCGGAACACAACACACGGCACGAGGGGAGTCTTATGCCCGAAATAGCCGCCTTGCGGTAGCACTAACACACGGGTTAGCCTTTACCACAAGACGCCTATTCCGCCGGCTACAATCCATATCACAACAATTATGCCAACCCAACCATAACAGAAAAGTAAAGCTAAAAGCAGTTCAGTTCACAGCTAAGCTAAAGTCCAAAAATAGCGGAAGATAACAAGCACAACAGGCTTGTACAAATAAACAAGAGTCTAGAAATGTTTTGCCTAACGGCTACATGAAAACACTCACTACTGTCACTGACGGTGCCGATGGCACCACCACCTCAGGTCCTATCATCCGGGCCTGGCTGTCCTGCTGCGTAGTCCGTTGCCGCTCTACCTGCGGGGTTTCCTCCTAAAAAGGAAGACGTAGCAACCGTTAGTCATAAGACTAAGTGGCTTCACATCCGCTCCCCCGGCGACTCCTCGGCACCGGGCGGAGAAAGGAATACAGGTACAATATATATACATAAGCAAGTAAACAAGCAGGTGACAGTAAATATGGTGAAGTATAAACTACGCTACACAACTAGCAGTTCTACAAATATCCATGTAAATGACAGCAGGTATAATTAATCAGAATAGTAACTTAACTTATAAGAGTGCCCATACAAACTTATAAGTTAAGGATCGGCTTAACAGTAAAGTAACTCATCGTATAAGAGTGCCCATACAAACTTATACGATGAGGATCTTGTGTATGCAATGAATGACATGATATGAATGTTATGTTATGACCGACTCATGCGCACGCACATGCAACTTGCTATGTCGACACAGACTAGAAGTTCCCACTTTTCGAGCAGGTAGCTAACCTCTCAGGCGTCGTCCGTCGTGGCCAGACGGCGACAGTGGAGCGGGCGTCTCCACTACTAGGTGGTATCACACTACCTATCCTAGGCCCCCGTACGCCTCAACGCTAAGAACACAACAGCGGAGCTCACATGCGTACTACGGCTCAGAAGGGGTCTTGGGTAAATGTGCACCAAGATCACAGCCCAACCTGGCCTTGATTTCGAACCGGATGGAACCTCGGAAACGCACGAGGTGCAAGCCCAACCGTTCTCATGGCACGGAGGAGATCTCGGGTTATGGACACCAAGTATCTAACCCTACCGCCCAAGGTCTACTCATTGGCTCCCATCGGTGTGACGACTGGCGAACCCGTAGACCTGCCACAATCATTATCTCAACAACGCGACACGATGAATCGTCGCACATCACATGCCCCAAAACAACTCACTCGACGCTACCCGTAGGGAGACTTCAACTCTAAGCATCGGTTGTTAATAAACCCCTTGGGCTCGGATTACAGTTACAAAATACTCTTCACATAGTGTTCATCATGTTCACGCCCAATTTGTATAAATATATCCTTTACCAATAGCAACTCCTAATATCTAGCCTTCCCATCCAATCCATTTCTCTACCATTGCATGATTATCCCTTATTACACAACCAAATGAGTAACCATACTAAATTATAGTAACAACGACATTATAGTTATATGGGAGCAAGATATCACATGAGCAAATCACAATCATTGCAAGAGTGCTAACATTACAATTTAATAAGTGCATTAACATAGGATAGTCCAATACTAAAACTGGGATTCCCGGAGCTACAGGAATCCGATCACAATGCACAACCCCTCGTTGGAAAGGTATTCGCGAGGGCTACGACTTTCGTGTTGAGTCGATCGCCCAGATCTGGTCGCAACATACCAGAAATTCAACTCGAATACGTACAGGAAACAGTTTCCTGTACAGGAATTTTCCCGAACGCAGCGGACTCGAACCAGCTTTCCCGTGGCTACAGGTATCGCATGGAAACGAGCAACCCCTCGTTGGAAAGGTAATTTCAAGGGCTACGACTTTCGTGTTGAGTCGATCACCCAGATCTGGCCAGAACACCTCCGAAATTGGCCACGAAGGTCGCCGCGTGCAGAAATCAGATTTCTGCACGCATCTTAAGGCGAGATGAACGACATCCGTTCATCTTCTTCCTTGCAACGACCTCGCATAAACTTCTCCAGAAATCACACCCAACCTTATTTCTCCTTTCAAGCCAAACCCCCAACGAAAATCCCTCTCATCTCCACTTTGAAGGATGAGAAGGTTGAGGGAGACTAAGCCTAAAACCTAGGCATGGCTTATCCTAAGAACTCTCCTCCTCACCATCAAGACTCTATGGAGTCGATGTCTCTCCTATAATAACTATAGATCTAGCACCAAGGGAGAGGGGAGGAAGCTCACCTCAAGTCCAGCGGTACCACCATGGCCGGCCATGAGCCTCGCACTCCTTCGCGGCGGCATTGTTTTTCCCTTGACGGTGGCGGCGTTTTGATTCCTCCAAGGATGGCTCCGGCAAGCTCTTCCTCCTCCTCCAGCCAAGAACCCTCTCAGGAATTTCGGGGCAGAAGAAAGGAGATGAAATGCTAGGGTTTCCCAACTTTTTCCTTTTTATACATCGCAGACACGGGTAAGCACACGGCCGTGTTCCTACCAGTGTTCAGGTGACACGGCCGTGTGGCATGCCGTGTCTAGGGCCGTGTTCCTCCCAGAACCACTTTCTGCCGGGTCAGGGTTGCGGCACACGGGTAGAGACACGGCCGTGTCCCGACCCGTGTCCTTGGCACACGGCTAGGGACACGCCCGTGTCCCAACCCGTGTCCTTGGCACACGGCTAGGGACACGCCCGTGTCCCAATGCCCGTGTACCTCTCTGACTGGTAAGCCTATTTTTATGAGGCACACGGGTATGGACACGGCCGTGTCCATACCCGTGTCAACCAAAAATGCTGTTTTGCCTTGTTTTCCTCATTTCCCGCACGTCCGCACCTGTTCACCCACATCCCCCATTGGGCTCACCACAGCCCCCTTGACTCAAATACGCAATCAAGGGGCCTAGCGCGAATTGGGACGTTACAAATCCTATAAACAAAATAAAAGATTTCGTCCCCAAAATCAGGGTAAGGCCATGGGAGTGAAACACATAAAAAGGGAACTATGCTTTCAAATAAAATTTTTACCTGGAGTAAATAATTCCGGGTAGCGCTCTTGCATCAAATCCCTTGGCTCCCATGTGCACTCTTCCTTCCCGTGATTAGACCATAGCACCTTCACCAAGGGAACACTTTTGCGGCGCAAGGTCCTTGTCTCGTTATCAACGATCCGCACCGGCTCCAGTCGCACAGACCTATCAGACGCCACGGCAACATCCGCCGTGGGGATATACTGTTCAGGTCGCAACAAAGCCTTCCGAAGCGACGATACATGGAACACGTCGTGAAGGTTCTCCAGCTCCGGTGGTAACTCCAATCGATAGGCCAGAGGGCCAATCCTTTCCACTACAACATAGGGCCCAACATACCTTGGGCTGAGCTTCTTGACTCCACGTACTCGTGACACTCCGTGCATCGGTCGAATCTTCAGGAACACCTTATCACCCACTTGAAACTCTACCATACGGTGCCTTGCGTTGTAATATTTCGCCTGTCGGCTTTGAGCCTCTAGCATTCGATTCCGGATCAACCTAACCACCGCGTCCGTGTCATCAATATACTCATTTCCCAATGTCTTCGGATCTTCATCTTGCACCCAGGACAAGGGTGTTCTACACCTCCTTCCATACAAAGCTTCATGAGGTGCCATTCCAATACTAGCTTGATGACTGTTATTATAAGAGAACTCCACGAGAGGTAAGAGTCTCTCCCATGGTTCTCCTTTATCTAGCACACACAACCTCAATAGGTCCTCCAATGTTCGGATGGTTCGTTCAGATTGCCCGTCCGTTTGTGGGTGAAAGGCTGTGCTAAAGGCGAGGCGCGAGCCCAAATAAGCCTGTACAGCCCTCCATTCTCTTGAAGTAAACCGACCATCCCGGTCGGAGACGATCGTCCTTGGCACACCATGGTACCGCACAAATTGTTCCACAAAGAGACGCACTAAGACGCCCACTTGCGCCTCCTTCTTCATAGGGATAAATCGGGCTACCTTGGTCAACCGGTCAACTATCACCCACACAGAATCATTCCCCGAGCGCGAGCGAGGTAACCCGTGGACGAAGTCCATGGAGATGTCCTCAAATTTCCATTCGGGGATGGGCAACGACTGTAGCATTCCACCGGGGCTTCGGCACTCTGCCTTCACCATTTGGCAGGCCACACAGTGAGTAACAAAGTACTTGACATCCCTCTTCATGCCCGGCCAACACATCGTCTTTCTCAAATTGGTGTACATCTTCGCGATCCCCGGGTGCACCGAGTACTTGGAGCAATGGGCCTCCTTTAGAATATCCTCCCGAATGTTGTCACCTTCGGGGATGTAAAGCCGGCCACGAAAATGGACGAGGCCGTCTTTTAGGGAGTATTCTTCCGTAGTCCCATCCTCCATTGACTTGAAAGCCGGGGTTAAAGCCGCATCCTTCTTTTGTTCCGTACGGATCCGGTCTCGTATGTTGCAAACTATACTCATCGCGGCCAAATATTCGGTATACTCTTCCGGTTGATTCTTAAAGACCAAAGTGATTTCCTTCTCTTGCAACGTCCGGATTAACTCCATCCTCATCAAGCGGGATTCCGTGCTCGCTTCCGGCGCTTTCCGGCTCAAGGCATCAGCTACGGAATTAACCTTCCCGGGGTGGTAGTTCAAGGTGAAATCATAGTCGCACAAGAACTCCAACCACCGCCGCTGTCTCAAGTTTAACTCCTTTTGGGTGTGAACGTACTTCAGATTTTTGTGATCCGAGTAGATCTCGCAGTGGATGCCGTATAAATAATGCCTCCACATCTTCAAGGCGAATACCACCGCTCCCAACTCTAGATCATGCACCGGGTAGCTGGCTTCATGCTTCTTCAACTGTCTTGAAGCATAAGCGATCACATGCCCATTCTGCATCAACACAGCTCCCATCCCTTGATACGACGCATCCGTGTAAACTTGAAAGCCCTCCTTCCCAGATGGAAGAGCTAGGATGGGTGCAGTCGTCAATCTGTCTTTCAACTCTTGGAATGCAGCTTCGCACTGGGGTGTCCATTCAAACGGCACACCCTTCTTGGTCAGCGTAGTAAGGGGAAGGGCGATCTTCGAGAAGCCTTTCACGAACTTGCGATAGTACCCGGCAAGTCCAAGAAAGCTTCGTATGTCGGCCGCTGACTTCAATAGCGACCACTCCTTCACGGCCCGCACCTTGGCCGGATCTACTGCTAGCCCCGCCCCACTAATCACATGGCCCAAGAACGCGACCTCTCGAAGCCAAAACTCACATTTGCTGAACTTGGCAAACAAAGTGTGCTCCTTTAGTTTCCTCAGCACTAAAGTTAGATGTTCGGCGTGTTCTGCTTCAGTCTTGGAGTAGACTAGGATATCATCGATGAACACGATGACAAAGATGTCCAAATAAGGGCCGAACACCTTGTTCATCAAACTCATAAATGCGGAAGGGGCGTTTGTGAGCCCAAACGGCATCACGGTGAATTCATACAAACCATATCTCGAACTGAACGCCGTCTTCTGAATGTCATCTTCTTGTATCCTCAACTGATAATATCCCGAACGCAGATCTAACTTGGAGAACCAATACGATCCCACCAATTGATCGAATAATTCATCAATGCGCGGTAGGGGATAGGTGTTCCGCACCGTTAACCGGTTCAACTCTCGATAATCAATACATAACCGCAAGGTGCCATCCTTCTTTTTGACGAACAAAACGGGCGCTCCCCAAGGCGACGAGCTTGGGCGAACGAACCCTGTTTCCACCAATTCCTGAAGCTGGACTCTAAACTCTGCAAGTTCCTTCGGAGCCATTCGGTATGGAGCTCGCGAGACGGGCTTGGCACCCGGAATTAGCTTGATTTGGAAGTCCACTTCCCTATGCGGGGGTAGTCCTGGCAATTTCTCGGGAAATACCTCGGGAAATTCTCGCACCACCCGCACATCCTTGACCTCTAATGTCAATTTCTTCAACTCGAAGCAAATTACATAGACCTCGTCCCCTTCCATATGAGATTTCATAACTTGGATTGAAGATAATAATTTACGGGGTGCGAATTTAATACCTTGGAAGATGACTTCCGAGTCTCCATGCCTCAACATAACTTGCTTCTCCGCACAATTGATCCTGGCGTGGTGCCAGTCCAACCACTTCATGCCCAGGATGAGATCGAACTCCGGGATTCTTAACACTGTAGCCGGAGTTTCAAAGAACTTTCCTCCAATAAGGGTGTCGAAGTCGCAACTTGCTGACGACGTCATCTCAGAGCCGTCCGGAAGGCGCACCCTTTGCGTAATGCCCGTGAAGTGTTGCACTCCCTCCAAGTCCTTCACGAAGTCCTCCGAAATGAACGAGTGAGACGCACCCGTGTCAAATAACGTATAGGCGGGTCTCCCGCTAACCACGACAGTGCCTAGGTTCCAAAAGGGGTAATCACTATTCAGAATAGCGCGTATCATTTGTATCATAAATCCAACAAGTCATATAATATTAAAACAATTTTGCACGTACCGGTGATGACTTCCTGCGGATTTCTCTCCTGAGTCATATCCAATGCGAATACATGCTCCCGTGCATGTCCTTGATTTCTCCCTGGTGGTCCTCTTCCTCGGCCACGCATGTGCCCTCGTCCCCGTGGAGCTACTGGAGGGGGAGCAATAGGGGCACCCCCGATCAGTCGCGGGCAAACTCGTCGGACATGCCCCGGTTGGTTGCACTCAAAACATATCATCTCACGTCGGCCCCCAGGTTGTTGATAATATTGCTGCTGCGGTGGTGGTGGTAAAGGTAGTGGTTGCGGAATTGGGTACTCCACCCGATAGTTCCGGTTGACCCACCGACCGCCTCTGTGGTTTCCCCTTCCTCTGCCATGATCATTCCGCCTTCTATTACTAGGGCCGACTTCAATTACACCTTCCGCAGGTCTCTTGCCACATCCCATGTGGTCCGCCTCCAGTCTCTTTGCCATGTCAATGATTTCTGCCAGGCTTCCATCGGCTATAAACAAAAGGGCCTGCCTCAGGGGGTCCCTTAACCCTTTGTAGAAGCGCTTCGCATAGCCTCTATCGTCCAACTCATAGGAATCGGCAAACCTAGCGAGGTGTTGGAACTCCCTCTGGTACTCCGTTACCGAATTCGATCCCTGCTTCAGCTGCAGAAATTTTTCTTCAAGTCCATCCCGAGCAGAAGAAGGGATGAAGTGCTCCAGAAAAGCCTCGGTGAACTCGTTCCAACCGATGTCCGTGTACAACCGCCCTTGGAAGATGGAGCCCATGAGGGACTTCCACCACCTTTTGGCGTGCAGCTCTAGCAGCGTCACTACCAATGTCACCGCCATGCTGTTCGGACATCTTATGCCAGCCATCAATTCCTGCACGGTATCAAGCCATTCCTCGGTGCGCACCGGCGATTCTGTCCCAAGATAGGCAGGAGGGGACAGGGCACGGAAGGTGCTCAACCAGTTGGAGCTTGGCGCTTGTTGCTGCACCGGAGCTTGCTGGGCTTTAAATGCATCCAATATGGCTGACAGCGTTTGTCCCAGTTCCGACTGCTGGAATTGTGAAGGGACGGAAGGGGTAGGAGTGCCCCCAACCGGCTCCACCTGCGCTGGGACCTATACGCAAGGTACAAACTAGGGTCAGGTTGTCTAAAACTAATGCCAAAGTTGGACAACTTAGTGTGAATTACAGATGGGCACACCACTGCTTCCGCTAAGTCGGTTTGTCCCCAAACCGACTAATCGAACGGGAGTGGCCCATTGTTACCTGACTGCTGTAGGTGAAGATCGGCTTAGTCTGATACCATTTGTAAGACCCCCCTCCCGGAACACAACACACGGCACGAGGGGAGTCTTATGCCCGAAATAGCCGCCTTGCGGTAGCACTAACACACGGGTTAGCCTTTACCACAAGACGCCTATTCCGCCGGCTACAATCCATATCACAACAATTATGCCAACCCAACCATAACAGAAAAGTAAAGCTAAAAGCAGTTCAGTTCACAGCTAAGCTAAAGTCCAAAAATAGCGGAAGATAACAAGCACAACAGGCTTGTACAAATAAACAAGAGTCTAGAAATGTTTTGCCTAACGGCTACATGAAAACACTCACTACTGTCACTGACGGTGCCGATGGCACCACCACCTCAGGTCCTATCATCCGGGCCTGGCTGTCCTGCTGCGTAGTCCGTTGCCGCTCTACCTGCGGGGTTTCCTCCTAAAAAGGAAGACGTAGCAACCGTTAGTCATAAGACTAAGTGGCTTCACATCCGCTCCCCCGGCGACTCCTCGGCACCGGGCGGAGAAAGGAATACAGGTACAATATATATACATAAGCAAGTAAACAAGCAGGTGACAGTAAATATGGTGAAGTATAAACTACGCTACACAACTAGCAGTTCTACAAATATCCATGTAAATGACAGCAGGTATAATTAATCAGAATAGTAACTTAACTTATAAGAGTGCCCATACAAACTTATAAGTTAAGGATCGGCTTAACAGTAAAGTAACTCATCGTATAAGAGTGCCCATACAAACTTATACGATGAGGATCTTGTGTATGCAATGAATGACATGATATGAATGTTATGTTATGACCGACTCATGCGCACGCACATGCAACTTGCTATGTCGACACAGACTAGAAGTTCCCACTTTTCGAGCAGGTAGCTAACCTCTCAGGCGTCGTCCGTCGTGGCCAGACGGCGACAGTGGAGCGGGCGTCTCCACTACTAGGTGGTATCACACTACCTATCCTAGGCCCCCGTACGCCTCAACGCTAAGAACACAACAGCGGAGCTCACATGCGTACTACGGCTCAGAAGGGGTCTTGGGTAAATGTGCACCAAGATCACAGCCCAACCTGGCCTTGATTTCGAACCGGATGGAACCTCGGAAACGCACGAGGTGCAAGCCCAACCGTTCTCATGGCACGGAGGAGATCTTGGGTTATGGACACCAAGTATCTAACCCTACCGCCCAAGGTCTACTCATTGGCTCCCATCGGTGTGACGACTGGCGAACCCGTAGACCTGCCACAATCATTATCTCAACAACGCGACACGATGAATCGTCGCACATCACATGCCCCAAAACAACTCACTCGACGCTACCCGTAGGGAGACTTCAACTCTAAGCATCGGTTGTTAATAAACCCCTTGGGCTCGGATTACAGTTACAAAATACTCTTCACATAGTGTTCATCATGTTCACGCCCAATTTGTATAAATATATCCTTTACCAATAGCAACTCCTAATATCTAGCCTTCCCATCCAATCCATTTCTCTACCATTGCATGGTTATCCCTTATTACACAACCAAATGAGTAACCATACTAAATTATAGTAACAACGACATTATAGTTATATGGGAGCAAGATATCACATGAGCAAATCACAATCATTGCAAGAGTGCTAACATTACAATTTAATAAGTGCATTAACATAGGATAGTCCAATACTAAAACTGGGATTCCCGGAGCTACAGGAATCCGATCACAATGCACAACCCCTCGTTGGAAAGGTATTCGCGAGGGCTACGACTTTCGTGTTGAGTCGATCGCCCAGATCTGGTCGCAACATACCAGAAATTCAACTCGAATACGTACAGGAAACAGTTTCCTGTACAGGAATTTTCCCGAACGCAGCGGACTCGAACCAGCTTTCCCGTGGCTACAGGTATCGCATGGAAACGAGCAACCCCTCGTTGGAAAGGTAATTTCAAGGGCTACGACTTTCGTGTTGAGTCGATCACCCAGATCTGGCCAGAACACCTCCGAAATTGGCCACGAAGGTCGCCGCGTGCAGAAATCAGATTTCTGCACGCATCTTAAGGCGAGATGAACGACATCCGTTCATCTTCTTCCTTGCAACGACCTCGCATAAACTTCTCCAGAAATCACACCCAACCTTATTTCTCCTTTCAAGCCAAACCCCCAACGAAAATCCCTCTCATCTCCACTTTGAAGGATGAGAAGGTTGAGGGAGACTAAGCCTAAAACCTAGGTATGGCTTATCCTAAGAACTCTCCTCCTCACCATCAAGACTCTATGGAGTCGATGTCTCTCCTATAATAACTATAGATCTAGCACCAAGGGAGAGGGGAGGAAGCTCACCTCAAGTCCAGCGGTACCACCATGGCCGGCCATGAGCCTCGCACTCCTTCGCGGCGGCATTGTTTTTCCCTTGACGGTGGCGGCGTTTTGATTCCTCCAAGGATGGCTCCGGCAAGCTCTTCCTCCTCCTCCAGCCAAGAACCCTCTCAGGAATTTCGGGGCAGAAGAAAGGAGATGAAATGCTAGGGTTTCCCAACTTTTTCCTTTTTATACATCGCAGACACGGGTAAGCACACGGCCGTGTTCCTACCCGTGTTCAGGTGACACGGCCGTGTGGCATGCCGTGTCTAGGGCCGTGTTCCTCCCAGAACCACTTTCTGCCGGGTCAGGGTTGCGGCACACGGGTAGAGACACGGCCGTGTCCCGACCCGTGTCCTTGGCACACGGCTAGGGACACGCCCGTGTCCCAACCCGTGTCCTTGGCACACGGCTAGGGACACGCCCGTGTCCCAATGCCCGTGTACCTCTCTGACTGGTAAGCCTATTTTTATGAGGCACACGGGTATGGACACGGCCGTGTCCATACCCGTGTCAACCAAAAATGCTGTTTTGCCTTGTTTTCCTCATTTCCCGCACGTCCGCACCTGTTCACCCACATCCCCCATTGGGCTCACCACAGCCCCCTTGACTCAAATACACAATCAAGGGGCCTAGCGCGAATTGGGACGTTACAGGTGTAGTTATGTGCACACCAATTATTATAAAGATTTATTTCATTCCTAACAATTGCCCCTCAGATCCTTGTTGTGAGAGACCGGCTTGGGCAAAGAAATACAAGGATCTTCCCTTTGCTCATTTTTCATAGTGGCGACGATGGCGAACGACGAAGGGATTTAGGGCGGGTAGCGGCGTCCTGTAAACTCAGGTAAAAAAATTTAGAATATGCTGGGGAGGAGAAGGAGAGGCGACGAACGCGCCCGGAAAAGGCAGCTGGCGCACCTGCGCTCGTGGGTTCATGTGTAGGTGCACCTCCGTTGGCTCGCATATGGGCGTATGCGGCCCTCCGCGCTCTTGGTCGTGCGTGGGTGTGAGGGCCTAGCCGTGCGCGAGTGTGAGGGCCTGGCCAAACGCGAGTACGTGTATGGGTGCGCTTGGTCGCACGTGGGCATGCATGCATGGTCGCGCGCGTGTGCTTGGTCGCCCGTGGGCACGCCCGCATGGTCGCCCGGGCTCGCCTGCATGGTCGCACGCGAGCGCGCCTGCATGGTCACGTGCAGATGCGCCCACATGGTCGCGTACGGGCGCACCCGCATGGTCGCACTTGGGCGCTCGCGCGCATATGCTTGGCTGCGTGCGGGCATGGGCATGGCCGCGTGCAGGCCTGACCGCGCGCGGTGGCTTGTGCAATTGCGTGCCCTGGTGTGTATGCGTATTTGGGCGAGTCGTATGGTTTTGGTCTTAACGTGGGACGTGCTTTTATGCGCATGACGGGGGCGAAAATTTTTGATTTGTAGATTTTTTATCTAAGACTGATCTTAATTTTTTATGCCAGGGTTCGAAGCGTACTGCAAGATCGATGCATCTGTGTTCCTCCCTTACCGTTGATCAGGTTGCAATTTGGCAGAGAAGGTTCGGTCTGCCTGCCGACCTTGAAGTGAAGATACCGCGTGTCAAAGAGAGGGTTCAAAATCCTCCTCGTAGTTGGTTGACTATCTACGAGACTACATTGAGATCGGGTTTTCGATTCACCCCATGCGAGGAAGTGATCGAGATTCTGAAATTTTGCGGCATGCCAATTTCCCAGTCTACTCCCTTGAGGGTAGTATGCATCATGGGATTGATTGTCTTCTTTCGTGAACATGGCGGGAAACTCGCTTTCGACTACTTCCGGTATTGGTGTGACATTCGCTCTAATGGTGGTGAGTGTGTTGAAATTCATAGCAAGAAGAGTTTGCTTGATTGGTAGACTCGGACAGACCGTTGTCACGAAAACACTTTATTTGGTTATGTAGAGAACTCTTGGGGCATGTTGGAGCTATGGAATGTATTTCCTGGTCATTGTCGTCGCCAAAAGGGGAAAGAGCGGGAGTTTTCCTTAGTGTTAGGATTTTTAGAGCCCCGTGAGTTGGCGAACCGGCTATTCAGCATTTTCTCGTATGTGGAAGAGAAATGCCTGTTGCGGTGCGGTATTTCTTCAGATTCTGGGCGGATTACCGAGACATCTTCGGATTACAGTTGGAAGAGGAAGGCCACTGCAGTCTCTCGTGGTGGCGATGGTACGGTGCCTTGTTTTGTTTCTCAGGGTAAGACTACTCCTTATGATGGTCGAGGCGGGCCTACTCCTGAGGAACAGGTGCTCGGATGTTCTCCCCCCCCCCCCCTCGAGCTCATCCTGCGGAAGTGGTTACTCCGAGATTGTCTTCTTCTTTGAAGGCGATGAATGAAGTGGTAAGTGAGTTCAATTTTTTCTAGTTCTCCTTCATTGTTGCGCTTGTACCGATCTTTCCTCTGTCTTTTTCTTAGAGATCAAGGCTCAGGCTCAGATTGTCGTTACTTGGAAAGATCATTACGTGAGCTTGAAGGATGGGTATCTGGCTCTTTAGGAGAATTTTCGGTCGACAACGAGCTCGCTTGCTACTTTGAGAGATGATCATGATCGGGATATTTCCCGATTTTGCCGGATTGGATCGGAGTTGAAGGAGGAGTTGGAAGAGATTGGAGCATCTTTGGAGCTGGAAAAATCTTTGGTGGAGAGGACCGCACTGATGTTGAAGCATGCCTAGGAGGAGACTTCCCGTTTTGGGACAGAGCTTTGTGATGTGAAGGCCCAAGAAGACATGTTATCTTCTGATAGCTGTATGTCAGAGTTGAAGGCTGTCGGACTTGCGAAGTACATGGAGTCTCTTGATAATATGTGGGATTGTTGTTTGTTTTGGAGATCATGCTTTACTCATGGCCGAGGTGATGCTCCCAGAGAGTGGTAAAAAAATTCTCAAACAACCATCACAAAGAATAGGAAGATGATACCTCTAGAGAAAAATCTCTAGGTAGAGAAGTGTCGCGGTGAAAAGGTTGATGAAAATCCCGCAACACCTATGAGGCCAGCCGCCTCACCTCTCGGTTCACCTTGAACCCGAACAGTCAACCAATCTACTCCGTTGATAAGAGGAGTAGAGGGAAGAAGCTTAGACCTTCTTCTTCAAATCTTTAGTGACTCAAAGTGGCCAAACCACTCCAAGTCGTCGGAAGTGCAGATGAGAACAAAAGATCCAATCAAGGTAGTCAGGGGCTCGGGATAGGCTAAGGGATTCACCAGCAGAGCAGTACGTCGGAGCTGACCTAGAACCAAAACCATAGAGGCGCACTGGTTCATCGTCGGGGTGGCTCCAGGGAATCGTCACTTGCTGCCGTCGTCGGGCAAGCCCAGGTATCGCCCGATGCTGCCGCCGAAACCCTATTCCCTTTTTCTATTTTTTCACTCTCACAATCCTTGAGCAAAGGCATTATTTATACCTAATAAATTAGGGCTTTTATCTTGGTTAAAGTTCTACCATTCATTTTGCTCATGACATAGCCTCAAATCAAATAGTTTATTTTGGTTGATCGAGAAAAGAAATTGTGCCGTCTCACTGTCAAAAACGCGATGAACCAACTTATCTCGTTGATTAATAGTCGCACAATATAACAACTCGTCTTGGTCTAAGCATGTCAAAATGACATTTTAAATCCGCACTTATTATGGTATCTTGATCGCATGTCATATGAAATCAAGTACTTAACACAAGTCGAACTGAGACTGTTCCCGTTCATTTGGTGTGACCTTATAGAGGAACCATGTTGCCTTGGCAATAATATGATAACTTATATTATGGACTATAAGAGGCTGTATGAGAACATTATAGTCGGCATAGCAACACGATAGCAAGGTAACGAATCTAGATGACCAGTGTCTTCCTTTGTCACATGATATTATAAATATTGTACAAAATTGGACCGTGTCATTTTCGCATAATATTCATCTTTCTCGGTCTCATAAGCGAATTATTTTATAACTACTTTAGTTATATTGCTTGCATTACAATCTCGATATACCAAGGGGCTCGCCAATATCATAACCCAAACGATGGGGACAAACGATATCTCGATATGAAGATTTCTTATGCACAAGCATGAGCAACGAATCATAATATTTATTATTATCAAGAGATAGCTTTTCAACTGTAATCACATAGCTGACACCGATATGATAAATCTTCACATCTTATATCTTAGAAACATGAGACACATTGAGAACATTAATGACACCAAACACAATCCAAATAATATTACAACATAGTATAGGTCGAACTTAATATGTATAAGATACATACACATACATATCCATATGATTAAACGATAATCAGTTATCAACATTTATAGAACTACAATGTACTTTAATCAATATGACAATCTTAACTCGGTGATCAATGTTCCTCTTTGATTACCACAATTGCGAGAAAAAATATAAGATTATGTGATATGAATAAAACTCAGGGTTCTATTGTTCAATACCAAGAGCATCTTCCTGAACCTAACATGAGATATAACACATAATCAAGGAATAAAATGCAAAAACATTCTTGATCATGAACTAAAATAATTGACGGAAATCACAACTTTCAAAACACTATATCCTTCACTCTCCCACTTGTTTTTAAAGTTTTTCAACCAAAAAGGAGCAAACTACAAAATCATTCAACAAGCCACTCTCCATGGTCTTTCAACCCCATGGATTCGAAATGAACTTCGCCCTTGGCTTGAGATAAAGGTTTTGTGAAGGGATCAGTTGTGTTGTTGTTGGTGTCTATCCATAAAAGAGCAATTTTTCATTCCTCAATGAAGTCACTCGTGACAAAATACTTCTGATCCATGTAATTTGTTTTATGATGTGACTTTGGCTCCTTGATTTAATAAATATAAGCATTATTGTCGCAAAACAATTTCAAGGGCCCTTCACTCGGTGCAACAACTCCAAGTTCCTGAAGGAACTTCTTTATCCAAACTCCCTCCTTGTCGGCTTCCTAAGCTGCCATGACTTATGTTGTGGTGGTTGAGTCAGCAGTGGTTGATTATTTACAACTGCGCAAACTCACGGCCCCACCATTTAGAAGAAACAAAAACCCAGATTGAGATCTCCTGTCATTCGGGTCTGACATAAAACTAGCATCTGTATAACCTTCTATAGCTAGCTCTTTATGCCTACCAAAAACAAGAAACTTATTCTTGGTCCTTTTCAGGTACCTAAGAATATTTTTGACAGCAGTCCAGTGATTAGGACTAGGTGAAGCCTAATGTCGGCTAGTCATGATTAGAGCATATGCGACATCTGGTCTTGTAAAAGTCATGGCATACATAATGGAACCTATAGCCGAGGCATAGAGCACATTTTTCATGTATTCAATGTCTTTATGCGTTGTAGCGCAGTGAGACTTGCCAAGTTGTATAGATATTTTCATTGCCACATTTCCTTTCTTAGAGTTCTCCATATTAAACCTTTCTAAGATTTTATCAATGTAAATACTTTGACTTAGGCCAATGATCCTTCACGTCCTGTCCCTATATATCTTAATTCCCAAGATATATTGGGCTTGACCCATGTCCTTCATTGAAAAAATTATTTTCAATGAATCTCTTGTTTGTTCCATTAAAGACAATTCATTCACCATTAACAAAATATCGTCGACATATAAAACAAAAAATATAATGTGACTCCCACTGATCTTCTTTTATACACAAGGTTCTTCATTGCTTTGACTAAACCCAAGAGTTTTAACCTCTTCATCAAAGTGTTTGTTCCAACTCCTTGATGCTTGCTTCAAGCCATAAATGGCCCTCCGAAGTTTGCATACTTTCTCGTTATTTTCCGGATCGTCAAAACCTTGAGGTTGCTTCATGAATACATCCTCATCAAGTTTTCCATTCAAAAACTCTGTTTTGACATCCAATTGCCATATTTCATAATCATAAAAGGCAGCAACAACCAACATGATCCGAATCATTTTGAACATTACAACCGACAAAAATGTTTCATCATAATAAATCCCCTGGACTTGACTGAAACGTTTCGCCACAAGTTTTGCCTTATAGGTTGTCATGTTTCCATTCATGTCCATCTTCCTTTTGAAAATCCACTTGTTGGTAATGGACTTCTTTCCATCCGGAAGGTCAACCAAGTCCCGCACTTGGTTGTCATACATGGATTGTATTTCGAATGTCATGGCTTCTTGCCAGGCACAGTAATCTATCCTATTAATTGCTTCTTCATAAGTTAAAGGGTCTTCGGAGTCAATAATCAAGACTTCATGAAAACCCATGTAAAGGTCGGGTTTTCTCTTCACCCTTGATGACCTTCTTAGTTCTTTTTGCTCATTGAACGCCCCTTGAGTTTATCGAATTTCTCATACAATTTCTTGTGGAATTGATTCAAGCTCAACACGAGTCAGGGGATAAACCGGTGGTGTAGTATGGACCTCTTCAACAAACATTTGTGGAGGTGAATGGATCATACTCCCACTGAGCAAAGGAACTTCATGTGACATGTCGTGTTTCTCTTGAATGTCAAGATTAATTTCATGATCAAGCCCAAGTAGGTCCTCTTGAATCTCTTCAAGCATCACCCTGTAACACCCCAAAAAGTACAGGCTAAGAGTTGACCTGAGTTGGACGGAAATCATCGAGCAGAGATGGACGGAAATCGTCGAGCAGAGCTCGACGAATCGTCGAGCAGAGCTCGACACGAATCGTCGAGCAGATCTCGACGAACACGTCGAGCAAAGCTGAGCGGTGTTATGGACCGTTCAATGAATTTTGTTCGACAACCTTGACCCCATTCGACAAATTGTCGAATTAAGATGTCTCCAAAGTGGCGACTCATGTCAGGTGGCTGGTGTGCGGCCAGCGAGCGGTGGTTGAATTTGTCAGCTCAAACCCGAGCCGTTGTTTTCTTTTGATGTGAAGATATCATATGGCTGGGGTAAAACCTGAGGCCATATCTGCAGAGGGACGGGATTGAGGAAGTTATTATTTCCTTTTCTCCCTCTCTCTTTCTTACTTCCCAGTTCTGGAGCAGAGAACTTTCGGCTAGCGCTAGGGTTTAGGTGGAACTCGAAGTTGCTAGAGAAGATCTGGTGGCTAGAATCAAGGTCCGAAGCTAGATCCGCGAAGAGGAGGGCGGCGTGTTCCTTTCCATCCACGTAGAAAAGCTTCGTCATGGCCCCAAAGAGAACAATAAGGGTAACGAGTTTCTCCCGGACAAGTGAAGTCCTCAATATGCATATTTGCATGGATCCCCTCACAAAAAGGTTAAAAAGGGTGGATTCCAATGGGAAGATCAGTTTGATCCCATATATTCCTACATTTAGATCCGAAAATGTAGAGTACGGAATAGGCATGTTGTGAGAAGCCCATCTGGACAAGTTGGTCTGGATTTGTGATGTTCTATTTGCGTGTCGGAGAAGACTCCGTGGATATGCGTGTGATTTACATGTGAAATCCGTGGTCTAGGGGTGTGCAGGATGCTGCATCAAAGTACTGGAAGCATTTCCAGGAAAAGACCCAGAAAAGATCACAGTCTGGAGAACTGTTGATATCGCCGGGCGATAGTGAGTATTGCCAGGTGATAGCTCCTTGTGAGCTGGAATTTTGTGTGACCTGGCTTGAAGAGACCTTGGGGTCATTATATGCGAAGCTGTGAGCTTAAATTGCCCAGCAATGGTGGGTACCAGCCTAAAATGGAAAAAGAATGAATTGTGTCGTGAAGGCCTATAACTGTTCCATCAAGTTAAGTACCTCTGAACGACAAAGTCAGTAAGTTAAGTACCTCTGAATGGCCAGTTATTCATTAAGTTAATTACCTCTGAAAGACATAGTCATCAAGTTAAGGACCTCTGAATGACAAAGTTAATGGTGGTGATACGCGGGAAGCCGTGGACACCGAAAATTTTCCCTGAGTGCACGGGGCATGTGGTCGTTGAGCCTACTTATGTGATGAATGGTGCTTAAAGTACACTTTGAAAATGCCACAATATATATGATGCCTTGTTTGCAGGGATGGAGGAATGCCGCTCCGAGTAAGGGGTGGGATCATTATAAGCGGGTCAGAAAAATGCTGACTGTTGCTTTGTTTGCCACATTTTGGTGGGACCTTTGTTACAGGTCCTAGAGAGCCAAGTGGAAAGTAGCGTGCTAAAGCCCATGTGCTGAAATTGGATAGCTCTTGAAGGCCCAAAAGGCGAACGTTTATTGTTTTCATGTGTGGCCGGCCTGCGTGCAGAAGTATGAAACCACTTGTTGTAAACGGAAACAGTTGTAATAAGGCTACGGCCAAAACATGTGTTATGTATATATATATATATATATATATATATATATATATATATATATTTCATTCCTGTTGTGTAGTGGACATTCTTGTTCGGTATGGGTTCATAAACTAACATGCTTCTGCTAGAATGCTCTGAGTTAGGGTGCATTCATAGGTGAACTTGGATTTGGAAATAACTTGTAATCTCCTTACCTGTCCGTAGTATATGGCGTCGGGCCCCGGCCAGACCTTCTGTCATGTGTTATACGACGGATGGGGGCGTTACAAAATTGGTATCAGATTCCGTTCTCGATCTTTCTTATTTGAATTCGTGGTTGAATTATTTTCAGGGGTTGTGAGCATGTGTATGTGCGCTACCATGATAACATAATTGAACCCATGAATCTCCACTTAAGAATGAAAATACACATGTTTGCGGAACTGGTAAGTTCCTGCGATTTCTTTTGGCAATATTCGTAGTTGCCTAATTGTGTGTTTCACATTGTAGGTGACTCAAAGTGGTGTGGGGCAGCAAGAACCCCAGCGTTCAGTGAAGAGTAGTGTACCTAATGTGGCGTCGACACCTTCTCCTTCAGCGAAAACTATATGGTTTGTTGCGGAAGCCGTGTTTGCAATGATGAATGCGCAACCTGTAGGCTAGGGACAACCTCTTATTCCTGCGATAGTACAGGAACCGGTTGGCGTAGTGGAGCGTGTAGCGGTGAGACAAGTGGTCGTTGAGCCAGTGGCTGCAAGGCGAGTAATGGAGAAGTAAGTGAAACACATGATGAGTTTCAATCCCCCTGTGTTTATGGGTACTAGAACCCCTATACAAGCCTAAGATTGGCTCTCAAGAATAAAGAGGGTCCTGATTGCAACTGAAACAGAAGAGTGGCAAAAAGTCATTATGACTACCTTCTTGTTGGATGGTGAGGCAAGACTTTGGTGTTATGAGTTTGAGCTGCACTAGTCCGTTGGTCGGCCGTTGAGCGAGATCTCAATGGAGGAGTTCTTAAGGTGTTTTCTGGCAAGATATGTTCCATCGGCACAGCGGATTGCGATGGAGAACCAATTTCAAAGGCTAACTCAAGGAGAGAGGTCGGTGGATGACTACTTGGACGAGTTTACGAGATTGGGAAGATATGCAGGCTTTACGTCTGCAGATGAGGAACTAAAAACAAATCAGTTCTATGAAGGAATAAGAGATGACCTGTGATTGCTTCTCTCAGGACCGATGACACGGGGTTTTCTTACCTTGGTCAATACGACCTGCTCCCTTGAGCTGGACATGAAGCGCGTGCAGTGTAAGAAAGACTTAGCAGGGAAGAAGCCAGATTTCAAGGTACCTAGTTCTTCAAAGTCTGGGTATCGACTGTGGAAAAAGAAGCCTAAAACTTCTGCGCCGGCTCCTTCTTCTCCTCCTTCTAGAGAAATATCTGGGAGAGGCCCGCTCACATGTTATACATGTGGCAAGGTGCGGCATATGGATCGAGATTGCTGGAGTGGCCTTCCAAAAGGGGAGAAAAAGACGGGTGCGTCTTATGCTGAGAAGGGAAAGGCAGTCGTGGAATCAACTGCATCTCAAGCACAACCTCGAGTCTATAATCTTGGCCAACAGGAGGACATAAAACAAGGTAACGTCGTAACAGGTATGAATTAAGATACAGTTTTTACTACTTTCCATACTTAGTACCTTGTGCGTTACTTGTGTATGATTGGTTTGATTTAGGCTTTGTCCTTATTTCGGAGTGTCCGGTGAGAGCACTGTTCTATACAGGAGCTTCTCATTCTTTTCTATCGGAAGACTTCGTGGGGAGTATTGGAGTGCCTTCATTTACGCCGACAAATCGAGTGAATGTGCTGCTACCTAACGGGTGCTTGATGCGCTCGGATCGAGCCTGTTGTGTTGAGGTACGAATAGGAAGTCGGGACTTTGGATTTGTAGAATCCGTGCTACCGATATCGAAGGTTGATGTAATCTTTGGTATGGACTGGCTCTCGGAGCAGCGTGCCTATATAGATTGCAAATCTAAGGAAGTCACGCTAGGGCAGAACACTGAACGAGAGACTAAATTCGCTGGTATGCGAGGATCGAGCATGACAATGATGTCTGATATCCAAGTAGTCAAGGTAGTTCGGAAGGGCACGGAGTTGTTCTTCACGCTGTTGGAGGCTGTTGAGCTGAGGTCCAGTGTGAGTGATGTTCCTACTATTTCGGATCACGCTGATGTATTTACTAAGGATCTTCCGGGGTTACCGCCCCAGCGGGATATTGACTTCACTATTGAGTTGGTGCCAGGTGCGAAACCAGTGGCCTGCTCGCCATATCATGTTGCGCCAAAGGAGATGGTGGAACTAAAGGTTCAATTGCAAGAGTTGCTGGAGCAAGGCTTTATATGCCCAAGTATGTCACCTTGGAGCGCTTCGATCCTATTTGTGAAAAAGAAGGACGGAAGCTTGCGACTATGCATTGACTATCGGGAGCTGAATAAGCTGACGGAAAAGAACAATTATTCGATTCCACGGATTGATGACTTGTTTGATCAGCTAGTGGGCTCAACTGTCTACTCAAAGCTGTATTTAAAGTCTAGCTATTACCAGTTGAGGATTCGGGAATATGATATTCCCAAGACAGCGTTTGGTACACGCTATAGTCATTACGATTTCACGGTAATGCTGTTTGGGATAACAAATGCCCCATCGGTATTTATGGACCTAATGCATCGAATGTTTCGAGAATACTTGGATTTATTTGTCATCGTCTTTATTGACGATATTTTGGTGTACTCTCAGTTTGAAGAAGATCATGCGAACCATTTGCGGATGGTGTTTCACACCCTGAGTAAGAACAAGCTCTACGCCAAGTTCTCGAAGTGCGAGTTCTGGTTGTCGTCAGTGGCCTTTCTTGGCCATGTGGTTAGTGGAGAGGGCATTGCGGTGGATCCTGCGAAGATAGTTGCGATACGGGAGTGGCCGGTGTTAGCTTCTATTGCCGATGTCTGGAGTTTCCTTGGACGGGCGGGCTACTATAGGCGATTCATAGAGAACTTCTCGCGAATAGCCTTGCCTCTCACTACACTAACGAGAAAAGATCAAAAGTTTGTTTGGACGCCGGAGTGCGTTCAAGCTTTTGAGGAGCTGAAAGGTCATCTGACTACGGCTCCAATCTTGACGACGCCATGTGGTTCGAACGGCTATGAAATTTATAGTGATGCATCAGGGAGCGTCTTAGGCTATGTTCTTCTTATGTTTGGTAAGGTGATAGCTTATGGCTCACACTAGTTGAAAGTGCATGAGCGAAATTATCCCGTCCACGACTTGGAGCTGGCGGAGGTGATTTTTGCACTCAAATTGTGGTGTCACTATTTATATGGCGTGAAAGTTGGTATATTCACAGACCATAAGAGCCTGAAGTACCTATTGGATCAGAAGGATCTCAATATGCGACAACGAAGGTGGATGGAGTTCCTCGGGGACTATACCTTTGATATTCATTACACTCCCGGAAAGGAAACGTTGTCGTAGATGCCTTGAGTCGTAGTACTCCGACAAGGGAAAATTGGTTGTAGATGCATGATGAGCGTCTGATCCAGGAGTTAGAGTCCTTAGACATCTCTTGTGTGGACAGGAATGCTACTGCAAGTGCATGCTTGAACTTGACGGAGGTACAATATGACCTTGCGGACAGGATTCGGCGAGCAACGGAACTTGATGAAAGTCTACAACACTATACAGTGGATGGATCAAATGCCCAATTCTCCTCGGATGACGGCCTTTTGCTGAAAGGTGATCGTTTGTGCATCCCGAATGTGGGTAAATTACGTGAAGAATTATTGTATGAGGCACAGTTTATGAAGTATTTAATCCACCCAGGGAGCAAAAAATGTATAAGGACATGAAGAAGATGTTCTGGTGGCCAGGTCTGAAGAAAGATATAGCCTATTATGTGGCAAAATGTCAGACTTGTGCCATGGTAAAAGCTGAATGCCAGAAGCATGGAGGTTTCCTGAAGTCGCTACCTATTCCGGAATGGAAGTTTGATGATAGTTTGATGTATTTCGTGCACGGCTTGCTGAGATCTCAACACGGGAACGATTCTGTTTGGGTGATCGTGGACCGGTTGACTAAAGTGGCTCACTTCATTCCGAACAAGAGGGACGATTTAGTGGAAATATTGGCTAAAATTTATGTCGAGCAAATAGAACGATTGCACGGTGTGCCTCGTAGCATCTTCAGTGATCGAGATGGGCATTTTACTTCAAATGATTGGAGGCTAATCCATCAATTGTTGGGGACAAAATTAAAGTTCAGTACGGCCTTCAATCCGCAAACAGATGGTCAGACCGAAAGTACCAACAGAACTATGGAGGATAAGCTCCGGATGTGCGCCTTGGATTTCGGAAAGAGGTGGGAAGACCATCTCTATATGGTAGAGTTCGCCTCTAATAATAGCTATCAAGCTAGCATAAATATGACGCCTTTTGAAGCTTTATATCGTAGGAAGTGTCGTACACCGTTAGCTTGGCCGGAAACAGGCGAGTCTAAGTTGTATAAGTTTAAGGAAGCCGAAGAGGCTAATTAGACGATACGCACTATTCGGGAGAGGCTATTGGTAGCCCAAGATAGGAAAGCAAAGTAATACAATGCCAAACACCGAAACGTAGAGTTTGCGGTTGGCGAGTGGGTATACTTTAAGATCAAGCCATTCAAAGGTATTTCCAGGATTCGTCATTTGAAAAAGTTAAGTCTGAGGTATCTTGGTCCATTTGAAGTGGTGGAGCGAGTTGGAGAAGCTGCCTATCGGCTAGCTCTTTCGGCAGAATTGAGTGGATTGCATGATGTGTTCCACATATCAGTGCTTCGAAAAGCCGTGAAAGATTCAATTTAAGAGATTGTGAATGATTGTGTACCGGTCGAATCCGTGCTAACGATGAAGGTTAGGCCCATTCGTATCGAGGATAAAGCGGATAAGCAGCTGCAGAACAAGACAATCGGGATGGTCAAGGTTCGGTGGGATAACTAAGGCCGTGAGGAGCTAACATGGGAGCGGAAGCAAACCATGTGTGCTGAATTTCCCGAGTTGTTTGTATAAACTATTATAACATTTTTTTGTATAGAAAATATATTTTGAAGCATATCTGTTACTGGTTTCTGCACGTTGTATTAAATTTCAGGACGAAATTTCAATAAGGAGGGGAGGATTGTAACACCCCAAAAAGTACAGGCTAAGAGTTGACCTGATCTGGACGAAAATGTCGAGCAGAGCCCGACGAAATGTCGAGCAGAGCCCGACGAAACGTCGAGCAGAGCCTGACGAAACGTCGAGCAGAGCCCGACGAAACGTCGAGCAGAGCCCGACGAAATGTCGAGCAGAGCCATACAAAACGTCGAGATGAGCCCGATGAAACGTCGAGCAGATCCCGATGAATCGTCGAGCAGAGCCCGACGAATCGTTGAGCAGAGCCCGACGAAATCGTCGAGCAAACTTAGTGGTTTTATGGCCCATTCGATGAATTTCGTTCGACAACCTTAACCCCATTCGACGAATTATCAAATTAAGCTGTCACCAAAGTGGCTACTCGTGTCAGGTGGATGGTGTGCGGCCACTGAGCAGTGGTTGACTTTGTCAGCTCAAACCCGGGCCGTTGTTTTCTTTTGATGTGAAGAGATCGTATGGCTGGGGTAAAACCCGGGGCCATATTTATAGAGGGATGGGATTGAGGAAGTTATTATTTCCTTTTCTCTCTCTCTTCCTTTCTTCCCAGTTCTAGAGCAGAGAACTTTCGGCTTGTGCTAGGGTTTGGGTGGAACTTGAAGTTGCTTGAGAAGATCTGGTGGCTGGAATCAAGGGTCGAAAATAGATCTGCGAAGAGGAGGGCGACGTGTTCCTTTCCATCCGTGTAGAAAAGCTTCGTCATGTCCCCAAAGAGAACGACAAGGGTAACGAGTTTCTCCCAGACAAGTGAAGTCCTCAATATGTATATTTGCATGGATCCCCTCACCAAAAGGTGAAAAAGGGTGGATTCCAATGGGAAGATTGGTTTGATCCCCATATATTACTGCATTTAGATCCGGAAATGTAGAGTACGGAATAGGCTTGCTGTGAGAAGCCCATCTAGACAAGTTGGTCTAGATTTGTGATGTTTTATTTGTGTGATGGAGAAGACTCCGTGGATATGCGTGTGATGTACGTGTGAAATCTGGGATCTAGGGGTGTGCAGGATGCTGCATCAAAGTACTGGAAGCATTTCCAAGAAAAGACCCAGAAAAGATCACAGTCTGGAGAACTGTTGATATCGTCGGGAGATAGTGAGTATTGCTAGGTGATAGCTCCTAGTGAACTGGAATTTTGTGTGACCTATCTTGAAGAGACCTGGGGGGTCACTATATGCGAAGCTGTGAGCTTAAATTGCCCAGCAATGGTGGGTACCAGCCTGAAATGGAAAAAGAATGAATTATGCCGTGAAGGCCAATAAATGTACCATCAAGTTAAGCACCTCTGAACGATAGAGTCATTAAGTTAATTTCCTCTGAATGGACAGTTAGTCGTTAAGTTAATTACCACTGAACGACATAGTCATCAAGTTAAGGACCTCTGAATGATAAAGTTATTGGTGGTGATACGCGGGAAGCCGTGGACACCGAAAATGTGCCCTGAGTATATGGGGTGTGTGGTTGTTGAGCCTACGTCTGTGATAAATGGTGCTTAAAGTGCACTTTGAAATTTCCATAATATATATGATGCCTTGTTTGTAGGGATGGAGGAATTCCGCCCCGAGTAAGGGGTGGGATCATTATAAACAGGGTTAGCAAAATGCTGACCGTTGCTTGGTTTGTCACGTTTTGGTGGGCCCTTTGTTGCATGTGCTGGAGAGCCAAGTGGAAAGTAGCGTGCTGAAGCCAATGTGCTGCAATTGGCTGGCCATTGAAGGCCCAAAAGGCGAACGTTTACTATTTTCATGTGTGGCCGGAGTGCATGCCGAAGTATGAAACCACTTGTTATAAATGGAAACAGTTGTAATAAGGATACGGCCAAAACATGTGTTATGTATATATATATTTATATCATTCATATTGTGTTGTGGACATTCTTGTTCGGTATGGGTTCATAAACTAGCATGCTTCCGCTAGAATGCTCTGAGTTAGGGTGTGTTCATAGGTGAACTTGGATTTGGAAACAACTTGTAATCTCCTTACCTGTACGTAGTATATGGCGTCGGGACCCGGCCAGACCTTATATCATATGTTATATGACGGATGGGGGCATTACACACCCTACTATCACCGACTTTCATTCTTTCAAGAAATTCTTTCTCTAAAAATATAGCACCCTTCTTTACGAATATAGTATTCGCCGGCTTGTGCCAAAAGTTATACCCTTTTGTTTCTCTTGGGTATCCTATGAAGAAGCATTTATCCGCTTTGGGTTCTAATTTGGTCGGTATCATGCGTTTTACATACGCCTTGCAACCCCAAATTTTGAGAAAAGATATAATGGGAAGGCTTGCCCACCAATGAATCCTGAGGAGTTTTCACACTAGATTTTGTTGGAATAAGATTTAATGTGTGAGCCGCAGTGAGGAGTGCATGACCCCAGAAGTATAATGGCGGATCAGTCTGACACAACATGGAGTGAACCATGTCTAGTAGGGTTCAGTTTCTCCTTTTGGAGACACAGTTCCACTGAGGGGTGCCATGTGGAGTAAGTTGTGGTACAATACCACACTCCTTTAGGTAAGTAGTGAACATAATGCTCAAGTACTCACCTCCACGATCAGTTCTCAAGATTTTAATTTTCTTTTCAAGCTGATTCTCTACTTCATGATTGTATTCCTTGAATTTCTCAATGGCTTCACTTTTATGTCTCATGAGATAAACATAGCCATAGTGACGATGATCATTTATGAAGTGATGAAGTAATTATAACCATCTCTTGCACTAGAGCTCATTAGACTACATACATCAGAGTGTATCAATTCCAATAAGTTGTTCGCTCTTGTACCTTTCTTGTTGAAAGGTGTCTTGGTCATCTTACCTATTAAACATGATTTGCATGTACCAATTGCATCAAGGGCAAAGGAATCCAAAAGATTGGCTTGGTGCAATTTCTTTATGCGTTTTTCGTTTATGTGACCAAGACGATGGTGCCATAAGTGTGTATCATTAGTATGAGATATTTTGATTCTCTTGTTATTGATATTTAGAATAGTTTTATCTTCAACTATATTAAGCAAATACAAACCATTTGGAATAAAAGCGTTCGCATAAAATAGACCTTCCTTCTTAATAGTCATTTGTGAATTGTTTATCACAAAGCAACAACCTTCCGCATCCAAGCATGACACAGAAATGATGTTACAAAAAATAGAAGGGACATGATAAACATCTTTCAAAATTAAACATAAGCCACTAGGTAAATGAAGATCAAGGGTTCCTAGAGAAATAACAGAGATGTTCGCACCATTTCCAACCATCAGCACAACCTCTCCCTTGGAGAGTGGTCTCCTATCCCTTAGTGACTGCACATTAGAAACTAAGTGAGCACATGATCTGGTATCCATTACCCAATCTAGGATAGTGGTGGACAAGTTTAAATTTAATTCAATAACAAATATACCTTTGGGACGCTTGCGCTCAATCTTGCCTTCATCCATGTCACGCTTATAATTGGGGCAATTCATCTTGTAGTGTCATTTCTCATAACAATGGAAGCATTCAGTGACAGGCGTTAGAGAATTCTTTACTTTGCTTCCCTTGGAGTTGCTCGCTTGAGCTCCTCCTTTATTGCCTTTGAATGAGGAATCTCTACTTGAGGTCTTGTTAGAGACGTTGTTTTTATTCTTGAAATTCTTCTTGCTACTAGACGCAACGACCAAGACAGAATTTTCCTTTGTCTCAGCTATTTTGAGGGCATTATGGAGCTAATTTATGGTCATCTTCCTCTCACGTATATGATAATGCATTATGAAATCCTTGAAGGAGTATGGAAGAGACCCCAAAATGATATCCTCATCAATGTCTTCAGGAATTTGAGAATTCAATTTCTCTAGATAGCCCTGCACCTTAAGGAAGTGCACTAAGACAGACTCGCCCTCCTTCATCTTGCACCCTGATGGTGGTCTTATAGCGCTCTTTCTGAGCACTATTAGTGAACATCTTCTCTAATTGTGCCACGATTTCCTTGGAAGGGGTATCAAGAAATTTCCTCAACAACTAATCTCAAATGCTGGCTAAGATCAGTGTTTGTACAAGACGTTGTTGGTCATTCCATTTCTTTTGTTCCTCCTTTTCAATATCAGTTGGTTTTCCTTTCTCTTTCTCTTCTGGGCAATGACCATCCAAAATTTGTTGGAGATTTTCCAAACGCAACACGATATTTAAATTGAGGATCCAATCAGAATAGTTTGACCCATCATTAGCAAGAGGACTTTTATCAATCATGGAATGCAGAACATTTGGATGGGTAGACATGTTTCTCTAAAAAAGAAGAAGAGAAATAGAGTTCATGAAAAAAGAAACTATATCGAAAAAAGCTACAACACAAGATCCTTTCCAAACAAGTGGACTCATCCCTTTTGTTTGTCCAGGTAGGTATAAGACACCAATCATAATCTTTTAAGCAAGTCTTAACCCTTATGACTCTTGTAGTTAACAAACTGGTAGAAGAAAAAGAAAAACCCTTTCCCAAAAGATTCAAGCCTAGATCTTGAAAATTTTATTTAAGAAAACTCATTTTGTTGGGCAACTAGTGCAATCAAGATATTCCCATAAGATGAGCAAACTGTGCCTCACACAATATTCACTCGTCTGCGGCCCAATATCAAGTTTGCACAAGCTCCACTATGTCTAGTAATTGAAATCAAACTCATGATCATTCAACGTTACTAGCTTAAGTGGACAAAATGAGAACGAAAGCCAATCTTAACTTTTTATTTTGCAAATTCCTTTAAAGTGCTAAGGAACCAAAAACCTAACATACGGGATTCTAATTATTACATCCATTTCAAAGAATACATTCCAGAGATCTAAAATGACATAATAAAAAAAACTACGAGCTCCTCCTCCAAAAGGAAATTAGTTTGGGACGGTCCATGTCGCCCAAGATCCAAGAATCACTTAGATCATCCCCTTTTTTATATTCTCATATATACATAAAGGAGATGATCTCCATATGATCCAAAAGGAATTGATCATAAAACGATCGGATCTTTAGACATGAGTGAACCAAAACTAAAGGAGCACTAAAACAAAATAGCACCATTATCATGAGTAAATTCGCAACCTAGCTATGATACCAATGTTGGAGATAATGCTTTACTCATGGCCGAGGTGATGCTCCCAGAGAGAGGTAAAAAAAATTCTCAAACAACCATCACAAAAAATAGGAAGATGATACCTCTAGATAAAAATCTCTAGGTGGAGAAGAGTCGCGGTGAAAAGGTTGATGACGATCCTACGACACCTATGAGGCTGACCTCCTCACCTCTAAGTTACCCTTGAACCTGAACAGTCAATCGATCTACTCCGTTGATAGGAGGAGTAGAGGGAAGATGCTTAGACCTTCTTCTTCAAATCTCTAGTGACTCTAAGTAGCCGAACCACTCCAAGTCGCTGAAAGTGCAGACGAGAACAAAAGCTCCAGTCAAGGTAGTCAAGGGCTCGGGATCGGCTATGGGCTTCACCAGCACGCAATATGCCAGAGAAGACCTGGAAGTAGAACCCTAGAGGCACACTGGGTCTTTGTCGAGGTGGCTCCAAAGAATTGTCGCTTGCTACTGCCGTCGGGAAGGCCCAGGAATTGCCTGATGCTGCTGTCGAAACCCTATTCCCTTTTACTATTTTTTCACTCTCACAATCCTTGAGCAAAGGCATTATTTATACCCAATAAATTAGGGCTTTTATCTTGGGTAAATATCTACCATTCATTTTTCTCATGACATAGCCTCAAATCAAATATGTTATTTTGGTTGATCGAGATAAGAAATTATGTCGTCTCACTATAAAAAAACACGATGAACCAATTCATCTCGTCGATTAATAGTCGCACAATATAACAACTCATATTGGTCTAATCATGTAAAAACGACATTTTAAATCCGCACTGATTATGGTATCTTGATCGCATTTCATATGAAATCAAGTACCTAACACAAGTCGAACTGAGACTGTTCCCATTCATTTGGTGTGACCTTGTAGAGGAACCATGTTGCCTTGGCGATAATATGATAACTTATATTATGGACTATAAGAGGCTGTATCAGAACATTATAGTCGTCATAGCAACACGACAGTAAGGTAACGAATCTAGATGACCAGTGTCTTCCTTTGTCACATGATATTATAAATATTGTGCAAAATTGGACCGTGTTATTTTTCTCACAATATTCATCTTTCTCGGTCTCATAAGCGAATTGTTTTATAACTACATTAGTTATATTACATGCATTACAATCTCGCTATACCAAGGGGCCCTCCAATATCATAACCCAAACAATGGGGACAAATGATATCTCGATATGAAGATTTCTTACGCACAAGCATGAGCAACAAATCACAATATTTATTACTATCAAGAGATAGCTTTTCAACTATAATCACATAGCCGACACCGATACGATAAATCTTCAAATCTTATATCTTACAAACATATGAAACATTGAGAACATTAATGACACTAAATACAATCCAAATATTGTTGCAACATAATATAGGTCGAACTCAATATATATAAGATACACACACATACATATCCATATGATAAATGATAATCAGTTATCAACATTTATAGAACTACAATGTACTTTAATCAATATGACAATCTTAACTCGGTGATCAATGTTCCTCTTTGATTACCACGATTGCGAGGAAAAACATAAGATTATATGATATGAATAAAACTCAGAGTTCTACTATTCAGGACCAAGAGCATCTTCTTAAACCTAACATGAGATATAACGCATAATCAAGGAACAAAATGCAAAAACATTGTTGATCATGAACTAAAATAATTGAAGGAAATCACAACTTTCAAAACACTATATCCTTTAGTTTTATTAGTGAGGAGGTTCGCGAGGAGATCTAGAGAAAGGAGGTGGAGCCTCAGATGGAGGACGTTCGGGAGCTGGTACTTAGGCGTGGCATTTCGAAGGCTTTTAGTTTTGTTGGCAGGACCTTGGGATGCGATATATATGGCTTTTGTTTTGATGATATCTATGGCGACGAGAGTTCTGATGTTGATGCGGCTGATGTGTAGCGGCATTATATTCCTATATATGTGTGTTTTCTTTGGTTAGGTCTATTGTATGTTTGTCTTTTGCTTTTTGTTATGTCTGGTGCATACTTGGTATCACCCTTTGGTGATTTTATATAGCGCATTTGCAACTTTACTTGATATGATAGCATTGTCCTTGATCTTTTATCTTTTATTTCCTGAGTCCTGGTGGCTGCTCAAGAAAGCATCGCTGGAGAATGTAAATATCTTATCCAGGTATTACAAGGAGCATGCTATCTGGAGGTAGTTGATGTAAGGAGCGCGCTGCCCGAAGGCAGTTACTGTGAGGAGCGCGCTGCCCGAAGGCAGTTGTTGTGATGAGCGCGCTACACGGAGGTAATTGCTGTGAGGAGCGCATTGCCCGAAGGCAGTTGTTGTGAGGAGCACGTTGACCGGAGGAAGTTGATGTGAGGAGCGCGCTGCCCGGAGGCAGTTGCTATGAGGAGCGCGCTGGCTGGAGGCAGTTGTTGTGAGGAGTGCGCTTCCTAGAGGCAATTGCTGTGAGGAGAGAGCTTCCAGAAGGCAGTTGTTGTGAGGAGTGCGTTGCCCGAAGGAAGTTGTTGTAAGGAGCACGGTACCCAGAGGCAGTTGCTATAAGGAGCGCGCTGCTTGGAGGCGGTTGTTATGAGGAGCGCATTGCTTGAAGGCAGATGTTATGAGGAGCGCGCTGCCTAGAGGCAGTTATTGTAAGGAGCGCACTGCCCGGAGGCAGTTACTGTAAATGTAAATGAACGCATTTGTACTTGGGCGAAGTGAGTATGCATTTCAAACCGCATGGATGATTCTCGCCTTCTATAGGCCTGAAATAAGAAAACTTTTAAATTTATTAGAGTTGCAGTCGTGAGACTATTCTTGTGGAAATTTACAAAAAGAATTCATAGGAAAGTAAAATTGATAAACGCTATAATGGGCAGAGCCTCGCTGATATTTACGACGCCCTCTCTTTGGTTACCCCCCCCCCCCCCCCCCACCCACTTACCGAGGAGGTTACCCGGTATTATGCCTAGAACCGCCGCCATACGGTGACACTAATACACAGACTATTTGACACTATAAGACACCGATCCTGCTGGCTAGTACGATCATTTACATGTAGGCCAATTGAGAATAGAAGTACAACAAAATCTATCAAGTCCACAAGTCAAAGTAATAACATCATATATATATATAATGAAAAGGTACAACAGCCCACAATGAGTACAAAAAGATAGAATGGCTTATGCCCGTACATGCCAAAAATGAATAGTAAATCTCTCTCACACACACTACAATACTATGCAGAAGAAAAATCTAAACGAGCACACTCGTCATCACCTGACGCTGAGCTACGATAATAGTACGTTGTATTTGCTCCTCAAGTCCTGCCACCTCGACTTGCTGGTCGTACTAGTGCTCCAGATCCCCGGGCTCCTAAAATGATACAGTCACAATCGACCATTAGTCAAAAATACTAAGTCATTTTTTCCTCTCCTCGCCCCTACAACTCCTAGGCATCAAGCGGGAGGACGAAAGCGGAGGACAACAAAGCAGTATCAAAATGGAAGCCGGTGACGGTGGATTTATTCTATCATGGATATATTTCTAACAGTTATGTCTCTACTCTAGCAATTCTATATAGTACGAGTAAGGTATGTAAAATAGTACTGAAAAGAAGTGCAGTAAGTAAAGTAAAGAAAGAGCAGAAAGTAAACTATCTAACGCTACACTAACACCACAGGAGTACCTTAACTTATATGAATGCCCATACAAACTTATAAGTTAAGGTTTCTGAAATATAACTTATCATATAAAAGAGACCATACTAATTTATATGATTAGGATCAGTTGTGCGTATGACCTAGATATGTATGTATGTTATGATATGTTATGCGGGTTATGGTTTATACAAGTGCAACTCACACACACGACTCTGCGATCTCAGGCCTTTAGTTCCCACTTTTTGGAGTTAGCTTAACTCTCAGGTACCACAGTTGTGGCTACGACAATAGCGGAGCGGGCGTCTCCGCATCCTAGGCGGGTATATACACTACTAGGCCTAAACCCTTCGTACACCTCCGTACACGTCCTAGGTGCACATTTTGGAGTCTCTACGTACTAATTTGCTGGCAAATCCACCAGTCTTTTTGGTCGAGTGTGTGTTTTCTGGGATCGTCCTCCAAACCGCAGTGTACAACAACCGACAGGCCCCTCAAACCCTCACACCTCGCCAGAGTCACCGTACTATCATCGGTGTGATGAGTGGCCCAATAACCCATGACTTGCCACTAATATATTCTATGCACATTCAAATTATTTCCAACCCGAGCCTCCAACTCGCAGGACTAAACCCTTGCTGTATCCAAACAATAGAGCCTCCATCTCGCAGTACTAAACCCGTCTTGTATCCAAACATTCGAGCCTCCAGCACGCAGGACTAAACTCATCCTAAATCCAAACATCCGAGCCTCCAGCTTGTAGGACTAAACTCATCCTGAATCCCTCCAACCTTATGTGGGTGAGTTTGGCATATCATTCTCTTAACCTATTAGACTACTCTAATCTAATTCTTATTATACATACCAATTTTGGGTTAGTCCTTGGACTGCCCAGGGCATGCCCGGTGAAGGGCTCTCGGGGGCACTAGGAACTATGATGGACTGAAGCCCAAAGCTCCCTTTCTCAAGGTCACTTACTTTTATTATTGTTTACCTATTATTATTACCCAACTCTCGGTGTTTCTCTTGAGTGAACCTAAAGACTTAAGGTATTTATTGGGAGAGCGACGGTCTTCCATCGGTCCCCGTTATAGTCATTCTTCTTGGGGTTTGCACTCTAACACTCGTTACTAAGTAGTGGCCTACTTGACACCAATCAGGGTTTAAACTTCCCAATATAGTTCTCAATCCAACCACTTATCATATCCTCTGGGGGTCCTAGTGTTATATGTAACTTTTGTTATGCGCAGCCCATGACCTAATACTAACCCGTATGAGATGACTTCTAATTCTTTGGGCCAAACGCCCCTAAATATTTATCATGGGTTTTTCATGTATATGAGATTTACCATTTAGAATTTAATCATTTTTCTAAGAATTTAGGACCATAAATTAAATCATTTAATTAGGTGACCTAGGTCACTTTGTACATGAGCTACTATATCCAATGGTTCATTATGTCTATATAGTTTACCTGGAGTTCATCTAGGTTAAAAATGATTATTCACCAAAGATAATAATTTTTCCTCTTGATTTACCATTCCTTTTCTATTTATATCTATAATCACAATTATTCTATTTTCCAAATGAAGTACCTAAAATATTCAACAAAAAATTCATGGAAAATTTCTGATGATTAACATGGCCATGATAATACTCAAAATAGAAATTCATCTTCCTAACCAGTGATTTGACTAAAAATAATTCCATGTGATCATTATTACAAAAATGCCACTACTATGGTTTTCAGCATGATTATTTATCCAAATATTCTTAAATAATTTACAAGGGTCTATATCACAGAAATATGAGCCTACACATTTTTCCACATGTTTCAAATAGTATTTTCCACTCAACGCTACAGTTTCTAGAATATTTTCCAAGCTAAATTCGTCGAGTGGCGTCGAGTGTACTCAAAGCACTCGACGCTTCGTCAAATGGCGTCGAGACCACTCGACGCTTCCCGAGCCTGAGTCAATTCTCTTGACTCAAAACACGTGTGAGGGGCCTAGCGCGAAATGGCTTGTTACAAATCCCAATAAACAAAAAAATATTTCGTCCCCGAAATTCAAGTTCGGGTTACAGGGTTTCTATGCACAACAATTTTAAGAACTTTTAAACAAAATTTAAAATATATCAAAAACGAAAAGTCCTGGATATTGTTAACGCATCAGATCCATCGGCTCCTATGTGTGTTCCTCCCATTCGCGGTTGGACCACAACACCTTGACCAAGTCAACCTTCTTCTTCCGCAGCACTTTAATCGTTGTATCATTGATCCGGATCGGCTCTAAACGAACTGATCTATCAAGTGCTATCGGGCCTGCTGTAGTGGTAATATGCTGCTCTGGTCGAAGGAGAGCCCTCCGAAGTGAGGAGACATGGAAGACATCATGCATAATCCCTAACTCTGGCGGCAGCTCCAGCCGGTAAGCCAAGGCACCGATCCACTCCAGGATCAAGTATGGTCCCATAAATCTAGGGTTGAGCTTCTTGTATCTCCGCACCCGTGAGACACCATGCACCAGACGTATCTTCAAGAACACCCTATCCCCCACCTGGAACTCCATCTTCTGATGCCTCGCATCATAGTACTTGGTCTGTCTACTCTATGCCTCCAGCATCCGATCCCTGATCAGCCATATCTGAGCATCTGTATCCTCAATATAATCTGATCCAAGTTCCCTAGGGTCCTCATCCTGGACCCAAGATAGTGGTGTCCGGCACTTTCTTCTCGTATAAAGCTCTATAAGGAATCATGCTAATGCTTGCCTCGCGGTTGTTGTTTATACGAAAACTCTATTAGAGGTAACAGTCCCCTCCAAGTGTATTTTTGTTATACTTTGTGACATACATAATCAAAATTACGTGGGCACATTTCCAAGTGTTCCGACATAGTATCATTAAATAAACCTTAATCATACGTTGGTTCTGGAGTCCCTTACGAGCAATGATCACCAAGTATCTTGAGAATCAATAATCTTATAGGTAGAATTGTGCACCTAAACCTCAGATTTCTCTTCCAAAATCGCGCCATTCCTTATAGCTTATACCATATTGATTCTTCAAATAGGAGTTATCGTGGTTTTATTTATGATGGAGATCCAACTTATGTATAACAATTAACCAACTTCCAAGATTATGATATGATGAAATGATTGTCAATTTTTTTTATTCCAAATTCATGACTTATTACACCTCTACTTAATCAATAATACATAATTCATAGCGTGCTCACCTTTATGAGCACATCAAGTGATCATTATTGATATTGATATTCATATAAATTTTGACTCCCAATCGCTTTTCACATGGAGTCTAATTCATAAATTTACAAGCGTATCTTTTTTTTTAATTGCGAGGTCTGTCACAAGTCGACTTCATCATAAAGAGAATCTTATTAACACTCATTAATTCTCGTGTAATTTTGTCGTATATGCCTTTGATAGTCAAAATCTACATCTCATAGTCATGAATCCTCCTAACGGTGATTATAATATTATCAACGTATGTGTCCCAGTTCTTGATGCTATCATAATCAAGGGGTCATACATATGTGTACAACTTTAATTAATCATCCACCCCATTGCAATTTGCTGATTCGTTACATTCCTAATGTCATGCCCTAGCAAATTTATCTTATGTGTCATAACATTATATTATTTCAATGCTTATATTTCCAATATAATGACATTTTTTCTTAATTGAATCATTCAAAGGTTATAGTTCACAATTACAATCATGTGACTTGGCTATATTAAGTAAGCGTGGATAGTAATGATATTTCATCATTGTGTTTAATTCTCCAAATCCCATTATATTCGAAATGCAAGAAGTCATCTATCAAGATTTCTAATTATACATTAAACTACCTCCCAAAATATAAGGGTAAATAAATCATTCAAATTTGAAAGGGATTGATCCTTTGATAGAACACACTATTTGTAAATCATCTTCGAATGCCCTAAAGTGCCAAAACTCCGACTTGCAAGGACCTGATTCCAAACCACAAATTTCATGATGCAATATACTGGTCCCAAATGACTAGACTTGGCAGCTCTGTGTTTTGACTAATAACAAATATCATTTGACCCATGATGTCTTTAGATCATGAGAACCTATAGCCAAGTTCTGCTCATATCCAATCCTTATCCGACTTAACCTTGTTTATAATTCACACTCCCTATTACTATTTCTTGTGCTTTATATGAGTTTGTAAATCAATTTTAACAAACGTTATAATCACTATTCATACATTGCCATAATTGGGTTAGGATGTTAGAGCACTTAAGAATAGGCTTTGTTGAGGCGATGGACAAAGCACATCTTTAATTGCATGTAAATTCTTTCTACAACCAATATTGACACGAACTCAAGTCTTTTGAAAGCAATTTGCACTGATTTCCATGTGTATGTGCAAATGATTTACACCGTGTCTTGTATTAAGGAAAGTATGATTGCTCCTTAGGCTATGTACTAAGTAGTTACCTACTTCATTAAACTCAAAATTAGGGAATTTCATGAAGTCTTGCACCGTCTCCATTGATTTCAAGAGTGGTATGTACATAAAACTAGGCAACCATCTATGCATATCTCAAAGAATTAATTTACTACTCTCTTTGTTTACTTATCCGTATAGCTTTGGAGCGATAGGGAGGATGAATAATCATTCTTGAAATGCTCTACTTTCCTATTTTTCCCACGACTTTATAGCGGTCACAACTAGCATTAAGAATCCATGCTTCTTAAGATGAAGTAATTCTTCAAGGATCCTAATCTTCATGGAGGATTGATCATCATACCAACCATGTATATACAAAAACTCATCTTTACTTGAGCAACAATTGCATAAATCAAGACTTCTAAATCCCTATGTTTGCGACGTAACATTTTTTAAACAAGATCTAAGAAAATCCAAATCGTTATCAATTTAACCCATTAAACAAAAGGATAAGCCCCCATATATTTTGGGCTAAATTTCTTTAATAACTATAGTGCATTCCTCCTATATATGCACTCAATCCTTAGGGCTAACAATCTTAGACTTGGAGTTCCACCTTGAGACTTATTGATATGTTACATGTTTTAGACCGTTAAGGTTACTATTTACGACAATCTTCTCAAGGCAAACATGTGACCCAACCAAAATGGGTCTCTTCTGAAACTTGAAGTCTTATTCGACCATTGGTATTTGTCATGGTGGTTGTCTCCACACAATCTAGTCATCGGTATGAGTGTTAAGTATACGAGTACCCTTCTATTCTACTAATAGGTTACATGCACCAATTATCCTTGAGGCAGTCCTATCAGCTTGGGTGAGATGTGATAGTATCACTTGATAGGTAGAGTAGAGACATTAGAGTTTAAGCCTTAAGCAATGACTCTTGCATCAAATATTTTCCTTGGTAAAATTTGGGTATCATCGTACCTTAACCAATCTATATCCGAGGTCGATTTTAGACTAGGACACGTCACGAAATCCTCTTGGTAAGTCAAACTAAGGTGGTGCCCTTATTGGGTTGGCCTAACTCATTGTTTAAATGGACTATTTTCTGTGACTTTTTTACACATAGGCACACCATTGCTTTCGCTGCATAGTTTGTGTGCAAACTAATGCTCGAGCAGGGTGACCCAGTGTTATGGACTTCTTCCTCATATAATCGCTGGCCAAGTGATACCAGTTTGTAAGACCACCCCCCCCCCCCTTATCGAGGAGGTTACCCAGTCTTATGCCCAGAACCGTCTCCTTACGGTGACACTAACACACGGGCTAGTCGACACCGCAAGTCGCCGATCCTGCTAGCTAGTGTGATCATTTACCTGTAGGCCAATTGAGAATAGAAGTACAACAAAAGCTAGCAAGTCTACAAGTCACAGTAATAATATCATATATATATATAATGAAAAGGTACAATAGTCCACAATGAGTACAAAAAGAGAGAAGGGCTTATGCCCGTACATGCCAAAAATGAATAGTAAATCTCTCTCACACACTACAACACTATGAGGAAGCAAATCTTAAACGAGCTCAATCGTCATCACCTAACGCTGAATTACGGTAGTAGTACGTGGTATCTGCTACTCAAGTCCTACCACCACGACATGCTAGTCGTACTGGTGATTATGCTCCTCAGGCTCCTAAAATGATACGATCACAACCGACCGTTAGTCAAAAAGACTAAGTCATTTTGTCCTCGCCTCACCCCCGTGACTCCTAGGCACCGAGCGGGAGGACGAAAGCGAAGGACAACAAAGTAGTATCAAAATGGAAGCAGGTGATGGTGGATATATTTTATCATGGATATATTTCTAACAGTTATGTCTCTACTCTAGCAGTTCTATATAGTATGAGTAAGGTATGTAAAACAGTACTGAAAAGGAGTACAGTAAGTAATGTAAAGAAAGAGAAGAAAGTAAACAATCTTCCGCTACACTAACATCAAAGGAGTACCTTAATTATATGAATGCTCATACAAACTTATAAGTTAAGGTTTTTGAAATATAACTTATATAAAAGAGCCAACACTAATTTATATGATAAGGATTTACAGTGCATATGACCTAGGTATGTATGTTATGATATGTTATGTGGGTTATGGTTCATACAAGTACAACTCACATACACGACTCTGCAATCACAGACCTTTAGTTCCCATATTTTGGAGTTAGCTTAACTCTCAGGTACCACCGTTGTGGCTACGGCAGCAGCGGAGAGGGCATCTTCGCATCCTAGGCGGGTATACATCATATATCTTAGATGGGTCTGCATATAATAAACTGCAAAAATTATGATAGGATGTGAAATGGACATATGGAGTTGGGGTTATTAGTTTACTGGTTATGGTGAAGTAGAAATGAGTTCATTATTGGGTGTCATGATGAGGAGTAGTGATGCGTTGATTAGTGTAAGTGGTGCTCGGGATCGACGAAGGATCGTATTCCCTGTGGAGAGAGAAGGAGTCATAATACAGTCGGGTTAGTCTGGGGAGTCGATGGCTCGGGAGTTCTTGGATACATGAGCTAAAGGTGGTGGGTCTTCGGTATTAGACTATTGTTTACACCGACATCGATACGCTGACTTGGCGGGTGTGGTTGACCCTTAGCCAAAGGAAGTCTGGTGGATATTGCAATGCCCCAAATTTCTTGAGGCATGAGATGCTTCCATGGGGGTTACTGCCCGGCAGTAGCTAATTACCACGCAGCAGTAACTCCAGGTTTGCATTCATCGGGCGGAGAAAACGTCGAGCTCTCAAGAAAGATGTTACGGCGTAGCGGTAATGACTACTGCATGGCGGTAGCTCGTATCTCTCAACGTTCTCAACACCTTAGCTCTTGCTAGCGTGCGGCGGTAGTTTTAATGCCGGCGATAGTTATGGCGATTTATTTAGCAAAGTTCTTGGGAAGTTACCGCGCAGCATTAGCCTTACCGCGGAGCGGTAGCATAGTAGTTATGACGTGTCCGCGTATCAATGCCCGATTCGAGTTTAGGGGAGGTGGCGTCCTTAAGAAGCTAAACGGTTAAGGTACCATGGGGCGGTACTTCCTACCGCGCGGCGGTAGCTCTCGTAAACTGAATTATTGGAGGAATCCTGATCGTCCACTGGTTTTATTTAGAGATCCGATGGATGGTGCGTGCCTCTACTGGTATATGGTCGGGAGTTAGGTTTTCCCAACTCATTTCTTCATTGGCTTTATCTTTATAAGTACTAGAGAGAAGGGAGAGTGAAGAAGGAAGAAGAAGGAAGAGATTCCGCCGCCATTGGAGTTCCGAAGCTCCGATTCGCAAGCCGAGTCCGGATCTATGGAGGTAAGAGCGTTGCAGTCATGCTCATCTATCTATATCTTTGGCATGGCACCGAAGAAATTGCAAAGGGTAACGATTCTCTACTTGGACATGTGAAGTCCTCTTCCTTTTTGCATAGGAAACCCTCTCCCGTTAGTGTGTGGTGAGTGTGAGGTATTCCTTCAGGTGGATATGGTTTATCCCCGTAGTTTTGCATATAAAGTTCGAAATCATAGTACGGACATAGGCATGGTATGTGAAGCCCATCCGGACAAGTTGGTCTAGATTGGTGATGTTTTCATTATGCATGAATTGTTGGAGAAAACTTCGTGTTGTGTCTTTTCGGGTTTCTACGTGGTAGATTGCAGCAGAGAACTTTGGGAACTAACCCCAAGGAGCACCCGGAAAACTTGGCAGAAACGCATTTATGCAAGGTACCACGCCGCGGTAGCTCTGTAAGAGTGTTGTTGTGAGGCCTGTCTCGCGGAGATATGGGGGCCAGTATGTGGGGCTGAGAGCTCTAGGAGCCCAGCTTGGTGGCCTGAGTACCGACCTTGTGCATAACTGGGTTATGTATTATTGTATGATCGATTCTTCAGGAATCGGGGAGGCTGACCTGCGTCGATGACTTAAATTGACATGATAATGTGAGCAATGGGTCGAGTTGAACCGTACCCGCTCTATGTGGTTCGGTTAAAGAGACCCAATGTACGTGGCACTTACCGGGGGCGTAGAGGGCGAGTCTTAGGCTTCGGCCGGAAAGACTTAAATGCTCATGATGGTTGTCGTCCTAGGGGCGGTGGTGAAGCCTCAGAATGGACCAGATTCACCGAGAATGTTCCCTAAGAGTACGAGGTGTGTGGCCGTGCGTGCCTACGCCTGTGGTGAAGTGTACTTTAATTATACTTTCTATACCATGGTTGAATATACTAAAGTAATGCAGGGAAGGAGCATCGCCGCCCCGAGTAAGGGGTGGGGTCGTTATAATTTGGTCAGCTTTAGCTGACCGTTGCCTTATTTTACCACCATTCGGTGGATTGTTGTGCAGGAACATGTGAGCCAAGTGGTAAGTAGTGGGCTGATGCCCTTGTTGCTGTAATGGCCCTTGAAGGCCAAAGCAAAGTGTTTTCTTTTATTATTGTCATGTGTGGCCGGCCTGCGTGCGGAAGTATGTAAAACACTGAATGTTTAAGCAAACTATTGTAAGGCCTTAAGGCCAAGTCTTTTGTTTATGTTCTTTCATTCCTATTGTGGTTGTAGTGGACATTCATGTGATGTTTATGGGTTCTTATAACTGTATTAAAAAGCTTTCGCTAGAATGCTCTGAGTTAGGATTCGAATTTCTATGGTAGTTTGTTGGTATTAATACATAACTCCACTAAATGTCTGTGGTATATGACGTGGGGCCCCGGCCGGACCTTCTGTTATATCCCATATGATGGATGGGGGTGTTATAGATATAGCAAGCATTAGTACGTGGTGACTCTGGGTTGTGTCCTTCTAGAGGCGTGCGTAAGGGCTAGGCCTGGTAGTGTGGATACCCGCCTAGGAGTGGGGGGCCCGACCCACTGTCTCCGTTTGCCACTATGTAGGTTCCTGGGAGTGAGCTAGCTGCCCAAATGGGGGGAACTAAAGGTCTATGTGCATAGAGTCGTGTGGGTGTGTTGCACTGCATGAACATAACATTAAACCCACATAACATAGCATACCATGACATCATCATTCAACCCTTACCCCTAACGTATAAATTGGTATGAAACTTTTTATACGTTAGGCTTTGCAAAACGACCCCTTAGTTTATAAGCTTGTATGGGCATGCTTATAAGTTATGGTTATATTCTTATGGATATTTATTACCTGCCTTGCGATGCACTTTTTTATTTTATACTTATTGTTTACTATTATAGAACTGCTAGCTTGTACTTCTCTTCATTAATTCTATAACCATTATAAACAACTGCTACAGTAGCTCCACCGCCACCTGCTTTCTTTGTACACCCCACCTTCATTACCTTCCCTTTCCTTCTCCCCGCTCAATTCCTAGGAGCCATGGGGGAGGGGTAGGGGATGATAGGACTTAGTCTTTTTGACTAATGGTCAACGACCACAACATTTCAGGGGCTCCGGATGAGATAAAGGGAGCAGCAGTAGGGGATACAACACCAGCGGAGTACGGTGCTCATAGAGATGGGCCAGTCTAGCACAGGAGCACTAGCTACTGGCTCCATGAGTGATTAGTTTACTTAGCTTCCGGGAGAGTTTAGATTGAGGATTTGATGTACCGGGCTTGAGCCCGTTTAAATTTCTATGTACTGTTCTATTACAGAACTTTTATTATCTTGTGTACTTGATGTGATTTCTTCTATTTCATATTATATGTGATTGTGGACTTAGTTTTATCTTAACTGTGTATAAGCTTCTTTCTCTTTGGTGATCGTAAAGGCTGGCAGGATCGGCGTTTTGTAGTTGCAATCTTCCAGAGTGTCGGTGTCACCACAAAATGGTGATTCTTGGCAGGTCTGCTTACCTTGGCCCCTATCCTTGCTCTTCAATTTGGGAAGGAAGGATTTCAGGTTTATACGGACGCATCATATCAGGGGATGGGTGTCGTTCTGATGCAGAACGGGCACGTGATAGCTTATGCCTCCCGTTAGTTGAAGAAACACGAACAAAATTACTCGGTGCATGATTTGGAGATGGGAGCGGTTATCTGTTCCCTAAAGATCTGGCAGCACTACCTCTACGGGTTCCACTACGATATATTCTCTGACCACAAGAAACTGAAGTACGTGGACACGCAGAAGGAGTTAAACATCAAACAAAGATGTTGGGTAGAGTTTTTATCAGACTATCAGTATACCATGCACTATCATCCTGGGAAGGCAAACGTGGTAGCAGACGCTCTGATCCGGAGAATAACTACATCTGGAGACGGGCCTCAGCTGATGGCTATGGAGTTGGTGTAGATGTTGGAGGAGATGCAGATATCTCTAGTGTTCGAGGATGATCCAGAGCTATATGCGGAGTACCTATCGTCGATGATTGCCACCGACGACATTTGGGATTACATCAGGGACGGGCAGAGGATGGATGCGAGGACAAAACCGATATTTAGGGTCTTGGAGGAAGGCACGACATGTGATTACTCTCTGAGAGATGGACTGATATGCTTTAGGGGCAGGGTTTATATTCCGACAGGAGGCCAAATTCGGGAGGACATCATGACAGAGGCACACGGTAGCAGATATTCAGTGCACCCGGGGATCATGAAGATGGAAGCAGACCTAAAGAGGACGATGTAATGGCCGGGCATGAAGAAGGAAATTACATATTTTGTGACGCATTGTGAGGCTTGCCAGCTCGTAAAGGCGGAGTGCAAGAGTCTAGCTGGATTATTACAGCCAATTCCAGTGCCAGAATGGAAGTTCGAGGACATAGCCATGAATTTTATACATGGGCTGCCCCGATCTCATGCGGGGAATGATTCGATTTGGGTGATCGTCGATAGACTGGCGAAAGTGTTCGGATTTATTCCAGTTGCGAAGGATGCTCCGGTCAGAGTCCTAGTGTGGAGGTTCGTCGAGCAGTTTGTTCATTATCATGGATTGCTCAGGATGATCGTGTCAGATCGGGATGGACAGTTTATGTCCAAGGATTGGAGGTCAGTTCAGGCTTATCTGGGTTCTCGATTGACGTTCAACACAACTTTCCACCCTCAAACAGATGGGCAAACGGAGCGCACCAACCGGACAATGGAGGATCTTCTTCGCCTATGCATTTTGGACCGCGGCAAGCCCTGGGAGAGACTATTGTCGCTAATCGAATTCTCGTACAACAAAAGCCATCAATCCAGCATAGGCATGGCACCTTACGAGGCATTATATGGACAGAGGTGCAAGACCCCATTATCTTGGATCCAGGATGAGGATCCGAAGGCACTCGGCTCGGAGTTCTTGGAGGACATAGATGCTCAGGTGAGATTGATCCGGGATAGGATGTTGGAAGCCCAGAGCAAGCATGCCAAATACTATGATGTGCGGCATCGTCAAGTAGAGTTCCAAGTGGAAGACCAAGCTTTCTTGAAGATACGGCCGATGCATGGAGTCTCGTGGGTTCGCGGGCGGAAGAAGCTCAGTCCGAGATATATGGGGCCTTACAGGATCCTGGAGCGGATCGACCCCTTGGTCTACAGACTGGATCTACCGCCGGAGTTGGCGGGATTGCACGATGTCTTCCACGTCTCTTCACTTCAGAGGGCTCTACTACGCCCTGAGCAGCTTATTTCCACTACGGACGGCCCGGTGGCCTCAGATTGATCAGTATGGAGCCAATCATGATCGAAGATACGGCGGTGCGGGTCTTGCGATGCAAGAAGGTTCCGCTAGTCAAGGTCCTGTGGAGAAACCATGGGCAGGAGGAGCACACTTGGGAGCCACATGACTTGATGCAGCAAAAGTACCCGGATCTCTTCGAGTCAGGTATACCTTCAACTCTTAGTGATGTTACATACCTTTACTTCAGTAGAAACCCCGTAGGCTTAACCTTAATTTCGGGGAAGAAATTTTTATTTTTATATATTAAGATTTATAACATCCCTCAAACAACTAGACCCATAGGAGTGATTTTGTCATGACTAGGTCATGACAAAACCATAAGAAGCTCAAAGGACCAAGTGAACAAAGGCCAAGGTGAAGATCACCTTGGTCTGCCTATAGCACAGCCTCACCACCAGACCTAGGGTTTGACCTTAGGGCTTCAACTTGACTCCATGACCCCACCATAACACCCTTAACCCCTTGGGTGGTCCATAGGGTCACTAAGGACCCATTAGGGGCAATTAAAGTGGTCAAGTTGACCTAAGTCCACCCTAACCCTAAATGGGTCAAACTGGTCTACTTAGGGTCAATTGACATTCCCTTAGCTAAGTGGACCCCACACATGCCTTACTAACCCTAAAGTGAGGTCAATGGGTCACCAAGGATCCATTGGGGGCAAACCAAGAGGCTAAGTTGACCCAAGTCAACCCTAGCCCTAAAGTGGTTAAAGTGTCTTAACTAAGGGGCAAGTGACCTCCAAGGTGACAAGACAACCCTACCCAACCCTACCTAGACCTTAGGGTAGGCCAATGGGTCACCAAGAACCCATTGGGGGCAACCCAAAAGGTCAAATTGACCAAGGTCAACTCTACACTAGTGTTAGGTCAAATTAGCTCAAATGGGCTAACTCAAGCTCAAGCCCAATCCACTTGGGCTAAACCCTATTTTAATTAATAATATGGGTTAGTGGGCTGCCATTAGGCTGGAATGGTCATCAAATTCGTCCTTGATGATTAGGAGAGAGAAAAGCTCCATTTTCCACTTTAATAGAGGAGAGAGGTGGAGAGCAAGAGCCATCCATGGCATAGGGAAGCCAAGGGCCACCCTTTATTGCTGGATTCAACTCTCCTAGGAATAGGAGGAGTTTCAGGCTATTTCCCGGCCTGGTTGAGCCCAAATTCACCCCCCTCCCCAAGCCATGCCCGAAATAAGCCTTTAGTGGCCATTAATGGCCATTGCGTGCTAGACCTTTCACCTCCCCCATTTGATGATTTAAAAAGCTTCCCTAGGTCAAGAGTAGCAGTTTCCACACTTTACCTAAAGGAGCCAAGGCCTTTGATAGTGTTGTTGCACAACACCCGACGGCGCCACCAATGTCCATGACAACTCGACGATCGACCCGACTCCAGCCCACCACTAAGGTCCTCCTCTACTCCTTCTATGGATAGATCTTAGGAATATTTAAGGATAAGTATCGGGCTCAATTGAGCCTGATTAGGTGGATATTTCCCCTGGTTTTTCTGAGAAAAACGAAGTGCCGGGTTCGCCAGAAACGGCCCCTCCGGCGGTCGTGCCGCCACCCAGCGATAGCCACCACCTCAACGGAGGTGGTGGTGGCGGTGGCCGGTCAGGGAGTTGGCCGGGTGGCCAGCAGTTGCTACTGGAACTTGCTCCAGGTCGGGCCAATCGTGTCCATTGGCTGGAGGAGGAAGAAGGCCAGCTGCCGCCCGATCTGCTTCAAGATCTGTGCAGATCAAATTTATTTAATTGTATTATATTTATATTTTATCACATAATATCAGTTACTTTAGAATTAAAATTAAAAATATTTAGAGGCCATTTCAGAAACAGTGGTCAACATGAAACTTGTAGCTCTATGAGTCTAGTTTATTTTAAAATTGATTTGAACAAATTTGGAGTTCAGGTCAGACCTCAACACCCAAAATGGTGTAGTCTATACTTAGGGCTAGTCAGAGATTAAATTGAGTGCCCCTACTTAACCACATGTCCAAATGACCTGAAATTTGGGCAGCGAGTCAATCTTATCTATACCTAGGACATATCAAAAAATGAGAATTTTTGGAGAAAAAATTTCTATAGTTTTGGTAAACATTTAATAATCCTAGCATAGTTTAATTAAGGGGTCTAATGATCTCACCAACCCCCAAAATTTTTGTGGATGGTCTTAGGGGTCATCATGAGTCACTGGTTAAAATCTCAACCCATTTGAGTATGATTTGATTAGGTTTTGATGTGACTAAAGTTTGGGCCCTTAAGGGTGAGTTTAGGGTTTAGGATTCTTGGGGCATGGAGGGGTCAATCCTCACCCAAAGGGGTTGGGACTCTGTCCAGAGTCCCAAGGTCAATAGGGTCACCCTCTATTAGAGTTTGGGGTGGGTTAGGGTGGTTGAGCCCTAGTGCCCTAGTTCAAGCTTTAGATTGAGCTTTTTAGGGTTTGTGAAGGACTTGGGGTGTTTAGTCCTTGTTTGGACTTGGGGTTTACCCCATGGGTTTCAAGGGTGGAGTAATGCCCTAGGGGTGTTGTAGGTGATAGTTGGACTCTTGCACCCCACTTAAATAACTTTATGTCTAATTAGGCCCTTGCACCTTAAAGAATAATTTAGGGGTCCTAGGACCTTGGACTTCCATTGGATGATGGTGGAAGTCATTTTTTATAGTCATATTAATCTCTGGAATATTGTACATGTTGTTGGGATGGGTTTACAAGTAGGTTCCTTTGTAAAGTGCACTATCATGAGTTTTCTTGAAAAATTTTTATATATGACTTTCTAACCTTGAAATTGCATGAGATTTAGTCAGTCATATTTTAAGACCATAACAAAGCACTAGAAATTTTAGTATGAATTTTAGATGAATAATTGGAGTACTTCATTCACAACCCATCAAGTTGCTCAATCTATTAAGGAATTTCTTATGAATTAACCTCTTACTGGAAACTCATGAAATTTTAGTCAGAGAACCTTTTATGACATTGTAAAGCTTTGTAAATTTTTGTGGAATTTTTGGATGTCTGCTTATAGGGGATGCTTCACAAGGTGCTTGTTTCTAAGTAAACTTAATTGATTTTATTTTGGTACCTAATGACCTTGATAAATTATGATCTTTGGTTAGAGGTCCTTTTTAGTCACCCTTAAGATTCAGTAATTTTTCCATAATTTTCTAATGATAAATTTTAGTACTTCCTTCTTTACCCATAATTATTAGATTTATTATGGATTAATTATTTAGAGGATAATATATTTATGAAAATCTATGAAATTTGGTATTCACTGATATTTAGCTATTATTTAGTGTTCATAATCTTTGTATGATCATAACTTAAGGAAATCTAGTAATTCTTGTTCAAATCACCCATGGACTAGCTTTTGAGAAAATTAAATAAATGCCAAATTATTTAGGAAAATTACAAGTTTCTGGATTTAGGCTAACAATGTCATGATAGACCCCCAATAAATATCTTAGGGATTTTGGATGAAAATTTGAAGTACCTCCTATCATATACATCATATAGCTTAGATAAGTCTGCATATAGTAAACTGCAGAAATTATGATAGGATGTGAAATGGACATAGGGAGTTGGGGTTATTAGTTTATTGGTTATGGTGAAGTAGAAATGAGTTCATTATTGGGTGTCATGATGAGGGGTTGTGATGGGTTGACTAGTGTACGTGATGCTCGGGATCGACGAAGGATCGTCTTCCCTATGGAGAGAGGAGTCATAATACACTCGGGTTAGTCTGGGGAGCCGATGGCTCAGGAGTTCTAGGATACATGAGCAAAAGATGGTGGGTCTTCAGTATTAGACTTTCGTTCACACCGACGTCGATACGCTGACTCGGCGGGTGTGGTTGACACTTAGCCAAAGAAAGTCTGGTGGATATGGCCAGTATTAGTACGTGGTGACTCTAGGTTGGGTCCTTCTAGAGGCGTACGTAAGGGCTAGGCCTGATAGTGTGGATACCTGCCTAGGAGTGGGGGGCCCGACCCACTGTCTCTGTTTGCTACTACGGAGGTTCCTGGGAGTGAAGCTAGCTGCCCAAATGGAGGAACTAAAGGTCTGTGCGCATAGAGTCGTGTGGGTGTGTTGCACTGCATGAACATAACATTAAACTCACATAACATAGCATACCATGACATCATCATTCAACCCTTACCCCTAACGTATAAATCTGTGTGGGACTTTAATACGCTAGGCTTTGCAAAACGACCTCTTAGTTTGTAAGCTTGTGTGGGCATGTGTATAAGTTATGGTTATATTCTTATGGATATTTATTACCTGCCTTGCAATGCACTTTTTTCTTTTATACTTATTGCTTACTATTATAGAATTGCTAGCTTGTACTTCTCTTCATTAATTCTATAACCATTATAAACAACTGCTAGAGTAGCTCCACCGCCACCTGCTTTCTTTGTACTCCCCACCTTCATTACCTTCCCTTTCCTTCTCCCCGCTCAATTCCTAGGAGCCATGGGGGAGGGGTAGGGGATGATAGGACTTAGTCTTTTTGACTAATGGTCGACGACCACAACATTTCAGGGGCTCCGGATGAGAGATAGGGAGCAGCAGCAAGGGATACAGCACCAGCGGAGTACGGTGCTCATGGAGGTGGGCCAGTCTAGCATAGGAGAGCCGGCTACTGGCTCCGTGAGTGATTAGTTTACTTAGCTACCGCGAGAGTTTGTAGTGAAGATTTGATGTACCGGGCTTAAGCCCGTTTATATTTCTATGTACTGTTCTATTACAGTACTTTTATTTTCTTGTGGACTTGATGTGATTTCTTCTATTTCATATTATATGTGATTATGGACTTAGTTTTATCTGAACTGTGTATAAGTTTCTTTCTCTTTGGTGATCGTAAAGGCCGGCAGGATCAGCGTTTTGTAGTGGCAACCTTCCTGAGTCTCGGTGCCGCCGCAAAACGGCGATTCTGGGCATAAGACCCTGGTGGTTTAAAAAGAAAAAAGGGGTCTTACACTCAAAGCACTCGACGCTTCGTCGAATGGCATCGAGACCACTCGACGCTTCCCGAGCCTAAGTCAATTCTCTTGACTCAAAACGCGTGTGAGGGGCCTAGCGCGAAAAAGGATGTTACACTTAGCCACGTAAGAATCTCCCCAGGAGGCCTTGTTTGATGAGATACTCGATCTCCTCCTTAAGCTTTGAGCAATATTCTGTGTCGTGTCCTCGTCCATGGTGGAACCCACAGTACTTTGCATGGTCCCCCGCATTTTTAGCGAGGGTTCTGGGCTTGCAGAGCGCCTCGCTGTCTTGGATTGTGAAAAACATATTTGCTCTGGAGGTATTGAGGGACGTGTATTTCAGGTGATGCCGAGGTCATGGGTGCCGCGACATTCACTGTTCTTCCCCAGGTCTGATGAAGCTTGTTGCTCCCTTCTCCTTTTTATGCCTCTATCGAATTATTTTTGATGTGTCTCAATTGCTTCATCGGCTGCAATCTGGGCTTCGACTCGTCGTATTAAATCATGATAGCTTGATGTTGTTTCTTTTATTAATGCTGAATAGAAGCTGTCGGGGCGGAGTCCTCCTAAGAGGAAGCCTCGTAAGAGCTCGGGACTGATGCCCGAGAACAATCGTGCTTCTGTAGTGAAACAACGGAAAAAATCTCTGAGGGTTTCTCCTTCACTTTGGCGGATCCCAGATAAGTGATAAGAATCTTTAACTATTTGACGGTTGGCGATGAATTGGTCCATAAATTGTTGTGATAGTTCTGCAAAATTCTTTATCTCCCCTTCCTTCAAAGATAGGAACTAGGTGCGAGCTTGTCCTTTCAAAGTCACCGGGAAAGCTTGACACAATAGTTGATCTGGTGCATTGCAAAGTTGCATCATGATTGCGAAGTGCCTGACATGCTCTGACGGGTCACTTGTACCATCATACGTCTCGATATTTGAGAGCTTGAAACCATAGGGTATTGGATGTGTTAGGACCTCAGGTGCAAATGGCGAGGAATGGTGGAGGGGGGTGGCTGGCTGAAGCGGCACGTCGCTTGTCTTGCTCGCGCTCTTCTGTTATTAAGTTGAGAACTTCTTCGCACGTGAGCCTCTCATCGAGGCCCGCTACTTCAGGGCAGTTGTAGTGACTTTAAGCTTCGGGTCTTCTGTCTGAACGGGCTCTGCGCCTTGGATATCCGCATTGGGGGGTAATTCTTCAGGTATGATGACATGCAGGTGAGGGGAAACTAGACCAACCTGCCCCCTGAGTGTCGTCCCTTGTGTAGTGCGGGAAGCTTCTCCCTCCATGATTTCTAATTACGAGTACCGTTGTGTTGAGGGTTCTTTCTTCTGAGGATGCTGGAAACTCGCTTCCCACATACGGCGCCAAACTGTTGCGGTCTAACTCGACGTCCCGGTCGGACCAGAATAACCTGAACTGCCTTAGCTCTCGGAATGGTCGAGCGTGCAAACAGTCAATAAAGTAGGTCGATCGTACACACAAAGTTTTATCGTGGAAAAACCCCTCAACCAGGCAAAAAAAATACGTGACCAGATCTGTGTCGGTCAAAGTCCACTATTTTCTGGCTGCTACAGCTTGTTTGTGAAATTGAGGGTGACAGGCCACCTCTCGTTACAGTTTTGAGGTGAGAGAACACTTGACACATGGCGGACGATGGACCGTCGTGCTGGGAGTTATTTACAAGTTGCACTTTGCGTTGATGGGCTTCGTTGAGCGTCTTGCTGATTCTGGACGTGGGAGCAGAGTGCCTGAACTTGCGGTTGCGGAGGCCACTTGGAAATGGGGAGATTTGGCTTCGTCGGGCGGCTTCAACTTGGCTCGTATGTGGTTCGGGTGCGGCTCGGGGCGGCTCGGGGCGGCTTGAGTGCGGCTCGGGTGCTGCTCGTAGGAGAAATCAAGCAAAGCTTCGACTTGAGGAAGAAGAAGACTCGAAGGAAAAAGGTCCGAAATGAAGAGGTCTAAGGCTCATTTTATAGGCTCCAGGGGTGGTTATGGTGGTTACGCGCCTATCCGCACCCCGTAACCACCCGAAATTAATATTTTTGTCATAGTTTAAGGGTGTGCATTTATGATAATTAATCCTGCTATTTGCACCCTAAATAATTATTAAATTATTAATTAAATCCCCACACTAACGCGGTGGATCATTACACGCAGATCGAATGGTAAGGAACGACCCCAAGCGATCGGACGACGGGGGCAAAACTCCACGGGCGGTCGGCGAACTCGACGCCGAATTTACCGGCGAGGGGAGGACTGCCGCCGACGGCCGAGGAGGAGCGGCCGGCGCGCCGCTTCCTTGGCCGCCCGCCGGCGGCCGAGGTAGAGCGGCCCGCGCGACCGCTCTCTCGGCTGCGGTCGGGGGCTGAGGGAGGGAGCAGCCCACGCGGCCGCTCTCTCGGCCGTGACCAGAGGCCGAGGGAGGGAGCGGCCCATGCGGCCGCTCCCTGGACTGCGGCCGGCGCGGCCGAGGGAGAGGGGCTCGCGCGGCCACGACCGGCGGCCGGGCAAGAGTGGCCCGCGCGGCCGCCCTTCCGGCCGTGGCCGGCGGCCGAAGGGGAGCGGACCTTGCGGCCGCTCTCTCGGCCACGGTCGGCGACCGAGGGGGAGCGGCCCTCGCGGCCGCTCTCTCGGCCACGTCCGGCGGCCGAGGGGGAGCGGCCCTCCCGGCCGCTTGCTCAGCCGCGGCCGGTTGCCGAGGGGGAGCGGCAGCCGGGGCCGCCCCCTCGGCCGCGCGGCGGCGGCCGGCGCGGCGAGAGGAGGGGGCGGCTGGCGTCCGGGAAGGAGGCCGGCCGCCCGCCGCCGGCAAGGCGGAGCCAGCGGCGGTTCATTCAATACGCGTGATGGGATCGGTGCGGGGGGGGGGGGATCGGGCACGGTGATTGCGCGTGCGATCAAACACATGATCCCACTTTTTGGGTGGGGATAATGGGGGTGTGATTATGTGCACACCCATCATTATAGAGATGGATCTCATTCCTAACAATAATAATATATAAAACAGGATATAGGTTGTTGAGATTAGCTTGTTGATCTGACCCGATAGTGTCCAGAGTTCGCTACCGCTTAGTCATTTCATTATGGATCTCTCAACATCCGTCGCTGCGGTTTTTATCCGCATCAGATGGGAACCCGAATCCAACAATCCTCACTATTTGTCCATACATTTCGGCAACTCAGGAATTAAGAAATATAGAAAAAACTGAGACTCTGAAGTTTTAGCAGTTTATGTAAGGCTCAAAGGCTAGAACAATGAACTCAAATAACTATGATCCTATTTAAAAACATTCCCATTACACAATTACTCACTTTCAATTTTCAAATTAATGCAGTGATACAAGATTTCAGCTACCATCATAGAATCACCGACTCGAAATAGAATCAATTGGGGCAATAATTGAATCAGGCGCATCGATGCAGATACCCTACCAGTTTTTAAGTTCAAGTGACCTAAGCAGGAACATTATGCGGATAATCCCCTGGATGTTTCTTGACAGTGTGACGAAGAAATTGCTCTTGTTCCCTCAGATTTGATGGGATAATATCATAAACATCGCTGAATAATTCTCCGAGGGCAGGCTTCTGCTCTCTCTCTGCAACCTGGATTGCTTGCAATAACTACATGAAAGAACATCAAATTTATGTAAAAATTTTCATCAATGGTGCCTTGCATCTACATTTTTTGACGGGTTTATACTTGCTGCATCTGTTAAGTAACAGTATGAAGAATGAAGTGAATTGATAATCACAGCCATCCCATCCATTTTGGATGGCTGAGATCAAAAGCACTTGGGTTTTTTAAAACCATTTTAACTTTAAAAAGAACCCGAAATATCATTGAATCAATGATATTTCAATTCATGATTGAATAAAACAAATAGCCTCTAAATAACAACATTGTGTGAACACCACCTCTTTCCTAACACTGCTTCTGAGTTCAGATTCAGCATCATCACACCACCATCCATTCCTCTCGAGCCACCATCTATATCGGGAAATAGGATCCCTCGAAGATCTCCAATGCTCGATTTCATCCACCAATCGGTACTTCGTAGAGTCATCAGATGTTGAGTGATGCCCAACTCTGTAAGTCAGTGCCTGGCATGTTTTAAAAAGAACTTTTTAGAATCATAAGCAAGGCAAAACCATAACAGAGTTAATTCAAAGTGAATGCCACTTACTTCAATCAAAATGGGCCTGGCTTCAAATACAGCCATCTCTCTTGCCATATGAACTGCGCTGTACACAGCAAGAGCATCATTTCCGTCCACTCGAATGCTTCGAATTCCATAAGCTTGACCTCGAGTCACAACCCCATCACCTGCCAATGCCAATAGTCAAGCATTATATATAAACGACTAATATATATATATATATAGAAATAATTACCCAAACCTCCCCTGTAAATTAGCATAATTAGTGAGAGCGTCCCTCTAAATTTCAAAATTATAAAAAACTTCCCTTAAGTTTTCATTTCATTACAGAAACCTCCCCTAGAATTTTCATTTTATTGCATCCATGAAGAAAAATACCTCTCCTGGACACTGTACACCGAGGGGGTGTTTTTGTACATGGATGTTATCAAATTAAAACTTCAGGGGAGGTTTTTGTAATGAAATGAAAACTTTAGGGAAGCTTTTGTAATTTTGAAAATAAGAGAGGTGTTGTCAGTAATTTAGGAAAGTTAGAAGGGAGGCCCCGGTAATTATATATATATATATCAAATTACAGGACCACCCATCTAATTTTTGAAATTACAAAAAGAGCCTCTCATCTAATTTTTGAAATTACAAAAACCTCCCATTTGAGTTTGCTATGTTACAAGACACTGAAACTCAATTAATATACATTAGGAGTGCACCCATCGAGAAAGGAGATTTATTGTGCTAAAAAATAACAATATCAAGTCCGGAGGAAGGTTTTGGTGATTTCAAAAAATAAAGAGAGATTTATGTAGCGTATGTTTTGAATCAAACCAAGAACATTAGAAGGGAACTGACTTCGAAATTGTTCACTGGTGGGAGTACTTATCGCCCAACCATTGTTGCGACAGAAGAAAATTACAGGAGCCTCCATCACAGCAGCAAAATTTAGCGCAGCATGAAAATCTCCCTAGAATGTCATGAGAAGATTCAGAACTTAGAATATTACAAGTAGAACAATAATATTATAATTTTTTATTGTCTTGGTTTAGTAAATTTTGTTTATTTGTTCCGCATCATTGTTTGATTCCATATGTTTTAGGGGTAAGCAAATGATGTATAAGCCATAGAATTGTGATTAAATTTTAATAGATGATTAAAAACACATTTAAGCATTGGCGGTAGATATCTAAGTTAGAGTGTATAACATAAAGGAGAGTGTTAAGACGAAAGTGCAACCAAATTATCAAGGATAAATTTAAAGAATGATTATAAGAGACATTAATTAGTGATATCATTTGAAGCTAAAGATACAACAATAACACTCAAGTCTTTATCCCACTATAGTGGGTTGGCTATATGGATCCTTTGTCTCCATTGTGCCCTATCTTGTGTCATAATCTCACTAATGCCGGAGTGCATCATGTCTTTTCTTATAGTTTCATTCCATGTCTTTATTGGCCTACCCCTCTCTTTTAACATGCCTAGTGACTAGGCTCTCACAACACCTAACAGGTGCCTCTAATGGTCTCCATTGTACGTATCACAACCATCTTAGTCGAGCTTCTCGCATTTTCTCTGCAATTGGTGCTACTCATGTCTTATCTCTGATACATTCATTTCTAATTCTATCCAGTCACGTGTGTCCACACATCCACATAAGCATTCTCATCTCCGCAACACTCATTTTTTTCTCATATACGCAATTCACTACCCAACACTCAGAACCATAGAGCATCGCTGGTCTAATCGCCGAACGGTAGAACTGAGGCTAATCCTGGTCTAATTCGAAGCTAAAGATAATCGAAAAAAAAACATAGGTGATTTTGACATGTATAAATTAATATTGATGTATAATTAAGTAGAAGGGGTAGATCTGAGGTGGTAACATGGATAAAAAATTTTCAAGTATTTTTTTATGTTAAGAATAGATGTTTAACAAACACTTAGCTCTCAATACGAAAGAATGAAAAATAAAAGTGTTCAAGTATACCTCACTCGTTCCACCATCACCGAAATACGTGACAGCGCAAGCATTCTTCTTATCCATCTTGAGAGAATAAGCAGCTCCAACAGCCTGAGGAAGCTGCGTTCTGTAAATAAGGATTTCTTTCAGAATAGAATTGACTCAAAAAACTTGATGCAATTTTTTGATCTTGTCAGACATTGAGCTTACGCTATCGGGGAAGACACAGTGAAATAATTATATTTGCTTGATCCATAATGGATGGGCATCTGTCTCCCTTTACCGTAATCTGATTTATTTCCAAAGCACTGGTTTGCAAACTCTTGAAGAGTGAAACCCCTCCAAAGAAGAACGCCAGGTTCCCTGTACTGCACCGGTACCATAGTTTTTCCATGAAGATCAGGAGCTCAACTCTGTGAGATTTTGAATAAAAATTTGTCTCTTTTATGGAAAAAGAGAGGGATTTACGCGATCCTGCTGACTGTCAAGTTCTAACCTGAGGAAAGATGACATCTTCATTGCTAAGAGCAGCTGCAGATGCAATATTAATGGCCTCTTCTCCGGTTGAAGTGAGATAGAAGGATATTCTTCCTTGCCTCTGAGCTTCATAGAAAATGGTGTCCATAACTTGTAGAGTGATCATGTCCCTGTACATCTTCACGGCTACTTTCTCGCTTAACTGATGCAACAATAAATCCATTCAAGTTTTGTATCATATAATTTCAATAAAGAATCAAAATCATCCTATTTGAAAGTTCATACAGAGCCAGTATTCTGGGAAAGAATTTCTTTTTTATTTCATATAAAATTTTCAGCACTTCTATGAAGGCTTGCCTCTTGAAAACTGTTGTCGGAGATTCTGTGGCCATTGTCGTCAAGAACTCGATAGCAGCTTACTCGCTCGCCAGTGGAGCCAGATAGGAACCTCATGTCTGGACTGAACATAAGCTTTCCACCGGGAAAATCCAAGACCTGCCACGGTGCAAATGCTAGAACTATTAAGAAACAGGACAAAAGAAGTCATAAAACCATATGGTGAGTTCATGGCTCTGGAGAATCATTTGTCGAAAAAGATAATTCAGTGAAAGATTTTGAATCAGAGGCTTACAGAGGTCTCTTTCTGATTGGGAACTAAGAAAGGCTCCGTTTAGCACGACGATGGCGGTCATGAACGCGGTGGTTATGAACCATCATTTGTGAAGCCCAAACCTCATCTAAGGAATTTCATTAACTTTTAAGTTCAAAACTAGTTTTCTTTTTCTTGGTGATGGTCCTAACCGTTGGCATGCCAAACATACATTCTATGGTGATGTTTTAGTCCAAACTCATCAGAGCAAAAATACCACAGCAAACAAAGCCTAGAGAGAGGAAAAAATAAGAAATCAAAGAGAAAGTGGCAACTATTTTTATTGGGAATTATAACTGAGAATGAAAGAATTGAAATGGAAGAAAAGAGGATCCTCTATCTGAAGATTTTCTTTCTTTCATAAAACAAGAGAATACTTCATAAGACAAGAGGTATGTATAAACAAATGAATTCACATCAATAAACTTTCAATAATATCCAAAACACTCCTGTTTTAATAAAATAATAAATAAACATTCCTTATATATCTTACAAATACTTCAAAATGTTTTTTGATTCTTCACTCTCAAATGAGAATAAAATGAATATTTTTTCCCTCATAAAACTCTCAATTGGTAGGAAAATAATAGAAATCATTTTCTCTCCATCCAGCAGAAATTTAATCATTGAATTATGTATAAAAATTTGCACAAAGACAATTTGAAGTATGACGAATCCATAGGCGGCGGATAACGATACCCTAACCATACATGCAATGCAAATGAGCACGTGATAAACGCAATGAACCTAAAAACCGTCAAAAGTCAAAAGGTGTGATGGTGGTACCGGTGCGATCACAAGTGCAGACGGTGCAACCATAGGTGATTGACCCAAAGGCGGGTGGAGCTCAGGAGTGGAATGGGTGAGAGACAGATTTTGTGGAGCTGTAGGCTCAAAAGGATGTCCATGAAACGGGTCAACATACTCGCGAGACTTGTAGTATTTTGTCAGGTCCTCACCATAAAATATGAGATTGATACTCATGCTCGTAGGGATATCAAGATCATATGTATTTGCTCTAATCCTTCTCATGATTGTCTAAGGGTCCATTCGCTTAACACTCAAACTTTTAACAGGCTCCCGAAGGAGCCACATAACGTGGAGTCTAACCATGACATGTTCGCCTTCATGAAATACTTATTCTTGCTAGTGTGGGATTTATTACAAGTATTGATCATCCGTCGGATCGACTCATGCAACACATGCAAATAATGAGAAAATGACTCAACGAAGTCATATAAATAATGCAAATAAAGCAAGTCGGGCACTACCGGCTCGCTAGAGGAAAATCTAATAATGATCGGGATGTCTATACAATATAGTGGCATATCAGGAGGTTTTTTCGGTGGACTGTAGTAATATTCGTTTAGTGGGTGAAGAGTATCTAAATGACTTCTTGAGACATCAATACTGAGATGCAGAACAATGGGATGACAAATACACTCCAAAGTTAATGAGCCATCAGAAGGCTCACTAGTGGTAGATAGAAAAATTCATCGTGAATGATGTCATCACCCAAAGGACTGACGTGGATGGTGACAAAATAATGCAACACAGGGGTGTGTCGGCTGCCACTCAAATGATAAAGCGCATCAGGTGGCTCTTTAGGAGGTATATAAGAAAAATAATCTCGAACGTGAAGCTCACTCGTACAAAGGCACAAGCTATGCATACTAAGGTGATTACTTGCTGGGAAGGGAGGCCCGTCATATAGGTCTCTACGGGACTCAACGAAGGATCTCCCAAAGGGGTCAATAATGACAAGATGATCCTCCAAAAGAGAACCATCGCCAACAATATTGTCTATGAAAATAAATGTGACACCAACAACAAAGTCAATGCTAGACTCAGACCCTCCCATGGGAGTAGTGGCGCCCTAGGAGGCTCATTGGGAGGTTCAATAGTGAAGTCAATAATAGTGGGATGATCCTACAAATGAGTATCGTCGATAGAGGTAGTGTCATCGTGGGCGGGTAAGGCACTCACTATGAGGTCAATACTATGCTCTTGAATCACGGTCATGATGTGGCCTGGGGCAATGAAAGGAGAGAATGAGGAGAACTCATTATTAAGAGTGGGCCGATAGGTAGATGATCACAGAGTATAACTAGGTCACTCGGCCTAGCAATGCCACTTTCCACCTATATCATAAGGTCATGATCAGACTCAACTTCAAGATCACATGGGCACTGAGTCTCATAAAAATGTGAAGTATCAAAATCAGGTGTCGAGTTTCTCTTGACAGTGGGAGAAATACTAGTCATATTTGTGGCTTGATCAAAATCTTGACGTATCACCGATTAATCCCTCTAAAAGCATATTTCAGACAATTCAATTGAGTATCTAAGTGATCAAATATATCAAGAACCGATCGTTGAAATTTGGTTTCAGGTATCTTGGATTGTGTAACACTAGAAGATCTTGATATGTATGTGATCCTCGTGATGGTGGCCTTGATTAGGCTTCAGAGAGTCATCTAGATGGTCGTTCCTAACATAATCAGATTATGCTTGTGGGTGGACGTAATCCCTACAAATGGGCGACGACAAGCGAGGATGATCATGATAGTATGAGGACCTCTCTGGAGGAGCTCTTGGGGTCGAGCATATACGGACTCTGATTCCTCTAATAGTGGAGACGTGTAACGATGATGACCTGAATGGTACTCTGTCCTACCATCATAAAGTCGTGGAGAGGTGTAATGTTGATAACGTGAGGATATTTTATCATGGTGATCGTATCTAGCATAATAGAATCATATCGAAGGAACGATATGATCTCTAGAAGTGGTGTGCTGCGGACGATAATAATCATCATAATAACATGAGGATTTCTCTAAATGCATGGACTCTATAGGATCGAGTAGAGATAGACTTGGGATCCTCAAATAAAGAAAAAGAAGAATGAAGTCAATAAGCAGTCAGGGAGGAACCTATAGACTCAATGACTGCATATCAATAGAGCGCACGCAACCTAGCTCTAATGTCATTTGATACGGGATGAATCTAAAGGTGGCAGATTAATGATGCCCTAACCCTATATGAAATGCAAATGAGCACATGACAAATACAATGAACCTAAATATCGTTTAATGAAGGGTTAGAGGCTTGGTGTGTGACTAATAGAATGCAACCCTAATGTGACGTGCGTGAAGATAACTCTACTCATCTTAACAACTACAAGTGAAATGCAACGGCGAATTCAAGACATAATAATAATTGATTAAATCGCACGCGTATGATTTTAACAAAATAAAATAATTTCTTTAAGTAAAACAAAGCTGGACTTTCCTCCGTAACAAGAGCGTGCGACAAATGAATCATTTCTACAATCAAAAGTGAATCCAAAAATAAACACTACAAAGTTATAGATTCTTTTAAGCACAAGCCAATGCTATATAATAATGCTGAAAACATAAGTCCATACAAAAAAATAAATAGTCACAAGATATAGGAGTTGTTGTAGGGGAGTAGATCTAGTGAGGTACGGAGATGTGGAGTCCGAAATCTATAGTTTTTGTACTGGATCTATCAGCGGACTAGAGCGGGGAATATGTGGCCGTCGGTGGTCTGGGCGACTGAAATGAGGGCAGAAACTGTGCGATTTTGGAGGGGTAGCAAGGTGGGATTTGGAGTAGAGGAAAGTGGCATTTTTTGGAGGGAAGTTGGGCGGGATCTTGGAGTGAACTTGGCGATTTTGGAGGGGCAGCAGGGTGGGGTTTAGTGAAGGGGAGTGGGCTGGATTTTGTGGATGTGGATTGAGCATTTTTGAGAGTGGAAGGGGATCATACTGTTGTCTGGACGAGGAAACAGGAAAGGGCAGTCGGATTTGTTATTGGCTGGGTGTTAAAACAATGAGGGAGAGATGTAGCTAGGGTTTTAGGAGAGGAAAAACGAAGGATAGGAATAGTAGATATCTTGTGGAGGAAGAAAATCATCTAGGAGCCATCACCTAGGGCCTCACAGAGTCATCACCTAGGGCATAACAGAGTCATTACCGTAAGGAGATCGCCAAATTTCGGGAATGATCTCTCTAAAATCTGTAATAGCGTTCAAGTAGCCCTCATGCCTCTTATTTATAATAAAACATAATTAGAACACCCTAACATCAACAATTATGATTGACCGGGGATGCGGAGGTCCGGATTAGACTAATTAAACTGAAACACAAACAATATAATATATGAAAATGTAGGTAAATGACGAGCTGATCGCATCCGTGGAGTCAGATCGTTGATCCAGAGATGTTATATATGGCAGGTGGCCAATTGGGCCCGAAATGGGCCAAAACTCGCCCCTTCGCCTCCGGTCCACGTCACGATTCCGCATCACAATCAATTTGTGCAATTGTAATTTAAAGAAAACAAGCAAAGGTATTAATGAGGCAAAAAAGATCATCTAATATTTGGGAGATTAAGGTTTCGTTTGGTTCGGCGTTTCGCCGCCTCCGTTTGGAGGAAACTCCGTCGGACGGCGGGTAAACAAACGGCCGCCGCCGGCGTTTGCTCCATTTGCACCCGCAACAAGGAGGAAGCGGCCCCGATCCGCTCCGTTTCGACCCCCACCTCTCCCCCTCCGGTTCCAAAGTGGCGTTTCGACCCACTGGATGCACCCGTCACCGCCGAACCAAATATAGCCTAAATTAAGATGAAAAATTAAGAAACTGATTTGCATAGATAAACCTCCGATAATTTCCAAACATCTCAAACACTTAATAAAAGTCATTTACTCTGATATATTTTTACCTAGCAAATATCCGAATAAGAAGGGGATCCTTGGGGCACTAGTTGAGGTGTTGCGATGTTAGGGTCCTGAAAGCAGCCTCTTGCGAAAAAGCAGGATTAGGTTTGCCAACAATTCACCCTTGTGATTGGGACCCTTCCCCGGACCCTCTCTGAACAGAGATTTTTTGTGCAGGGGGCTGCCCTTTTTTATGGGAATAAATGAGCTGTTGGTCTAGCCATGCAACAGTGGGCCTTTTGACCATATTTTAGATCACGATAGGTGTCCAATCTATTTAACATGATTTAGGTCTCAATAATATCATTCATAGTTCATGGACGACCTTTCCTAGTAATCAATGTTATTTATAACAGCTATTACAGTAATTACTTCCATTGACCATTTAGGCTTAGTTTGGCGCGCCGTGGGCTTCCGCGGAAATCACCGCACCGCTCGACCGCCACCGTGGTTACCGCGGTTCGGTCGATTCCCGCGGAAATTCCGCCGCAGGGTAGAGCCCCACCGCCCCACTACACGCATACCGGGAATGCGCGGAGGCAGCGGCGGGGTGAGGTACACGCGACCTGCGTGTATCGGCCCGCCAAACGAAGCCCTAATTAGTTACAAAATGTAATTTGAGACAATCTGGTCAAACTTGGATCCACTGAGTCGGGATTGAAGCGATTTGGCTGAGCCAACTATGTATTGATTTCTGATTTTTGGTGGGATTCAAAATTAGCACATGCACAATTACAATTATGATAGCAGGAACACTAATTTTTCTTTAAAATTTGGAAACAGTATGCTAAGTTTTAGAACTCTGTCTTAGAAAATAATTATGCAAAAGTTCCAAAACTGATACTGCTGTAGTCAGAAACCTGTCATAGCTGAATCTCATCTAAATTTCATCATCATAAGGTTTCATGGAGACTTATTCCTACTATGGAGAAGGGCAAAACGATAATAAACAAATTACGAGCTACTAAGAAAAATAATAATAGAAACAGCGGAAAGAAATAAAAAAAAAACAGAGAATCGAAGAAAAGATGAAACCATGAACCGACCTGGTTGCTGCACTCATCGGACAGCGGGGAGACGCTTTCCCCAGCCCGAGCGGACGCCAAACGCCGGCCCGGTTCATTGCCCAATGATGCCTGCGACTTGGGAGCGTTCGGCCGGCCGATTACAGGCAGAGCAGATAAGGCCTGTGGCAAAAGCCGCGCAGCTCTGGACCTTGCGTTGCAGATGAGAGCCATTGGAAATAAACGGCGATCGCAAGATGAACAAAAAAAATCCACTTTTGGAGCCGGATCAGTTTATGATAGGAAATATAAGATATTATTTATATAACGAAAGGGAAGGAGTGAGATGGCTGATAAGGAGGAAGCCGTGACGTGTTCTGAAGTTGAAGGAAGATAGAGATCATGAGCATGGGAACTATTTTATTGTTTGGAAGTATCCAAATGCAAGCCGCAACTCCACCGGAGCGGTTACGGCCTGATGTATTCGTATTTGCTATACTCATATATATCCGTCGGCCGGAACTTCCAAAGTTACACACTTCGGGTTCGGGTGCTGCGTCGGAATCCTCGCCGATTTTGCTCCTGGAAATGTTGGGTAAAATACACGTGGGCAGATACGGCCTTCCAAAAAAAATTCTGTGCTTAGTGGATGGTGGGGGGAATATAAATTTTTCTTATATTTTTTCTTTTTTTTACAAAATAAGTTATGAAATATTGATATATATATTTTTACGTTTATTTTAAATACTCATATGACTTTATTTTAAGGTGAAAATACAACTGTAAAAAAAAAAAAAAAAATTGAATTAAAATTCAGTCGATTTTTTGAACTAAAATTCAATGCATTTTTACAATCAATGAAAATCCAGTTGTATTTTTGTATTAAATAAGGTCTCCCACAGATTTCTCGTAGCTTTCAAGATTACAGAAAACACACAAGATTTATAGTGGTTCCCCTATCTATGGTACATGCACTATCCCCCTTCACCTATCTAGTAGTGTGCTAGATTCGATTACCTCCTCCTATATACACGGCTCCTTAAGCTTACACCTCAGATCCCTCAGGATCTTACAACTCAGAGTGAACACCACTCTTACAGCTCAGACTATTCTCAGTCCTACCTCATATCCACTCCAGGACCCTACCTCAGATCCACTTCAGGACACTACAACTCAGAGTTCACCAACTCCTACAACTCAGAGATCCAGTTGAACTCCTACCTCAGATCTCTTCCAAGATCCTACCTCAGATCTACTCCAGGACTCTACATCTCAGAGTAAATTCCCTCTTACAACTTAGCTTTTATAAATTTTGCTTACAATTCAGATCTCTAGAGAGATCCTACAGATTTGAATAAATGTTTGATTGAAATGACTCCAGAAAAAAAATCCTTGAGTCCTCTTCCTTGACTGTATTGTAAACAGTCATTCTTCACAACAACAAGAAAATATATCTTCAGAGTTGAATCAACTTGTGCTATGTAGAACTTTAGTAGATCTCTGCTTCTTTTTCAAGCTAGAGAACATTTGTTGTTCTGTGTTGCAGGCTTGAAGATGAACAAAAAAATGACTTGAGCTCTGCTAACAAACTTTTGCAAGACTTAGGGTTTGGAGAGATAGCAAAAGTTAACAAAAAGTTAACTTTAAAAGATGATGTCCTTCTGTATATAAACCCCCACAACTACAATAACTTTATCTTCCTTTTTGGAAAGCAGCATGGTCGGCTTTAATGGAAGATTCATTCCAGGATATCGCTGCCGGAACAGTACGACAGTCTTTGTCTTTTAGCACGAGATTTGCGTCGATTTGAATTTAAGGATGACGTTATGTAACATCTCATTTCCAACTAGACCCCCTAGGAGTGATTTTGTCATGACTAGGTCATGACAAGACCCTAGAGAACCTAAAAGATCAGGTGGACTTGAGAATAAAGGTGATTGTGTTAGATGGTCTACAAATAGTAGATTCTTAAACTCTAGTTTAGGATGATCATGTGGTTTCACCAGGACTCCAAGACCTCACCAACCCTTGGAAAGGCCCAACAAAACCCTATGGGCCCATGGGAGTCAATTCTAGGTGGCCAATTTGGCCAAGGACCCACCTAGGCCTACTTTGGGCAATTGACCTATTTAAGGACAAGGTGCCCATAGTAAACCCAAATAACTTTACCAAAGGTTTCTCTAGACCTAAAGAGGGGCCAATGAGTCGATAAGAATCCATTGGGTTCAACCCAAATGGTCATGATGACCAAAGTCAACTCTACCCAAGGTCAAGTCAAACCCTAGCCCAATTGGGCTAACCCAAGCCCAATTGGGCTAACCCAAGCCCAAGTCTTTTTCCCCTTAGGCTAACTTTGATTTCTTAATTGTTGGGTACATTGGAAAATGTGTACCTGATTTGGAGAAGCCTCACTTAGCTCAATGATATACATCAAGGTATATTTGATGTTATTTTGAGTTTATATGTGCAGGTTAAGTATTGGCTAAAATGCAGAGAAAAGTTTCTAAGTCCATGTGTAGACACCAGAGGAAGCTGTGTCGACACTTCAGTAAGTTTTTTTCGACACTTGGAAAAGGCTGTGTCGACACACAGAATCGTTAGTCGACATCGACTGTGTCGACACCTGGAGGCAGTGTCGACACACAGAATAGTTAGTCGACATCAACTATGTCGACACCAGGAGGCTGTGTCGACACACAGAAGCAGAGTCGACATCAACTGTGTCGACACCTGGAGGCAGTGTCGACACACATAATTCTTAGTCTACATCAACTGTGTCGACACACAGGACTTGTGTCGACACACAACAGAGTTTCAACAATGTTGAGTGCTGTGTAGTGAAGAAGTGTCTATGTCGACACAAAGAGGCAGTGTCGACACATTCGACAGATGCAGTGTCAAGAAGCTGTGTCGACACCAAAGGAGTTATGTCGACATCACCAAAGTTTGTGTCGACACTTTATCTACTTGTATCGACACATAATGATAATCAATCTCGACGCTTTGCTGACAAAGACAAAGGTTCAAGAACTGACTGCAGACTTGACAGCTGTGCATTCCAACAAGTTTACTGAAGCTGTCAGACTTGTCAGAAGTTGGTTAGAAACCGGATCAGCCGGTTACCATGGATGAAGTCTATATATATGGATGGATTCTGTCAAATCAATGATGATGAACAACAACAACAGGCACAACTACTGAAGTATTGATCATTGATCAAGAAAGTGCACGTCACACTAAAGAAGATTTTCGTGAGAAGATCTAAGGAGAATTCAAGCAAGAATTCTAAAGAAACTTCATAAGTTATGAAGAGAGAGAGAGAGATCTTCAGCTGTTGAAGTAAAGGAGGAGACATTTACAAGTCTCCTAAGAAACAGATCTTGAACCAATCTTCTAAGAAGGATTCAGATTTATTTCTGGATGCTAAGAAGGAAGCTGACAGTCAGTCGACTTCAAAGGAGATCAACCCTACTGAGTTCAGATTCAAGAAGCTTTGAAGAAAGTTAAGAACAGGTTGATTTCATCCATCAGTCTCATCAAGAAGCTGATCAAGAATCCTCTTATCCTTTCTCTCTCAACAAGGGTAAGAGTCCATCAAAAATACTTATCAAATTCTGTAGGATCTTTTCATAGATCTGAGTTGTAAGCCTGTGTTATAAAGGCTGAGTGTAGGACATTTAGATCTCTGAGTGGTAAGGCTGTTTGAGCCTGAGTGTAGGAGAATTGGTTCTCTGAGGAGTAGGCCTTGTGGCAAGTCTGAGGTAGGGCTTATTAGCCTTAGTTGTAGGAGTGTGAATACATTCTGAGTTGTAGGAATCCTTCAGGATTCTGAGCTGTAAGATCTATGGATCTGAGAAAAAGAAAGAAGTTGGGCTGAATCTAGTATATTGCTGGATAGGCGAAGAGGGAAAGTGGATGTACCCAGACCTTGGGGAACCACTATAAATCAGTGTGCAATCTGTGATTAGTGTAATTATAGATTCTTTGATTGTATATGCTGTGTTAGCTGTAGAGTTTTTAGATTAACTGAAGGTATATTCTGCCTTAGATTAAAACAAGGATAAGAACCTATTAACCACCACCCCTCTAGGTGTTTAGGTTGTCTTGAAGTTAAATCTATCAAGTGGTATAAGAGGGAGGTTGCTCAAAGAAAGACTTAACAGTCTGAGTTAGATCCCTAAGGCAGAATCAAGAATCAAGAAAATGAGTTCTGGAGAAAATCACAAGGAACTAGGGTCTATGAAATTACCCATCTGCAGGAAGGAGATATTTGGAATATGGAAAGAAAGGGTCAGGTTGTTTATGGAGGCTTCTGACCTAAGTGTACAACCCCGTATCCGCCGAGTGGGTCCGCGGAAGCCAAACCGGCCGGTCCAGACCGCCACACGGCCGGGCAGGGTTCTCTGCCGAGCTCGAGCTCGGCAGATCGTCGTACCGAGCTCGGGGATTGTCGGGCCGAGCTCAGGTTTTTTGGAGATAAGTCTAGTCGCTTACTCGTCAGGGGGCAAGGGTCGAGCCCACACTCGCCGAAGCGGAGGTACTCGACAGCCGAGCCCGCACTCGCTGAAGCGGAAGTGCTCGCCAGGCGAGCTCGCACTCGCCATTGGCCAAGCAAAAGCGGCGAGTGCCAGCCCCATCGAGCTCTCGCCGCCCTGGCCGAGTAGGGGATTCGGTGGCCATCCCGCCCCCAGTGGTCTGCCCCTAGCCTCTCGTAACAGCGGAGTTTGGCTGGTGGCAGGCCACCCCAAGGGGCTTTCAATAATTTCAGACCAGCAGAGGTAGGCTATTTGCAGGCCGTTTTCAGTTTTCTATAAATAGGACTCAAGGGGTACCTCAGAAAGGCATGCTTACTGATTCTCAGGTCTCCTAGCGCTTTCTGAGGTACCTTAGCCCGACACTTGGCTAAGGAGGGGAAGCACTCTAAGATCTTCCGGGAGTGTGGTGGGACCTCCGCGCCGGGCCCTTGGTCTAGTCCTTTGTTCTTCACCTTCTTGTCGTTTTCTTGCAGGAGCAAAGTAGGTGCGCGACAACCCCTTCCCAAGGGTCGAACTCCACAGAGACCAATTTTCGGTTTCAACATTTTTGGTGCGGTGAGCGTGGAGTGTGGTCAGCAGAGAAAATCTTTTTGCAGGTTCGATGACCGGAGAAGAAGGGCAAGGATCAGGCAGGGGTAACTCGCCACCCCCTCCCCCACCCCCAGCGGCGGGTGTGCCAGCGGAGCTCAGGGAGGAGATCCTCGGGCTCGTCAGGACGGCACTCGGCATGCGGGCCGAGAGCGCGACACCAGTAGTCCCGGGGATCGCTGCTCCTGCGCTCGGAGACGACGTGTCGCTCAGGCGACCAGGGAAGGAACCCGCCGAGAGGGGCGAGCGCGAGTTCCAGGGGCGGGTCCTGTTCCCCGGCTCGGCTGCCGAGTACCACTTCGGCGAAACAACAGGGAGGGAGTTCCCACCTCACCCGGCTGAGTGGGGAGCCCCTTCAGTGAGTTCGTCTCTTCAGCCCCAGTTCCAGAGGGGTTCCGTGAGCCGGAGATGTCCTATTACTCCGAGAGAGGAGACCCGGTCCACCACATCCAGTGGTTTGAGGACATGGTCTCTATCTGACAGATATCGGATGGCTTTAAGTGCCGACTCTTCGCCATCACCCTCAGGGAGAAGGCAAGAGAGTGGTTCCATCAACTCCCAACCGGGTCCGTCTACTGCTTCGAGGACCTACGACGGGGGTTCATGTTGAGATTCACCACTTCCAAGAAGAGGAAGAAGGAGGCGGAGTCTTTGTTCCGCATCAAGCAGAGGGAGGGGGAAACTCTGGGAAGCTATCTGGACCGGTTCTAGGAGGAACTGTCCTAAGTACAGGAGATGCCAGGGCACACCATGAAGGTGGCCTTCACCCTTGGTCTCCAGTCCGGGTTCTTCGCGATGGAACTGAAGAGATCACCTCCAGTGTCTTTTGAGGCGCTCCTAGAGAGGGCGGCCAGGGAGGCTGATATGGAGGCAGCACACCCGGAGTTTGCGCAGAGGTTGGCTAAGTGGGTCGTGGAGGAAGAGAGGCCAAGGGGTGGCCGAACTCAGGAGGAAAGGAGGGCTTAACCCCGGCAGAGGGAGCAGCCACAGTAGCAGCCACAACCCAAGTGGGGGCGTCCGGAGCAGAGCCACCGATTGGGATGGAGACCGGAGTGGCAGGACCAGGCACCACAGAGGGGTTATCAGGGATGAGATAACCGCCAGGGTGGCCGAGGGCAGTTCAACCCCTAGGGGGGTAGGCAGGGCCAGAGACCCCCTCTCCCCGACTAGGAGGAGGCAATGGCAATTGTCATTAGAGGGAGGAGGAGAGGGCAGTTGAGGAGAAGGAGGGAGGTCAGGGTGGACCTGCCCTATTGTGATTTCCATCAAGAGGAAGGGCACCTCACGTCCACGTGCTCGAAGTTCCTCGAGATGAGAGGAAACAGGGAGCAACAACAGCAAAACTGTTGGGTACATTGGAATATGTGTACCTGATTTGAAGAAGCCTAACTTAGCTTAATGATATACATCAAGGTGTATTTGATGTTGTTTTAAGTTGACATGTGCAGGTGAAGAAGTATTAAAGAATACAGGAAATTATTCTATGTCCATGTGTCGCCATCTGAAGAAACTGGGTCGACACTTCAGGATAATTGTGTCGACACTTGAAGAAAGCTGTGTCGACACAGAGAAAGATAGTCGACCGCATTTGTGTCGACACTGGGAAGCAGTGTCGACTCACAGAAAGATAGTCGACCGCATTTGTGTCGACCCTGGGAAGCAGTGTCGACTCACAGAAAGATAGTCGACCGCATTTGTGTCGACACTGGGAAGCAGTGTCGACTCACAGAAAGATAGTCGACCACATTTGTGTCGACACTGGGAAGCAGTGTCGACTCACAGAAAGATAGTCGATCTCAACTATGTCGACACCTGAAGGCAGAGTCGACACATACTGAGTTCTGAATCTACAACAACTGTGTCGACGCACAGGACTTGTGTCGACACACTGCAAAGTCAAGACCAAGTTATTTTCTGAAGAAAGATGAAGTGTTGAGTCGACACAAATTCTCTGTGTCGACTCATTCTCAAGATGAAGTTCTGAAGAAGCAGTGTCGACTTAAAGGCAAACTAGTCGACATCATCAAAGGCTGTGTCGACACCAAAGTCACTTGTGTCGACACATATAGACAGTTGGTCTCGACACTTTCTGACAGTCTGTCTCAACACTTTGTTGTCCAAGACTAAGGCACAGGATCTGTTTGAAGACTTGACAACTGTGGGTTATGACAGGTTAACTGAAGCTGTCAGACTTGTCAGAAGTCAGTTAGAAACCGGATCAGCCGGTTACCATGAATAAGATCTATAAATAGACAGATTCAGAAGAAGAAAAACGAGATATATACAAGAGGAAATTAATTCTTAATCAACACATCAGTTAAGAGACAAGTCCTCTCTTCAAGAAAGTACAAGGCATTAAAGAAGATCTTCATCAGAAGATCTAAGAAGACGATCTCAGGATCAGTCTAAGTAGAGTTCTTTCAAGAATTCAGAAGTATCATCAAAGGTGTTGGATAGAGAGGGATCCAGCCACTTGAAGAAGAAGAAGGAAGCCATCATTGGTTTCTCAAGAAGCTGTTTGGAAATCAACTCAGCTAAGTTCAGATTCAAGAAGCTTTGAAGAAAGCTCAGATTCAGTTGATTTCATCAGTTGATCAAGAATTGTCTTGTTCTTTTCTCTCTCAATAAAGGCAAGACATTAAAAAACTTCTTTTCCAATTTCTTTAGGATCTGTCAATACAGATCTGAGTTGTAAGCCTGTGTTATAAAGGCTGAGTGTAGGAGAGTTGATCTCTGAGTGGTAGGGCTGTTTGCCTGAGTGTAGGAGAAGGTTCTTCTCTGAGTTGTAGGCTTTGTGATAAGGCTAAGGTAGGGCTGTTGAGCCTGAGTTGTAGGAACCTTTTCAGGTTCTGAGCTGTAGGATCTATGGATCTAAGTAAAGAGGTAGTTTGGCCGAATCTAGCATACTGCTAGATAGGTGGAGGGGAAAGTGGATGTACCCAGACCTTGGGGAACCACTATAAAACAGTGTGCAATCTGTGATAGTTAAATTTCTGTGACTGCTGTGCTGTGTGTTTTAATTCTGTAATTGAATTCTGCCAAAAAGTGTTAACAAGCATTAGAACCTATTCACCCCCCCCCCCTCTAGGTGTTTAGGTTGTCTTGAAAGTAAAACTATCAAGTGGTATCAGAGGGAGGTTCCTCAAAAAGGACTTAACAGTCTGAGGTAGATCTGAAAGGCAGAATCAAGATTCAAGAAGATGGGTTCTGGAGAAAATCACAAGGAGTTAGGGTCAATGAAGTTACCCATCTGTAGGAAGGAAATCTTTTGAATTTGGAAAGAAAGAGTCAGATTGTTCATGGAAGCATCTGACCCAAGGATATACATCACAGTTCAGGAAGGACCCTTCATTCCAAAGAGTTATTCTGAAATGACCAAGGATGAAATCATTTTGGCAACCATGGACAAGAGAGCTCAAAATATTATTGTGAGTGCCATAGATGATTCTACATTTCAGAATCTGATTCACTGCAAGACCTCCAAAGAAATGTGGGACACCTTGATTGTCTACATGGAGGGATCTGAAGAAGTAAGACAGGATAGGAAGTCTATGCTCAACCAGGAATATGAAAGTTTTAGACAAGGAAAAACTGATAGCATAACTGAATGCTATAAGAAATTTTATAGAATTGTGAATGAGTTAATGTCCTATGGAAGAGTCTTTAGTACCTTTGAACTGAATGACAAATTCTTAAGATCCTTGACAAAGGATTGGGACACAAAGATCTGTGCCATAAGAGAAGTGGCTAAACTGGCAGAGATTTCTCCTCCAACCTTGTTTGGAAAGTTGTTATCCTATGAAATGCAACTTATGGTGAGGAAGGAGGAGGAAAAGAATTCAAAAGGAGAGCATAGAGAGAAGACAGTGGCCTTCAAGGAAGAAGCCACTAGAAAGAATAGGAGGATATCATCATCTCCTCCTAAGGAAGTTGCAGAAGTTAGTTCTAAAAATTCAGATAATTAGGGTTCAGAAAGCTGTGAGTCAGATGCAGATTTTGCTGCATTTACAAGGCAATTCCAGAGATTCTTAAAGAAGAAGCAGTGGAAGTCTAGGCCCTCCTCATCACAGCAAGTTGATGACTATTATCAGAAGAAAAAGTCATCAAGGAAAGAGAAGAGCAGAACAAAGCCCATCAAGGCCACTACTTCAAAGATTGTCTGCTATTGTTGTAGTAGGCCTGGACATGTAGTGGCTGACTGTCCTGATAAGAGAAAGGAGTCATCAGACAAGAAGAAGACTTATCAAAAGGGCAAGAAGGAAAAATCCTTTGTTGCAAAGAAGGAAAAGAGCCTAACAGATCAATCAACTTCAGAATCAGAATCTGAAGCTGAAGCATATATTGGACTGTATGCTGCTACTGAAGAAGAGGAGTTCATGCAATTGCTAGACTCCATCTATGAACAAGAAGATCATCAGTGCATGGGACTGATGGCAGGATTAGAAGAAGACATGTGCCAGAATCAGTCTGGTCCTAGTAAGGTACTATGTCCTTCAATAAAATCTGTTTGTAGTACAAGTGCAGAATCAGTTACATCTGCATCAAGTGATGTAGATGCATCTGAATCTGAAGGAGATGTCTATCAATTGATAGATAAGTATGGGGACTTGTTGCAGGCCCTTAAGAAAAGCAAGAACCTGGTTAAATCTCAGGCTCAGGAAATTGCTGATCTAAAGGTAGCTGCAACTGAGTTTGAAAAAGTAATTGATCAGAAGTTAAATGAAATTGCCAAACTGAAAAATATAACTATTATTCAGATGGGCACAATCAATTATACCAATGATCAAGTGAAGAGTCTGAAGGCCAGAATAAGAATAGAAAAGGAGTTAGTGGCTAGTTACTCTAAGCCAAAGTCTGTCTTACCCTTGATAGATGAATTTGTGACTCAAAAGGGTAAGGCAGGATTAGGATTCAAAGGTAACCCTAGGGCAGCCCAATTCAAGAGGAAAGGCAAAGCTCCTGTCAAGCCACTGAACCTTTCAGTCCCTATTAAGTTTAGAAAGGTGCAAGTGCCTTCTAACCAATATGATCATGAAAATATTCATGGTCATTTTAAGACTAATGTTCTGATAAACAAGGGTGTAAATGCCAACAGGCCTATCCATGTTCATAAACCCAATGGTTATAAGAAATCAGTGGGTGAAGATGCTGCAGCACCAGCAATGGACAGAAATTCTTCTGTCAAGGGTGTATCTAGATCTAGATACAATAAGTTTGAATGTTGGTGTTGTGGCAAGAGAGGCCATTTTGCATTAGACTGCTTGCATAACACAAGTGTTAGAAAGAACAATAGTCTACCTGTTAGAAGAGATAATGGTAGCTTTGTTAATGCTAACCTGAACCAAGGACCCAAGACTTACTTGGGTTCTAAGGGTAAGTAAATCTGTGTTGCAGGAAAGTCCAAGTGACCATGCCCCTATATGGTACTTGGACAGTGGTTGTTCCAGGCACATGACTGGAACAAAGGGGCTGCTGAAGGAGTATACATCTGTCAAAGATGGACCTAAAGTGATCTTTGGTGGATCTGAAAAAGGAATCATCAAAGGGTTTGGTAACATTTCTACTAACCTAATTACTATCACCCAAGTGGCTTATGTTAAAGGTTTGAAACACAATCTAATAAGCATAAGCCAGCTGAGTGATTTAGGATATGACATTTTATTTGTTAAGAATGGATGTCATATCAAAAGGTCAAGTGATCAAAAGGTCATATTGACTGGGTATAGGAAGAGAAATGTCTATTGCCTTAATTTTGTATGTGAGAACAAGGCTTCTTCCATCTGTCTTGTAGCTGATGATAATGCTTCTCATTGTGTCAAGTAGCACAAGAGATTGGCTCATCTTAACTATAAGACAATTGGCCAACTCTTTAGCAAAGAGTTAGTGAGGAATGGTCCTCAAGTTAAGTGTATAAAGGAAGAAATATGCTCAGCTTGTCAAAAGGGCAAGCAGACAAAATCCTCCTTTCAAAGCCTTGAAAACAAGGATTCTGTGAGGTGCCTATACCTCTTACATATGGATCTTTTTGGTCCTATGCCAGTTCATAGTCTAGGTAGGAAAGTCTATACTTTTGTGATGGTAGATGACTATTCTAGATTTACATGGGTGTTCTTTCTGAGACAAAAATCAGAAACTCCAAGTGTATTACTTAGTTTTGTAAAGCAAATTCAGAATGAACTGAATAGTACAGTGGTCAAAATCAGAAGTGACCATGGTACTGAGTTTCGATCTGAAAGCATGACAAAATTATGTGAAGACTTTGGGATTTTCCAAGAGTTCTCCTCACCTAGAACACCACAGCAAAATGGCATTGCTGAAAGAAAGAATAGAACATTAATTGAAGCTGGCAGAACTCTATTGAGTGACACCTCTCTCTCAGAATATTTCTGTGCTGAGGCAGTTAACACTGCATGTCATGTGATCAATAGGGCTTCTATCACCAAGAACCACAAAAAGACTCCCTATGAGATTATGAAAGGTAAAAAACCAAATCTATCCTACTTCAGGATCTTTGGTTGTAAATGCTATATACTTAACAATGGCAAGTCATACCTAACTAAGTTTGCTGCCAAATCCCAAGATGGGATATTTGTTGGGTACATCATAAATAGTAAGGCCTATAGAATTTACAACTTGACTACTCAAGTTGTTGAAGAATCTGTGCATGTTGTGTTTGATGAAACAAGATTAATCAACTGTGAGTTGTCTTGTAGATCAAATGATTCAACAGGTATAAGCAAAAGAATGGACAAGCTCTCCATTGCTGAAGCATCAAAGGAAGATGGAGCATTGGAAAATGAAGGCTACTGTCCAGGGGGAGTACAAGACTCAATAGAAGCTGATGAAAACCAAGAGGTTCTGCATGAAGAAGGAGCTGGAGATGTTCAACAAGAAAGGAATCTTCCTCCAGCTACAAGACATTTAAGAGATCATCCAGCTGATCAGATTATAGGTGATCCAAGACAGGGAGTGCAGACTAGAAGCAGAAATCAAAGCACAGACCTGCATTCAAGTTTCCTGTCTCAAATGGAGCCTAAGAAGTTTGAAGAAGCCATCCAAGACCAGCACTGGATTGATGCTATGCAAGAGGAGCTGAATCAATTCAGAAGGTGCAATGTCTGGGAGCTTGTTCCTAAACCAATAGACCACAACATAATTGGCACAAAGTGTATTTATAGGAACAAATTGGATGAGAGTGGAATAATAGTGAAGAATAAAGCAAGATTGGTTGCAAAAGGATACAGGCAGGAAGAAGGGATTGACTTTGATCAAACCTTTGCCCCAGTAGCAAGGCTGGAGGCAATCAGAATGTTCCTTGCCTATGCAGCCTATCAAGACTTCAGAGTGTACCAGATGGATGTGAAATCAGCATTCCTGAATGGTGATTTAAAAGAGGAAGTCTATGTAGAGCATCCATCAGGTTTTACAGATCCTCTTAAACCTGATTATGTCTATAAGCTTAGGAAAGCTTTGTATGGGTTAAAGCAAGCCCCAAGGGCTTGGTATGAAACCCTGTCTACTTTCCTTATTGAGAATAAATTCTCAAGAGGAAAAATAGACAAAACTCTATTCCTTAGGGAATCCAAAGGTAAGATCATCTTAGTTCAGATCTATGTTGATGACATAATCTTTGGATCTATTGAAAACAACCTTTGTAAAAAGTTTGCCAAACTTATGCAAGGGAAGTTTGAGATGAGCAGTATGGGGGAACTTAAGTTCTTCTTGGGACTCCAAGTATGACAGACTGATGATGGCCTGCCCATATCCCAGTCTAAGTTCACCAAAGAACTAATTAAGAAGTATGGTATGGAGTCATCCTCCACTATGAGAAATCCTATGGGAACAAGTATGCCTATATGCAAAGATGATGCAGGTAAACCTGTTGATGAATCTTTGTATAGTAGAATAGTTGGCTCTCTACTATATCTCACTGCTAGTAGACCAGATATTATGTATGCTACATGTGTCTGTGCTAGGTACCAAGCCTGCCCTAAAGAATCTCATTATACTGCAGTCAAAAGGATTCTAAGATATCTTAAGGGCACACCTAATCTAGGCCTTTGGTACCATAGGAATAGAGATTTTCTACTAACAGGTTATTCAGATGCAGACTTTGCAGGCTATAGAGAGTATAGAAAGAGTACAACAGGTACTTGTCAATTCTTGGGAGGAAGATTGATATCATGGAGTAGTAAGAAGCAGACCAGTGTTGCAATATCCACAGCTGAGTCAGAATATGTTGCTGCTGGCAGCTGCTGTGCACAGCTATTGTGGATACAACATCAGTTGAAAGACTATGGTATTCAAGTAAATAGAACACCTTTATTGTATGATTCTAAAAGTGCTATTTCTATTGCTAATAATCCTGTTTCTCACAGTAGAACTAAGCATATAGAAATTAAATACCATTTTCTTAGAGAGCATGTAGAAAGAGAAGATATCTCATTGGAATTTGTTAAAACAAATTATCAAATAGCAGATGTATTTACTAAGCCACTGAATGAAACAAAATTCAATAAATTTAAAATTGAATTAGGCATGCTGACCATTGATTAGTTTATCAACAAACTTACAAGTGATATTAGATTATCAAAGTGGTATTGACAAAAACAGAAATTGGCTAAGTAAAATAGTGTCGACACATTCAGTGTTAATGTGTCGACTCAGTGAAGTCATGTCAACTAGTCAGAGAATATGTGTCGACACAGAGAATTTGTGTCGACACTTAAGAAACAAATAGTCGACTCATCAAGAATGTAGTGTCGACTTCACCAGAATAGTGGTGTCGACACTTATAGATTTTGTGTCGACACTTATCCTAAGAGTCGACATAGGATTTCTAATGCTCTACTATGTATCTCAGGTGTCGACATATCCACAATTGGTGTCGACGCATAGTAGACAGACTTGCTGTCAAGACAATAGAAGTTTGTGTCGACACACTCCATCTGTGTCGACACATATAGACTGTTTTTGCCCGACTTTTGATCTTCTTTCCCTAGAAGGTATAAATAGGTCAAGAACTTATTCTGTCGACACACTTACAAGGTTTTGGAGACTGAAACCCTGTGTCGACAATCTCTCTCTCTTCTCTCTCAAGATTTCTCGTCTGATCAATGGCGCCAAAGGTTGCAGATAACATCAACGAAGGATATGAGTTGGTGCGCAATGCCTTTGCGGATGCCCCGACAGATGTTCAAAGGGTTGTCACTCTAATTTCTGAATCTGGATTAGAATTTCTAGTTTCTGAACCATCAAAGATCTGGAAGAAGGAGGTGATTGAATTCTTTACCTCTGCATCAGTGGATTCAGCTGGTCTCAAGATAAAATCCACTGTTCATGGGACGAAGGTGAAACTGACACCAAGAAATTTAAGAAAAATACTTCAATTATCAAACATTGAGAATGAAGAAGAGGTTCTAGCCTCTAAGACAAGGGAGGCTCTCCAATGGTGTGGATTGGATCCAACCCTGAAGATTGGAGCAGCTATCAACAGGAAGGGTATGAATCAACAGGGCAAGTTTCTGTCAGAAGTAGTTGGGAAGGTAATTTTGTGCAAACCAGGTGGACATGATAGGATTTCAGCCTATATGTTCAGCCTAATGACCAGAATTGTGGTTACAATTCCAACTGACTGGTCAGCTGTAGTATTTTATAAGATCAAGGAAGGAATCAAGAAGTCAAATCTGGCTAGAATTGTGAGTTTATACCTGACTGGGGTGATCCCTGAGGCTATGCAACAACTGCCTGGGACAAAGATTAATCACATGAGGAAAATGGATATAAGATTATTTTCAAGGTAGGATAGGGTGCTGTCTAAAGATGTGCCTGATGAGAACAGGCAGGACACCCCTGAGAAATCCCCTACACATGATCTAGGCACTGCCCAGCATCCAGAAGAGCAAGTGAGAAAGCAGGTTGAAGATCAGCCTGAGTCTACTCAAGTTCAGAAATCAACCATTCCTGCACAGATGCAGGGGGAGCAAGTGTATTCACCTGCCCAGGATATTCCAAATACTAAACAAGTGCAGGGGGAGCAGATGTCTGAATCAGTGCAGGAGAAAGAACAAATTGATTTATCAAAAGATTTGAATATTGCAGATCTGGATGATTCAACATCTGTTCAAGCTCAGAAGGAATACACTCTAGATGAGTTATTTCCTAATGTTGAATTTGCTACTGATAGAGTAGAGGAGAAGCAAGATAATGAGAAGGCACTAGACATGGAGATAGAGCAAGAAGCTGAGAAGTAACAAGGAGTTGAGGAGGAGCAAGTAGTTGAGGGGGAGCCTGTGAATGTTGAGGCTGAGCAACATGTCACTGAAACTATTATTCCTCCTACTCCACCTGAAAGAGTTCAAATAGAAAGTTCATCAGACTCTGAGACTGAAGAAGTCAGAATGGCTAAGAAGAGAAAGCTCATAGTCTTCAAGAGAAGGGGCCAAAGTTATAAGCAGGCACTCCAAATTTCAACTCACCAATCTCCATCTGAATTTAACTACAACAAGTTCATGGTAGATTTGCAAGTTAAGTTGGATGAGAAGAGATTAGCAATGGAGAAGTATGTTGATGAGAGCAATAAATCCCTTCAATTTGACTTGGCTCAAGATATTAAGTCTATTAGATTTGAAGTAAATATGAATAAGAAGGAGATGACAGATTGCTTCCATAAGGGAGGTAATGTTGTAGTATTTTTGGCTAAACAACAGCAGTCTATCCTCAATAAAGTGGATGATATTGCTTTGAAGCAAGGTTATGTTTTGGAGAATCAGCTGAGGATGAATGATAATTTGGCTGAATCTCACCATGAAATTCTTGAAGAGTTCAAAAAGGCTACTGCAGGGATGACTGAAGCAAGAGCAAAAGAGATGGAAGCTTTTGATCAGAAACTAAAGGAGGCTATAGCTTCAGTTCAATCTGCCATCACTATATCTCAGAAGGAAATATCTGACAAACTTCAAAAATTGAAACCATATTTTAAAGAAGGTGTGAATTATCTAGATGGCCAGATCAGATTTCAAAAGGATGATCTAAGAGATCATATTACTAGAGAAGTCATAAAGGGGGAGAGGTTGTTAGTTCATGCTGGCTCAGAGCATACCAATGGGTGACAAATAGTATTCGAGCCACATTGGGATATCCACCTTTGTGTGATGATGATATGGTGGCTGAGTCAGGAATTCAAACAGGTCTACTTGAAGACAATCAACCTGAGATTGCCCAAGTCATTTACCTTCCTCCTGATTTTGATATGATTAATCAGCAAGTTCAGGATATGTATAGTCCTCCAAAGGAGGTTACCAAGGTTGTTATTGAAAAAGTTGATAAGCCTGATGCCAACTTGAAAGAACAGCAAGATGCTCTACTATCCAAGAAAAGATTTAGAGAGCAGTCTGAACTTAAGTCAGATTTTGAGCAGTGGAGCCCTACTTCAAGAAATAATATACTAACTGCATGGAAGGCTGTAAAGGACAAAGTACATGAAAGAGGAAAGTGGTATAATGAAATGGAATGGCAAAAGTATGAAGCTAGGTAGGAAGCCATAGTACAGTTCAGGAGAAAAGCCAAGCTGGGAAGGCTGCCACCAGATGCTCAGGAGCCGAGCAAGTACTTTCCAAAGCCCTTTCATTACTTTGAAAGGCAAAGGCTAAAGAAAGAAGCTCAGAAGAAAGCTGAGCTAAAAGGCAAGAAGCCTGCTGAAGTTGCTGAAGCTCCTGTGAAGGCTCAAATCCAATCTGGCAAAGGAATTGTTATAAGAGAGCCTGATCAGTCTTAGTTCTAAGTTCTTTCAAATGTTTTGTAATGTTTTGATCATTCAATGTAAACATCTGTAATCAAACATTATCAAGTTATAAACAAAATTTTATTTGGAATCATATATTCATGTTCACTCTGTGATGAATTGTTAATATTTTGTTTATATAAAATATTCCTGTAATATCATACATCATCATATTATTTTTGTTATAAATGGTGTATATCATTAACTAAAAGGGTTATGACTTCTCCAAATAGGGGGAGATTGTTGGGTATATTGGAATATGTGTACCTGATTTGAAGAAGCCTAACTTAGCTTAATGATATACATCAAGGTGTATTTGATGTTGTTTTAAGTTGACATGTGCAGGTGAAGAAGTATTAAAGAATACAGGAAATTATTCTAAGTCCATGTGTCGCCATCTGAAGAAACTGGGTCGACACTTCAGGATAATTGTGTCGACACTTGAAGGAAGCTGTGTCGACACAGAGAAAGATAGTCGACCGCATTTGTGTCGACACTGGGAAGCAGTGTCGACTCACAGAAAGATAGTCGACCGCATTTGTGTCGACACTGGGAAGCAGTGTCGACTCACAGAAAGATAGTCGACCACATTTGTGTCGACACTGGGAAGCAGTGTCGACTCACAGAAAGATAGTCGACCTCAACTATGTCGACACCTAAAGGCAGAGTCGACACATACTGAGTTCTGAATCTACAACAACTGTGTCGACACACAGGACTTGTGTCGACACACTGCAAAGTCAAGACCAAGTTATTTTCTGAAGAAAGATGAAGTGTTGAGTCGACACAAATTCTCTGTGTCGACTCATTCTCAAGATGAAGTTCTGAAGAAGCAGTGTCGACTTAAAGGCAAACTAGTCGACATCATCAAAGGCTGTGTCGACACCAAAGTCACTTGTGCCGACACATATAGACAGTTGGTCTCGACACTTTCTGACAGTCTGTCTCAACACTTTGCTGTCCAAGACTAAGGCACAGGATCTGTTTGAAGACTTGATAGCTGTGGGTTATGACAGGTTAACTGAAGCTGTCAGACTTGTCAGAAGTCAGTTAGAAACCGGATCAGCCGGTTACCATAAAGAAGATCTATAAATAGACAGATTCAGAAGAAGAAAAACGAGATATATACAAGAGGAAATTAATTCTTAATCAACACATCAGTTAAGAGACAAGTCCTCTCTTCAAGAAAGTGCAAGGCATTAAAGAAGATCTTCATCAGAAGATCTAAGAAGACGATCTCAGGATCAGTCTAAGTAGAGTTCTTTCAAGAATTCAGAAGTATCATCAAAGGTGTTGGATAGAGAGGGATCCAGCCACTTGAAGAAGAAGAAGGAAGCCATCATTGGTTTCTCAAGAAGCTGTTTGGAAATCAACTCAGCTAAGTTCAGATTCAAGAAGCTTTAAAGAAAGCTCAGATTCAGTTGATTTCATCAGCTGATCAAGAATTGTCTTGTTCTTTTCTCTCTCAACAAAGGCAAGACATTAAAAAAACTTCTTTTCTAATTTCCGTAGGATCTGTCAATACAGATTTGAGTTGTAAGCCTGTGTTATAAAGGATGATTGTAGGAGAGTTGATCTCTGAGTGGTAGGGCTGTTTGCCTATGTAACACCTCCCCTGTAAAAGACCATATAATATGGGTCCGGCCGGGGCCCCACAACATACGGACGCCACAACTTTAGTATTAAAAGATGATATGAAAACTACCCGATCTCAAAACTCCAGACAAACACAGCGGAAACAGAACAAACCGACAGAAGTTATCCACTAACGATAGAGTATCAAATGGCCTTAAGGCCTTACAAAATAATAGTCCAAAACATATCAATGTGCCAAGCACTCCTAGGCTACCTCGGCATGCAAGCCGGACATAAACATCACAAAAGTAGCAAACATAAAAGGAGAAACCAAGCATAACAACACTTCATGAGGCTTAGGGCTTTTCGCCCGGCGCGCTAGCTCCTGCATGCGATCCTTGCCCTGTAAGGATTTGAAGTATTGTGGGTCAGCAAAGGCTGACCTCTACTGTGTAACAAACACATCTCCTCCCGGCCGTCCCTAACGGACCCCGGGGTACCACTCCACCTGCAAGTTAGCACTTCGTATAACAAAAGAGCAAATATATTAAAGCGGTAAAACAGGCTTGGATGTCTCATACAACATACATGTTCTCTATGTTTTGTACAAGGTGAAAGGGCCTACTATGCAGCATGAATGCGACCCGGGTTTCACCCAAGGCACCCTAGTTAGTATGCATCTAGCACAACATCAAACACTGGGTACTTCCGTTTCCCCATTGGCTTAAAGCCGCAAACACAAGGGAACCACCATGTCCCTACCGGCACACACGCCGTCATACGGAACCTTGCAAAGGCCCCACCCGCACAAGGGTCATATACCCCGGGGCTTGCCCGCACATTCTGACTTCGCACGTCAGGGTTCCGTCTCACACTAACCGATTCTAAGAAGCCGTGCTGGACCCCACCCGCTCATGGCCACATTGCCCGGGCTTGTCCTCTGCTCGACATTCTCGTCAGTCCACAGAAGGGGCTAGTCTCGCCGGGACACTTCCCCCACATGACATGCGCGCCACGGGATAGCCAGCCGACCACGGAGACATAGCCGCGCCTTAGCACAGCACAAACAAAGGTTTCCCCACCCCAATCGCCACTCGCACCATGTCTTTCCCGTGCTCCAAGGAAACCATCTACCGCACAAAGCGGAGCTAACCTCGTCCGGTTCCGACTACGAGTACTCACTCAAATATGATGGGGAAAACGCATACATACAACGGCGTATTGCCGCTGCGGATTTCTATCGAAACCCCAAAACTCGCTATGCAACATCACCGGGTCGGACCAACAATAGCGACCACGGCTTCACCCACAATGCCTAATCCGCTAACGGAGCGAATCTCTAATGCAAAGCATGCCGGGATGAGCATACTCAACTCGGATGTCCTCTTGAACCTAGGCTACACGAATCCCTCTCATTTGAGAGATTCAGTGCTCAAAAATGAAAGGAAGGGGATGCTATTCATGCATCCTAAATCCTAAAAACCGAGAGGAGAAGCGTCGTTACCTTCCGTCCCCTCTTCCTAGCCATGGAGAAGATTTGCTCGGTTGAAAACCACCGCAACGCTCCCACCTTCGCGGATCTGAACCCCGCTCGCGAAACGGAGCTCCGAATCTCCACCGGCCGCCAGAGTTGACCTCCTTCTTCCTCCTCCAAGCTCTCCCTTCTCTCTAGGTTTTAGAGAGAGAGTGCCCAAGTGAAATAAGGGTTTCAAAACCCTATTCCCGGCTAAAACCACCCAGGAGCAGCCCCCCACCGTCGGATCCAAAGCCAAGGAAACGAACGGCCAGGATTAGATCTGAAATCCCAAAAACTGGGCCGAACACGGGTTCACACACGGCCGTGTAGCTCATTCGCCATCTCGACCAAAATTGAAAACCAGCAATACGGCATGTGGCACGGCCTCCGACACGCCCGTGTCGCCTGCGACACGCCCGTGTCGGGACCCGTGTCACGCCCCCCGTGTGCAATTTATCAACACTTCGCAGTCAGAGAGGTACACGGCTTGGTGACACAGCATCAGACACGCCCGTGTCCAACTAGACACGCCCGTGTTTGTGCCCGTGTCATTACCCGTGTACCCAACCGCACAGCCCAGGTGTGACACGGCCTGGGACACGCCCGTGTCCTAGGCCGTGTTCCATCACACGACCATCGTCGACCTGAACTGGTCGACTACACGGCCCGAGCTCGACACGCCCGACACGGCCTCCGACACGCCCGTGTCGGGGCCCGTGTCACCTACACCAAAAACTTGTCTTGGCCAAATTCGATCCCCGTCGCTCCTACAACAATTTGGGGTGTTACAATTCTCCCCCCACTTAAAAGAATTTCGTCCCGAAATTTAAAACATGGAAGGTAAACAAAACTAATCAGTACCTGAGGAGAAAAGCTCGGGGTACTCCTCTAGCATGGCCTACTCTCGCTCCCATGAGAGCTCCTCGCAACCACAGTTGTCCCAACGGACCTTTACGAGTCTGACCTCCTTGTTCCGAAATTGCCGAACCTCTGAGTCTGCTATCCCGACTGGACGAACTCGCGTCCCCAAGTCTTCCTTTACCGGCACCGCCGTCGGCTCAATCACCACGCTGGCTTCTAATAACGCTTTCCTCAGGACGGAGACGTGAAAAACGTCATGCAATCCACTTAGCTCGGTGGACAACGCCAACCGATACGCTGCCTCTCCCACTCGCTCGATGACCTTGAATGGTCCCAAAAATCTCGGACTCAGCTTCTTGAGTCGGCGAATTCGCGAAACGCCTTTGAATGGCTTGATCTTAAGATACACCCAGTCGCCCACAGCGAATTCCACATGCCTGTGGCGAGCATTGAAATACTTCGACTGCCGATCTTGAGCTACCTTCATGCGCTCTTAGATGGTCCGCACCAACTCACTAGCGTCGGCTACCACTTCTTTCTCCAAAAGCTTGGTGTCTCCCGCCTCTGTCCAAGACATCGGTGTTCGACACCGCCTCCCATACAGAGCTTCGTATGGCGCCATCTTGATACTAGCTTGGTAACTATTATTATACGCAAACTCCACCATGAAGAGGTGATCCTCCCACTTCTTGCCGAAGTCGAGAGTACACATCCTTAGCATATCTTCCAAAGTATGGTTCGTTCTCTCAGTTTGCCCATCGGTTTGAGGATGAAAAGCCGTACTGAACTTGAGTTTTGTGACCAAGCTCTTCTGCACCAACCGCCAATCCTTAGACGTGAAACGTCCATCCCGGTCGCTGACTATACTCTTCGGAATCCCATGGAGTCGTACAATATTGCGGACGTACAACTCCACCAACTTTTCCACACCGTCCTCCTTCCGGTTTGGGATGAAATGTGCCACTTTGGTCAAGCGGTCCACAATCACCCAAATGGCATCATTACCCTGCTGCGATCTAGGCAACCCATGCACAAAATCCATGGAGATGTCATCAAATTTCCATTCGGGGATTGGAAGAGGCTTCAAGAACCCGCCTGGCTTCTGACATTCGGCCTTCACCAAGGCACATGTTTGGCACCGACTCACACACAAAGCCACGTCCCGCTTCATCCCAGGCCACCAATAGGACTTCTTCAAGTCCAAGTACATCTTTGTACTACCCGGGTGAATGGAGTACTTAGTGAAGTGGGACTCAAACATCAACTCCTCGCGGAGCTTGCCGAACTGCGGTACACAAATCCTTCCGCCCTTCCTCAGAATCCCATCACCCATCTCCCAGGCGCTACCCTCGCCCTTTAGAGCTTCCTCCACGAAAGGTTGGAACTCCGCATCTACACGGGTCACTTCCCGAATACGATCGCATAAGTCACTCTGCATCTCAATCCAATTTAGTCGAGCCACGCTAGACTCGCCTCTTGCCACACATTCCAAACCAAGGGACTCCCAGTCCCGCCTTAACCGCTCATCGTGAGCTTCAATCCAATTTCCTTGCCCCGAGTATTTCCTACTCAAAGCATCTGCCACCACATTGGCTTTTCCTGGCGTGTACTGAATCGCCACCTCGTAGTCCCCCAGGAACTCGACCCACCTACGCTGCCGCATATTTAGGTCCTTCTGATCTAGGAGATACTTCAGACTCTTGTGGTCCGTGCAGATCTCCACCTTTGCACCATAAACGTAGTGCCTCCACAACTTCAACGCAAAAATTACCGCCGCCAACTCCAAATCATGGACGGGGTAATTTCTCTCATGAGGCTTCAGCTGCCTCGACCCAAAAGCTATCACACTACCATGCTGCACCAGCACGCACCCTAAACCGCATCCGGATGCGTCGCTGAAAATCTGGAACCCTTCGGTCCCCTTTGGCAGGCTTAGGATCGGCGCCGTCATTAGCCTTCCCTTCAGGGTTTCAAATGCCTCGTTGCACTCTTGAGTCCATAAAAATTTCTGATCCTTGCGAGTTAGTGAAGTGAGGGGTAGAGCTATCCGTGAAAAGTTTTCCCACAAACCTTCGGTAGTACCCGACTAGTCCAAGAAAACTTCGGACTTCCGCCACGGTCCTCAAAACTGGCCACTCTCTGATGGCTTCTACTTTCGTTGGATCCACCGCCACCCCATCCCCACTAATCACATGGCCTAGAAATGCCACTTTCTCCAACCAGAACTCGCACTTGGAGAACTTCGCATAAAGCTGGTTCTCTCTCAATACTTGCAACACTGTCCGCAAGTGCGACTCGTGCTCCGCTTCCGACTTAGAATACACCAAAATGTCATCGATAAAGACGACTACGAACCAGTCCAAATATTCGCGAAACACTCGGTTCATCAAGTCCATGAACACGGACGGCGCGTTCGTTAGCCCGAACGGCATCACCAAGAACTCAAAATGACCATATCTCGTACCAAACGCGGTCTTGGGTATGTCCTCGTCACGAATCCGCAACTAATAATATCCGGACTTCAGGTCCAACTTGGAGTACACCACCGACCCCACCAACTGGTCGAAGAGATCGTCTATCTGAGGGATCGGATACTTATTCTTGACAGTCATTTTGTTCAACTCTCGGTAGTCTATGCACAGACGCATACTACCGTCCTTCTTCTTTACGAATAACACCGGCGCACTCCACGGTGAAGAGCTGGGCCTGATATACCCTTGCTCCAAAAGCTCCTGCAACTAAACCTTGAGCTTGGCCAACTCCTTTGGTGCCATCCTGATGGGTGGACGCGACACTGGTCTAGCCTCGGGCACCAACTCGATGGAGAAATCAATCTCCCGCCGAGGAGGTTCTCCCGGTAACTCCTCGGGAAAAACATCTCCAAACTCCGCCACCATGGGCACTTCTCCTAGAGACAGCCTGGAGAGGCTAACCTCCAACAACGCTACTAGAGCTACACCTCCCTGGTTAACAGCTCGCACTAACTGAAGTGCTGAAACTAGGGAGCAGGCCACTCCATGCAGACCTTCAAACTTGACTTCCGCTTGCCCCACGCCCCTCAGGGTTACCACCTTGGACAAACAGTCGATACTGGCACGCTGCTCCGCTAGCCAATCCATCCCCAAAATCACATCGAACTCGGACAACGGCAAGATCGCCGCTACCAATTAGAAGTCGACTCCCTCAAGACTCCAACAAATCCGGCCTCTAGCCCTGGTAGTCATAGATGACCCATTGGGCATGCGCACTTTCAACTCGGAGTCCGTCGAGAAAGAATCCACTCCGATCCTCCGGATAAAGCATTCCGTAAGGAAGGAGTGCGACGCTCCCGTATCAAAGAGTACCCTAGCGGGGTACCCAGATACCATTACAAAGCCTACACACATGCAACAAACATAAAGGCTTGAAAGACAGGAATCTAAGGTGCAGGTTGAACTCTCGTACCTGTCACCACATTGGGTTGACGGATTGCTTCTTGTTGCCCAAGGTTGTAGGCCCTTGGCTGCACTGGTTGAAACCGAGAAGCACTCGACCCCGCCATCTTCCCTTTTTCTGCGGTACTGGGGCCGGAGCGCACAGTTTGCTCCTGCCTTGGCTCTTGCTCAGTGCCCCCTTGGGTACAAAATCTTGCTATGTGGCCCGGCTTGCCACAACTATAGCACGTCTGAGGGCCCTTAGAGCGTGACCCTCCGGACGTCCAATTACTTTTCTCGCCCGACTTATATGGGGAAGGCTTCTTCTTCCATCGGCTCCCTTCCGCCTTTCCATGTGACTGGGCAGGCTTCTTCTCCTCCCCCTGCTTGGGTGTGAAACCCTTGCGACGCTGGGATCGCTCTATGTCACTCTCCAAAATTCGGGCCGCCTCCACCAATTCGTTGAAACCCGCACGTTTCATCGATATGAGGGGTTGTCTTAGGTTCTCCCTCAATCCATGGTAGAAGAGATTGTCCCTCTCTTCATCGTCTGCCATGGTCGTCCCTGCATAACGACCTAAGCGAGTAAATTCCTGAACATACTCATCCACTGACTTGTCTCGCTGCACCAGATGTAGGAACTGCCTCTGGAGGGCTAACCTCGTTGAGGCGGGTATGTACTTCTTCAGGAAGGCATTCCCAAACTCCTCGATGGACGGTGTGCATCCTAGAAACTGCCGGCCACTGTGGCTCACCCACCATAACTTGGCATCTCCCTCCAACATAAAGGCTGCGAACTCTGCCTTTTTCTCATCTGGCACCTCTGCCGCCCTTAGAAGCTCCTGAATTCTAGCCCACCAATCCTCTGCATCTGTGGGTGTGCCGGTTCCCTTGAAGGTTGGAGGGTGGAAACTCAGAAAGTATTTCATTTGCCGGTCCCCATGCCCGACAACCACTCTCTCGGCCTGCGGCTCTGCCCGCCTGGCTTCCTCAACCTGCACGGTCGCTACCGTGTCCGGGGTAGCAGGAGTTTTACCTGAGCAACGGGAGCTGCTACCTATGCTGTCGCTGCAGCTTGGGCCGCCACCATCGCTTCTGCAAGCATACGACAGAAGTCGGCCGGTGTGACCCCCATCCCTAGCGGACCTTGCGCAGTCGCCCTACTTGCCGAGAGCTCTTCTCTTGGCCTCGAGGTCCCAGCCTCGTTGCTTGCACTAAACATAAGCAAGAAAACACAAATCAGTCTCTAATCGCAAGACTCGAACACCAGGACACTCATGGTCCCGCGATACTCCTATGTGGATAACTTCTTATACGCGACTCGACTTATACTTTCGACCGCGAAACTTCTCGTTGGAACGCGAACCTCCCTCTGATACCAAATTGTAACACCTCCCCTGTAAAAGACCATATAATATGGGTCCGGCCGGGGCCCCACAACATACGGACGCCACAGCTTTAGTATTAAAAGATGATATGAAAACTACCCGATCTCAAAACTCCAGACAAACACAGCGGAAACAGAACAAACCGACAGAAGTTATCCACTAACGATAGAGTATCAAATGGCCTTAAGGCCTTACATAATAATAGTTCAAAACATATCAATGTGCCAAGCACTCCTAGGCTACCTCGGCATGCAAGCCGGACATAAACATCACAAAAGTAGCAAACATAAAAGGAGAAACCAAGCACAGCAACACTTCATGAGGCTTAGGGCTTTTCGCCCGGCGCGCTAGCTCCTGCATGCGATCCTTGCCCTGTAAGGATTTGAAGTAACGTGGGTCAGCAAAGGCTGACCTCTACTATGTAACAAACACATCTCCTCCCGGCCGTCCCTAACGGACCCCGGGGTACCACTCCACCTGCAAGTTAGCACTTCGTATAACAAAAGAGCAAATATATTAAAGCGGTAAAACAGGCTTGGATGTCTCATACATCATACATGTTCTCTATGTTTTGTACAAGGTGAAAGGGCCTACTATGCAGCATGAATGCGACCCGGGTTTCACCCAAGGCACCCTAGTTCGTATGCATCTAGCACAACATCAAACACTGGGTACTTCCGTTTCCCCATTGGCTTAAAGCCGCAAACACAAGGGAACCACCATGTCCATACCGGCACACATGCCGTCACACGGAACCTTGCAAAGGCCCCACCTGCACAAGGGGCATATACCCCGGGGCTTGCCCGCACATTCTGACTTCGCACGTCAGGGTTCCGTCTCACACTGACCGATTCTAAGAAGCCGTGCTGGACCCCACCCGCTCATGGCCACATTGCCCGGGCTTGTCCTCCGCTCGACATTCTCGTCAGTCCACAGAAGGGGCTAGTCTCGCCGGGACACTTCCCCCACATGACTTGCGCGCCACGGGATAGCCAGCCGACCACGGAGACATAGCCTCTCCTTAGCACAACACAAACAAAGGTTTCCCCATCCCAATCGCCACTCGCACCGTGTCTTTCCCGTGCTCCAAGGAAACTATCTACCGCACAAAGCGGAGCTAACCTCGTCCTGTTCCGACTACGAGTACTCACTCAAATATGAGGGGGAAAACGCATACATACAACGACGTATTGCCGCTACGGATTTCTATCGAAACCCCAAAACTCGCTATGCAACATCACCGGGTCGGACCAACAATCGCGACCATGGCTTCACCCTGAGAGGTCTAAGTTGTTAGCCTAAATCACCTAGAGAGGGGTGAATAGGTGAAATGCGTGTCAAATGCGGAATTAAAAAATTAACACAGCACACATCAAGCAATCACAGACGACAAGAGATTTATAGTGGTTCCCCAACCTTGGGTACGTCCACTTTCCTCACCGATCTAGCAAATCACTAGACTCGGCTACTCCACTATCTCGGATTGAAAACAATCCTACACCTCGGAACCACGTTCCTACAAAACTCGATCCAACTGGATCTACAAAACTCGGAAGAAAGATCTTCCTACAAATCTCGGAGAAAAACTCCTACAAAGAAATTTTGGTTTGAGAATACAAATTCAAAAACAACAATCTCAGATCTGGATCTTTGACAGTCTTCTTCTTTAGGAACTTCGGCTTGATCAGAAAAGGTTGAAGATGACTTGAGAGAGATCCACGAATCTGAAAACTAGAACCACCTCGATCGAGAAGATAGATCTGAAATCTTTGAGGCTCGGCGAGATCGAGTGATTCACTTTTGTCTGGATCGCTGGAGAAGTAGTCGTTGAAGACGGAGATCGGCGATCCAAAGTTTCTTCCGTGAACAACGATGGCGGCGGCGGCGTGAGAATTAGGGTTCACGGAATTTTCTCTTTCTTAAAAAGAATATCTCTGTAATCTTGTTAATTAGTCAATTCTGAAATGACCGATTTATAGGTGGACTCCAACGGTCATAATCTTAATTAAGGATGACACGTGGACCAATCAGAAATGACGGATTCAAAATACTTAAGGTGAATTCGAACTCAGAAAAAATTCTGGAATAGAGAACTGCTATACTCGAGTAAGAGAAGATATACTCGAGTATGGGAATTTAGATACTCGAGTGACAAAGAGAAATATACTCGAGTAAGAGAAGAGAAATTTACTGAGTGAAAGATGAACTACTCGAGTATCAGAAGAGATATACTCGAGTATCAGAAATATATACTCGAGTATCAGAAATATATACTCGAGTGAAAGAAAGATATACGCGAGTGAAAGGAAGATATACTCGAGTATCAGAATATGTATCCGGGAAACATTCACTTACTCGAGTATCAAAGTCAATTACTCGAGTATGGAAATACTTACTCGAGTATTAAAACAACTTACTCGAGTATCAGAATACTTACTCGAGTGATTAAGTTACTTACTCGAGTATGAAAACAACTTACTCGAGTGACTAACTAACTACTCGAGTATAAAAATATATACACGAGTATTCAGACCCTACTCGAGTAAGTCTAACTGATTACTCGAGTATGTCTAACTAACTACTCGAGTATGTCTAACTAGCTACTCGAGTATGTCTAACTAGCTACTCGAGTATTAAGTCTGATACTCGAGTATAACAAAGGGGTTACTCGAGTATTTTGGACTTAGAAATTTTTCTGAGAAAATTAGCTCCAATGCTTCTGTCCATCAATCCAAGTGCATATAGGAAGTGTATCCCAATAGAGAGGCTATACATGGGCCAACACTTTGGATCACACAATGAGGGATTACATTGTATGGTCCTGTGTTTGGTGACCCATTATAGACTGACATTGGTCTACACTTGGCATTAAGGACCTGCACACATACAACTTAAACACAGCATCAAATACACCTTAATTCATCTTAGTTCAAGGTCTGACCTCCTACAAATCTGAGGTATTGTGTAGACAAATCCCAACAATCTCCCCCTATTTGTAGATGTCAGCATCCTCTATACTAAGGTGAATTATACAGAGTAAAAAGAACAATGCACATATACTTGAAAAGCAAGACATAAGCTAAAGCAGGTTAATTAAAGAAATAGCCATAACCAGAATTAAATATATATATATATATATAGAAATGTTTTAAGCACAGAAACAAAAGTCCAATTCCACATTCTCAGTTCAACTCAAGATGGGGCATCCTTGTGCATCCTTTCTCTTTTCAGGTCTTGCCTCTCTAGGTAGCTGAAAGGTTTTGGGAAGTAAGTCCTGGGCCTAGGAGGAGCAGCTGGGTTGTTATGCCCCCAATTTCTATCATGTAGCCTGATCTTTATCTGAGATGCTTCATAGGCTTTCCACTCTGAATAACTGTAGTAATTATCTCTGTTCTCCCCAAGATCAGTCACTAACCTCAAAGTATCAAGAATCAGAGACTTAGAGGTAGGACTCCACACTTCAGCATGAACAACAGGTGGTCTACCTTCAGAAGCTGGCTCTTTCCTGGGTGCAGAACGGCTGGCAGAAGCGCCGTCACCATATCTTCTTTTCTTCTTAGAAGGACCTTGAGAACTGGAAGGAAAATCATCTTGCCATGCTTCAGTATAGGATAGGGGAGGCTCAGTCACATCACCCTCAGGTCTGGGTGAGAAGACTGGCACACCTCCTTGAAAGGTTGCTTGAGCTGAGACATCTGCTGGAGGCTGTTCTGCAAGAGGATCTAGATGCTGAGGTATAATGGTAGGGTCCAGTTGAAACTCAGGAAAGTTTTGATTATGCAGCCAGACAGCAGTGTCATAGGTATAGAATTTGACAGACTAGAGCTGGGAAAGAATGGATTCTTTCAATCCTTTTACTAGATCACTTACAGCATCTTGAGATTGGGTAGATAGTTGTTTGATTTGAGCTTCAGCCTGTTCAGAGAGCTTTTCAACTTGTTCTTTTACGATCTTCTCCCCCTTGCTGATATCTATGGATAGCTGGGCAATTGCTTCATCTCTGAAGGTGCCCACTTCATTACAGACTTTCACAACATTAGTTTCAGCTCTCTCATCTAGCTTGAGCTGATTGTGAGCTACTGTCTCTGCCTGGTTTCTTAGCTCACCTATGCTGGTGATGGAGTGATCTATGGCTTTGCCTCCAATATTGAACAGCTGCTTGAGAGTGTCAGTGTTTGCTTGTATTTCAGCAAAGCCTCTGCTCATCTCCTTTTCAAGAGCAGAGACCTTGGAGGTGACTGACTGCAGAGAGGCATCAAAGTAATCTCTCTGTTCTTTGAGCATAAGCTCAATCTTGCTTACAAGATCTGAAGAGGAAGAAGAAGAAGGGGCTGAGGTTGATGCAGGGACTGATGGAGCAGGAGTAGTAGTGGTCCAATTAGGGATCTCTGTAATGATCACTGAGCTAACAGCTCTTTTGAAGGGTTCTATTTCAACAGCTTCTTCTGGATTGAGGAAAGATGGCATGGAGAAATCCAAAGTCTTCAGAGGTGCCTCCACAGGCTCTGGAGACATTTCCTCATCATCAGACAAGATAACATGATCTGATTTGTTGGGCTCACTATCAGGAGTCTTGGCAGGAGACTGTACTGGAGACTTGGCAGGAGACTTGGCAGCTGAATCATTCTGAAAAAGAGGAGCATCTGAGCTTAGCTCATCAATAAGTCTGTTAATATCTTCAGCTGTAGACAGTAGGTGAACTGTATCTGGAATTTCAGATTCAGGAATTGCTGATTGAAGATGAGTTGGAGTAGGAGAAACTGGAGGAGTAGCAACTCTGACATCTTCTTGTGCTGGAAGCACTGATTCAGAGGAAACTTGATTCTGAGAAAGAGAAGAGGCAGGCTCCCCCTCAACTAAAGCACTAGAGGTAGCAATAGTTTGATGTAGAGGAGGAGATGGGATCCTGTCGTCAGGTGAACTGCTGTCTTGTTGTAGTTTGGAGATGGCATCAGCCTTTGAGGCTTGGGCAGGGTTCAGGATCTTGAGGTCATACCTCTGAATGGAAGAGATAGAAACTTTCTTCATGTGGTGAAGAGGAGTCCCTTTGGAGAAGTCAAATACTGTAGGATTGATCTCATGGAGGAGGAGGGAGATAATCCTAGCAAAACTGGGATGTTTGACGCTTTCTCGGATCTTGTCCAGTATCATCATTCCGAATTGGAATTTCTTCCTGCAGACAATAGCTTGCATAACGTCGAATAGATTTTGGGATACATCTCTAATGGAGTAAGTCTTGCACCATAGGATTTTGGCAATGATGTCAACGAGAAACTTCCCTTCTGAATTGAACAAGGATCGATTCAAGGTTGCACCTCCACCTTCAGGATCTCGACCGCAGAACAGAGAGGTGCGGTCGGCATCTGCCTTGTTTAGGTCATCTTCTTTGTCGACCACTGGCATCCGGAGCAGAGTGGCGACTGAGGTTTTATCTAACCGAATTTCAACTCCCCTTACCTTGGATTTCAGAATGGTGCCATTGTGTCTAACCTTCAGATTTTTGTAGAACTCTTCAACATCAGGAAGCAAGAGGCGGCAGGGTTCTTCAAGAACGAAGGTCAATCCGGCCGTGTCCAGGAGAATCAGTAGGTTCTTGAAGTCATCCGAGATATCTTCAATGCCATCTGTCACTAATTCAGAGCCGATTCCAAACTTGGAGGAGGGAGGAGCCATCAGCGATTCGAAAAACTTGCGGCGAAGGAGGACGAAGAGCAGGAGTCGGGAATACGAAAAGTCGGCGGCTACTCGAGTGAATGAGAAGTGGAAAGGACTTTTTCGTTTTGAATATATATATAAATAATCCTAATTAGGTTTAGAGAGAATTAAGTATAATGACATACCTGAACGAGGCGGCAATTTGCTGGGTGCGAGTAGAGATTTTGAAAATCAAAAAGAAATCCGAGTACTCGAGTAGAAGATGACAGCATACACGAGTATGGGGTTTAGTATACTCGAGTATGTAATTGGCATACACGAGTATCAAGTCCTTGACGAATTTTCATACTCGAGTATTAGAAGTTCATACACGAGTATCTTTTGGATTACTCGAGTATATGAAACTTTTTACTCGAGTATTAGCCGTTTACTCGTGTAAGTGTAACGATGCTCGAGTCTCTAATACTTGAAGGAATTGCCCTGGTAGATGTCTATTTCCACTGAAAAGCTGTACCTCTGAGCAGCCAACATTACTGATATCTTCTTAATTTGAGAGTCCATCACTGGTCTTCTTTGTTGAGCAGTCCAAGCTCAGTTTTGAAGAACGAGAACTTGGACTCGTCCAGCGGCTTGGTGAAAATATCTGCAACTTGCCTGTCTGTGGAGACATACTGTAGATCTATATCTCCATTTTCCACATGCTCCCGGATGAAATGATAGCGAAGCTCTATATGCTTGGTCCGGCTATGGGAGACTGGATTGTTGGCTATTGCTATGGCGCTGGAAGAGTCACAGAACAGGGGAATGTTCTGGAACTGCACGTTGTAGTCTTCAAACTGATTCTTGATCCATAAGATCTGTGCACAACAGCTGCCTGCAGAGATGTACTCTAATTCAGCCGTTGAGATGGCAACACAGTTCTGCTTCTTACTGCTCCAGGAAATAAGTCTCCTTCCGAAAAATTGGCAAGTCCCGGAAGTGCTTTTCCTGTCGTCTTTGCTACCTGCAAAATCTGCATCTGAAAAACCAATTAGTTCACTATCATTACTTCTTGGGTATCATAAGCCAAGATTTGGTGTACCTTTGAGGTATCTCAAGATTCGCTTTGCAGCGATGTAGTGAGATTCCTTAGAGTTCACCTGAAATCTAGCACATACACATGTTGAGAACATTATATCTGGTCTACTCGCAGTAAGATAGAGCAAGGACCCAATTATGCTTCTGTACTTGGTTTCATCAAAAGGTTTCCCTTTCTCATCCTTGTCCAGAGACATAGCTGAGGCCATTGGAGTCCTCATAGAGGTTGCATTCTCCATTCCGAATTTCTTAAGTAGCTCTTTGGTGAACTTGGTCTGCGAGATGAAAATCCCATCTTCAGATTGTTTCACCTGAAGCCCTAAGAAATACTTTAGCTCTCCCATACTGCTCATTTCAAACTTCCCTTGCATAAGTTTAGAAAACTTCTTGCAGAGGTTGTTATCCGTAGAGCCGAAAATAATATCGTCGACATAGATCTGCACTAGCAAAATCTTGCCTTTTATTTCCCTAAGAAATAATGTTTTGTCTATCTTTCCTCTTGTGAACTTGTTCTCAAGAAGGAAGCTAGACAGAGTCTCATACCAAGCTCGAGGAGCTTGTTTAAGACCATATAGTGCTTTTTGCAATAAGTACACATAATTAGGGTGGGTTGAATCAACAAAACCTAGCGGTTGCTCTACGTACACTTCTTCCTTTATGTCACCATTCAGGAAGGCGGACTTTACGTCCATCTGATAGACGGTAAAGCCCTTAAGTGCAGCGTAGGCAAGAAATAACCTGATCGCCTCCAGTCTTGCTACTGGAGCATAAGTCTGATCGAAGTCGATTCCTTCTTCTTGACGATATCCCTTGGCGACAAGTCTGGCCTTATTCTTTACGATTATCCCATCTTCATCCATCTTATTCCGGTAGACCCATTTTGTCCCAATGACATTCTTACCTTTGGGTCTAGGAACAAGTGTCCAAACCTTGCATCGTTTGAACTGATTCAATTCTTCTTCCATGGCTAGAATCCAGGATGCGTCGGAGTTGGCTTCCTCAAATTTCTTTGGTTCAACCTGTAAGAGAAAACTTAAGTGTAAATTCTCGTTAGTTGTACCTCGACGAGTTCTGACGCCATCCCGAGGATCTCCTATTATTTGGTCAACAGGATGATCCTTCAAGTGTCTGAACTCTAAAGTCCTTGCATCTGGGATCTCGTCAGCCACTGGAGTTGCATCTTCAGCTGGGGTGTCTTCTTCATCTTGATCATCCACCTCTCCAATGGTGGTGGTAGAGGGGACCTTGATGAATGTCTCATCTTTATCTTCACTAGGTTCATCCAAGCTAAGTTCTTTCAACTTTGTACCTGCATCTACAATAGGCACACTAGACGAGTTGCTTTGCAACAGACTCGTCTCATCAAATACAAGATGTATCGACTCTTCCACCACCAGAGTTTTTCTATTGAATACACTATAAGCCTTACTATGGCTACTATATCCTACAAAAATACCTTCAAAGCTTTTCTCGCTAAACTTGGTAGAGTGATACTTGCCGTTGTTAAGTACGAAGCACTTACAGCCAAAGATTCTAAAGTATGAAATGGTTGGTTGCCTGCCTTTTAGAAGTTCGTAAGGAGTCTTATCATGGTTCTTGTTGATGAGTGCTCGATTTTGCACGTGACAAGCGGTGTTGACGGCTTCAGCCCAGAAATACTCCGGAAGTGAGGCATCACTCAACATGGTCCGACAAGCCTCTATGAGTGTTCTGTTCCTTCTCTCAGCTACTCCATTTTGCTGTGGAGTGCGAGGAGAGGAAAACTCATGAAAGATACCTTGACTTTCACAAAATTCTGTCATGGCTCCAGATTTGAATTCCGTTCCATTGTCACTTCTGATTTTGACTACGGAACAGTTGTATTCATTCTGGATCTGCCTCACAAAATTAGTGAAAATACCGAAGGTATCTGACTTGTGTTTCAGAAAGAACACCCACGCAAAGCGCGAGTAATCATCCACAATAACCAACGTATATTCCTTACCTCCCAAACTTCTAACCTGCAGTGGACCAAACAAGTCCATATGGAGAAGCTGTAAACTTCTATTGGAATCCTTACCTATTATGCTTTTAAACGAACTTCTTGTTTGCTTGCCTTTAATACAAGTGTGACAAGGGCTGTCCGTAACGCACTTGACATTAGGCGCATCACGTACTAAGTTTTGAGAGAATAATTTATTAATAGTTTTGAAATTAATGTGTGCTAGTCTCTTGTGCCATTGGTCAACAAGAGATGCACTACTTTTTGCCAAAAGACACACTGGTGTCGAAGAGTCTATACAAATAAAATTTAGACAGAAAATATTTCTGCTTCGAGTGCCTGATAAAATAGTTTCCATATTGTTAACCGATTTTATCAAACACTTGTCAGCATGAAATTCAACTACGTATCCTTTGTCGCATAGTTGGCTTATGCTAATGAGATTGTGTTCCAATCCTTCAACATAGGCTACATCCGAAAAGGATACGCTACCGTTAGAGATCATACCATAGCCTTTAGTTATTCCTCGATCTGAACCTCCAAAGATGACCTTTGGTCCGTTGCAGACTGAGGTGTAATTCTGTAGTAGGCTCCTTGTCCCGGTCATATGCCGAGAACATCCACTGTCCAAGTACCAGATTGGCATTTTGGTGGCCTTTGGACATACCTGCAATTACAATCATTTAGCCTTAGGAACCCAAACAAGTTTGGGTCCTTGGTCTCGAGTTAGAATACTCCCCCTACGAGTATTAGCCTCATGAGTGGTCACTCTCACGTTGCTAACTTTAGGGGTTGCAGCATTTTCAGGATTGAACCAACAATTACTGGCAAAATGACCAATTCTGCCACAACACCAACAGTTGAACCTGTTGTATCTTTGCCTTGTGTAGTCCTGCTTGACTTTCTGGAATGAAGGTCTAGCAGGAGCTTTACTCTTGGAGGAGGAGGCTTCATGATGATGGCAGTTACATGAGGTCTTCTCCTTCATAGGCTTTTCTACAATGGGTTTTACTCTTGGTGTCTTTTTGAAATTATGACCATGAGCATAAGGTCCATAGCTTTGAAGCTGAATCTCCTCATAAGGTGCCTTGAAGACACTCTCGCCAAAGTTACGAGGACGAGTCCAACCTTGGTATCTTGACTTAGGCTTCTCAGGGATCGGCCTAGAAAAGTGTCCGTAGGTGGACTCATAATCGAGTTCGTTCGTGGGAAAGATAACTTTCTTGAACACAACAGGTTCCAAGGGAGCTTTCCCTTTTTCTTCAGCTAGAGCCTTCCGGGCAGCCTTATTCTTTCTCTTGGCCTTGTTTCTCCTAGAGGATTTACTAGAAGAGACAATGTGGCCTAAACCAGCACCCTTGGCCTTAGCAGAGAATTCAGCAACGATTGGAAGAACTGTCTTAGGCTTAGAAAAACTCTCAACAAGCTTCTTTTCAGCCTCGAGTTGTCGTTCCAATTCTTTGATGATTTCCTCTTTAAGGTCGATGTGCTCGAGAGCTTTATTGTATCCCTCCATAGCTGCATTGAGGTTCTCTTGAAGAGAGTTAGTCTTATCGACTTCTTCTCTCAAGCTGCTCTCACTAGCTCGTAGAGAGTTTATCTCTTTGGCTTGAGTTTTCATTAATCTACGACATTTTTCGTAAGCGGTGAGTAACTCCTTATACTGACCCATGAGCTCAGATTCATCTTCAGAGGAATATCCCTCTTGCTCATTGTCATCATCAGAATCAGAGAGAGGAGTGTGAGATTTTACCTCCCCAGTAAACTGGGGGACTTGTTCATCATCCGAATGAGCCATGAGCCCAAAGTAAGCTTCCTCTTCTTCACTCGACTCAGATGAGTCAGAGTCGCTGAGAGTTTTGCTCTTCTTGGCTACTAAGCTTTTCTCTTTCCTGTTCTTATGGTGTGAGGATTTCTTTTCCTCTCTTCTTCCACCCTCTTTCTTTTTGTGAGGGCAATCGGCGATGACGTGACCTGGCTTATTGCAACAATAACAAATGATGTCAGTTGAGATCTGTTTGTTCTGTTTAGAATTATACCTGTCATGGCTGCTTGAGCCTTTCTTCCGATGATCACCGTCATGTCGTGATCTTCTATATGAGGCATCCTTGCCTCTCCATTGCTTCTTCTTGTTCAAGAACTTCTTGAACTGCCTTGAGAGTAGGGAGAACTCTCCATCAAATAGTTCTGAGCCAGATGAGCTAGGCTCAGAAGATTCTTCTTCATCAGCCTCAGGAACTGGGGCAGGAGAGCTAGCCTTTATCTTCCTTGAGCTATCTGCCTTTAGAGCGACAGATTTTTCCTTGGATGCAGACCTGCTTGTCTCTTCTTCAGCTTTTCTTGAGTTGATTTGCAGCTCGTAAGACATAAGCTTTCCGAACAGATTCTGCGGGTCCGTCTTAGCTAACCTTCCAAACTCCCGAATGGCACATACCTTATTGTCCCATTCCTTGGTTAGGGATCTTAAGAATTTGTCATTGAGTTCCCCGTTGGTGAAGACTCGGCCATAAACTCTTAGGCCGTTCACTATCTTGAAGAAGTTCTCGAACGTGTCAGCTATGGCTTCCCTGTGACCTTGCCGGAAGGCTTGATACTTTTGATTCAGAAGGGATCTCCGATCATCCCTCACTTCCTCTGTACCTTCCATTAGAGTCACTAGGGATTGCCACATCTCCTTGGCAGATTGGCAATGAATCAGATTTTGCAGCATTGAGTCATCGACTGCACTTGCTATGATATTCTTTGCTTTCTTGTCCAGAGAGACAAGTGCAATCTCATCCTTGTCTAGATCCATCAATTTCTTTGGTACCTTTTTGGTTGGATCTATTGTTGATGCGGTCATAGGAACATGAGGACCTTCTTCAACAATCATGAAGATCCGAGGGTCTACAGCTTCCATGAAGAATTTGACCCTTTCCTTCCACATAGGAAAGTTGTTCTTGGTGCAGATAGGGAGCTTGGCAAAATCCTTAGTCTTACTCATGCGTGATACTCAACTTAGAAGGATACGATCAAGGTGTTAACCTTTTAATGATCAACCTCCCTCTGATACCAATTGAGAGGTCTAAGTTGTTAGCCTAAATCACCTAGAGGGGGGTGAATAGGTGAAATGCGTGTCAAATGCGGAATTAAAAAATTAACACAGCACACATCAAGCAATCACAGACGACAAGAGATTTATAGTGGTTCCCCAACCTTGGGTACATCCACTTTCCTCACCGATCTAGCAAATCACTAGACTCGGCTACTCCACTATCTCGGATTGAAAACAATCCTACACCTCGGAACCACATTCCTACAAAACTCGATCCAACTGGATCTACAAAACTCGGAAGAAAGATCTTCCTACAAATCTCGGAGAAAAACTCCTACAAAGAAATGTTGGTTTGAGAATAAAAATTCAAAAACAACAATCTCAGATCTGGATCTTTGACAGTCTTCTTCTTTAGGAACTTCGGCTTGATCAGAAAAGGTTGAAGATGACTTGAGAGAGATCCACGAATCTGAAAACTAGAACCACCTCGATCGAGAAGATAGATCTGAAATCTTTGAGGCTCGGCGAGATCGAGTGATTCACTTTTGTCTGGATCGCTGGAGAAGTAGTCGTTGAAGACGGAGATCGGCGATCCAAAGTTTCTTCCGTGAACAACGATGGCGGCGGCGGCGTGAGAATTAGGGTTCACGGAATTTTCTCTTTCTTAAAAAGAATATCTCTGTAATCTTGTTAATTAGTCAATTCTGAAATGACCTATTTATAGGTGGACTCCAACGGTCATAATCTTAATTAAGGATGACACGTGGACCAATCAGAAATGACGGATTCAAAATACTTAAGGTGAATTCGAACTCAGAAAAAATTCTGGAATAGAGAACTGCTATACTCGAGTAAGAGAAGATATACTCGAGTATGGGAATTTAGATACTCGAGTGACAAAGAGAAATATACTCGAGTAAGAGAAGAGAAATTTACTGAGTGAAAGATGAACTACTCGAGTATCAGAAGAGATATACTCGAGTATCAGAAATATATACTCGAGTATCAGAAATATATACTCGAGTGAAAGAAAGATATACTCGAGTGAAAGGAAGATATACTCGAGTATCAGAATATGTATCCGGGAAACATTCACTTACTCGAGTATCAAAGTCAATTACTCGAGTATGGAAATACTTACTCGAGTATTAAAACAACTTACTCGAGTATCAGAATACTTACTCGAGTGATTAAGTTACTTACTCGAGTATGAAAACAACTTACTCGAGTGACTAACTAACTACTCGAGTATAGAAATATATACACGAGTATTCAGACCCTACTCGAGTAAGTCTAACTGATTACTCGAGTATGTCTAACTAACTACTCGAGTATGTCTAACTAGCTACTCGAGTATTAAGTCTGATACTCGAGTATAACAAAGGGGTTACTCGAGTATTTTGGACTTAGAAATTTTTCTGAGGAAATTAGCTCCAATGCTTCTGTCCATCAATCCAAGTGCATATAGGAAGTGTATCCCAATAGAGAGGCTATACATGGGCCAACACTTTGGATCACACAATGAGGGATTACATTGTATGGTCCTGTGTTTGGTGACCCATTAAAGACTGACATTGGTCTACACTTGGCATTAAGGACCTGCACACATACAACTTAAACACAGCATCAAATACACCTTAATTCATCTTAGTTCAAGGTCTGATCTCCTACAAATCTGAGGTATTGTGGAGACAAATCCCAACACACCCACAATGCATAATCCGCTAACGGAGCGGATCTCTAATGCAAAGCATGCCGGGATGAGCATACTCAACCCGGAGGTCCTCTTGAACCTAGGCTACACGAATCCCTCTCATTTGAGAGATTCGGTGCTCAAAAACGAAAGGAAGGGGATGCTATTCATGCATCCTAAATCCTAAAAACCGAGAGGAGAAGCTTCGTTACCTTCCGTCCCCTCTTCCTAGCCATGGAGAAGATTTGCTCGGTTGAAAACCACCGCAACGCTCCCACCTTCGTGGATCTGAACCCCGCTCGCGAAACGGAGCTCCGAATCTCCCCCGGCCGCCGGAGTTGACCTCCTTCTTCCTCCTCCAAGCTCTCCCTTCTCTCTAGGTTTTAGAGAGAGAGTGCCCAAGTGAAATAAGGGTTTCAAAACCCTATTCCCGGCTAAAACCACCCAGGAGCAGCCCCCCACCGTCGGATCCAAAGCCAAGGAAACGAACGGCCAGGATTAGATCTGAAATCCCAAAAACTGGGCCGAACACGGGTTCACACACGGCCGTGTGCCTGGCCGTGTAGCTCATTCGCCGTCTCGACCAAAATTGAAAACCAGCAACACGGCTTGTGACACGGCCCGCGACACGCCCGTGTCGCCTGCGACACGCCCGTGTCGGGACCCGTGTCACTCCCCCCGTGTGCAATTTATCAACACTTCGCAGTCAGAGAGGTACACGGCTTGGTGACACGGCATCAGACACGCCCGTGTCCAACTAGACACGCCCGTGTTCGTGCCCGTGTCATTACCCGTGTACCCAACCGCACAGCCCAGGTGTGACACGGCCTAGGACACGCCTGTGTCCTAGGCCGTGTTCCACCACACGACCATCGTCGACATGAACTGGTCGACTACACGGCCCGAGCTCGACACGCCCGACACGGCCTCCGACACGCCCGTGTCGGGGCCCGTGTCACCTGCACCAAAAACTTGTCTTGTCCAAATTCGATCCCCGTCGCTCCTACAACAATTTGGGGTGTTACAGCCTGAGTGTAGGAGAAGGTTCTTCTCTGAGTTGTAGGCTTTGTGATAAGGCTGAGGTAGGGCTGTTGAGCCTGAGTTGTAGGAACCTTTTCAGGTTCTGAGCTGTAGGATCTGTGGATCTGAGTAAAGAGGTAGTTTGGCCGAATCTAGCATACTGCTAGATAGGTGGAGGGGGAAAGTGGATGTACCCAGACCTTGGGGAACCACTATAAAACAGTGTGCAATCTGTGATGGTTAAATTTCTGTGACTGCTGTGCTGTGTGTTTTAATTCTGTAATTGAATTCTGCCAAAAAGTGTTAACAAGCATTAGAACCTATTCACCCCCCTATAGGTGTTTAGGTTGTCTTGAAAGTAAAACTATCAAAAACCATCAGGAAGTGCGGATAGAGGAGATCCAGCCTCGGGTGGAGGAGGTTCGGTGTGAGGACCGGGTTGATGTGGGCACCCGAGGAAGGATTGGAGCGATCCACGGTGGGGCTGGGATCGAGGCTTCCCGTAAGTTAAGCCTCCACACCTTGTACTGTAGGAGCGTTGGCTCCACGTCCCAGTACCCGCCTCCGGATGAGAAAATCATCTTCTCTAGGGAGGATATGCCAGGTCATGAGGACCCCTTTTGTGATGCACTGGTCATCAAGACAGCCATCGAGGATTTTACCGTCTCCCAGATCCTCGTCGACAACGGGAGCTCGGTCAACGCCATCTTCAAGAGGGCGTTCAACGCGATGAAAGTAGAGGCCAGAAGGGTGTTGGCCTCGGATGGGCCCCTGTTCGGCTTCTCGGGAGAAAGGAAAGAAGTCGAGGGAGGAGTAGGACTCCACGTTACTCTGGGGGGGGGGGGGGGGTAGTCCCGTAACTGCAAGTTCGTCATCGTAGACGCCCCTAGCAGTTACAGCGGCATCTTCGGAAGACCCCTCATCAGCGCCTTCCGCTGCGTCCCCTCGTCCTTCCACCAGTGCCTAAAGTTAAACGTCGAGGGGGTCTAGATCCGGGTCCGAGGAGACCCTAAGGAGGCAAGGGAGTGCTACGTCTCGGCAGTGAACTCCATCTCTTGGCTAGAGGGGGCCGAGGAGATGGGGCAGAGGTTAGAGGAGGTGGAGCAGGAAGTTGGCAGAGAAGAGATGAAGGTGGAGGAGAGTCGCGCCCAGGCAGAGGTTGCGGAAGAGGCCCGAGAGCCGGCCGAGGCAATGGCCGTGGAGGAAGCTGAGGAAGAGATCCTCGCCCCTGGAGGGGGAGGTACTGAGGAATGGGGGAGCAGTCTCATCTGGAGGCAGCAGAGGAGGTGGTGGAGATGGAGGTTCTCACCACCGGAGGCAAGGTGGAGAAGGTCCGCATCAGCGGAGGACTGACCCCTGATGCTCAGGGCAGGATGCTGGAATGCATCTAGAAGAATGTGGACGTCTTCGCCTGGAGTGCCGAAGAGATGCCGGGGATTGACCCCAACGTGGCTTGTCATCGCCTCAACCTGGACCCGGAGGCTCGCCCCATCCAGCAGAAGAAGAGGTCCATCGCGGACAAGCTCGCCGAGCCCATCAGGGAGGAAGTCGCCAAGCTCCTCAAGGCTGGCTTTGTATCCGAAATCCAAAACCCCGGCTGGGTCTCCAACGTTGTAATGGTTAAAAAAGGAGACAGTCGGTGGAGGATGTGTATTGACTTTTCTCTTCTTAATAAATCATGCGCGAATAATTGTTATCCCTTGCCTCGGATCGACGCACTGGTTGACTCAGCCGTCGGTTTTCCTGTAATGAGTTTTCTGGATGTTTTTTCAGGTTATCACCAAATTAGAATGCACCCCCTCCCCCCCCCCCCCCCGACGTCAAAGATGTCTCGTTCATCACGGGGGAAGGATGCTATTGCTATAAAATGATGCCCTTCGGGCTAAAAAATGTGGGGGCTACCTACCAGAAAATGATGGACAGGGTCTTCCGAGAGCAGAAGGGAAGAAATTTGGAGGTGTACGTGGACGACCTCATGATCAAAAGTCTGGACGTCGATTTCCTCCTCCGGGACTTGGAAGAGACTTTCGCCACTCTCCGCAAATACAAGATGAGGTTGAACCCCCTGAAGTGCACCTTCGGGGCAAGCAGGGGGAAGTTCCTGGGGCATCTCCTCACCCCTGCCGGTGTGGAGCCTAATCCGGATAAGGTGAGGGCAATCGTGGAACTAAGGTCGCCGCAAAATGCTAAGGAGGTACAGCGGTTGACAGGGAAGTTGGCAGGGTTGAGCAGGTTCCTCTCCCGGGCTGGGGAGAGGTGCTCCTCATTTTTCAAAACCTTGAGAGGGGGTCGGAAGTTTGAATGGATCTCAGAGTGCGAGGAGGCATTCCAGGCCTTAAAGAAACAGCTAACTCAGGCTCCCCTGCTCCAAGGGCCCAAAGGGGGGAGGACTTATTTTTGTAACTGGGGGGTCGGGGCGGAGGCCTTGAGCTCGGTTTTAGTTCGAGAAGAGGGGAAGAAGCAACTCCCCATTTATTATGTGAGTCGGGTACTGAGGAAGGCCGAGCTTCGATATCCCATCTTGGAGAAGTTGGCCTTCGCCCTAATCATCTCGGCCCGGAGGCTCTAACCTTACTTTCAGGCACACTCGATCCGAGTGGTGACTGACCACCCCCTCCGCAGCATCTTCGAGGTGGTGGAGCATTCAGGAAGGTTGGCCAAATGGTCGGTGGAACTGAGCGAGTTCGACATCTCCTTCATTCCCCGTCTCTCGATCAAGGCCCAAGCTATGGCTGATTTCCTAGCAGATTATGTGATCGAGGTGGCGGAGGAGAAACTCACTCGTCCGGTCCCTTGGTAAGTCATGGAAGACGGTGCCTCGGGGAGACATTCTTTGGGGGTTGGAGTCATCTTGGAAAGTACCCAGGGGACAAGAATCGAACAAACCGTGGTAGTGCATTTCCCTATCACCAATAATCAGGCCGAATACGAAGCTGTAATCGCAAGTCTGGGCCTGGCAAGGGAGTTAAGGGTGCATGACGTGGAGGTCCTCACTGACTCTATGGTGGTGGCTTCCCAGATCAATGGGGAGTTTGAGGCAAGGAAGCTCACCCTGTAGCTCTATCTGACAAAGGCGAAGAGAATTATAGGGACCTTCCAGACCTTCTCCATCAAGCACGTGCCTCGAGAGGAAAATGAGCAGGCAGACCAGCTGGCAAAGCACGGCCCTAAGTTGGGGGGCACCATCACAAATCTCTTCTGACCTTCCATCGAGGAGGGGGAACTAATGATGGTGGAGCAGCACCCCTCATGGATGGACCCCTTCGTCACCTTTCTGTCCACAGGAGAGTACCCGGAGGGGATGGACCGAAGAGGGCTCAAACACAAGACAGCATACTACCTCCTGCACGAGGGAGAGTTGTACCGCAAGACCCTCTCGGGGATGCTGGCTCGTTGCGTGGCTAAAAGGGAGGTGCATAAAATTTTGGAGGAGGTCCATTCCGGTGAGTGTGGAAGTTATTCGGGGAGCCGGACCTTGGAAGGGAGGATCATCAGGAAAGGGTACTTCTGGCCCACCCTCAGTCAGGATGCAGCCGAATTCGCGAAAAAATGCCATAAGTGCCAGCTCTATGCCCCGCTCCAGTTACAACCGACTCAGAGACTAAGAAGCATCATGGCACCATGGCCCTTCGCCATATGGGGTTTGGACCTCGTAGGGCCTTTTCCTCAGGCCAGTGGGCAGAGAAGGTTTTTGTTGGTCATGATCGATTATTTTTCTAAGTGGTTGGAAGTGAAGGCTCTAGCCAAGGTGACCTCCCAGGTGATCATGAATATTATCTGGGGGGAGATCATCTGCAGGCATGGGGTACCACAGGCTATCGTCACGGATAACGGGCCTCAGTTCGCCAGCACGGAATTCATTCGTTTCTGCGAACAACTGGGGATTGACCTTCGGTTCGCCTCTATCCACCACCCCAAGAGCAATGGGCAGGTGGAGGCGGCCAACAAAATAATCGTGAACCTCTTGAAAAAGAAAGTGGAAAATCTGAGGGGGAGCTGGGTGGAGCAACTTTCTTCAGTCCTTTGGGCCCTGAGGACCACTCCCAATACGACCATGGGAGAGACGCCATTTAAACTTTCTCATGGCTACAAAGCCGTTCTACCTGTCGATTTCGAGGTCCGGACACCCCGGGTCGCCGAGGCAGAGGCTGGAAGGGAAGAGTGGAGATCAGAAAATGAGGAGGAGCTTCGACTCTCCCTTGATATGGTGGAGGAGCTACGCGACTTGTCCACCATTTAGCAGGAGGAGGCCAAGCGGAGGATGGCCAAGTACTTCGACAAGCACGTCCGTGTCAAGCAATTCACGGAAGGAGACCTTATACTGAAGAAAGTGGACGCGGTAGGGAGATCGGACGCTGTGGGAAAACTCCGTCCCAATTGGGAGGGCCCTTACATTGTACATAAGGTCTTAAAATCAGGGGGTATCGCCTCCAGGATGTAAAAGGGGATACTCTCAGCCACACTTGGAGTGGCGATGATCTGAAATGTTTTTACCCTTGAAAATATTGTAGGTACTCTTATTCCATGAATAAAAATGAATCTCATCATCATATCTTGTGCTTTTGCAAAACTATGATGGCAGGAGGGCTCGCGATTTAAAGACCAAGAGGCAAATGTTTCTAAGTCTTCTCGCTCTGGGGTTAGGTCTCGTCACTCCCCTGCCAGGCTTCCACCTAGTTTGCACGGCTGAGTTTCGATGGACATTGCTATGCCCGTGGGGCTGAGCCTGAAGGATGTTCAACACCCGCCCTCAGGCTCTCACCTAGCTGACTGGCCCGGTGGTAGCACCCGGGAGAGGCAAATGTTTCTAAGTCTTCTCGCTCTAGGGTTAGGTCTCGTCACTCCCCTGCCAGGCTTCCACCTAGTTGGCACGGTTGAGTTTCGATGGACATCGCTATGACCCTAGGGCTGAGCCCGGAGGATGTTCAACACCCGCCCTAAGGCTCTCACCTAGCTGACTGGCCCGGTGGTAGCACCCGGGAGAGGCAAATGTTTCTAAGTATTCTCACTCTGGGGTTAGGTCTCGTCACTCCCCTGCCAGGCTTCCACCTAGTTGGCACGGCTGAGTTTCGATGGACATCGCTATGACCCTGGGGCTGAGCCCGGAGGATGTTCAACACCCGCCCTCAGGCTCTCACCTAGCTGACTGGCCCGGTGGTAGCACCCGGGAGAGGCAAATGTTTCTAAGTCTTCTCGCCCTGGGGTTAGGTCTCGTCACTCCCCTGCCAGGCTTCCACCTAGTCGGCACGGCTAAGTTTCGATGGACATCGCTATGACCCTAGGGCTGAGCCCAGAGGATGTTCAACACCCGCCCTCAGGCTCTCACCTAGCTGACTGGCTCGGTGGTAGCACCCAGGAGAGGCAAATGTTTATAAGTCTTCTCGCTCTGGGGTTAGGTCTCGTCACTCCCCTGTCAGGCTTCCACCTAGTTGGCATGGCTGAGTTTCGATGGACATCGCTATGACCCTGGGGCTGAGCCCGGAGGATGTTCAACACCCACCCTCAGGCTCTCACCTAGCTGACTGGCCCGGTGGTAGCACCCAGGAGAGGCAAATGTTTCTAAGTCTTCTCGCCCTGGGGTTAGGGCTCCTCACTCCCCTGCCAGGCTTCCACCTAGTTGGCACGACTGAGTTTCGATGGACATCGCTATGACCCTGGGGCTGAGCCCGGAAGATTTTCAACACCTGCCCTCAGGCTCTCACCTAGCTGACTGGCCCGGTGGTAGCACCCGGGAGAGGCAAATGTTTCTAAGTCTTCTCGCTTTGGGGTTAGGTCTCGTCACTCCCCTGCCAGGCTTCCACCTAGTTGGCAAGGCTGAGTTTCGATGGACATCGTTATGACTCTGGGGCTGATCCCGGAGGATGTTCAACACCCGCCCTCAGGCTCTCACCTAGCTGACTGGCCCGGTGGTAGCACCCGGGAGAGGCAAATGTTTCTAAGTCTTCTCGCTCTGGGGTTAGGTCTCGTCACTCCCCTGCCAGGCTTCCACCTAGTTGGCACGGCTGAGTTTCGATGGACATTGTTATGACCCTAGGGCTGAGCCCGAAGGATGTTCAACACCCGCCCTCAGGCTCTCACCTAGCTGATTGGACCGATAGTAGCACCCGGGAGAGACAAATGTTTCTAAGTCTTCTCGCCCTGGGGTTAGGTCTCGTCACTCCCCTGCAAGGCTTCCACCTAGTTGGCACGGCTGAGTTTCGATGGACATCGCTATGACCCTGGGGCTGAGCCTGGAGGATGTTCAACACCCGCCCTCAGGCTCTCACCTAGCTGACTGGCCCGGTGGTAGCACCCAGGAGAGGCAAATGTTTCTAAGTCTTCTCGCCCTGGGGTTAGGTCTCGTTACTCCCCTGCCAGGCTTCCACCTTGTTAGCACGGCTGAGTTTCGATGGACATCGCTATGACCCTGGGGCTGAGCCCGGAGGATGTTCAACACCCGCCCTTAGGCTCTCACCTAGCTGACTGGCCCGGTGGTAGCACTTGGGAGAGGCAAATGTTTCTAAGTCTTCTCGCTCTAGGGTTAGGTCTCGTCACTCCCCTGCCAGGCTTCCACCTAGTTGGAACGGCTGAGTTGGTTCGAAAAAAGCACCCAGGGGCGAGCTCGGTAGCCAAGACAGCGAGTTCGGGTTATCCTGCCCCCTCCAGCTCGCTACTAAGGAATTCTTGGTGCCGTCTCAGACTCAGGCGGGGGGGGGGGGGGGGGGGGGCAGTTCTCTCAAGCGAGTCCGATCTCGCCGCAAGCACCGGTAACATCAATGAGTCCAGCTATGGCCGGCGCCTATGGTCTCGCTGCAAGCACTGGTCCTAACTCAAAAGCATCCTATAGATGAGGTCGGGCTCGGCAGGATCGCCTAAAGGGGTATCACGCGCGTGGATACAATGCCGCAAGTAAGCTTAAAAAGAAGATAGAAAAATTGTGCAAAAATTATTTTGTTTTACTATTATAATTACAAGGTGAGGCTTGCCTTGACAAGAAACAAGGGAAAAATAAAACAAAAATGGAGGAGCCCAGTCAGCTCTCGTCCTCCTCCCCTGCGCGGCGATCCTCCTCGCCGCCGAGCCGAGTGTCCTTCTCTCCCACCCCTGCGAAGAGCGAGTCGAAGCTGTCTTCCTTCTCGCTGAGCGGGCTGGGTGGGAACAAGGTCGGCAGGAGATCCCGGACGGTGACTCCTTCGCAGCCTTCCGCCAAAATCCCCGTCCCCCTCATGGCCTTTAGAAGGCACTCGACATACTCAATGGAGTTGACTCGTAGCCGCTCCGCGACATCAGCCTCGCCAAAGACCCGAGGCCTCTTGTAGGGGAAGGGTGGCTCGCTGGCGCCTGGGGAAAGGAGAGCTTCGGCTTGGCGGAGGATCTCGCCGTGGAGCTCCTTGTTCTTCTCCTTCAACCCCGCCACCTCCACCCCCAGTTGGGCAGCAAAAACCTCTTGCTCGCAAGAACGCGTCTTCTGCTCGGCAAGCTGAGTTTCCCACTCGGCAAGCTGAGCTTGCAGCTGAGCCACCTCACCTCGCAGCGCGTTGGCGGCTTCGGTATCCTGCGAGGCTAGAGTTCAGAACAAGCGCGAGAAGAATCCTTTCTAAGTAAGGTAAGTAGAGATATCAAGTGATTACCAGGCCGCCGACAGATTTTGCGAGTAGAGTGTCGGCAAGGCCGAACCGCCTTTCCGTGTCGGCCGCACTCTCCTTTGCCAGGTCGCGCTCCTGCTCGGCGGTCAGCAAGGCATTGCTGAGCTGGAAGCTGCGGCGGACCATCATATGGTGAAGCTCGAAGGCCCGTAGGTGGGCCTGCAACCCCTCATGGCCGAGCTGGCGGGGGGTTAGCTTCTTATACGACTCAGCGCTGTCGCGGACGTTGAGGCCGAAGCCGAAGGCGAAGGCATGGCCAGTAGGAGGCCGGCGAGCTCCCCAGGAGGGGTCGTGATTAGAAATGGAGACTCGGTGGGCCCCCTCATCCCACTTCAGAATAGGCTCGCCAGGGTATCTTTTCTTCTTCCTCCCTTGCCGAAGTGGGGATGATCCTTCGGCAGGCCGGGCTCGCGAAGGACAACCTCCTCGACAGAATCTGAGGGGGAAGGCCCATTCTTCTTCTTCTTCTCCCTTCGGGGGGAGGACGCTTCTTTCAGCGGACTCATAGGGGGCTCGTCGGAAGAAACCTCCGGCGAGCTCATAAACTTGACGGGCGACGAAGGGAGATGCAGCCGCCCATGCGAGACCACCTTAGCCTTTTTCTTCTTCGAGGCTGAAGGATCTAGGCGCGAGCTTGACCCCCCGAGCTCCAAGCGCTTCTTGCTGGTGGGTTGACCCCGCGCTTGTTCATCTCGGCAGGCCTCCGCCACTGACCGGGCCAGCTCCAGGGAATCAGAGAATATCCCCGGGTCGGCAAATAGCGGGTGCTACAGCAGAAGCCTCTCCCCTACAGAAAAAGGCTTGATTAGAAAAGCTGAGGTTCACTTTGACAGAGCTCGCGAGAAAACAGGGCGAGGTATACCTTCACCAGGGAGAACGGGTTGAAGCGAGTCGAGGCCGCGGCGGAGGTAGGCGACCTCGAAGTCTTGATGGAGGAAAAACTTGTGGAGGTCAGCGTCGTTACCGGACAGGGAAGGAGGACAGTATATGTCCTCGCTTTTCTACAGGGGGCGGAAGGGGATGTTGCCGAGCTCGCCCTTGATAAAGACGAGTCGGGTTATCCAGTTATGGTTCTTGTTTGTGAGCTCGCGAATCTTGATAAGGGATCCGCCGAAGTAGGAGACCCCATCGGGGGTGGCCTTGTAGGAGAACAACTTACGGAAAACCATAAGATTGAACTCAATCCGCTCTCGGAGGAGGAAACAGGAGAACGCCACCATTATAGCGATGGTGTTTGAGTTCAGCTGAGCGGGCACCGCTCCGTAGTACTTCAAGATTTGACGGATCTCTTGACAGAGGGGGAGGCGCAGCCCCACCTCAAAGTGCGAGATGGGGAAGGCGAGCTCACCCTCAGGGAAGGAGTTGATAGCTTCATGCTCAGCGGGCCTGCGAGCCTGGAAGCCGGGAGGGACGAACTCAGCCGTGAACTCGGCGAGCTCCTCCTCAGTGATATGCCCCTCGAAGAAGCAGTGGTCGATGAAGTGCCGGGCGTACTTGGACTGGCCATCCGCGTCAGGGTTAGTTTTAACCATTCTCACAAATGAAGGAAAGGCGCGAGCTCGGGATGACGGAGGGGAGGCAAGGGTTCGGAAGCAATAAAAGCATACCCAGGGGGTAGGTAAGAGGGCCTATTTATAGAAAAAGAAAGTAAGGCAGGGAAGGGCGAGGGCGAGCCGACCGATCAGCCCAGCCCCTCCACGCCGCCTCGCCATCCTCTGCTCACCGAATCCCGCGAGTTAGCCCGGTCCCAGAAGGGGGAATTCGAAAGGACACTTACAAGGATATTGAAAATGCATCTACATATATACAAGGTCACATAAAATTTGTTTAAATTATTACAGACAGGTGAATTGTTCAAAGCAAGGAAAAATAAAGGCGCGAGGACCATGCGAGGGCGAGCATGAGTACCGGACGGCTGACAGAGGAGCCGCCTTATTCTCCCCGGTCTCGCGGGTCCGCCGTCGCAGATCGCCGCGCGTGGAGCTCGCGAAGCCGCCCCATGTTCCTATTCACCACCCGCAGGTTCTCATCAATCTCATCCATCAGCACTAAGGAAGACGCCTCCTCGAATGCCAAGCTGACCCCCGTCCCGTCCGCAAGCCGCGAGCACTCACACTGCAGCCTGTTGTTGTCCTTAAGCAGGTCGTGGAGCTCGCACACCAGTTTCTTGAGAACCTTCTGCTCCCGTTTTGCACGCTCAGGGATGCCCAGTTCGGAGTCCAGGAAAGCGTTCAGGGCGCTTGGAGAAGGGAGAGACGAGTAAGGAGGTCAATCCACGGACTTGCCGTCCTCAGTCCGGCCGAGAGGGTCTGCATGAAGAATTGAAACTATTTGAAGAGCGGGCACCACCAGAGCAGGGAAGTATAGAGCTAAAGACTTACCGCGCGAGCTCGGTTCCTCTGGATTGGTGCGAGGAGAGAAGTGGCGTAGGTCCTTACCGCGTCCATGCAGAAATTCCTGATGAACGGGTTGATAGCCGGGGATGGGTGTCACAACCCGCATTTTCTCCGAATTAAGAAGTGACAATGGGGATATGCCCGACGTCTCCCCCCACGACTATGGAACCAGGGGATGGTTGCCGAGAAGGGAGACGACTCGGCGACACTAGCTTCTGCGAGTCCGGTTCCTTGACCTCGGAATCCCGTTTTGGCGAGCTGTCAGGAATGCTTTTAGCCCGCGGAGTGGATGCCTCGCCACTATTCTCCCAGTCGGAAGAAAGCTCCACGAAGTTTTTAGCAGGAGAACCAAGAGCCGGCTGGTTGGAGGAGCCGGCCCCGTTCCCAAAGGCCGCTGTAAAATCGGCTAGAATGGGTTCGGCCCCCGGAGGAAAGGGTTTCGCCTGCTTAGCCGAGCAAAAATCAGCGAAGCGGCGAGCAGGGACCTCTAGGCTGGTCAAGCCCGCAGCCTGAGCGGCGATCTCATCGCGGGTGCATGCGAGCCGCTCTAGGATTTCCTTGGGAAGCAGCATCTTAGCAGAACTCCAGGAAGGGCAAGGGTCAGTCAGATGCGTAGGGGTACATATATATAGCTATTTGTGGGGCCTACCAGAAGATTCTTTCTTTAACACATGCACCCTACTCGCCGAATCCTGCGGGGTTGGATGTATCTTTCCGAGCTTGTCCCAACCTCACAAAGAGCGGGGATTGTGTACAACCCCGTATCCACTGAGTGGGCCCGCAGAAGCCATACCGGCCGGTCCAGACCGCCTCACGGCCGGGCAGGGTTCTCTGCCGAGCTCGAGCTTGACAGATCGTCGTACCGAGCTCGGGGATCGTCAGGCCGAGCTTAGGGTTTTTGGAGCTGAGTCCATTCGCTTACTCGTCAGGGGGCAAGGGTCGAGCCCGCACTCGCCGAAGCGGAGGTACTCGACAGCCGAGCCCGCACTCGCCGAAGCGGAAGTGCTCGCCAGGCGAGCTCGCACTCGCCATTAGCCGAGCAGAAGCGGCAAGTGCCAGCCCCATCGAGCTCTCGCCGCCCTGGCTGAGTAGGGGATCCGGTGGCCATCCCGCCCCCAGTGGTCTGCCCCTAGCCTCTCATAACAGCAGAGTTTGGCTACTGGCAGGCCACCCCAAGGGGCTTTCAGTAATTTCAGACCAGCAGAGGTAGGCTATTTGAAGGCCGTTTTTAGTTTTTTATAAATAGGACCCAAGGGGTACCTCAGAAAGGCATGCTTACTGATTCTCAGGTCTCCTAGCGCTTTCTTAGGTACCTTAGCCCGACACTTGGCTAAGGAGGGGAAGCGCTCTAAGATCTTCTGGGAGTGTGGTGGGACCTCCGCGCTGGACCCTTGGTTTAGTCCTTTGTTCTTCACCTTCTTGTCATTTTCTTGCAGGAGCAAAGTAGGTGCGTGACCACCCCTTCCCAAGGGTCAAACTCCACAGAGACTGATTTTTCGGTTTCAACACCAAGGATCTATATTACAGTAAAATAAGGTCCTTATATTCCAATGAAGGTGTCAATTCTAGATGCAAACCAGAGAACTCCCAAGGACTTTTCAGAGATGACTAAGGAAGAAATCATCCTAGAAACTATGGATAAAAGAGCCCAGAATATCATAGTAAGTGCCATAGATGATTCAACCATTCAGAATTTGATTCACTGCAAGACCTCCAAGGAAATGTGGGACACTTTGATAGTCTACATGGAGGGTTCTGAAGAAGTTAGACAAGATAGAAAGTCTATGCTAAATCAGGAATATGAAAGTTTCAGACAAGGGAAGTTAGATAGTATATCTGAGTGCTATAAGAAGTTCTATAGAATAGTAAATGAACTGATGTCTTATGGAAGGGTCTTCAGTACATATGAACTGAATGATAAATTCCTAAGATCCTTGACAAAGGATTGGGACACCAAAATTTATGTCATTAGGGAAGTGGCCAAACTTGTAGATATTTCTCCTCCAACTTTATTTGGAAAGTTGCTGTCTTATGAAATGCAACTAATTACTAGAAAAGAGGAAGAAAAAAATGATAAAGGGGAGCATAGAGAAAAGTCTGTGGCCTTCAAGGTTGAAGCCACTAGAAAGAATAGGAGGATGTCTCCATCTCCTCCTAGGAAAGTTGCTGAAATTACCTCAGATAATTCAGACAATCAAAATTCAGATAACAGTGATTCAGATATAGATTTTGCTGCCTTTACAAGGAAGTTTAAGAGATTCTTGAAGAAGAAGTAGTGGAAATCTAGGCCCTCCACATCACAGCCAGTTGATGACTATTATCAAAAGAGAAAGTCATCTGGGAAGGACAGGAGCAGGTCTAAGCCTAGCAAATCTATAACATCAAAGATAGTTTGCTATTGCTGTAATAAGCCTGGACATGTGGTGGCTGAGTGTCCAGACAAAAGAAAGGAGTCTGCTGATAAAAAAAGACTCAACAAAAGAGCAAGAAGGAGAAATCCTTTGTTGCTAAGAAGGAGAAAAGCTTGACAGACCAATCAACTTCAGAGTCTGAATCTAAAGCTGAGGCATACATTGGTCTTTATGCAGCTGATGAAGAAGATGAGTTTATGCAATTGCTGAACTCTATCTATGAATAAGAAGACAATCAGTGTATGGGATTGATGGCTGTATCAGAAGAAGACAAGTGCCAGGATCAGCCTGGTCCTAGTAAGGTACAATGTATTTCTAGAAATTCAGATTGTAGTACTGGTACAGAGTCAGCTACATCTGCATCAAGTGATGTGGATGGGTCTGAATCTGAAGGTGATATTCATCAGCTGATAGATGAATATGGGGACTTGTTGTAGGCACTAAAGAAGAGCAAAAACCTAACCAAAACTCAGGCTAAGGAAATTGCAGATCTTAAGATAGCTGCATCTGACTTAGAGAAAGAGTTGGATCAAAAATTGAATGAGATTTCCAAACTGAAAACTATATCTGTTATTCAGATGGGCACAATCACATACAAAAATGATCTAATTAAAAGTCTTGAAGCCAGACTTCAAAAGGAAAAAGATTTGGTGGCTAGTTATTCCAAGAAAAAATCAGTTTTACCCTTAATAGATGAGTTTGTGACTCAAAAGGGTAAGGCTGGAATAGGCTTTAAGGGTAACACCAGGGCTATCCAATTCAAGAGAAAAGGCAAAGTCTCAGTCCAGCAACTGAATTTTAAAGTCCCTGTAGTTTTTAAAAAGGTACAAGTGCCTTCTAACAAGTATGCCCTTGAGAATACTCATGGTCATAGTAAGACTGAAGTTCTGAATGACAAAGGTGGTTATGTCAATAAGGCAGCCCATGTCCATAAACCCCATGTTCTTAAGAAAACAGTGGGTGTGGCTGCAGCAGTACCAGCACAATACAAAAGATTTGCTGTCAACCAGACTGTAAAGAATGTATCTAAAAATAGATACAAAAAGTATGAATGCTGGTGCTATGGCAAGACAGGTCATTATGCCATAGATTGCTGGCACAACACTAGTGTCAGGAATAATAACAGTCTACCTGTTAGAAGAGCTGCAGGTAGATTTGGTAAGTATGAAGCTAACTTGAACCAAGGACCTAAGACTTACTTGGGTTCTAAGGAGAGATAATTCTTTATCGCAGGTGAGTCCAAGTCACCATACCCCTATATGGTACATGGATAGTGGATGTTCCAGGCACATGACTGGAACAAAGGGATTGCTGAAGGAGTACTTGCCTATCATAAATGAGCCTAAAGTAATCTTTGGTGGCTCTGAAAAAGGAATCATCAAAGGGTTTTGTAACATTTCTAGTAACCAGATTACAATCACTCAAGTGGCCTATGTGAAGAGTTTGAAACACAACCTTATAAGCATAAGTCAGCTAAGTGATTTAGGATATGATATTTCATTTGTTAAGAATAAATGTCATAATAAAAGGTCAAATGATCAAAAGGTCATTTTGACAGGATACAGAAAAAGGAATGTGTACTTTATTAATTTTGAGTGTGATAACAAAGGTTCTCCTATTTGTCTTGTAGCTAATGAGAGAGCCTCTCATTATGTCAAATGGCATAAGAGGCTGACCCATCTTAACTACAAAACAATTAGCCAACTCTTTAGCAAAGAGTTAGTGAGGAATGGTCCTCAAGTTAAGTGTATAAAGGAAGGGATATGTTCAGCTTGTCAAAAGGGCAAGCAGACAAAATCCTCCTTTCATAGCCTTGAAAATAAGGATTCAGTGAGGTGTCTATACCTCTTACATAGGGATTTTTTTGGTCCTATGCCAGTTCATAGTCTAGGTAAGAAGGTCTACACTTTTGTGGTGGTAGATGACTATTCTAGATATTCCTGGGTGTTCTTTCTGAGACAAAAATAAAAAACCCCAAGTGTTTTACATAGTTTTGTCAAACAAATTCAGAATGAACTGGACAGTACAGTGGTCAAAATCAGAAGTGACCACGACACTGAATTTCAATCTGAAAGTATGACAAGACTGTGTGAAGAATTTGGGATTTTTCAAGAGTTCTCCTCACCTAGAACACCACAGCAAAATGGTATTGCTGAAAGGAAGAATAGAACATTGATTGAGGCTGGTAGAACTCTATTGAGTGACACTTTTCTCCCAGAATATTTCTGGGCTAAGGCAGTAAACACTGCATGTCATGTGATCAATAGGGCTTCTATCACCAAGTGCCACAAAAAGACTCCCTATGAGATCATGAAAGGTAGAAAACCAAATTTATCCTATTTTAGGATCTTTGGTTGCAAGTGTTATATCCTTAACAATAACAAGTCTTATCTAACTAAGTTTGCTGCCAAATCCCAAGATGGGATATTTGTTGAGTACAACAACAATTGTAAGGCTTATAGGGTCTACAACTTGATTACACAGGTTGTAAAAGAATCTGTACATGTTGTTTTTGATGAAACTAGATTGATTAACAGTGAGTTGCCTTGTAGTTCATGCAGTCCAACAGGAATAAATGAGAGAATGGACAAGCTTTCCATTATAGAAGATTCAACTGCAGATCAAGAAATGGAAAATCGTGGCTACTGTCCAGGGGGAGTACAGGACTCTCTAGAAGCTGAAGAAAACCAAGAGGTGCAACACATTGAAGAAACTGGAGGTATTCTGCCTGAAGAAAGACTACCTCCATCTATTAGACACTTAAAAAATCATCCAGTAAATCATATAATTGGTGATCCAAGACATGGAGGTCAAACCAGAAGCAGGAATTGGAACACAATCCTGTACTCAAGCTTTATATCTCAATTAAAGCCAAAGAAATTTGAAGAAGCTATCCTAGACCCACATTGGATTAATGTCATGCAAGAGGAGCTAAATCTGTTCAGAAGGTGTAAGGTCTAGGAGTTAGTTCCTAAACTAAAAGACCACAATATCATTGGAACAAAGTGGATCCTTAGGAACAAATTGGATGAGAGTGGAATTATTGTGAAGAACAAAGCAAGACTTATTGTAAAAGGATACAGGCAGGAAGAGGGTATTGACTTTGATCAAACCTTTGCCCCAGTAGCAAGACTGGAAGCCATTAGAATGTTCCTTGTCTATGCAGCATATCAAGGATTCAAGGTATTCCAAATGGATGTAAAATAAGCATTCCTAAATGGAAATCTAAAAGAAGAAGACTATGTAGAGCAGCCTTCAGGTTTTGTAGATTCTCTCAAACCTGATTATGTTTATAGACTTAGGAAAGCTTTGTATGGGTTAAAGTAAGCCCCAAGGCTTGGTATGAAACCCTGTCTACTTTCCTTATTGAGAACAAATTCTCAAGAGGGAAAATAGACAAAACTCTATTCCTAAGGGAATACAAAGGTAAGATAATCTTAGTCCAGATTTATGTAGATGACATAATATTTTGGTCTACAGAAAACAACCTTTGCAAGAAGTTTGCTAAACTTATGCAAGGGAAGTTTGAAATGAGCAGCATGGGGGAACTTAAGTTCTTCTTGGGCCTTCAAGTAAGACAGACTGATGATGGCTTGTCCATATTCCAGTCTAAGTTCACCAAGGAGTTAATTAAGAAATATGGTATGGAATCATCCTCCACCATGAGAACTCCTATGGGAACAAGTATGCCTATATGCAAAGATGATGCAGGTAAACCTGTAGATGAGTCTTTGTATAGAGGAATAATTGGCTCTCTACTATATCTCACTGCTAGTAGACTAGACATTATGTATGCAATATGTGTCTGTGCTAGGTACCAATCATGCCCAAAAGAATCTCATTACACTGCAGTAAAGAGAATTTTGAGATATCTAAAGGGCACACCTAATTTAGGCCTTTGGTACCCTAGGAATGGAGATTTTCTACTAACAGGCTATTCAGATGCAGACTTTGCAGGTTGCAAAGAAGATAGAAAAAGTACTACAGACACCTGTCAATTTCTAGGAGGAAGATTGGTGTCTTGGAGTAGTAAGAAGCAGACTAGTGTGGCAATTTCCACAACTGAGTCTGAATATGTGGCAGCAGGAAGTTACTGTGCACAGCTGTTGTGGATTCAACACCAGTTAGAAGACTATGGTATTCAGGTAAGTAGAACACCTTTATTTTGTGATTCTACTAGTGCTATTTCTATTGCTAATAATCCTGTTTCACATAGTAGGACTAAGCATATAGAAATAAGATACCATTTTCTTAGAGAATATGTAGAGAAAGAGGACATCTCACTAGAATTTGTTAAGACAGATTATCAAATTGCAGATGTATTTACTAAGCCTCTAGATGAAACTAAATTCAATAGATTTAAAATTGAATTAGGAATGTTGACCATATGTTAGATTAACAAAAGTGGCAAAGTAAAATTGTGTCGACACATTCAGTAATAAAGTGTCGACACAGAGGAGTTTTGTCGACAATTCAGGGAAATTATGTCGACACAGTGTCGTAGTGTCGACACCTAAGGGACAAAGTGTCAACACATCCAGAAAAGTAGTGTTGACACATCCAGAGAAGTGATGTCCACACATTCAGAATTTGTGTCGACACTTCGAATAAGTGTCGACACAGACTTTCTGTTCAACAACTACGTAAGTCAAGTGTCGACACATCATCAATTTGTGTTGACACATAGAGGTCAACAATATTGTCGAGACATTAGAAGTATGTGTCGACACATTTCAACTGTATCGACAAATTTAGACAGTTTTGCTCGCCTTTTGACCTTCTTTGTTTAAATGGGTATAAATAGGTCCAGAACAAATTCCGTTGACACGCTCACCAGGTTTTCGAGACTAAAACCTTGTGTAGACAAACTCTCTTCTCTCCATTAAAGCTTTCTCATCGTCCCAATGGTGTCCAAGGTTGAAGACAACATTAACGAAGGCTATGAGCTGGTGCGCAATGCTTTTGATGATGCGGCGACAGAGATTAAAGGGGTCATTACCCTTGTTATTGATAATGGATTAGAGTTTCTTGTATCTGAACCTACCAAGATCTGGAAGAAGGAAGTGTTTGAGTTCTATGCTGCTGCAACAGTGGACTCCACTGGACTCAAGATTAAATCGCCAGTTCATGGAAATAGAGTGAAACTTACTCTGAAAAGTTTACGAAAGATTCTTCACCTTCCTAGAATTTAGGATGAAGAGGAGGTCCCAGCCTCAAAGACAAGGGAGGCACTACAGTGTTGTGGATTGGATCCAACCATGAAGATTAGAGCAGCCATTAACAGAAAAGGGATGAATCAACAAGGAAAATTTCTATCTGAAGTGGTAGGGAAGGTGATTTTGGATAAACCAGGAGGACATGATAGGCTCTCTGCCTATATGTTCAGTCTGATGACAAGGATAATCTATAAGATTAACATAGATTGGTAGCAGTTCTATTTGAGAAGATAAAGGAAGGAATCAAAAAGCCTAATTTGGCTAGATTGATGAGTTTATACCTGGCTGGAGCAATTCCAGAGATAATGCATCAGATTCCAGGATCTAAAATAAATTATATGAGAAGGATGGACATCAGAATAATATCCCGATGGGATAGGGTCCTCTCAAAGGACATACCTGATTTGGATAACCAAGAGACTACAGCCAAATCACCAGTACCTGACATTACTGAGCATGACCATGTGCAGGAGGACACAATAAGTGCACAAGTACAGGGGAGCAAGTTAGGGAACAGGTCCAGGACTTGACTGAAAATGCCCAAGTCCATGAGGAGACAATTACTGCACAGTTGCAGGGGGAGCCACATTCTGCACAGGCGCAAGAGAAAGACAGAATCAACTTATCAGAAGAAATAGATTCACAAACTGGTCTTGATACTTCTGGAGTTGCTGATGCTGCTGAGAAAGAACTATCACCTTCTCACACTCACTAGGAATTTACTCTTGAAGAGTTGTTTCCTGAGATTGAGGGAGCAGCAGATAAGGAGGAGCATATCAGGGTTGAGGAGGTACAGATGAGGTTTGAGGGGGAGCATGCTAATCTTGAGGGGGAGCAGATTGGCACTGAAAAAGATACACCCTCTACTCCACCAGAAAGGGTTGAGATAGCCAGTACTTCTGATTCAGAGAATGAAGAACTCAGGAATGCCAAGAAGAGAAAACTTCTGGTCTTTAAGAGAAGGAGCCAAAGTTATAAAAGGGCACTACAAGCTCCTCCTCCAAATCCTACTCCTGAGACTGATTACAGTAAATTTTTGGTAGATTTACAAGTGAAATTAGATGAGCAGAGATTGTTTTTGGAAAAATATGTGGATGAAAGCCATAAGGCCCTCCAATTCGATCTAGCATAAGATATAAAATCAATCAGTTTTGAGGTAAATCAGAATAAGAAAGAGATGACAGATTGTTTCAACAAGGGGGGCAATGTTGTAGTATTTCTGGCTAACCAACAAGCAGAAGCCAAGAAACAAGTGGATGATATTGCTGTCAAACAAGGCTATGCCCTTGAAAATTAGATTAGAATGAATGACAATCTGATTGAATCTCACAATGAGATAGTCACTGAAGTAAAGAACACAGTTATTGCAATGACTGAAGCAAGGGCTAAGGAGAAAGAGGAATTTGATCAGAAGCTACAAGAAGCCTTGGATTCCTTTAAGACAGCAATTACTACTTCTAAGAAAGCAATTTCTGATCAGCTTCTAAAGTTAAAATCATTTTTTAAAGACGGTGTCAATTTTCTTGATGGACAAATAAGATTTCAAAAAGATGACTTAAGGGATCACATTGTAAGAGAAGCCATAAAGGGGGAGAGAGTGTTTGTCAATGCTGGCTCAGATCATGCAAAATGGATATCTAATAGCATCGGGGCCACTCTGGGATATCCACCCCTTTGTGATGATGACAATATTTCAGAATCTGGTGTGCAACCTGCTTATGCTGGAGGTGATCAACCTGAAGTTGCTCAGATCATCTACCCTCCAGCAGATTTTGATATGATTCAATAACAGGTTCAGATAATGTACAGTCCTCCACAGGATATTGACAATGTCATTATAGAGAAAGTTGAAATGCCAGAAGCTGCCTTGAAAGCTCAGCAAGATGCTCAATTATCAAAGAAGAGATTCAGAGAGCAGGCAGAGTTAAAACCTGATTTTGAGCAATGGAGCCTCACTTCTAGAAATATCATATTAACTGCCTGGAAAGCTGTAAAAGACCAGGTTCATGAAAGGGGCAAATGGTATAATGAGCAGAAATGGCAGAAGTATGAGGCAAGGCAGGAAGCCATAGTTCAACACAGAAGAAAGGCTAAGAGTGGGAAGCTACCTCCTGATGCTCAGGAGCCTAGCAAGTATTTCCCTAAGCCTTTTCATTATTTTGAAAGGCAAAGGATTAAGGCTGAAGCACAAAAGAAGGCTGAGTTGAAAGGAAAGAAGCTCATTGAAGATACAGAACCTTATGTGCAGGCTCAGATTAGATCAGGGAAAGGAATAGTCATCAAGGAGCCTGTCCAGCCTTAGTTTAGTTTTACTAGATTTTTCAAGAACTATGTAATTCTTGGTTTTTAAAGAAATCTATATAAACAGTGTTAAGAAACTTTTTGATATGATAAACAAAACAATGTTCCATGTTCATTTAATTTGCATCCTTATTATGTGATGTGATTTTGATATATGTTTTGTTTATAAGTTGCCCTGTCATATAATGCTTATATACATCATAATGTTTGTTTATTATAAGTGGTGTATATCATTGACTAAAGGGTTATGACTTCTGCAAATAGGGGGAGAATGTTGGGTGATGCAGGCCACTATCCGCCTACGTGACTACTTTAGCATTCTAACGCGCGAGACGTCTACCACCCACGATGACAACCACACAAACTAAAACGCAGCGCACTATTATGCAAACTAAACAAGTAAACCAACACGGTAGCCACACCGTCGGAAAGATCGGACAAGCAGCTAAAGGCCGTTATCCTTTCTAGCAAAAGGGATCCACCCGGTCCGGACGAGCGATGTTGTACCAAAGAAGATCTACCCGAAAACACGATCGAGAAATGGTAGATCTCCCCCAACAAAAAGGTGCGGGGTTCGCCAAACCCTTTTCAGAAATAAAGCGTAGTGATGTTGCAACACTTAAAGCAAAACCCACGAAAAATCAACGATTCGCAAGAAACGCTAAAATTACTCCAGCCACTAGAAAAATCAAGAGGGAAACACACGGAAGTGGAGAGAATCGTTACCCAAGTCGGAATGGATGATTCCGACTATTTTACCAAGGGATCACTCGCCCGCGGCTCCACCGGAGTTGTGCCGGATGGAGTAAGAGATTCCGCCGTTGCCGCGTCACGCCGTCTCCAAGTTCCTCGGAGCAAGAAATACTCCACCTCCACCCAAAGGGAGGTAGTCGGCCAAGATGGGTGGGAGAGGGTGGTCGGACGTTCGGGTTGAAGGAGGGTAGTCGGGTAAGGGGGCGGCTTGTGAAGAGGAGTTGGTGATGAGGATGTAGATAGGGAGAGGGAAGAAAGGAGAGGAGAATGGGCGGCTTTTAGGAATGGAGAGAGGGGGGCGGCCGAATTAGTGAGGGGGAAGGGAGAGAGAGTAGGGGGCGGCTAAGAAGGGTAGAAATAGAGAGATAGGTTTAGGGTTTTCAAAATTTTTCTTCAATACTTCAAAAGGAAACATCCTATGCCTATATATAGGCTTACAACCATCATCCGGCTATTAGCAGCCCAAAATGAAAATAAAGCTAATAATGTTTGTTTTGTTTTAAACTTAAAGAGACTAACAAAATGCCTAAACAAGTGGCACAATAAATACGATAAATAAAATGACATAAATAAAAGGATTAGACGGGCTTGAGCCGAGGGCTGAGATTATAACGTCGCCCCGAGTGGGCACCATGGCGACGCGAGTCCTTTGTTGGAGACGAGGGAGGGTCTTCAGCAAGCTGTGGTTCGTCGTCTCCACCAATCCTCCCCCCTTAAAAGGACTCATCACCGATGAGTTGTCCTACAGATATCGTCGTAGAAGAGCATCATCCAAGAGCGCGACCTCGGATTCCGGGAGCCAAGAGTCATCCGAGGCAGGGCGACCACGCCAACGAACCAAGAAACGTCGCATGTCGCCATCCGGAGTCGGAAGTACATCATCCTGTAGAATCCTGTCGGGCAAGAAAGCTGTCCTGGCAAACTTGGGAAAAGCATTAGGCAGTAACGGGGGAAAATCTAAGTCATCAACATACGGCGTACCTCCTTTGGAGACCGACAGAACGAGTGATCCCGTACCCCACTTAGTCTTATGCCCAAGAGAATCTGTAGTAGATGTAAACGGGGAGGAAGATAATTCTAGCGGCGGAGCAATATATGGCGTTAAGTCCGAAACATTAAAAATAAGAGAAATACCCCAATCAGTGGGTAATTCTAAAAGAAATGCATTTTCGCCTAACTGCCTTAAGATCCGAAAAGGACCCGCTCGCCGGTCCGCTAACTTTTTTAAGGTGCCCGTAGGCAACCGTTCAGGGATGAGACGGACCATGACTAAATCGCCGACTTTTAGGGGAGACGCTCGTTTATGTGTGTTGGCATGAACTTTATAGGATGCATATTGATCGGTAAGCGTCTCATTAATGTGTTTATGCAGGTTATGGATGTGAGAGGCAAAATCTTGTGCGAATTGGCTTGATTTAAAAGATGGAGGTAACGGAATCAAGTCAAGCGGCACCGGGGCCTTATAGCCATGCACAATTTCATTCGGGGACAGACCCGTGGACCTATTTTTGGAATTATTATATGCCAACTGAGCATGCGGAAGGATAAGATCCCATGTACCCTTGTGGTCTCCCACAAGGCAGCGCAGCAGACTACCCAAACCTCTATTTACAACCTCTGTTTGCCCATCCGTCTGTGGATGGTAGGCCGAAGAAAATAGGAGCTTGGTGCCCATTATCCTCCACAAAGTTTTCCAAAAATAGCTCGTGAACTTTACGTCCCTATCAGTAACTATCGATTTTGGGATGGCGCGGTGACCCACTACCTCCTTAAAATAAAGTTGAGCGACATGTGACGCGTCGTTAGTTTTATTGCAAGCGATAAAATAAGCCAACTTGGAAAAACGGTCAACGACAACTAAGATCGAATCGTGACGCCTAAACGTGATCGGAAGGCCTAGAATGAAGTCCATGCTAACGTCTTCCCAAGGCGTCGAAGGGATCGGGAGAGGGGTATAAAGCCCCGCGTTCGTCTTGTTTCCCTTTGCCAACTGGCACGCCCGACAACTTCCCACAATTTTACTAACCATGGTCTTAAGGCCGGGCCAATAAAATTTGTACTCAACTAACGCGATAGTCTTGCCACGGCCAAAATGGCCTCCTAACCCGCCGCTATGCAGTTCCCACACAATGAAGTGACGTAGGGATGAGCGAGGAATACATAGCTTCGAGTGGTTGAAAAGATACCCATCACGAATGTAAAATGCGAAAATGGTTGTGGGCAGGTTATCCTGAGTGGTGAAATATATGTCCTTGAAATCTGGGCAGTGGACATATTCGTCCTTAATCCTATCAAAGCCCACCACCTTAATTTCTAATGTGGATAGTAATAACGTGACACGACTAAGAGCGTCCGCTACGCGATTGAGGGTACCCTTCAGATGCTTGATGATGAATGTGTACTTCTGAAGATAGGAGACCCATTTAGCATGTCGCGGGCTCACCTTTGACTGCGAATTGATAAATCGTAGCGCCTCGTGATCGGATAGGATGACGAACTCCTTAGGAAGCAAGTAGTGCCGCTAATGTTGGAGGCATCAGATGACCGCGTAGAATTCCCGATCATAGTTAGAATAGTTCAATTTCGGGCCGGCAAGCTTCTCACTGAAGTACCCCACCGGGTGACCTTCTTGGCTCAATACGCCCCAATCCCCACTCCCGAAGCGTCACACAATAATTTAAAAACCTTGGAGAAATCTGGGAGACGCAAGAGGGGGGCTTCGGACATGCGCGCCTTAATTAATTGAAAAGCCTTGGCGGCCGACTTCGTCCAAGAAAACTCACCCTTCTTCATGCACTCGGTTACGGGGGCCATTGTGCTACTAAAATCCATAATAAACTGCCGGTAGAAGGTGGCGAGTCCGTGGAAACTCCGCACATCCCGAATGTTGGCGGGCTCGGGCCAATCCTTTATGGCTTGCACCTTCTTAGAGTCTACATGGATTCCCTTTGAACTAACGATGTAACCGAGGAACTCGACGGATGTCACGTGGAAGGTACATTTTTTTATGTTCACGAATAATTTTTCTGATCTTAACGTGGTTAGGATGATTCTTAAATGCGTCTCATGATCACGCGTGGAGGTGCTAAAAATCAGGATGTCATCGAAGTACACCACAATGAATTTCCCCATGTAAGGTTGGAAAACATGGGTCATCATCCTAGAAAACGTGCTGGGCGCATTGGATAGCCCAAACGGCATCACCAACCACTCATAAAGGCCCTCCTTAGATTTAAAGGCGGTCTTCCACTCATCCCCTTCTCTAATTCGGATCTGGTGGTAACCACTCCTAAGATCCAACTTGGAGAAGATCGTGGCGCCGGCCAACATATCTAACAAATCGTCGAGACGGGGATGGGGAATCGGTACTTGACCGAGATTTTGTTTATAGCCCGACTATCCACACACATCCTCCACGAGTCGTCCTTCTTGGGGGCAAGTAAGGCGGGCACGACGCATGGACTCATGCTATGGCGGATAAATCCCTTTCGCAATAATTCCGAGATCTGGGTTTGTAGTTCTAAATACGCGGACGGATTGAGGCGATAATGGGGAAGGTTGGGCAGGGAGGAGCCGGGGATGAAGTCGATGGCGTGTTGGATGTCCCGTATGGGGGGTAACTCAGATGGTAGCTCGTCCGGATACACATCCACAAATTCTTCTAGGAGCGACTTCAATGCCGGGGGTAAGCTCTCACATATCGCCGCATCGTCCTTGACTTGGAGGCAAACTAAAGCATAAAGAACTCCGTCCATGAAGGTAGCCCGGGTAAGTTCCTTCCTACCAATAAGACCCAACGCTCTCTTCTCGACTGGGATGACGGTGTCCTTGGACGGGGTCGAAGGGTCCTTCGGAGGAGAGGGCTTCAAGACGATGACGCGGCCATTAAACTTGAATTCATAAGTGTTAGCCCGACCATAGTGGGTGACGTCATGGTCAAACAACTAAGGGCGCCCAAGTAAGACGTGACACGCATCCATGGGGATGACATCACACCAAACCGATTCGGTGTAGGCCTTGATGGTGAGGGGAATTAGACAACGCTTTGCCACGGGGAGGGATGACTTGTTCACCCACGCCACCTTATACGGGTGAGGGTGTGGTTCAGCAACTAGGGACATGCGTTTCACGGCGGCTTCAGAAACGACATTCATGCAACTACCGCTATCTATGATCAGCCTACACCATTTTTCACCGCTCTTGAAGTTTAACGTGAAGATATTTGTCCTATTCTATTCGTCTAACGGCCGCGGGGTGGCCAAAATACATCTCATCACCAACATGTGGGATTCGTCATCCATGTCACTCGGCACGCCATTCGACTCACTAAAATCACCTGCTTCGTAAGTAAGGTTGTCAGACCCGCCCGAGGCATCTAATAGGGCTAGGGGCTTGGGTTTTGTAGGACAATCACTAGCATAGTGTCCTTGAACCCCGCAAGCAAAACAGGTGAGGCTCGTCCTGCTGACTCTTCCTATCGACACTCTTTCCCCAGTTGGACTCCTATTGTTTTTAGCCGTCACCACAATGGATGAAGAATCGGAGGACCAATACTTTCCTTTATCCTTATAGCTGGGTGCAGGGGGCGGTCCTAAGATGGATTTGCCCTTCTAGAAAGGACGTGACTTTCCCTTAAGAACATTGTGTTTTTCGATATCTAACGCAGCGTTGAATGTCACGTGTAAGTCCGTGTGTCCGTATCGCAATAACTTCCCTTGGATATCGGGGTTGAGGCCCTTACGGAACCTGGATAGGGTGACCTCAGGCATCTCCTTCACATCACAACGGACCATCATATCCTTGAGCAAGCTCATGTACTCAGAAACCGACCTCGCCCCTTGCTTAAGGGTAGGCAAATCATCGAACATCTGTGTTCGATGGTACGTGGGAACGTATTGCTCGGTCAACCTAGCCTTCATATCTTCCCAACCGATGGGCCTTGCACCATTCTCTACTCGCAAGCGCCTCTCTTCGTTCAGCCAAAAGATCTTGGCTCGCCCTAATAATTTCATTCTCGCCACACACACCTTGTCCGCATCGTTGAGAGCGTACCATTCGAAGTAACACTCGATTTCCATGACCCAGTCCTGGAAGACTTGGGGGTCTCCCAATCCATCATAGGATGGCGGCTTAACTCGGACAACCCGAGTAAGATCAAACTCGTAAGGTGCTCGAGGAGCGTGCTCATTAGGAGGGTGGGGGTAAGGATTGTGATTTTCTCCCACCCGTTGGTGCGGAGGTTGATTACAAGGTGCTCCTTGTTGTAATCCCATTGCGTGAATAGCCTCCCGAATAACCGTCATCTGCTCCGTGAAATCCTGACGGAGCTCCTCAATCTCCGTGAGGGCACGACCCTCAGGCCGGTCATCATCCATATTGGAAGACGACGGAGGATATTCCGTACTGAGCCTAGTGCGCATGCACAAGTGAAGAAAACAGACTTAGACAGACCACAGAAGGATTTAATCCCGCTAGACAAATTACCAAAAATAATTTTTTTTTTGATTTTCTTACTGGAAATAAAGTGAGGGTTATTAAAAATTTTTTTTTGGATTTTTTTGCTGAAAAATATGAAATCTACACCGCTATTGGCAGACCAGAAATAATTTTTTTTTGTGATTTTTTTGACTCCAAACGTGCAAACAGAAGTGCGGACTAACGTGCAAAAATAACAGGGGGGGTGTCAATTAAGAAACTGACAAGAACCTCCCTCTGATACCAAATTGATGCAGGCCACTATCCACCTACGTGACTAATTTAGCGTTCTAACGCGCGAGACGTCTACCACCCACGATGACAACCACGCAAACTAAAACGCAACACACTATTATGCAAACTAAACAAGTAAACCAACACGGTAGCCACACCGTCGGAAAGATCGGACAAGCGGCTAAAGGTCATTATCCTTTCTAGCAAAAGGGACCCACCCGGTCCGGACGAGCGATGTTGTACCAAAGAAGATCTACCCGAAAACACGATCGAGAAACGGTAGATCTCCCCCCAAAAAAAAGGTGCGGGGTTCGCCAAACCCTTTTCGGAAATAAAGCATAGTGATGTTACAACACTTAAAGCAAAACCCACAAAAAATCAACGATTCACAAGCAACGCTAAAATTACTCCAGCCACTAGAAAAATCAAGAGGGAAACACAAGGAAGTGGAGAGAATCGTTACCCAAGTCGGAATGGATGATTCCGACTGTTTTACCAAGGGATCACTCGCCCGCGGCTCCGCCGGAGTTGTGCCGGATGGAGTAAGAGATTCCGCCGTCGCCGCGTCACGCCGTCTCCAAGTTCCTCGGAGCAAGAAATACTCCACCTCCACCCAAAGGGAGGTAGTCAGCCAAGATGGGTGGGAGAGGGTTGTCGGCTGTTCGGGCTGAAGGAGGGTAATCGGGTAAGGGGGCGACTTGTGCGGAGGAGTTGGTGTTGATGATGTAGATAGGGAGAGGGAAGAAAGGAGAGGGGAAGGGGCGGCTTTTGGGAATGGAGAGAGGGGGCGGCCGAATTAGTGAGGGGGAAGGGAGAGAGAGTAGGGGGCGGCTAAGAAGGGGAGAAATAGAGAGATAGGTTTAGGGTTTTCAAAATTCTTCTTCAATACTTCAAAAGGAAACATCCTATGCCTATATATAGGCTTACGACCATCATCCGGCTATGAGCAGCCCAAAATGAAAATAAAGCTACTAATGTTTGTTTTGTTTTAAACTTAAAGAGACTAATAAAATGCCTAAACAAGTGGCACAATAAATACGATAAATAAAATGACATAAATAAAAGGATTAGATAGGCTTGAGCCGAGGGCGGAGATTATAACGTCGCCCCGAGTGGGCACCATGGCGACGCGAGTCCTTTGTTGGAGACGAGGGAGGGTCTTCAGCAAGCTGTGGTTCGTTGTCTCCACCATTGGGTACATTGGAAAATGTGTACCTGATTTGGAGAAGCCTCACTTAGCTCAATGATATACATCAAGGTGTATTTGATGTTATTTTGAGTTTATATGTGCAGGTTAAGTATTGGCTAAAATGCAGAGAAAAGTTTCTAAGTTTATGTGTCGACACCAGAGGAAGCTGTGTCGACACTTCAATAAGTTTGTGTCGACACTTGGAAAAGGCTGTGTCGACACACAGAATCGTCAGTCGACATCGACTGTGTCGACACCTAGAGGCAGTGTCGACACACAGAATAGTTATTCGACATCAACTGTGTCGACACCAGGAGGTTGTGTCGACACACAGAAGCAGAGTCGACATCAACTGTGTCGACACCTGGAGGCAGTGTCGACACACATAATTCTTAGTCTACATCAACTGTGTCGACACGGGGACTTGTGTCGACACACAGCAGATTTTCAACAATGTTGAGTGCTGTGTAGTGAAGAAGTGTCTATGTCGACACAAAGAGGTAGTGTCGACACATTCTACAGATGCAGTGTCAAGAAGCTGTGTCGACACCAAAGAAGTTATGTTGACATCACCAAAGCTTGTGTCGACACTTTATCTACTTGTGTCGATATATAATGACAATCAATCTTGATGCTTTACTGACAAAGACAAAGGTTCAAGAACTGACTGAAGACTTGACAGCTGTGCATTCCAACAAGTTTACTGAAGCTGTCAGACTTGTCAGAAGTTTGTTAGAAATAAGATCAGCCGGTTACCATGGATGAAGTCTATATATATGGATGGATTCTTTCAAATCAAAGATGGTGAACAACAACAACAGGAACAACTACTGAAGTATTGATCATTGATCAAGAAAGTGCACGGCACACTGAAGAAGATTTTCGTGAGAAGATCTAAGGAAGATTCAAGCAAGAATTTTGAAGAAACTTCATAAGTTCTGAAGAGAGAGAGAGAGATCTTCAGCTGTTGAAGTAAAGGAGGAGAAATTTACAAGTCTCCTAATAAGCAGATCTTGAACCAATCTGCTAAGAAGGATTCAGATTTATTTCTGGATTCTAAGAAGGAAGCTGGCAGTCAGTCGACTTCAAAGGAGATCAACCCTACTGAGTTCAGATTCAAGAAGCTTTGAAGAAAGCTATGAATAGGTTGATTTCAGCCATCAATCTCATCAAGAAGCTGATCAAGAATCCTCTTATCCTTTCTCTCTCAACAAGGGTAAGAGTCCATCAAAAATACTTATCAAATTCTGTAGGATCTTTTCAAAGATCTGAGTTGTAAGCTTGTGTTATAAAGGCTGAGTATAGGAGATTTAGATCTCTGAGTGGTAAGGCTGTTTGAGCCTGAGTGTAAGAGAATTGGTTCTCTGAGGTATAGGCCTTGTGGCAAGGCTGAGGTAGGGCTTATTAGCCTGAGCTGTAGGAGTGTGGATACATTCTGAGTTGTAGGAATCCTTTAGGATTCTGAGCTGTAAGATCTGTGGACATGAGAAAAAGAAAGAAGTTGGGCTGAATCTATCATATTGCTGGATAGGCGAAGAGGGAAAGTGGATGTACCCAGACCTTGGGGAACCACTATAAATCAGTGTGCAATCTGTGATTAGTTTAATTATAGATTCTGTGATTGTATATGCTGTGTTAGCTGTAGAGTTTTCAGATTAACGTATTCACCCCCCCCCCTCGAGGTGTTTAGGTTGTCTTGAAGTTAAATCTATCATTAATTATTAGGATTATATTGGCTGTACTTATCCTAGAGAGTTGACCAGTCAGCATGGTGACTAAGAGAGAGAGAGAGAGAGAGAGAAAGCTTCATTTCTTTTTAATGGAGGAGAGAGAATTTTGGGAAGAGGAGGAATGGAGTGGGGCTCATCCAAGGGAGGCCAACAGCCACCCTTGTTGGCTGCAATCAACTCCTCTAGGGAAGAGGAGTTGATTCCAGCCATTTCCCAGCCACCAAGGGGCATATTCAGCCCCCTCCTCTCAACCCGAGCCATGCCATTAATGGCTTTGATGGGCAATGAAGGATCCAGCCACTCCCCTCCCCAATTGGCCTTTTAAACACCACCAGTGTGGGAAGGCGAGTCTTTTCGAACTCTCACCTGGAGGGAGCAAGCCGTCCCACTAAGCTGTTGCAGAAGCCGAGCACCGCCGCCGTCGTCCATGCTGTCCCGCTGCTCCTCTCACCTTTAGGCCGCCGGAAAGGTCCTCCCCTTCCTCTTTTCTTATGGGTAGATCTAGGGTTTCATTAAGGCCATGATTCGGGCTCAATTGAGCCCGATCGAAGATTGGATTTTCCAAGCTTTTCCATGAAAATCGCATACTCGGGTTCGCCGGAATAGCCGTCTCCGGCGGCCGTGCGGCCGGCTGGGGGTAGCCCCCACCTCCCCGAAGGTGGTGGTGGTGGTGGCCGGCCAGGGAGGCGGTCAGGTGGTCGGGAAATAAGCCCGCAATGTTGCCCAGGCATGAGAAATCGTGGCCGTTGTCCTGTTGGAGAAGATGGCGGGCAGCCACCGGATGCGCGCCAAGATTCGTGCAGAATCATTTCGTTTTATTATTATTTCTTTGATTTTTATGATTTTCTGTCACACTTCTGCAGCACTTTGATTTAATTTTTAAAAATACTTCGGGACCTCTGATGAGAAAACTTGCATCATGAAAGTTGTATCCCTAAGGGTCTACTTTCATCCAAAATTGATTTGGACCCATTTGGACCTCTGGTTGGACCAGGGCATCCATTTTGGTGGGACCTATACCTAGGGCTATCCTGAGATTAAAAAGGGTGCCCACACTTCATCCCTTGTCTAAATGACCTGAAATTTGGGCAGGGGGTCAACCTTAGTCATACCTAAGGTCAGTCCAAAAATGGGAGTTTTTGGGAATACTTTGTCCTATGGTTTTTGTTATTATTTAATAATACTATGGTATTTTAATTAAGTGGTCTAATGACCTCCAAACCCTCCCAAATTTTATGGTCCCTGGTATTAGTTCCTAGCTCTGTACAAAATTTCAACTCATTTGGATGAGTTTTAGTTCGGGAATCACCAAACCCTAGTTTGGCCTTAAGGAGGTGCTTTTGATTAGAAAGTGCACCATGGGTTTGGAGTGGTCAACTCACCTCAACAGAGGCTGGGGTTTTGGACACTGACTTAGTATGACCAATGTCATCCTCTTAAGGAAAATGGCGTGATTTAGGGTTGATTTACCCTAGGGTTCAAACTCAAACCCTAAGGAAGGGCTTTTGGGTGATGTGAAGGGCATAAGAGCAAATACCCTTGTATGACCTTGTAACTCAGTAGAGTTGAAGGTAGAGTACCCTAAGCCCTCTGGAAGGAGTCTTAGAGAATTTTGGAGTAGGTAGATACCTTAAAACCCCAACCCTAGGGTTAGGGTAGAATCACCTTTGTATAACACAAGCCAATATAACTCATCAAAAGGGTGTGAAACTTAAGGAGCATGAGTTTTAAAGTAGAAAGAACCCTTAGTAATTTTACTGGAATTTTATGAGCAATATTTTTGGTACTTCATTTGTTAGGTATGATATAGCCCTAAATAATGTTTTATTTATTAAAAATCATTATGTTCATTGAAACCCCATGAAACTTTAGAAGTGAATGTATTAGGTTGAAATTGTTGCCCCTGATTTTTAGTATAATTTTGTTTGATCAAATCTAGTACATCATGCACAAATGATTAAAAAGGGGTTTGGTGGTATAAAATTATTCATAGATGATATATCAGTTGAAAAATTATGAGACTTAGGCACAAATGATTTCAGGCCTAAATATGCTTGTAGTAATTTATTCATAATTTTTAGAGGGTTGATTACAGTACTTTCCTTACAAGTCTATAATATTGAGGTTTTTGGTAATTATTTTATTTAGAGTTTAATCCCTGCTGCAAAAATTATGAAACTTGGCCAATAAGGTTTTTAGAGTTGTATTAGCTCAATATAATTAATTCATAATTTTTGGATGACAATTTTCTGTACTTGATTCATTAATAATGAAAGATAAAAATTATTTCTAAAATAGTTTTAAGGCCCCTTAGATGCTAGAAAAATTATGATACCTTGGATTTACATTACTGAGTTAACCTAATATTTATCATAATTTTGTTAAGCATCTTGCATGAGTACTTAGGGTAGTTCATGTTCAAATGGGTAGCCCTTGGAGGCTTTAAGGAAATTAATTAAATGCCAGATAAATTAGGAAAATTACAATTTTCTGTATTTAGTTTATTTGTGCCATGATAAGTCTCCAGTAAATAATTTAGGACATTTGGATGATTATTTAGATTATCTCCTATCCGGTTCGACATATAGCCTTGGTCGGTCTGCATTTTGCTAATTGGGTTAATTGCTGTAGGATATGATTGGAAATGGTGTAGGAGTTAGTCATTTTGCTGGGTTGGATAGATGTGGATGAGTTCACCATAGAAGGATAGGAAGAGTAGTGAGAAGTGGTTGGGCTAGAGTTTATAGGTGCTCGGGTTCAACGAAAGATCGTCTTTCCCGAGGAGAGGAAGAGTCAAAATCACCCTAGGATTAGCCTACCGTAATATGAGAAGGGAATGGATAAAGGGAATCAACCAATAATAATAAGTGCCTTGCAAAAGGGAACGATGGACTTCAGCTACCATCATTGTTCCTAGTGCCCTTTGAGAGCCCTTCACGGGGTATACCGGGGGCAGTCCTGGGCTAACGTAAATTGTAGGAGTGATAAATCTTAAAGAGCAACTAGAATAATTAGGGGTTCACTTTCACACACCCCGGTGTCTCGGGAAGTTAGTTTGACTATGATATTCGAGCGGTAGGCTCGGTGGTTGTGGAGACGGGCGGGATAGCCTGGCGGGCCGGAGGCCCGGTTGATAATTTGAATGGACGGGATAGTCCGGGGAGCTTTGGCTCGGTGGGAAACACATTAATATTTCATGTGCATGAGTTATAAGGTGGTGGGACCTCAGTGTTAGTGGTCGATGCACCGACGCTAATACGTTGGCTTGGAAAGTGTGGTTGGCACTTCGCCATCAGAAGTCTGGTGCACCAGCCGACAAGAGTATGCAGGAGTCGCTTCGTGCACCAAGCATTGAGGCGTACGATAGGTCTGACCGGTAGTGATTTACTGGTTTAGAGGTGGGCGAGGCCCAACCCACCGCTTTCGTCTGTCACTACGGAGGTATCCTGGGAGGTTCGGCTCCAGAAAGTGGGAACTAAAGGTCTGTGTACACAGAGTCGGGTGGGTGAGTTGCACTTGCATGATCGTATCATACCCACTTGCATGTCATAACTTAATCATTGCATATAACCTCTGTCACCTATTTTGTAAGTGGTATGAGACGCTTACACAATTGGACTTGCAAAACGACCCCTTGGTCTATAAGCTTGTGTGGGCAAGTTTATAAATTAAGGTCAAATTCTTCATTTATATATTACTGTTAATAATCGACACCCCAACGTATAAATTGGTATGAGACTCTTTATACGATGGGAGCCCTGCAGAAGATCCCTTGGCTTATGCACTTCCGCACATAAGTTAAGGTTACTTTTCATACTTTACTTTACTGCCACATGTACTATAAAATTGCTAGTATAGGTCCGCTGTCATCTGTTTCTTGATTACACTCCACCTTCAAGTCCCCCTTTCTTCCTCTCCGCTCTGTGCCTAGGGGCCATGGGGGAAGGGGTGGGGGATGATAGGACTTAGTCTTATAGACTAACGGTTTTTGGACCACATCATTTAGGGGATCGTGGAGCCCAGCATGGAGGAGCAGCCCCAGAGGTCAGCCCGTTTGGAGATAGGGCGGTCTAGCTCAGGAGTTCAGACAGCTGGGACTGTGAATCCCTGATTCCAGTAGTGATTTATTTTGCTTTCGCTTGAGTGACTATGTAGTGAGGATTTGATGTATCGGGCTTAAGCCCTTATTTTCAGCACTAAGAGATTTTGTGGACTCTCCCTTTGTGGAGATTTTATTACTCTGATGTGATTTTATTGTGGACATTCGGTTAGAGATTTTACTTCGCTTGTGCTTACTCTACTTGGTTTCTTTTTCGTGATCGAATCGGTTGGAAGAATCGGCGTTTCGCGGTGATGACCCTTCAGGGCGTGAAGGTGTCACCGCAAAGCTGCGGTTCTGGGCCTAAGACCCCGGTGTTTAAAAAGAAAAAAAATGGGGTCTTGCATGTTAGCTGTCATGTCTCAACGTTGGTTGACTAAGAAACTTCTTCCATATTATCTACACAGGCGTTGAGTGATGCTTTGTGTAACACCCCAAGTTTTCGTAGTCAGGAAAAGAGGATACCGCGCGGTGGTAGGCCAATACTGCGCCGCGGTAGTGCCAGGTGTCATGAGCACCGAGTAAGGTGAGTTGACTCAACGCCTAGTCTACCGCTCGATAGTAGGTTGCTAGCACGCGGCGTTAGCCATTTTATTGGCCGAGTTCTCGGGAAGTTAGCGCCCAGCGGTAGGGTTACCGCAAGCGGTAACTTGGCAATTTATTTGTCTAAGAGCTCGGGTTTCTACCGCATGGCGGTAGTAGTTATCGCGTGGTGGTAGCTGAAGAGGTCGTGTCATAACTGTCGCTAGCTGTTGCGAGGCATTAGCATCTTATCGCTTGGCGATAATGATTCTGTAACCGCATGGCCACATGTCAACCTGTGATTGGAGGACCTGGGCGGTTGCGCTCGAATCGAGGCATTGAATTGAGGTATCGCGCGGCGGTAGTTAGGTACCGCGCGACGGTAGCTTTGTTTATATTCTTGGATCGGCCATTTCACTTCATCTTCTTTAGAGTTGGAACTTGGCCGAGTCTTTTGGAGGAGGAGTAGCAGCGCCAAAAAGGAGAGTTTACGCTGCCGTTCGAGATGTAAAGTTTTGATTCACAAAGCGAGTTCTGATCTATGGAGGCAAGGCCAGAGCGGTCGATTTCAACCGTCTAGATTTCTCCCATGACACTAGAGGTTAGACGCTCCACGAATAGGTGGAAGTGGTTCTCCCATCGGAAAGATCTCAGTATCCCCATTAGTTTGCATTTAGATTCAGAATCGAAGTACGGAATAGACATGTTGTGTGAAGTCCATCCGGATGGGTTGGTCTGGATTGGTGATGTTTTATGTTTTGTATGCCGGAGAAGACTCCATGGTAATCACGTAGGATTTCAGAGTCATGGGGTGTGCAGATGACTGCGTTGAGACTACTAGGGGTAGTCTCCAGGAAAACACCAGAGTAAGGGGAAGAAGTGATAGTCTTTCCCCTACCGTGTGGCGGTAGTTCTACCGCATGCGTTAGATCCCAGTGAGCTTTATGTTGTTTTGTGAGGCCTGCCTTGTGAGACCTGGGGGCTGTGATGGCTTGTCTCTCGAAGACCTGGGGTCCAGTTTTGTGGAGAGTGAGCTTAAATTGCTCAGCTTTGGTAGCCATGCATGCTAGCCCAGCATCCTTATAGAGTTATGGATCATGCGAAAAATGGAAAGGGGATGCTGACCCGCGTCAGGCCTGCCAGACGGACGATTTGAGCACGGGATATGGCTGAACTGTACCCTCTCGTATGCTGGTCAACTTGGAGTGGTCAATGTGTAAATCACATGACTTGTCGTAGCACTGGGGCAGTGTCTCTAGCCTTGACCCTTGTGAGACTGAAAGCTCAAACGTTGTTGACCATCACAGAGAATGGTGGTGCGACTCTTGTGGTCCTGTACACCAAGAATGTGCCTTGAGAGTATGGGGCGTTGGGCAGTTGTGCCAACGTCTGTGGGGGAATGGTGCTTAAGATGCGCATATTTATAGCCAATATATGTTTGATACTAATGCCTGCAGGGAAGGAGCACCATCAGCCCAAGTGATGGGTGGGGTCATTATAATTTGGTCAGCTAAGGCTGACCGTTGCTTCTGTTTACCACCATTGCGGTGGAATGTTGCTTGCAGGTGTAGTTGAGCCAAGTGGGAAATGGCGGGCTGAAGCCTAGGATAGCTACGCTAGCCTTTGAAGGCCAAAGCGAATTGCTTGTTTTGTTTATTTATTTCTCGCGTGGCTGGCCTGCATGCCGACGTATGCAAGATAGTTTAATTTGAGTAAACCTTGTAAGATCATAAGGCCAAGGCTTATTTGTGTATTTATTATACATTCCTAGTTATGTTAGTGGACATTCATGTTGTTGTTGGGTTCTATTTATAACCTCTAAATTACTTCCGCTAGAATGCACTCTGTGTTAAGATACGCTTTATTGGATTATGGTTTCAATTAGTAACTCCTTTGACTGTCCTTAGTATAAGGCATCGGGACCGAGCCGGACCTTCTGTTATATACTTTATGATGGATGGGGGTATTACAAAGTTTGTATCAGACTCTGGTGTCGGTCTTTCTTATTTGAATTTGTGGGCTAATTCTTTTAAAGTATGATGAGCACATGTATGTGCATTACCATTATAACATGAAAGAACCCATGAATGTACACTTAGGAATGAAAATATACATGTTTGAGGAACCCGCGTGTTCCTATGATTGCTGTTTGGCAATATGATTGTCACCTAATTAAGTGTTTTATAATTATAGGTGACAAGGAGCGGTGCGAGGTAGTCGCAAAGTCAGCACTCTGCGGAAAGAAGTTCACCAAATGTCATGCCTGCGACCCCTCCTTCGGCTGAAACCATACGAATGGTAGCTGAAGCATTGTTCGACATTGTAATGCCCCAAATCTCGATTCTGAGTGGGTTGTGTAGGCTGAGCAACACGGCCTCGGACACGGGCGTGTCCAAAGTCGTGTCCTGCTCTGTTTTAGCAACACAATCGAGGACACGGGCGTGTCCAAAGCCGTGTCCTCATCTGTGTTGGCAGGGCTGTGTCAAGTGTGGCACACGGCCTGTGACACAGGCGTATCCAGGGCCGTGTCCTGCTATGAGTTCGACATGTGTCTGTAAGGTCGACGAAATGCATTCGACGATCCTCAGAGTCAAGCCACGTTGGGCACACGGCCTGTGACACGGGCGTGTCAAGGGTCGTGTCCTTCTCTGTGTTTGGCCGGTCTACGAGGACTGGTGAACACGGGCTGGACACGGGCGTGTCCGAAGCCATGTCTGGCACACGGCCTGGACACGGGCGTGTCCGAAGCCGTGTCTGGCACACGGCCTGTGACACGGGCGTGTCACAGAGCCGTGTCCTGGTCGGGACACAGCGATTTATTTTGTCGCTTGAGGCACACGGCCTGTGATACAGGCGTGTCACAGGCCGTGTTCGGCCCAGGAAAGTTATTTTCAGGGCGATTTGTGGTCATCCATTCCCTTCAAATAGGATCCAATGGTCCAAAAATCTCCCTGCTATTTTAAGGCCTGGAGTTGAGGGTTAAATCCTCATTTCTCTTAGGTGTTTATCTTTCTAAAGAGTTAGAGAGTGGGGAGAGCAAGGAAGGAGGAGGAGGAGGAATCCGGCTGCTGGTGGAGCTTCAGTGCCCCGAATCGCGAGCCGAGTCCAGATTCATGGAGGCAAGTCCATTGCGGTGCTTTTCATCCGGCTAGTTTTCCTTGGCGCCAAAGCGAACCTCTAGGGTAACGATCTTCTTTCTTGGACATGTGAAGTCCTTATTTTGGCATGCGCATGGATTTCCCCCACCAAAAGGTGGAGTATTGAGGGATTTCCCGTGGGTTGATTCTTGAAATACCGAATAAGTCTTACATATAGATTCAGAAATGTATAGTACGGAATAGGCATGTTGTGTGAAGCCCATCTGGACAGGTTGGTCCGGATTGGTGATGTTTTATTTTGCGCACTAGAGAAGACTCCGCGTTTAAATGAGTAGTTTGTGGAGTCGGTTGGTTGTGCCTGTGAAGTGGAGTAATAGGAAGTACTTGAATGGGGATTCCAGGAAAATACCCTCGTAATTCTTGTGATGTATGCTATGGAAAGACCAGTTTTCTGGCACTGCAGGATACTGTAGGGTTTGGGTTGAGTTTGGGTGCAAAAAGAGAGCTTCTGTTGAACCCGCCAAGCGATCACGAGGAACGCTGGCACTAGCTCACCCTTTGGATTGTGAAGCCAGTCCTTGGTGGATAGTATGGCTATTGTGAGCTGCGAGCTCTTAAAAGGCTTCGTGCCGAACGGACAAGGGGATGCCGACCCACGTCAGTCTAGACATTGAACTGGCAATTTGAGCAACGAGCAAGGGCTGAACTGTATCCATGTTATGGTTGTCTGACATGAGTGTCTAAGATATTGACGTTCATCAGGTTCACATAATGAGAATCTTAGGCCTGCGTGCCATTAAGACTTAAGTCTCCGACTATAGGCTGTGGAGCATAATGCTTAAACTTTACCATTGGTCTTTGGACTCTTGAACGGTGGTGGGACCCTGGTTTTCTGATACACCAAGAATGCGCCCTGAGTGCACGGAGCGTCGGGCCGCGTGGCCGACGTTTGTGATATATTGATTATGCGTGAGTGCACATTGTGTGATATATCTGCTTGTGAAATGCTCTGCCTATAGGGAAGGAATACCACTGCCCCAAAAAAGGGGTAGGGTCGTTATAAATTGGTCAACTGACTGCTGACCGTTGCCTTATATGCCACCATCATGGTGGGCTGTCCTTGTACAGGTGCTGGAGAGCCGAGCAGGAAATAGTGGACTGAAGCCCTTACTGCTGCTACTGCTGCTGGCCCTCGAAGGCTGAGCGAAGAACTTTATTATTTTCATGTGTGGCAGGCCTGCATGCCGATGTTTGTAATCCACACATATTAAGCTTAACTGTAAGGCCTTAAGGCAAAACTTTTGTGTATTTGGTGTACATTCCTTTGGGGTAATATATAAATGTGGTTGTTTATATATAGTGGACATTCGTGGCTGTTGAGTTCAATATTAACTTTAAATCTTCCGCTAGTATGCTTTGAGTTAGGATGCAAGTATGTTTTGGTATTAACCTGTAACCTCGCCGCCTGTTTGTGACATATAGTGTGGGGCCCCGACCGAACCTTCTATTATATGTTATTTAACGGATGGGGTCGTTACAATTTGGTCTCAGCTTGTCTCGGTCATCCTCTTTCGAATTCGTGGTCGAATTCTTTTATGGGGTGGCAAGCACGTGTATGTGCGACCCACTTTAACATTAATGAACTCTCGAATGTCCACTAAGGAATGCAAATACACCTGTTTGAGGAACCTGCGTGTTCCTATATTATTGTTGCTTGTGCAAGGTAGCTAAAGTGTGTCTTGTTCACCTATAGGTGACTCGTAGTGGTGCTGGGCAGTCTGAGCCCCTGCGTTCTGATGAGAGTGTGACACCAACTAAGGTGCCTATACCTCCTCCTTCTGCAAAAGCAGTACGCTTAGTTGCTGATGCGCCATTTGTAATGATTCATGCACAACCTACTGGGCAGGCACAGCCGGCATTGGTGCCAGAACGGGTTGGTGTAAAGCCAGAACCTGTTGAGGCTGTTGATCCTCGAGCAGCTGAACGACAGTTGAAGCAGTTTATGAGCTTCAATCCTCCTACGTTTACGGGTGTGGGATCCCCAATGCAGGCTAAGGATTGGTTGTCGCGTGTCAAGCGAATATTGACGGCGATAAGGACAGAGGAAGATCAGAAGGTCACCTTGTCCACCTTCTTGCTGGAAGGAGAGGCTAGGCTGTGGTGGGATGAGATAGAGTTGCACCACTTAGCGGGCAGGAAATTAACAGAAGTATCGATCGAGGAGTTTTCACATCTATTATTGGCAAAGCACCTGCCAGCAGCACAACGCATCACCATGGAAAATGAGTTCCAACATCTAACTTAGGGAGAAAGTAATGTCGATACCTACTTACATGAGTTTAAACGTTTGGGACTCTATGCGAGATCTATCTTCACTGATGAACAGCGTAAAACTAATAGGTTCTACGAAGGGTTGCGAGATGAGTTGAGATTCCTGCTCTCAAGTTCGGTTAACCAGGGGTTTCATGCATTGGTGGATACGACTTGTGCGTTGGAGAAGGATATGAAGCGGGTGCAAGGAAAAAGGGACTTGGCTGTGACAAAGTCTGAGTTCAAAGCGCCCCGTTCTGGAAAATTGAACTACCAAAGGAAATGGGGCAAGAGATCCAAATATTTTGGACAAGCTCCTTCTACAGTTGAATCGGGGGCAACTTCGAGGCAAGAGTCTCGTACCTGTTATACATGCGGTAGAGTGTGACATATAGCTCGTGACTGTCAGGTTGGTCCGCCAAAGTTGGAAAAGAAGACAAGAGCATCATATGCTGATAAGGGAAACGCAGTAGTGGAGTCCTCTGCATCCCATGCGCAGCCCCGAGTATATAATCTTGGCCAGCAGGAGGCCATAAAGCAAAGTGACATCATCACAGATATGATCTAAGATATTGGTTACTTTTCATATTTCATACCTTGTGTGTAGCTTGTGTATGATGTATTTGTCATAGGCTTTGTCCTGATTCGGAACAATCCAGTGAGGGCACTATTTGATACGGGTGCTTCGTATTCATTTTTGTCTAAGGACTTCGTAGCACGAATCAGAGTACCTAGTCATGTGACGACAAATAGTGTAAAGGTGTTGTTACCAAGTGGATGTGTGATGCGTGTGGATAGTACTTGCTACGTTGAAGTACAAATAAGAAGTCGGGATTTCTACTTGAACGCATCTGTGCTACCGATATCAGAATTTGATGTGATCTTTGGTATGGACTGGCTCTTGGAGCAACGTGCCTTTATTGATTGCAATTCAAAGGAGGTCACACTTGGCCAGAATACCGAGCTTGAGAATAAGTTTGTTGGTATGCGAGGAGCGAGCGGGATCTTGATGTCTGCTCTCCAAGTCGTCAATGTTGTTCGAAAGGGCGCGAAGTTATTCTTCACGCTTATTCAGGCTGTTGAGCCAAAGTCCAGTGTGACTGACGTTCTGATTGTATCGGAGTTTGCTGATGTGTTTCCTAAAGATCTTCCTGGGTTACCACCCCAGTGGGAGATCGACTTCACTATTGAGCTGGTGCAAGGTGCAAAACCTGTGGCCCGCTCACCATATCAGGTAGCACCAAAGGAAATGGCAGAACTGAAAGTTCAGCTACAAGAGTTGCTGGAATAGGGATACATACGCCCAAGTATGTCACCTTAAAGCGAACCTGTTCTTTTTGTAAAAAAGAAGGACAGTATCTTGCGGTTGTGTATCGATTATCGCGAATTGAATAAGCTGATAGAGAAAAACAAGTATCTTATTCCACAGATAGATGACTTGTTCAATCAGCTAGTGGGATTAACCATCTATTATAAACTGGACTTAAAATCTTGTTATTATCAGTTGAGGATTCGGGAAGGTGACATTCCCAAGACAGCATTTGGAACACACTGCTGTCATTAAGAGTTCACTGTAATGCCCTTTGGGCTATGTAATGCTCCATCAGTGCTAATAGATCTAATGCACCGAACGTTCCGAGAGTACTTGGACCTGTTTGTGATCGTCTTCATTGATGATATCTTGGTATACTTTCAATCTGAAGTTGACCATGCGAACCATTTATGGTTGCTGTTGCATACCCTGCGGAGAAATAAGCTTTATGTCAAGTTCTCAAAGTGTGAGTTTTGGCTATCATCAGTGGCTTTTCTTGGCCATGTGGTAAGTGGAGAGGGCATTGCAGTGGATCAATCAAAGATAAGAGCCATACGGGAGTTGCCAGTGTTGTCCTCGGTGGCCGAAATCAGGAGTTTCCTTGGACTGGCAGGCTACTACAGACGTTTTGTAGAAAACTTCTCACGGATCGCTTTGCCTCTTACCATATTAACGAGGAAGGATCAGTAGTTCGTTTGGATGTTGGAGTGCGCGCGAGCTTTTTAATAGCTAAAGAGTCGTTTGACCACGATGCCTGTTTTAACATCGTCATGTGATACAGACGGCTATGGGATTTAGAGTGATGCATCAGGGAGCGTCTTAGGCTGTGTACTTCCTCAGTTTGGAAAGGTGATTGCTTATGGCTCACGCCAGTTGAAAGTGCATGAGCAAAATTATCCCGTCCACGATTTGGAGTTGGCGGCGGTGATTTTTGCACTTAAATTGTGGCATAACTATCTATATGGCGTAAAAGTGGATATATTTACGAACTATAAGAGACTAAAGTGCCTATAGGATCAGAAGGATCTCAATATGCGACAACGAAAGTGGATGGAGTTCCTCGGGGACTACACCTTTGATATTCACTACACTTCCGAGAAGGTAAATGTGGTCGCAGATGCCTTGAGTCGTAGGACTCCGTCAAGGGCAAATTGGTTGCAGATGCTTAATGAGCGTCTGATCCAGGAGTTGGAAGCGTTAGAGATTTCATGTGTTGACAAGAATTCCATAGCAAGTGCATGCTTGAAATGGATGGAGGTACAGTATGACCTTGCGGATAGAATTCGGAGAGCAACAGAACTTGATGAAATTCTACAATGCTATACAGTGGATGGGTCAAATGACCAATTCTCCTGGGATGACAGCCTTTTGCGCAAAGAGGGTTGTTTGTGTGTCCCAAGTATGGGTAAGCTAATAAAAGAATTGATGTATGAGGCTCACTTTATGAAATACTCAATTCACCCAGGGAGCACAAATATGTACAAAGACATGAAAAAGCTGTTCTGGTGGCCAGGGTTAAAGAAAGACATAAAACATTATGTGGATAATTGTCAAACATGTTGTAATGCCCCAAAACCTTAATAAGGTCACACGGCCTGAAACACAGGCGCGTCCAGGGCCGTGTCTTGCTCTTTGTTAGCCTGGCTATGTCGAGTGTGGTATACGGATGGAAACATGGTTATGAATAGTACTGACACGGGCGTGTCGATTAGTGACGCGGGAGTGTCAAATACCCGTGTTTTTCTCTGGTTGTGTCGGGCGGTGCTGACTAAAGTACATGGCCTGGAGCACGGGCGTGTACTGGCCTGGAGCACGGGCATGTACTGGTCGACACGGGCGTGTTGGGGACCCGTGTCCCTTTCAGGATTTGTTGGTCCTGTGTCGATTGAGGGACACGCCCCTCAACACGGGCATATACTGAGTGACACGGGCGTGTCAGGAGCTTGACACGTACGTATCTAAGCCCGTGTCCTGGTCTGGTTTGAGTCGGTTGTGTGCTGCTTAAGGTACATGGCCTGTGACACGAGCGTGTCACAAGCCGTGTTCAGCCCAGGAAATTCATTTTCAGAGAAAATCTGAGCAATTCGTTTCCTTTGATGAAGATCTAACGGCCCTGGGTATTTCCTAAAGGGATAAGTGCGGGAATGGATGAGTTATTTCTCATTCTATCCTTATCATTCTCTTTCTAAGAAGAAGAGAGAGAGAGGAGAGCAAGGGAAGGAAGAAGAAGAGAAATCCGGCCACCGGTGGTGCTACAGTGGTCCAAATCGCGAGCCGAGTCCAGATCTGCGAAGGCGAGGCCGTTGCGGTGACTTTCATCCGTCTATTTTTTCTCTATGGCACCAAAATGTCTTCCAAGGGTAACAATTTCCTTCTTGGACAAGTAAAGTCATTCTTTCCTGCATTTGCATGGAATCCTCCACCAAAAGGTGGAAATCGAAGTGATTCCCTTGGGATGTTGTGTTTCATCCCTTATTATGTTGCATTAGAACTGGAAGTGAGTAGTACGGTTAGGCATGCTGTGTGAAGCCCATCCAGACGAGTTGGTCTTGATTGGTGATGCTTTATTTGCAAATCGGAGAAAACTTCGAGTAAATTGATTGTTTGTATTGAATCTTTAGTGGATACCTATGGCATGGTGTAACAGGAAGTACTGGAGGAAATCCAGGAAAAATCTTTGAGAGTTGGTACTTGATGTTCAACTCTTGTGGCTGTGAGTGCCATCCTGTGTGAAGTTGAGCCGTTGGGCTGCAACTGTGAAATGCCTGTGTAACGAACGGGAAAGGTGAAGCCGTACCCGCGTTAGTCCAGGCTTGAGTCTAACGAATTTGAGCAATGGGAAAGGTTGATCTGTACCCGCGTTATGGTTGTCTAGCCGTGGGTGCTTAAGGCTCTGTTAGGATCACATAGCGAGAGTCTTTGGCCTGCGCTCCGTAAAGACTAGGAATGCACATAATGGACCAGCATGTCTGGGACCTCTGAACGGTGGTGGGACCTAGTTTTCTGGTACACCAATAATGTGCCCGGAGTGTACGGAACGTCGGGCCGTCGTGCCGGTGTTTGTGATATGTATTGACCTGTGCGGTTGTGTAGGTCCTTGGTGGATTTATATATATATATATGCTGTGTGAATAAAATGCTTTATAGGGAAGGAATTCTGCCGCCCGTGCCAGGGGAAGGGTCGTTATAATTGGTCAGCTGAATGCTGACAATTGCCCTGTTTGCCACCGCTTGGTGGATTGTCCATTTTCAAGTAATGGAGTACCAAGCGGGAAATAGCGGGCTAAAGCCGTGGTTATGCAGCTGGCCCTCGAAGGCTATGTTTTGTTTACTCTTGTTCATGTGTGGCCGGCCTGCACGCCGATGTTTGTAAATCACACTTTTGTTAAGAGAAACTTGTAAGGCCATAAGTCTAAGTACTTTGTGTATTTTGTATACATTCCTGTTTTCTTCTTAGTGGACAATCTTTGTGATTCTTGAGTTCAATTTTTCAACCATGAAGCTTCTGCTAGAATGCTCTGTGTTAGGGTTCAATGGTCTTTGATATTATTTAGTAACTTCTCCGCCTGTTTGTGAAATATGGTGTGGGGCCCCGACCGGACCCTCTATTATATTACACGTGACGGGTAGAGGTGTTACAATTTGGTATCAGCATGTTGGTCTATCTCTTCTGAATTCGTGGTCGAATTCTTTTGAGGGGTGGCGAGCACGTGTAAGTGCAGCCGTTATAACACATAAAATGAACTCAAGAATGTCCACTTAGGAATGAAAATACACTTGTTTGATGAACCTGTGTGTTCCTTTTTGTATGTTTGTCATTTTATTGGTCGCTAAATTATGTTTCTACAAATATAGTTGATTAGAAGTGTTGCGGGTCAGTCAGAACCTCAACGTTCTGTTGAAAGTGCGGCACCAGCTGAGGTGCCCACACCTCCTCCATCTGCCAAAACTATATGTTTGATTACAGAGACAGTACTTGCTGTTATGAATGCTCAGCAGGCTGGACAGGCACGACCTGCCATGGTGCCAATGCATGCTGGGTTAAGGAAAGAATTGGTAGAAGTTGTGGTTGATCCACGGACAGCAGATCAACAATTGAAGCGGTTCATGAGCTTCAATCCTCCTACTTTTACTGGGGAGGGTTCCCCAACCCAAGCGGAGGATTGGCTCGTAAGGATTAAGAGAATCTTTACAGCTATCAGAGTTGAGGTGGAGCAAAAAGTAACTTTAGCCACTTTCCTACTTGAGGGAGAGGCTCACATGTGGTGGAATAAGGTGGAACTGCATCACCTTGCAGTAAGACAGTTGTCAGAGGTCTCGATTGAAGAGTTCTCTCGGTTGTTCTTAGCAAAGCATCTGCCGATGCAGCAAAGAATTTCTATGGAGTTGGAGTTCCAATGGTTGACTCAAGGATAACATAGTGTGGATGACTACCTTCATGATTTTACGAGTTTGGGACGGTATGCGGGTACTATCTTCGCCAAAGAGGAGCGTAAGACCTGTCGGTTCTATGGGGGACTACGGGATGAACTATGGTATCTACTCTCGATTTCTATGAACCAGGGGTTTCAAGCATTGGTATGTATGACTCGGTATTTAGAGACGGACATGAAAAGAGGGCAGGGCAAGGGGAACTTGGCTATTACAAAGCCGGAGTTCAAGCCACCACGTCCGAAGAAGTTTGGGTATCGAAAGAGATGGGGTAAGAAGTACAAATCAGCTGGACAAACTCCTTCAGTGGTTATTTCGGAGGCATCTTCTGGTTATGATCCTCGCACTTGATACACATGTGGCAAGCCGGGACACTATGGTCGGGAGTGTCGAGTTGGCCCTCCAAAAGTCGAGAAGAAGCCTGGTGCATCATATGCAGAAAAAGGGAAGGCTATGGCGGAGTCTTCTGCATCGCAGGCGCAACCCCGCATTTACAATCTTGGACAACAGGAGGCCATCAAGCAGGCCGATGTCGTCACAGGTGCGAGTAGTTTATAGTTTTACTTTATGCTTTGTGTTGTGCTTGTTTTAATCTTGGTGTTATAGGTTTTGTCCTTATACGGGACTTTCCGGCAAGAGCACTGTTCGATACAGGTGCTTCACATTCATTTCTGTTTGAAGATTTCGTCTTGCGAATCAGGGTGCCTATACGGACCATGACAGACAGTATGAAGGTGTTACTACCTAACAGATGTTTGATGTGCGCGGATAAATCTTGTTGTGTTGAGGTAAAGATAGGAAGTCGGGATTTCAAGGTGGAAACATCAGTATTGCCGATATCAAAGTTCGATATAATCTTTGGTATGGACTGGCTTTCAGAGCAGCATGCCTGTATAGATTGCACTTCAAAAGAAGTTACACTGGGGTAGAATACCGAACAAGAGACTAAGTTCAATGGCATGCGAGGGACGAGTAGGATATTGATATCTGCTTTCGAAGTCGTTAAGGAAGTTCGGAAGGGTGCAAAGTTATTCTTCACACTCGTAGTGGTAGTGGAGTCGAAGGACAGTGTGAGTGAGGTGTCAGAATATGCTGATGTGTTTCCAAAAGACCTCCCGTGGTTACCTCCCTAAAGGGAAATCGACTTCGCTATCGAGCTGGTGCCAGGTGCGAAACCTGTGGCCCGCTCGCCTTACCGGGTAGCGCCAAAGGAAATGGCGGAACTGAAAGTTCAGTTGCAAGAATTGCTAGAGCAAGGCTATATACGCCCAAGTCAGTCACCTTGGTGCGCGCCTGTTCTCTTTGTGAAAACGAAGGACGGTAGATTGCATTTATGCATTGACTTTATAGAACTGAACAAGCTGACGGAAAAGAACAAGTATCTGCTTCCACGAATTGACGACTTGTTTGATTAGTTAGTTGGTTCGACTGTATACTCCAAGTTGGATTTGAAGTCAGTTTATTATCAGTTGAGAGTTCGTGAAAGTGACATACCCAAAACAGCGTTTGGAACACGCTATGGTCACTATGAGTTCGCGGTAATACCGCTTGGGCTGTCAAATGCGCCGTCTGTATTTATGAACTTAATGCATCAGACGTTTATGGAATACTTGGACCTCTTTGTGATCGTCTTTATTGACGATATCCTCATATACTCCCAATCCAAAGAAGATCATGCAAATCATTCGCGGATGGTGTTGCACACCCTGAGGAAGAACAAGCTCTACGCCAAGTTATCTAAGTGCTAGTTTTGGCTGTCGCCAGTGGCTTTCCATGGCCATGTGGTTAGTGGACAGGGTATTGCGGTGGATCCTTCCAAGATAGTTGCTATACGGGAGTGTCTTATTCTCACTACAGTGGCAGGAGTAAGGATTTTCCTTGGGCTTGCGGGCTACTACAGGCGCTTCGTAGAGAACTTCTCGAGGATAGCCTTGCCTCTCACCCCATTGATGAGGAAGGATCAGAAGTTCGTTTGGATGCCCGAGTGCCCTCGGGCTTTCGAAGAGCTAAAGAGTCATTTGACCACAACGCCAATATTGAAATCGCCATGTGGTCTAGACGGCTTTGAGGTTTATAGTGATGCGTCAGGGAGCGGCTTAGGCTGCGTTCTTCTACAATTCGGAAAGGTGATAGCATATGGCTTACGCTAGTTGAAGGTGCACGAACGAAATTACCTCGTCCATGATTTGGAGTTGGCGGCGGTGATATTCGCACTTAAACTGTGGCATCATTACCTATATGGCGTGAAAGTGGATATATTCACGGACCATAAGAGCCTGAAATATCTGTTGGACCAGATGGATCTCAATATGGGACAGAGAAGGTGGATGGAGTTTCATGGTGACTACACCTTCCAGATTCATTATAATCCCGATAAAGGGAATGTAGTCGCGGATGGCTTTAGTCATAGGACTCCGGCAAGGGCAAATTGGTTGCTAAGGCATGATGAAAGCCTAATTCGAGAACTAGAAGCATTAGATATTTCTTGTGTTGAAAGAATTCCACTACAAATGAGTGCTTAAATTGGACAGAGGTACAGTGTGACCTGGCGGATAGAGTTCGGCAAGCAATAGAACTTGATGAAAGTCTACAATACTATGCAGCAGAAAGTGCGGATTCTCATTTTTAATTTAGTGACGGTCTTTTTTGGAAGAACGATCGTTTGTGTGTCCCAGATAGGGGTAAACTTCGTGAAGAATTGATGCATGAAGTCCACTTCACAAAATATTCGATTCACCCCGGGAGCACGAAGATGTATAAGGATCTGGAGATTAAACCCTTTAATGGTGTGCCCATTATAAGGCGTCTGAAAAACCTTAGCCCGAGGTATCTGGGACCGTTTGAAGTGGTAGAGCGTGTTTGTGAAGCTGCCGATCGGTTAGCACTTTCGCTAGAGCTGAGTGGTTTACATGATGTGTTTCATGTCTCGGTGTTGCAGAAAGCGGTGAAAGAGTCATCACAGGTGGTTTTTGCAGATCAAGTATCAGTCGACAGTGGGATAACGATAAAGGTTAGACCTATTCGGATCGAGGATACGTCGGTTAAATAGCTACGAAACAAAACTATCGGGATGGTCAAGGTCCGAAGGGACAACTGTGGCCGTGAGGAGTTCTCATGGGAGTAGGAACAAACCATGCGTATTGAATTTCTTGAGCTATTTATATGAGGTTGTGGTAACTTTATGATTTGAACAAAGAGAATATTTTGTAAAATATTTTGTTTGCTGCGAACTACGTACTTTAGCAATTTCGGGACGAAATTCTCTTAAGGGGGGGGCGGGAGAGTTGTAATGCCCCAAAACCCTAATAAGGTCACACGGCCTGGGATACGGGCATGTCTAGGGCCGTGTCTTGCTCTGTGTTAGCCTGGCTGTGTCGAGTGTGGTACACGGCTGGAAACACGGGTATGAATAGTGCTGACACGGGCGTGTCGATTAGTGACACGGGCGTGTCAAATACCCGTGTCTTGCTCTTGTTGTGTCGGGCAGTGCCGACTGAAGTACACGACCTGGAGCACTGGCGTGTTATGGTCGACACAGGCGTATCAAAGTTGACATGGGCGTGTTGGGGACCCATGTCCCTTTCGGGATTTGTTGGTCCTGTGTCTATTGAGGGACACACCCCTTAATACGGGCGTGTACTGAGTGACACGGGCATGCCAGGAGATTGACACGGGTGTGTCTAAGCCTGTGTCCTGGTCTGGTTTGTGTCGGTTGTGTGCCCCTTAAGGTACATGGCCTGTGACACGAGCGTGTCACAAGCCTTGTTCGGCCCAGAAAAGTCATTTTTAGAGCAAATCTGAGCCGTTAGTTTCCTTTGATGAAGATCTAACGACCCTAGGTATTTCCTGAAGGGATAAGTGTGGGAATGGATGAGTTATTTCTCATTCTATCCTTATCATTCTCTTTCTAAGAAGAGAGAGAGAGGAGGGCAAGGGAAGGAAGAAGAAGAGAAATCCGGCCGCCGGTAGTGCTACGGTGGTCCAAATCGCGAGCCGAGTCCAGATCTGTGAAGGCGAGGCCGTTGCGGTGACTTTCATTTGTCTAGTTTTTCTCCATGACACCGAAATGTCTTCCAAGCGTAACGATTTAATTCTTGGACCAGTGAAGTCCTTCTTTCCTGCATATGCATGGAATCCTTCACCAAAAGGTGGAAATCGAAGTGATTCCCTTGGGATATTGTGTTTAATCCCTTATTATGTTTTATTAGAACCGGAAGTGAGTAGTACAGTTAGGCATGCTGTGTGAAGCCCATTCGGACAAGTTGGTCAAGATTGGTGATGCTTTGTTTGCAAATCGGAGAAAACTCCGAGTAAATTGATTGTTTGTATGGAATCCTTGGTGGATACCTGTAGCATGGTGCAACAGGAAGTACTGGAGGAAATCCAGGAAAAAGCTTTGAGAGTTGGTACTTGGTGTTCAACTCTTGTGGACGTGAGTGCCATCCTGTGTGAAGTTTAGCCATTGGGCTGCAACTGTGAAATGCCTGTGTAGCGAACGGGAAAGGTAAAGTCATACCCGCGTCAGTCCAGGCTTGAGTTTGACGAATTTGAGCAACGAGAAAGGTAGATCTGTACCCACGTTATGGTTGTCTAGCCGTGGGTGCTTAAGGCCCTTTTAGGATCACATAGCGAGAGTCTTTGGCCTGTGCGCCGTAAAGACTAGGAAAGCTCATAATGTACCATCATGTCTGGGACCTCTGAACGGTGGTGGGTCCTTGTTTTCCGGCACACCAATAATGTGCCCTGAGTGCTCGGAATGTCGGGCCGTCGTGCCGACATTTGTGATATGTATTGACCTGCGCGGTTGTGCATGTCCTTGATGGATTGTTATATATATATGCTGTGTGAATAAAATTCTTTACAGGGAAGGAATTCCGTTGCCCCGTGCCAGGGGCAGGGTCGTTATAATTGGTCAGCTGAATGCTGACCGTTGGCTTGTTTGCCACCGCTTGGTGGATTTTCCATTTGAAGGTAATGGAGGACAAAGCGGGAAATAGCGGGCTGAAGCCCTGTTTGTGTTGCTGGCCCTCTAAGGCTATGTTTTGTTTACTTTTGTTCATGTGTTGCCGGCCTGCGCGCCGATGTTTGTAAACCACACTTTTGTTAAGAGAAACTTGTAAGGCCATAAGGCAAAGTACTTTTTGTATTTTGTATACATTCCTGTTTTCTTCTTAGTGGACAATCTTTTTGATTCTTGAGTTCAAGTTTTCAACCATGAAGCTTCCGTTAGAATGCTCTGTGTTAGGGTTCGATGGTCTTTGATATTATTTAGTAACTTCTCTGCCTGTTTGTGAAATATGGTGTGGGGCCCCGACCGGACCCTCTATTATATTACACGTGACGGGTAGAGATGTTACACATGTGCCTTGGTGAAAGCTAAATGCCAAGAGCCCGAAGGTTTCTTGAAGTCACTACCTATTACGGAATGGAAGTTTGATGATATTTCGATGGATTTCGTGCATGGTTTGCCGAGATCTCAACGCGGTAATGATTCAGTTTGGGTGATCGTAGACCGGTTGACTAAAGTGGCTCACTTCCTTCCGAACAAGAGGTACAATTCAGTGGAAGTCTTGGCAAAACTTTATGTTAAGCAAATCGTACGATTGCATGGTGTTCCCCGTAGCATCGTAAGTGACCGTGACTGGCGATTCATATCAAATGATTGGAGGCTAATCCATCAGTTGTTGGGAACAAAGTTAAAGTTCAGTATGACCTTTCATCCCCAAACTGATGGCCAGACTGAGAGGACCAACAGAACGATGGAGGATATGCTCCGAATATGCGCCTTGGATTTTGGTAAGAGGTGGGAAGATCATCTCTATATGGTAGAGTTTGCCTACAATAATAGCTACCAAGCTAGCATAAGTATGACACTATTTGAAACTTTGTATGGTCGAAAATGCCATACACATTAGCTTGGGCGGAAGCAGGCGAATCTAAATTATATAAGCGTAAGGAAGTCAAAGAAGCTAATTCGACGATACGCTCTATTTGGGAGAGGCTACTGATAGCCCAAGATAGACATGCCAAGTACTACAATGCCAAGCATCAGAACGTGGGGTTTGCGGTGGGCGACTAGGTATACCTCAAGATAAAGCCGTTTAAAGGCGTATCAATGATTCAACACTTAAAGAAGCTTAGTTCGAGGTATGTTGGGCCTTTTGAGATCATGAAGCGGGTAGGTGAAGCCGCATATCGATTGGCTCTTTCGGTAAAACTGAGTGGTTTACATGATGTATTTCACATCTCGGTCCTACGCAAAGCCGTGAAAGAACTAGCGCAAGTGGTTGTTGCGGATCAAGTATCGGTCGATAGTGGGCTAACAATGAAAGTTAGACCCATTCGGATCGAGGATTCTGAGGTCAAGTAATTGCAGAACAAAGATATCAGAATGGTCAAAGTCCGGTGGGACAATTGCAGTCGTGAGAAGCTTTCGTGGGAGCGAGAGCAGACCATGCTCGAGGAGTACCCCGAGCTTTTCTACTCAGGTACCATTTAAGTTTGTGTACTTTTCCATTTTCTAATTTTGGGACGAAATTATTTTTAGGGGGGAGAATTGTAATGCCCCAAATCTCGATTTTGAGTGGGCTGTGTAGGCTGAGCAACACGGCCTGGGACACGGGCGTGTCCAAAGCTGTGTCTTGCTCTATGTTAGCAGCATCGTCGGGGACACGGGGGTGTCCAAATCCGTGTCTTGCTCTGTGTTAGCAGGGCGGTGTCGAGTGTGGCACACGGCCTGTTACACGGGCGAGTCCAAGGCCTTGTCCTGATATGAGTTCGACATGTGTCCGTAAGGTCGACGAAATGCATTCGACGATCGTCGGAGCCAAGCCATGTTGGGTACACAGCCTGTGACATGGGCGTGTCAAGGGCCGTGTCCTTCTCTGTGTTTGGCTGGTATGCGAGGACTGATGAACACGGGCTGGACACGGGCGTGTCCGAAGCCGTATCTGGCACACGGCCTGTGATACGGGCGGGTCACAGGGCCGTGTCCTGGTCGGGACAAGACGGTTTCTTTTGATGCTTGAGGCACACGGCCTGTGACACGGGCGTGTCACAAGCCGTGTTCGGCCTAGGAAAGTGATTTTCAGGGAGATTCGTGGCCGTCCATTCCCTTCAAATAAGATCCAACGGTCCAGAAATCTCCCTGCTATTTTAAGGCCGGGAGTTGAGGGTTAAATCCTCATTTCTCTTAGGTCTTTCTCTTTCTAAAGAGTTAGAGAGTGGGGAGAGCAAGGAAGGAGGAGGAGGAATCCAGCCACCGGTGGAGCTTCAGAGCCCCGAATCGCAAGCCGAGTCCAGATCCGTGGAGACAAGTCTGTTGTGGTGCTTTTCATCTGGGTAGTTTTCCATGGCGCCAAAGCGAACCTCTAGGATAACGATCTTTCTTCTTGGACATTTGAAGTCCTTATTTTAGCATGTGGATGGATTTCCCCCACAAAAAGGTGGAGTATTGAGGGATTTCCCTTGGGTTGATTCTTGAAATCCCCAATAAGTCTTGCATATAGATCCGGAAATGTGTAGTACGGAATAGGCATACTGTGTGAAGCCCATCTGGACAGGTTGGTCTGGATTAGTGATGTTTTATTTTGCGCACCGATGAAGACTCTGCATTTAAACAAGTAGTTTGTGGATTCAGTGGGTTGTGCCTGTAAAGTGGAGTAACAGAAAGTACTGGAATGGGGATTCCAAGAAAATACCCTCGTAATTTTTGTGCTGTATGCTATGGAAAGACCAGTTTTCTAACACTGTAGGATGTTGCAGGGTTTGGGTTGAGTTTAGGTGTAGAAAGAGAGCTTCTCCTAAACCCTCCAAGCGATTGCAAGGAACGCTGGCACTAGATCCCCCTTTAGATTGCGAAGCCAGTCCTTGGTGGACAGTATGGCTATTGTGAGCTACGAGCTCTTAAAAGGCTTCATGCCGAACGGACAAGGGGATGCCGACCCGCGTTTGTCTAGACATTGAACTGACGATTTGAGCAACGGGCAAGGGCTGAACTGTATCCGCGTTATGGTTGTATGACATGAGTGCCTGGGATATTGGCGTTCGTCAGGTTCACATAATTAGAGTTTTAGGCATGCGCGCCATTAAGACTAAAGTTTCCGGCTATAGGCTGTGGAGCATTATGCTCAAACTTTACCGTCTGGCTTTGGACCCTTGAACGGTGGTGGGGCCCTGGTTTTCCGGTACACCAAGAATGCGCCCTGAGTGCGTGGAGCGTTGGGCCGTGTGGCCGACGTTTCTGATATATTGATTGTGCGTGAGTGCACATTGTGTGATATATCTGCTTGTGAAATGCTATGCCTGCAGGTAAGAAATACCACTGCCCTGGGAAAGGGGTAGGGTCATTATAAATTGGTCAGCTGACTGATGACCATTGCCTTATTTGCTACCATCATGGTGGACTGTCCTTGTACAGGTGCTGGAGAGCTGAGCAAGAAATAGTGGGCTAAAGCCCCTGCTGCTGCTGGCCCTCGAAGGCTGAGCGAAGAACTTTTTTATTTTCATGTGTGGCCGGCCTGTGTGCCGATGTTTGTAATCTACACCTTTGAAGCTTAACTGTAGGGCCTTAAGGCCAAACTTCTGTGTATTTGATGTACATTCCTTTGGGGTTATATATAAATATGGTTGTTTATATATAGTGGACATTCATGGCAGTTGAGTTCAATATTAACTTTAAATCTTTCGCTAGTATGCTCTGAGTTAGGATGCAAGTATGTTTTGGTATTAAACTGTAAATTTGCCGCCTGTTTGTGGCATATAGTGTGGGGCCCCGGCCGGACCTTCTATTATATGTTATTTAACGGATGGGGTCGTTACAGGCATGATCAATGCCCAACATGGAAGACATGTGCAACCCCCTGTCCCTGGGGTGGCATCAATACCGGTTGGTTCTCTATAGAAAATGTCAAATAGAAGAGCATCAGATCAGCAGTTGAACATGCTTTTGGCACAAAAACACACTCAGTGGATGAGTATTTGCATGTGTTTGTCTTGATTAGGCACTACCCAGGGTTTGAGTTGGAGGACGAGCAGACTATGGTCGCTAGATTTTATAACGGTCTGCGTGATGAGTTACAACTTCTATTGGTAGGACCAAAAATATTTGGATTCTGAGCGTTGGTGGAGTCGTCTAGATCTTTGGAAGTAGATTGGGAAAAAGTCCACCAGGCGTCAGTGTGCAGGGTACCAGACCCTGTAAGGACTCCTAAGTTTAAATAATGTGGGAGGAGGAGGCATAAATATAGAACATCGACTAGTCAAGCTCCATATACTTGCCATACCAGTGGCAAGTCAGGACACCATGCCCGCGATTGTCGTGTTTATACCCTGAAGATAAAGAAAGATAAATCAGGAGCAGTTACAGGGAAAGTTCCACTTACTTGCTATATGTGTGCCAAGATAGGACATATTGCAAGAGAATGTGGGAGTGGTACTCCAGTGGCAAAGGAGACTGGATTTGGAGCAACCGTTGGGTGAGACCCAATTATATGTTACACTTGTGGTAAGCCGGCACATATAGCCCGTGACTATTGGAGTGGGCTTCCGAAGACAAAGAAAAAGGCAGGAGGCCATAAGAAAAAAGACGAGATTACATGTATGATTTATTTTATAGCTTTTATACCGATGATATTATTAGTTACTGGTATATGACTTGTGTAAGTAGGATTTGTTCCACTCTTGGTGGTGGAGAGTACTGTTCGTTGCAGGGCTTCTCACTACTTAGCATCTAAGGTTTTCGTGGTGTTCGTCCTAGTGCTTCCCGTTGTATCGATTATGTGTATACAATCCAAACAAAAACATTATCATTAAAGATCATAGGTGGTTTGACCTTAGGCATGGGCTGACTCTCGGAGCAACATGCATAGGTTGGCTACAACCCTAAGGGGTCACACTAGGGCAAAACACTAAACGAGAGACTAACTTAGCAGTTCTTGAGGGTGCAGAGTTGTTCTTCACCCTTCTAGAGGAAAAGAAGCCCAAGCCTGGCTTGGTCTGTATTCAAGTGGTGCCGGAGTTTGCCGACGTATTTCCTAAAGATCTCCCTGGAGCCCCACCTCAGAGAGAGATCGATTTCACCATCAAGTTGGTGCTGGGTGCCAAACCTGTGTCGCGGTCTCCTTACGTCTTAGCACCAAGTGAAATGGCAGAGTTGAAGGCACAACTTCAAGAGTTAATAGAGCAGGGGTATGTGCATCCAAGTTCATCGCCTTAGAGCTCCCCGGTCCTCTTCATGAAGAAGAAGAAGGATGAAAGTCTGTGGCTATGTGTCGATTATCGAGAACTCAATAAGCTAACGGAGAAGAACAAGTATCCGATTTCGAGGATCGATGATCTTTTCGACTAACTAGTGGGGTCGATTGTATTTTTGAAGCTGGATTTGAAGTCTGGTCATTATCAGCTAAGAATCAGGGAAAACGATATTCCAAAGATGGTGTTCAGTACACGGTATGGGCATTACGAGTTCACAGTCATGTCTTCGGGCTGACAAATGCGCAATCTTTGTTTATGGACTTGATGAACCAGACGTTCATGGAGTATTTGGATCGATTCGTGATAGTTTTTATTGACGATATCCTAGTGTACTCCCAGTCCGAGTTTTACCATGCGAAGCATCTGCATATTGTTCTGGAGACCCTGAAAAGCAGTCAGTTGTATGCCAAGTTTTCGAAGTATTAGCTTTGGCTTTCTTCTGTAGCATTCCTTGGTCATATCGTTAGTGCAGAGGGTATTGTGGTGGATCCAGCGAAGATAGTTGCGATACAGGAGTGGCCTATATTGTCTTTAGTGGCAGAAGTATGGAGTTTTCTGGGACTTGCCGGCTACTACAGGCACTTCATGGAGAACTTCTCGTGGATAGCGTTACCTCTCACGACTCTGACAAGGAAGGATCAAAAGTTTGTTTGGTCGCCAGCGTGCACGCAATCTTTTGAAGAACTGAAAAGTCGTATGACCACGGTGCCTATTCTATGCTCGCCATATGGAACAAAAGGCTTTGAGATATACAGCGACGCTTCAGGCAGCGGATTAGGCTGCATTTTGTTGCAACATAAGAAAGTAATAGATTATGGTTTGCGCTAGTTGAAGGTGCATGAGAGGAATTATCTGGTCCATGACATGGAGTTGGCGGCCATGATATTCATGTTAAAGCTCTGGAGTCACTACTTGTACGGCGTGAAGGTCGATATTTATACGGATCATAAGAGCTTGAAGTATATATTGGATCAGAAGGACCTAAATATGCGTCAGCGAAGGGGGATGGAGTTCCTTGGGGACTACACCTTCAAGATACATTATGTCCTTGACAAAGGTAATGCGGTTGCGGATGCGTTAAGTCGCAGGGCTCCCGTGTAAGACAACTTGTTATTGATGCATGACGAATGTCTCATTCGAGATTAGGAGGTTTTAGAGATCTCTTGCGTTGATAGGAGGTCTAGTGCTGAAGCACGATTGAACTGGACGGAAGTGCAGTATTGTAACACCCCAAATCGGTACAGCTGTTTAGTCTACCTGAGATCGACTATTGTCGAGTGGAGCTCGACGACGATCGTAGAGCTGAGCTCGACGAAAAACGTCAAGCGGAGATTTTCGAGCTGAGCTCGACGATTCTAGGCTGTTATCAGCCCCAATATGGAGCGGTGACCCGTGTCAGGCGAATAACGTGCGGCCATTGAGCGGTGATTGACATTTTTAACTCCAAACTGAGCCGTTGCTTGGTTTTGTTGATTGGATCAAGTGGCTGGGATAGAAACCAAGGCCTTATCTGTAGAGGAATGTAAAGAGGAAAGTATTATTTCTTTTTCTCTCTCTCTCTTCCTCGCTGCCCGAGTTCTGGAGCAGAAATCTTTGGCTGGTGCTAGGGTTGTTTACTGGAGAAGATCTTGAGGCCGAAAACAAGATCTGAAGCTATAATCACGAAGGGGAAAGTGAGGCGATCATTTCCATCCACGTAGAAACGCTGTGCCATGGCTCCAAAGAGAACGTCAAGGGTAACGATCTTTCTTCTTGGACATGTGAAGTTCTAATTTTGGTATATTCATGGATTTTACCCACGAAAAGTTGGAATGTTGAGGGATTTTTGTTGGGTTGACTCTTGAAATCCCCAAGTAGTCTTGCATATAGATCCAGAAATATGTAGTACGAAATAGGCATGTTGTGTGAAGCCCATCTGGACAGGTTGGTCTGGATTGGTGATGTTTTATTTTGTGCATTGGAGAAGACTTCGCGTTTAAACGAGTAGTTTGTGGAGTCGGTGGGTTGCGCCTGTGAAGTGGAGTAACATGAAGTACTGGAATGAGAATTCTAGGAAAATACCCTCGTAATTCTTGTGCTGTATGCTATGTAAAGACCAGTTTTCTGGCACTACAGGATGCTGCAGGGTTTGGGTTGAGTTTGGGTGCAGAAAGAGAGCTTCTGTTGAACCCGCCAAGTGATCGCGAGGAACGCTGGCACTAACTCCCCTTTTTGGATTATGAAGCCATTACTTGGTGGACAATATGGCTATTATGAGCTGCGAGCTCTTAAAAGGTTTCGTGCCAAACGAACAAGGGGATGCTGACCCGCGTCAGTCTAGTATTGAACTGGCAATTTGAGCAACATGCAAGGGCTGAACTGTATCCGCGTTATTGCTGTCTAACATGAGTGCCTAGGATGTTGGCGTTCGTCAGGTTCACATATTGAGAGTCTTAGGCCTGCGTGCCATTAAGACTAAAGTCTCAGGCTATAGGATGTGGAACATAATGCTCAAACTTTACCGTTAGGCTTTGGACACTTGAACGGTGGTGGGACTATGGTTTTCCAGTACACCATGAATGTGCCCTGAGTGCGCGGAGCGTCGGGCCGCATGGTCGACGTTTGTGATATATTGATTGTGCGTGAGTGCATATTGTGTTATATATCGGCTTGTGAAATGCTATTCCTGCAGGGAAGGAATACCACTGCCCCGGGAAAGGGGTAGGGTTGTTATAAATTGGTCAGCTGAATGCTGACCATTGCCTTGTTTGCCACCATCATGGTGGGCTGTCCTTGTGCAGGTGCTGGAAAGCCGAGCGGGAAATAGTTGGCTGAATCCCCTACTGTTGTTGCTGGCCCTCGAAGGCTGAGTGAAGAACTTTATTATTTTCATGTGTGGCCGGCCCGCTTGCTAATGTTTGTAATCCACACATGTGAAGCTTAACTGTAAGGACTTAAGGCCAAAATTTTTTGTATTTTGAGTACATTCCTTTGGGGTTATATATAAATGTGGTTGTTTATATATAGTTGACATTCGTGGCTGTTGAGTTCAATATTAACTTTAAATATTCCGCTAGTATGCTCTGAGTTAGGATGCAAGTATGTTTTCGTATTAACCTGTGACCTCACCGCCTGTTTGTGGCATATAGTATGGGGCACCGGCCGAACCATCTATTATATGTTATTTAGCGGATTGGGTCGTTACAATTTGGTATCAGCTTGTCTCGGTATTCCTCTTTCGAATTCATGGTTGAATTCTTTTGTGGGGGTGGCGAGCACGTGTAACTGCAACCCGCTTTGACATTAATGAACTCAAGAATGTCCACTAAGGAATGAAAATACACCTATTTGAGTAACCTGTGCGTTCCTATATTGTTGTTATTGCTTGCGCAAGGTCGCTAAAGTGTGTCTTGTTCACCTATAGGTGACTCGAAGTGGTGCTGGGCAGCCTGAGCCCCATTATTCTGATGAAAGTGCGACACCAGCTGAGGTGCCGACACCTCCTCCTTCTGCTGAAACAGTACGCATAGTTGCTAAGGCGCTGTTTGAAATGATTCATGCACATCCTACTGGGCAGGCAAAACCGACATTGGTGCTAGAACGGGTTGGTGTAAGGCCTGAACCTATTGAGGCTGTTGATCCTTGAGCAGGTTAACGACAGTTGAAGCAGTTTATGAGCTTCAATCCTCCTACGTTAACGGGTGTGGGATCCCCAACGCAAGCGGAGGATTGGTTGTCGCACGTTAAGTGAATATTGATGACGATAAGGACGGAGGAAGATCAGAAGGTCACCTTGGCCACCTTCTTGTTGGAAGGAGAGGCTTTGCAATGGTGGGACGAGATAGAGTTGCACCACTTAGCGGGCAGACAATTAACAGAAGTCTCGATCAAGGAGTTTTTGCGTCTTTTCTTGGAAAAGCACCTGCCAGCAGCACAACGCATCGTCATGGAAAATAAGTTCCAGCGTCTAACGCAAGGAGAAAGTAGTGTCGATACCTACTTGCATGAGTTTACATGGTTAGGACGCTATGCGGGGTCTATCTCCGCTCATGAACAACGTAAAACCAATAGGTTCTACGAAGGGTTGCGGGATAAGTTGAGATTCCTTCTCTCAAGTTCGGTGAACCCGGGTTTCAAGCGTTGGTGGATACGACTTGTGCATTGGAGAAGGATATGAAGCAGGTGCAAGGAAAAAGGGACTTGGCTGTGACAAAGTCCGAGTTCAAAGCACCCCATTTTGGAAAATCGAACTACCAAAGGAAATGGGGCAAGAGATCCAAATCTTCTGGACATGCTCCTTCTACAGTTGCGTCGGGGGCAACTTCGAGGCAAGAGTCTCGTACCTGCTATACATATGGTAGAGTGGGGCATATAGTCCATGACTGTCGGGTTGGTTCGCCAAAGGTGGAAAAGAAGACAGGAGCGTTTTATGCTGATAAGGGAAAGACAGTGGTGGAGTCCTCTGCATCCCATGCGCAACCCCGAGTATATAATCTTGGCCAGCAGGAGGCCATAAAGCAAAGTGACGTCGTCACAAGTACGATCTAAGATATAGATTGCTTACTTTTCATATTTCATACCTTGTGTGTAGCTTGTGTATGATGTGTTTGTCAAGGGCTTTGTCCTGATTCAGGACAATCCGGCGAGAGCACTCTTTGATACAGGTGCTTCACATTCATTTCTGTCTGAGGACTTCGTAGCATGAATCAGAGTCCCTAGTCATGTGACGACAGATAGTGTAAAGGTGTTGTTACCAAACAGATGTGTGATTCATGCGGATAGGACTTGTTACATGGAAGTACAAATAAGAAGTCGGGATTTATGCTTGAACACATCTGTGCTACCGATATCGGAATTTGATGTGATATTTGGTATAGACTGGCTCTCGGAGCAGCGTGCCTTTATTGATTGCAATTCAAAGGAGATCACACTAGGTCGGAATACCGAGCTTCAGACTAAGTTCGCTGGTATGCGAGGAGTGAGCGGGATCTTTACGTCTGCTCTCCAAGTCATCAATGCTATTCAGAAAGGCGTGGAGTTATTCTTCACGCTTATTCAGGCTGTTGAGCCAAAGGCCAGTGTGAGTGACGTTCTGATTGTATCGGAGTTTGCTGATATGTTTCCTAAAGATCTTACTGGGTTACCACCCTAGCGGGAGATCGACTTCACTATTGAGCTGGTGCTAGATGCGAAACCTGTGGCCCGCTCGCCATATCGGGTAGCGCCAAAGGAAATGGCAGAACTGAAAGTTCAGATGCAAGAGTTGCTGGAACAGGGATACATACAACCAAGTATGTCACCTTGGAGCACACCTGTTCTTTTTTTGAAAAAGAAGGACGGTAGTCTGCGATTGTGTATCGATTATCGCAAATTTAATAAGCTGACAGAGAAAAATAAGTATCCGATTCCACGGATAGATGACTTGTTTGATCAACTAGTGAGATCAACCGTCTATTCTAAACTGGACTTAAAATCTGGTTATTACCAGTTGAGGATTCGGGAAGGTGACATTCCCAAGACAACATTTGGAACACGCTACAGTCATTATGAGTTCACTGTAATGCCGTTTGGGTTATGTAATGTGCCATCGGTGTTCATGGATCTAATGCACCGAACCTTCTGAGAGTACTTGGACCTGTTTGTGATCGTCTTCATTGATGATATCTCGGTATACTCTCAATCTGAAGCTGACCATGCGAACCATTTATGGTTGGTGTTGCAAACCCTGCGGAGAAATAAGCTTTATGCCAAGTTCTCAAAGTGTGAGTTTTGGCTGTCGTCAGTGGCTTTTATTGGCCATGTGGTAAGTGGAGAGGGCATTGCAGTGGATCCATCAAAGATAAGAGCCATACGGGAGTGGCCAGTGTTATCTTCGGTGGCCGAAATCAGGAGTTTCCTTGGACTGCTAGGATACTACAGACATTTTGTAGAAAAATTCTCAAGGATCGCTTTGCCTCTTACCACATTAACGAGGAAGGATCAGAAGTTTATTTGGACGCTGGAGTGCGCGAGAGCTTTTGAAGAGCTAAAGAGTCGTTTGACCACGGCGCCTGTTTTAACATCATCATGTGGTACAGATGACTATGAGATTTATAGTGATGCATCAGGGAGCGGCTTAGGCTGCGTTCTTCTTCAGTTTGGAATGGTGATTGCTTATGACTCACTCCAGTTGAAAGTGCATGAGCGAAACTATCCCTTCCATGTCTTGGAGTTGACGGCGGTGATTTTTGCACTTAAACTGTGGCCTTACTATCTATATGGCGTAAAAGTGGATATATTTATGGACCATAAGAGCCTAAAGTACCTATTGGATCAGAAGGATCTCAATATACGACAACAAAGGTGGATGGAGTTCCTCAGGTACTACACCTTTGATAGTCACTACACTCCCGGGAAGGGAAACGTGGTCGCAGATGCCTTGAGTTGTTGGACTCTGTCAAGGGAAAATTGGTTGCAGATGCATGATGAGCGTCTGATTCAAGAGTTGGAAGCATTAGAGATTTCTTGTGTTGACAAGAATTCCACAGCAAATGCATGCTTGAACTGTACGGAGGTACAATATGACCTTGCGGACAGAATTCGGCGAGCAACAGAACTTGATGAAAGTCTGCAACGCTATGCAGTGGATGGGTCAAATGACCAGTTCTCCTGGGATGACGGCCTTTACCCTATTCGGCTTCCATCCATCGTCCCTTCGGAAAGAGGGTCGTTTGTGTGTCCCAAGTATGGGTAAGCTAAGAGAAGAATTGATGTATGAGGCTCACTTTACGAAATACTCAATTCACCCAGGGAGCACAAAGATGTACAAAGACATGAAAAAGCTGTTCTGGTGGCCAGGGTTAAAGTAAGACATTTCACATTATGTGGCTAAATGCCAAACATGTGCCTTGGTGAAAGCAGAATGCCAGAAGCCCGGAGGTTTCTTGAAGTCGCTACCTATTCCGGAATGGAAGTTTGATGATATTTCGAGTGATTTTGTGCATGGTTTGCCGAGATCTCAATACGGTAATTATTCAGTTTGGGTGATTGTAGACCAGTTGACTAAAGTGGCTCACTTCCTTCCAAACAAGAGGGACGATTCAGTGGACGTCTTGGCGAAACTTTATGTTGAGCAAATCGTACGATTTCATGGTGTTCCCCGTAGCATCGTAAGTGACCGTGATGGGCGATTCACATCGAATGATTGGAGGTTAATCCATCAGTTGTTGGGAACAAGATTTGAGCAACGAGAAGAGTGCTGAACTATATCGTGCATTATGTCACTCCAGGCTATATTTCCTAAAGTAAATGGCTTCCGTCGTTGGCATAATGAGATTCTTAGGCCACGTGCTGGAAAGACTAGAATGCTCAAGTATACCATCAAGTGTGGGACTGTGGATGGTGGTGGGACTAGAAAGTCCGGTGCACCGAGAATGTGCCATGAGTGCACGGGGCGTGTGGCCGATCGAGCCTGCATCTGTGGCGAATGGTGCTTAAGTGCGCGTTGTTATTTGCCAAAAGATATATATGCTGCTTCTTGCAGGGAATGATAACCGCCACCCCGAGTGAGGGGCGGGGTCCTTATAAATTGGTCAAATAATGCTGATCGTTACTTTGTTTGCCATGTTTTGGGTCGTGTTATGCAGGTGCTGGAGAGACAAGTGGAAAGTTACGGGCTGAAGTACCTTATGCTGCAATTGGCTGGCCCTCGAAGGACCAAAGGTGAACATTTACCGTTTCTCATGTTTGGCCGGCCTACGTGCCGATGTATGAAAAAACCTTTTGTAAAAGAAACAGTTGTAAGGCCTTAAGGCCATAAATTTTGTGTATTTTATAAAAACATTCCTCTGGTTTTGTATATTGGACTTTGTTGATACTGGATTTCAATTTAACCACTGTAACTTCCGCTAGAATGCTCTGAGTAAGGATTCATTTGGTCTTTTGATATTAACATTTAACTCTGTCGACTGTCTGTGGAATATTGCTTGGGGCCCCGGCCGGACCCTCAGTTATATTCTATGTGATAGATGGAGGTGTTATAATTAGAATAGAACTCTAGTACCGTTTTTAGTACCATAGATGGCTTTGACAGAACAACTGTAGGTCGACAACATCTATAAGTCATATGACCTTCTGAATATCTTATGGAGCATCTCAAAATCCATTCCCTATTACTTCACTGCCTTCATGCATATAGTATTCTATCTTTGGCTCCATTACAAAGAAGCTTTATTACTTAATGTGGTCATGAGAGACAGGTAGCACACGACGGGATTTAGGGCAAATGTTGGTATGTGTTTAATTTAAACCCTTTGGCACTTTATATATACATATTTATATATATTTATATATAAATGAGAATGTGAAGCACCATGTACATGGATAAATGATCAATTTCTAATCCAATGGCTGAGATTGAATTTGAGAAAATATGACTTAAGGATTCCGTCAGATAAGTATCGTTTTGTGCCTTAAGACAAACAAAACAATATAAATGATATGATTAAATCTTAAGTGTTTAATACATTTGACCTCTCTAAAGATCAAAACAACATTCACACCTCTAGTGTGTGAGTCATTAGAATCGTTTTGAGTTTCCTCTTCATGCAAGATCGGAGTCCTTACACCTATTTCTAATTTTAGGCCTAGAAATACTTTTTGTTGGCAATATTGTCCCCAATATTCTTGATTTGAAGAAGGCCTTATGATGATAATAAACATCTTGTATTTGATGTTCTCTCTAGTTTTGGTGTTACAGGTATAACTAAAGTGCATGACTAATGTATGATTAGACACTTGGTCACCTAAATATTATTTTGCACTTGTAATCCATCAAGTAGCAGAATTCATGTTGACCTCTGGGCTGATAATATATTAGATATGTCACTATTATTGGAAGAAGTCAACAAATGGCAGAAGAAATTAATGGCAAGATAAGAAATTGACTTATTATTTAATCAGGTTCATAAGTTAAAAAGTTCGACTGCATCGAGTGCAAAAGTTCGACTGGATTGAAGGAATCAAATTTATGACTAAGTAAAAAATTTGACTGCATCGAGTGCATAAGTTTGTCTGGATCGAAGGCATCAAATTTATGACTAGGTAAATTATCGACTGCATCGACTACATGAGTTTGACTATTTCAACTATAAGAGTTCGACTGCATCGACTGCATCAGAGATAGAATTCGACTGGATCGACTACAAACTGACAGAAGATTTTGAGCAGGATGAAGTGGCTAAGTGTTGGGACTTTCCTTATATAAGTCTTATAAGGTTTAAGGGCTATCCTTGAAGATTTCATGAGTGCTATTAGACTTAGTCTTTGACATCATGTCATGGTCACATAGACCAATTTATCCCCGCCTGACACGTGGTACCACATCTTTATCCTTGAATTTAGGCACAAATTATGCAAAATATTCACATAAGAATAAAATGCAGGATTTGATGCATAATTTAATGGTCGGCCAATAGAAATAAATATTCTCATTTATGAAAGAATAATTATTTATTCCAAAATCCTTCTTTAATCAGATTTTGATAGCCTTCATTTATTCCAAAGGAGGATTATTTCCTAAAGTACCTCTTAGTCGTTTGAAAGAGAATTTGCCAAGAATAAGTTTATTCTCAAAGTATTCCTTATACATAATTATATTTGAGCTGTTAGACTTTCTTAATACATCATTTTCCAAAGGAAAATCTATTTAGACGTTAGAGAATTCAACTTAACATATGTTTTTCCTCCGGAAGCCAAGTCAAGTATAAACTAAGGACTTAGAGATTTCAAGAGCAAGTTTTTTTAACTGAGTACTAGCCTTTGAAATTTTCTCAAGTATTCTATGAAAGTTCTGTGGCAGTGATCAAGCCTTCATGTATTTTCATCTTCAACCACTCCTGCATCATTTAGAGAAAAGTTCCTTCTTGATTTTATTTAGCAACATCTTTATTGAAGGACTCTTCTATGCCATAAGTTTTTCTGAACCAACTATGTTATTTTAAAGGAGATATTTCAAGTGCTGATCAAGATAAAGAAGAGGAAGCCTGCTGTGAGGGATTCTAGTAGAAGACTCAAACTTCAAAGTGTTGAGTCAAAACCTGTATTCTATAATCTCTGTAGGATTCCTTCTGAATCTGAGCTATAGGATCTTTGATCTGAGTGTAAGTCTCTATATGTGGAGATTATGACGGCTTGTGTTATAGCCTGAATTTTAGTGCTTGTGTTATAGCCTGAGTTATAGGGCTTGTGTTATAGATTAAGTTGTAAGGCTTAGTGCCAGTGTTGTAAGGCTTAGTGCTTGAGTGTGTAGGGCTCTTGTGTAGCCTGAGCTGTAGGATCTGGGGAAAGGTTTGAGGTAGTGAACATGTGTTCAAGAGTTGTAATATCTGATGATCTGTGGAAAGGGTAGAGAGGTTTGGCCAAAGCTAGCTCTCTGCTAGATAGGTGAAGGGGGAAGTGGATTTACCCATTCTTGGGGAACCACGATAAATATCTCTATGATGTGGCTTATCTATGTAATTTACTATTCTTCTATGCTAATTGAAAAAAAAAATTAATCAATAAACTTAGTAAATCACCTATTTACCCCCCTCCTCTAGGTGAGTAGAAACCCTTGACTTTCAAGTGGTATTAGAGCGAGATTGTTCAAAAAGGCCTAACTGCTGAAAAAGGTTCTAAAAGGGTTGGATAAAAGCTACAACACTATGGGTCTTGGGGAAAAAACCAAGGAGCTTAGCTTCATGAAACTTCCCATACGTAGGAAAGAGAATTTTGGAATCTGGAAGCAAAGAGTCAAACTCTTCATGAAAGCATCTGATCTGAGAATCTATGTGACTGTTCAAGAGGGACACTATATCCCAATGAATGTCTCTCCTCTGGATACAAATATGATAATTCCTATGAAACTCTCAGAAATGAATAAAGATGAAGTCATTCTGGCTACAATGGATAAGAGAGACAAAAAAATCATTGTTAGTGCAAATGATGATTCCACATTCCAGAATCTCCTCCATTGCCATATAACCAAAGAAATATAAGACATATTGATAATCTACATGGAAGGAACTGAAGAAATTAGGGATGACAAAAAATCCCCCCTCAATCAATAGTATGAGGCATTCAGATAAGGAAAGAAAGATAGTATCATTGAATGCTATATGAAATTCTTTAGGATTTTGAATGACCTAAGAAACTATGGAAGGGATTTCACAAACTATGAACTGAATGATAAATTTCTCAGATCCCTACACAAGGAATGAGATGTCAAAATTGTTAACATCAGAGAAATGGGAAACTAAGAATATTGAGCCCCAAAATCTATTTGGAAAGCTACTATCCCATGATCTTCACCTCAACACCAGAAAAGATGAAGAAGGGCACATCAAGGTGAAATCCATGGCCCTGAAAGCTGAAAGATACAATAGAGGAATGGAAAAGGCCTTGCCTTCCCCAAGTAAGATAGTAGTGTTAGAAGAATCTGAACCAAGCACCTATGGAGAAGAAATTTCTGATTAAGATCTGACCTTGTTCACAAGGCAATTTAAGATTATAGTAAGGAGGAAGAACTGGAACAATTCCAAACCATCCTCCTCTTCAAACTCCAAAAGGCACAATCATCAATCTGATAAGAACAAAAAAGACCCCAAAAAGACAAGTAGGTCTCTAAGCAGAGCAAACAACTTAATACTGGCATTATTTGTTATTGTTATAATAGGCCTGGGCATGTTATAGTGGACTGTCCATTCAAGAGAAAAGAGAAGAAAATAAACAAGGAGGACATGTACCAGAAAGGCAAGAGATTTAAAAAGAGCCTCTTAGCCAAAATGGAAAGAAGCTAGAGTGAAAGTGACACCAGCTATTCTAAATTAGAAGAGGAAGAAGCCTATGTAGGAATGATTGCATCATCTGAAAATACAACACCTACTGTACACCATATAGGAATCAGGGTCCACTATCATCCTTAGATAGTGATGATGAAGAAGAGGAAAATTACTATGGACTGATGGCTCACGATGACACACATCCTGATAAGGTACACATTAAAACTATCTTGTCTGTTTAAGATTATGAAACTGGTATGTAGTTAGAGGCCACCTCATCTTCTGGAAATGAGGAGGACTACGAACCAAAGAATTCATTTGATGAGATTATGGAGAAGTATGGGCCCCTCCTAGATGCCTTGGGAAAGAGCACAAAGCATGCTAAAAAGCAAGATGAAAAGCTTAAACTCCTCAGACCTCTAAGGGGTTAGCTTGAGAGGAAGATGGATAAGTTCCATCAAATGAATATAAAGATCATTGAGCTCCAGGTAATCATTGATGAGCATGCTGAGCGTCACCTTCAGAAATAAAGGATCATTAAGAAGCTTGACAATGATCTCATCAATGAGATAGGCCTAGCGGTAAATTACTCCAAGCCTCAGACTGTTCTCCCTAAAATAGACACCTTCTCTACACCATACAAAAATGGTGTAGGATATAAGAAGTGTAATAGAAGGAGAACCAAAGCTAAAGGGAAAGCACCCTTGTAACCCATAAATTTCAAAAAGGTTCTCTTAGCCTCAAACAGCTATAACCTGGAAAGTGTCAATGGAAACTTGAAAAATGAATGTTCCACTAGTAGAACCAAAGATGTGCACTGTGTAAAGAGTGCTCTCAAAACAACTCATGAGGAAGTCGTGATGAAGGATCATGGCCACTTTGTGTTTGGTGTTAACGCAAATACCAAAGGTAAGGGGAGTTGTCTTGTAAGAAGAGGTACTAGGAAGGGAAAGGCTGTGTTTGTGAATGTTAAGTCACCACCAACATAATACTACAAGCACTAACATTTAATCTCCTGCAAAAACTCCTCTGATCCAGAGAGGACCCATCTTACTCCTGCTATGAGCTCCAAGAGAAGGTATAATAGATTTGAGTGCTGGTGTAGTGAAAAGGTTGGACATTTTTCTATAGAATGTTGGTTCAACCCAACTATCCAAAAAACATTCTCCAACAGACCAGCCCCCAGATCTGAACAATTCCACAATGCACCTTAGCAAGGTCTAAAGCAAAGGCAAGGAGCAAATACTAACAAGTATCTAGAATACAATAAGATTTGGGTACCTAAGAAAAGGTAATCTCTTTTGTATGGATGTCTAAAGGCCAATAAAACTCCTATCTAGTGTTTGTAAAGTGGATGTTCATGGCACATGACTAGAACTAGAATCCTTCTGACAGATTATTATCTAGTTGAGGATGAACCTAATGTCATCTTTAGAGGTTAGAACAGAGTGAAGACCAAAGGTTATAAAAGATCTTAAATGGCATAGTCACCATCTCAAGGGTAGATTATGTTGAAGGATTGTAACCTAATCTAATAATCATAAGTCAAATATGTGACCTTGGCTATGACATTAATTTTCACAAGGATGCATGTCTAATTAAGAAGTCTGAAGAGATAATTTTGACTAGCACTAGGAGTCAAAACATGTATTACTTAAATTTTCTTTCTAATAATTCTGAATATTCTATATATCTTATGTCTGAGAATAAAGCTTCACTCAGTGTGCAATGGCACAAGAGATTGACTCAGCTCAACTATAAGACTATCAATAAGCAGATCTCAAAAAACCTAGTTAGAGCTGGCCCAAAGTGGAGGTGTGTCCAAGAAAGTCCTTGTTAGGTATTCCAAAAGGGCAAGAAAATAAGGGGAACATTCAAGCCCATTGGCGTTTAGGACTCCACAAGGTGCTTATACTTAATGCACATGGACTTGTTTGGTCCTATGCTAATTCACCGCTTAGGAGGAAAGGTCTATACCTTAGTGATTGTTGATGTTAATCAAGGTTCACTTGGGTGTTCTTTCTCAAACAAAAGTTAGATACCCTAGAAATTTTCACTAATTTTGTCAAACGAATTCAGAATGAAATGGGCATCCCTGTAGCAAAGATCATGAGTGATCATGTGATAGAATTTCAATTTATTACAATGACCATATTCTGTGAAAAACGAGGTATCTTTCAAGAATTTTTACTCTACCTTACTGCCAGCAGACCAGACATTATGTTCTCCACATGTGTTTGAGCTAGTTACCAAGTGAAACCCTAAGGAATCTCACCACTCCTCTGTCAAGAGGATTTTAAGAGACCTTTAGGGTACACCCAATCTTGGCTTATGGTACCTTAGGAGTAATGACTTTGAACTAACAGAGTTCTCAGATGCAGACTTTGTATGATGCAAGGAATACAGGAAGAGCACTTTAAGAACATGCTAGTGTCTTGGAAGGAGACTTATTTCCTGGAGCAATAAAAAGAAGATAAGTGTGGCAATTTCAACAGTATAGTCTGAATGCATCTAAGATGGAAGTTGTTGTGCTTAGTTGTTATGGATACAACATCAGCTTCAAGATTATAACATCAAGCTAAATACAACACCTTTATTTTGTCACTCCTCTAGTGCAATCTCAATTACTAAAAATCCTATAACACACAGTAGGACAAAACACTATAAGATAAGCTATCGCTTCTTCAGAGAGTATGTGGAAAAAGAGGAGATCTACATTAAGTTTGTCCCAACTGACAAACAAGTAGCAGACATCTTTACCTAGCCTCTAGATGAAGAGAAGTTCAATTATTTCAAGATTGAACAATGCATGTTAAACCTTGAATAAAAACTTGCCTAGCCTATTCACTAGATGGGGAAATTCATATCTCCTCTTAGTGGGTTGCAAAGAGCAATTTTTTTTCTTATTACATTTATTACTGTTGCTAACCAAGAAATCCACGATCCTCTCCGAGGTTAGCTCGGTAGTCACAGACTACTCCATCTCGTCTTGGGGGTTCGCGGCCAGCTTTTCAACAAGCCGTGTGGACTAGTTTTCAAACCGCACTATCGCCCGACAAGAGCGATATCGCCGGGTGATATCTCTTCTTGGGTTGATTACCTATTCTATCCGCATAAACAGCATGGTAGCAGCATACTCTGTAGGGGGCGCGGGATATTTTCTTAGGCCGCTCCAGTAGGTCCCATGGCTAGGTAGTCAAACTGCGCTATCACCTGGCAATAACGGTTAATGCCAGGCGATAGCCCCTGGTCTCCGACAGGTGCGACCAGCAAGTCAACACGCCTCAGTGCACCTAGAAGAGGGCGGACACCTACTCTGTCCACCCAACAGGGATGACCTGCTCCAGTCCGCCCAATATGGGAGACCTGCCTCCTCAGCCCACCTAGTAGGTGCGACCTACCTTCACAGTCCACCGCATAGGAGGTGACCTAGCACATAGACCCATTCTGCACTCTGACCATTTTTAGTGAAGTCATCAAGACCAGTTCTGGAAGCTTATTCCTCGATCCAATACATAGGCCCCAATACCTCTCATTTAGGGAGGAGGACCTTGGGGTCAACCATCGTATCAAGCCCTGCGAATACAATTTCTTGTCTGCCAGCCTGAATCAGTGACCTACCCATCAACTCGGGCGGACTCCGGAGATTGCCCGTGATAATACGTTTTGTAGTTCAAACTACTAGGGTTATTACATGTTTTTATTACGTAAATCATGTTTTTTGAAGTTTTATTTTGACCTCATTTTGTATATATTTTAATACCACTAATGTTTTCTTTTTTTTCCTTGTAGGTTTGCAGGTTTCAGCAAATTCATCGACCTCTGCAATTTCGTCGACCTTCAGTCTTCAGTTCTACGTTCGACGAACGTCTTCAAGTTCATCGACCTCTCGCTTAGCAAAATTCGTCGACCTCACCTTCTCTCCTCAGAGTTCATCGACCTCATTTTTTGCGTTCGACGAACGGTTATTTCCGCCATTTCGTCGAGCTCAGCCTTCATTTCTACGTTTGATGAACTCCTCAAAAGTCGTCGAGCTCAACCTTCAGTTCGACATTCGTCGACCTCCCATCCACCTTCTCTTTTCTTCGTTCGTCGAGCTCTCCCTCCTTCTCCTCTGAGTTCGTCGACCTCGCCTTCTCTTCTCTCCCAATTCATCAAGCTTACCTGCTTCCAGAGGACAAGTCCCGCTTTCTCACAAAAGCCTGCTGCCGCCATTAATGCATGTCACCCATACCTAGACAATCATCATTTCCCGCCAGAAGTCGTACTAGGGTCAACTCCCATGCATGGCTAAAGGAATTTCCTGCTCCTTGAAATTCTATAAATAGATCCCCAGCCCTTGAGAAAAAATATTGAATTTTGGGAGAGGGGAAGTGCTGCCATTTTCAGTTCTCCCTTACTGTTCTTCCTCTCTCCTGTTTTGATTTCAGTTTTTCTTAGTTTAGTTTCTGTATTTTCTATTTTTGTAATAGTTCTTCAAATTTCTTCAGTAATTTATCTTTTAGTGTTAGCTTAGTTTCTCATTTTCCTGCAAGTGTAATAGCCTTTGTTTTCCAAGTTGTAAGCTCTCTTTTGAATTAATATAAAGTCTGGTTGATTTTTCTTGTCTCTATTTTGTTTCCATGAACTCCTACTCATCTCTCCTCCTCCACTTCACCATGAGTAACTAATCCCCCTTGTACTCGATCTTGATGATTCGAGGTTCGAGTTGATTAAGTTATGATACACTAGTTTGCTTTTTCTTTGTAAGGTTTAGACCTTGATTTACTCTTGAATAATCGTGTTTGGAGTTATATCATCGATATATTATTTCCATGTTTGTTTCCACTCTTAGCTAGCTGAGAGGCTCGTAGTTTGGAGTGAACACTCAAGATAAAAAGAGTTGCACGCACCCCTAGAGAGAGGCAGACGTTAAATCTCCCGGATTGGAGTGAAATCCAATAGCGGGGTTCACAGCATAAAGCGAGCTTTAGGCCTCCGATTTGGACGAGAGTTCGGTCGGACCTTCCTAAACACAGGTGGGCACAAATTCGAGAGAAGCGTGTTCATTCTTAAGGACCTCCACGGTCCTTTGCCTTATTAAGTTAGGGTTCATTATCACATTTTAAATCAACTTTTGCCGAGTTGATTCTCGATCGAGTGCTTTTCTTTATCATCATTTCAACCCCTTGTTGTAATAGTTTTTAGTAGCTCTTTATTTATCTGCAAGTAGTTATCTTTTTAGCGCAAATATTTCCTTTCTTAATCGTAATTAGTTTTCTTTTAACACACCATAAAACAATCCTTCGATAAGAAAATAGTCTTCGTGTGAGTAAGATTACTCAACGGTTCCCGGATTTTAATACGACACTTGTGTCCCCTAGCTACAATTCAATAGGTATACTTGCCTAGTTTGATTTCTAGTTCATTTTTATTCTCTTTGCGAATATTCTGTCCACCAAGTTTTTGGCGTCGTTGTCGGGGAACAACTTTTTTTGATAATTTGAAAACACGAACCTATTACTTTTATCACTTCTCTTTCTCACCCTCTTTATTAAAATTAAAAAATTCAAAAAAATATTAACGCTCTTAATAGAAACCCACATCACAATTTTGCTACACCACCTAACTCTTTCGAAAAGGGCAATGTGGCTTAAATACCACTATCTTCTCTAGTACCTTGCGAACCCTTTATTGGGTAGTCTTTGGGAAGTTCGAGAGTTAAAACATAAAGAAAATCTATTTCAAAAAAAAGTAACTCTCTTTTTCTAGTTTATTTTCTCTTTCTTCATCTTCTTTTCTACTATTGCATGACCCGCAGATATCCGTCGGATATTTTGGATTTGGACAACGAAATTGAGCATACTCTTCGGAGAAGATCGCGATTTCAAGGTCCTACTCTCCAACTGCCGATTGAGTATTCCGAGTCTATTTCTACTACAAGAATGGAAGAGCTTATCATAGAGGAAGCCTTGCATAGGCCTATGTCCTATTATGCATGGCCGAATCTAGAGGGTACAGAATTAAGCATAGTTTGCCCTGCTATAGCTTATAATAATTTTGAACTTAAGCCTAGGATAATTCAAATGGTGCAGCAAAATGTGCTATATGACGGACTTCAAGATGAAGATCAGAACGCGAATATAGCTATCTTTCATGAGATTTGTGACACCTTTATAATATGTTGGGTCTGGCGTTACTTCACTTGACCCATGGCGCTTTGCTACTTATTTATGAAATTAAGTAGCGCCCTCTCCAAAAGTCCGGGCTTTTGGTGCAGTTGGGTATTCGCTTGATTCTTCAATTGGTATCAGAGGAGGTCACGGGTTCAAGACCGGGGGGGGGGGGGGGGGCGCTATTAAATCCTGATTTTTCCCTTCTACCTGTGTGGGTCCAGCGGGTCAGGCAAACCGTGGACATGTGGTAACCCCACCTCTGAGCCATGTGGGCCATGTGGTAACCCCACCTCTGAGCCGACGGGTTGTGCTGGACGCCGTGGGGGGATTGTTGGGTCCGGCGTTCCTTCACTTGACCCGTGGCGCTTTGCTACTTATTTAAGAAATTAAGTAGCGCCCTCTTCAACAGTCCGGGCTTTTGGGGCAATTGGGTATGCACTTGATCCTTCATAATCAATGGTGTTACAAATGATGCTATTTGTTGGAATACCCTATTACTATTTGGATCAGGATGACTATATTTCTATAGGGATTTTGTGTTGTGACCTCCTTGTTGTTATAAAGGTCACATAGGCTAGTTAGAGTAATCTTCAGCTCGACGCGTAGTCGACTTCAGCTCGACGCAGAGTCGATCTCAGCTCGACGTAGAGTCGACCTCAGCTCGACGCAGAGTCGACCTCAGCTCGACGTAGAGTCGACCTCAGCTTGACGTAGAGTCGACCTCAGCTCGACGTGGAGTCGACCTCAGCTCGACGTTCCGTCGAACCCAGTTCTTCTTACAGAAAACACTCTCTGGCCGACGTGTGTCGTGCTCAGATCGACGTTTTACTGTGAGCTCGACGTTTTCCAGACTTCTGTCAGTTTTGAATAGGAATTCAAATTCCTTCTGTCAGACAATTAATGCTGAAGATTTATTGGCCGTTACAGCATATCTGGTGCATGGCTCAAGGAATTTTCTAAGGAATGTCTGCCTGACATTTCCTTTGAGGCATGGACATTTAAGGAAAGCATTTAATGCTGACTGCCAACGGCTATCAAAGAAAAAGGAAGAAGAAGACTCAGATATATTATTCATTCAGCTAGACAGAGATACATAGAAAAAACAATACAAGACTTCAGCTCTCTCTCTCTGTGATATTGTTTTGAAAGCTCACTCACAGGAATTCTGATTGCTTCAGACACAACCATCCAACTTTCTTGGATCATCCCTTGCTGGAGCAAATCAGATCTTTGAAGACCTGTCACCCTTGTGCAGAGCTCTCCTTCCTGAACTACATCTTGATCTCAGGGGGAGCTTTGACAACATCTACAGATCCACTTTGCTTCTCTCCACTTATTGATAGAGAAGACAACATCACCCCTTTTTCTTTTTCTTTCTGTACAGGGTTTTAACTCCCTTCAAAAGTTACCTTTGGTTTTGCTGAAACCTGGTCAAAATCAGCCCCTTTGGTTTGTGAGAACCTGGTCAAAAACTCTCTGGTGCTCAAGACACCTGATCAACTCCTCTTGAAGTGGATTCCTATCAAGGGTGATAGAAGAGTGGACTACCCAGGATTTTGGGGAACCACTATAGCTCCTTGTGTCGTCTGGATTGCTTGTTTCTTTGTGTTTTGCTTTGTGCTGTGAATTTCTTTTTACTCTGATTATTTGCTATAGCACCATACACTAAGTAAATCTAAACTTTCTCTCCACTCAAGTTTTTATTTGCAAAACTATTTTAAATAACTCTATTCACCCCCCCTCTAGAGTTAGGATTGATCTTATCCTGCACTTTCAATTGGTATCAGAGGGAGGTTGATCATTCATACAGGCTAACACCTGGATCAAAAGATCCCTGATAAGATCATTTCTCTCAAAAGGGTTATTTCTTTTAGTTTTACTTATCTTTAAAACTCATGGCACAAAACAAGGACTTTGCTAGCACCAGACCTCCTATGTGCAATCTCTCTAAGTTTGCACTATGGAAAGCAAGGATTAAACTTTACATGAATTCATTTGATGAGGACATCTTTAATTCTGTGTTGACAGATTGTCCAAGGCCTCCCACAGGAACAAGTACATCAGCTATTCCTCCTCCTTCAGGAACTGATGCTGACATAAAGAAGTGGAAGGCAGCAGATGCTAAAGCCATGAACATCTTGGCTCAAACCATGTCAGATGACATTTTCCAGAAAGTAGCTGAATGCAATACTGCCAAAGAGATCTGGGAAAAACTTTCAGAAATTGTATCAGGTTCTGCAGATGAAAGAAAGAATAGGAGATCCTACCTCATCACCCAGTATGAGAACTTCAAAAAGGCAGAGTCTGAGTCAGTTGCTGACATGTACAACAGACTGAGCCTAATCATTAGTGAGCTTAGATCACTAGAAAAGGACATATCTCTCACTGAGATAAATGACAAGATACTGACTTGTTTCCCTAGCTCTTGGGACTCAAGAATCTGGTCAATTAAAGATGGAATGAATGTATGTGAGTTATCCACAGAAGCTCTTCTAGGAAAGCTCAAGAGTTATGAGCAATTCATGAAGAAGAGAGAAGAAGAGCAGAAGATATCCACACCAACTGAAAAGGTTGAGAAAACCATTGCCTTCAAGGCACAGGAAGAACAACCTAAAGAAAAGGTGTTGGGAGATGAAGAGCTTATGAGCCTACTTGTCAAAAGGTTCAATAAGCTGAATAAAAAGAACTTCAGAAGATGGTCATCCAAAGACAAAGACAAGCCAAGGTATGACAGATCTACTAATAAAGATATTATCTGTTTTGGCTGCAGGAAACCAGGACACATTGTCCCCAACTGTCCAGAAAATCAAGATAAGGACAGAAGGGACAAGAAGGAAAGAAAAGATAAAAGGAAGGATAAGGAGTCAAGGAAGCACCATGACAAGCCTTCCTCCAGCAACAGCAAGCACACCAGAAAAGGATTTATGGCTAAATCCTGGAGTGACTCAGATGAGTCTGATTCATCATCCAGCTTTAGTGATGATGAGGATGATGCAGAAGAAAAAGGATTCTGCATGATGGCCATCAATGCATCTCAAAAGAATACTGATTCAGAGCTTGATGCTGACTACCTGTCTGATCAGGAACTTACTAAGGATCAGGTAATAGATTCATTTGATTTTAATTCTGATGAATTTAAATCTGAATTCAAATCTATGTGCATTGACTTGATTGAATCTCAAAAGTAAATTATAACTCTTAGAGAACAATTGAGTGAATGCAAATCCATTAACTCAGATAATCTTAGACTCTTAGAAGAGTTGAAGCAATGTGGGGAGGAGATAGCTTCACTGAAAGGTGAACTATCTAAGGCCAAACAATTTGAAGAAACCATTAATGGGAGAAGTATCAAATTAATGGACATCACAAGTACAGTGAACTCAAGATTGAATGGTACACTGGGCTTGGGTGCTTCATCCAGCCAACCCATAGTGCTGACAACTCCAATCAAATTTACCAGTGACAAAGGTAAAGGAGTCTTGATAGTGGCTAGGAAGAATGCTGACTTAACCCAGGAAACTGGACAAAAAGCGTCGAACGAAGCTCGACGCACGTCGACCAGAGCTCGACGTAATCGCAAGAAAACGTCGAACTCAGGTCGACGCCTTCTACCCTCTGAACAAAGCAAGACTTCGCCGTCGAATGGAGATCGACGCACTCACCTGAGTCCGTCGACCGAAGCTCGACGTGCGTCGAGCCGAGTTCAGAGCAAAACTCAGTTCTCAAGGGTTAATTCAAAATTCAATTCCAGCTCCACATCTCATCACTTTAACCCTTATGCTGAATGGATCATACCTCCTAGGAGATATCATCCTGTAGGCTATAAGAGTCAACCTGAGATGTCTTTTATTTCAGAATTTAGAGGATATCAAAAAGGGCCCAAGGTAAACTGGGTCAAAAACAATTGATTTGTTGTATGTGCAGATAAAGACCTATCCAATTGAGAACCAGTAGTGGTACTTGGATAGTGGGTGCTCAAAGCACATGACTGGCAACAAGGAGAACCTTGTGTCCTTCAAAGCCAAACATGGACCCAAAGTAATCTTTGGAGATTCAAACTTTGGACAAACAAAAGGCTATGGCCAAGTCAAGATAGGGTCAATCACATTTAAGAAAGTGGCCTATGTGGAAGGACTAAAGCACAACTTAATCAGCATCAGCCGGCTATGTGATGCTGGTTATCAGGTTTGGTTTACCAACTCAGCATGCAATATTGCATTAAATAACAACATTGTTTTAATTGGTAATAGACAAGATAACATATACCTAGTTGATTTCAATTCATCTAAAGTAGATATATGTTTATTTAACTCCCTTAGTAAACCTAATGAACTATGACATAAAAGATTAGGTCATGTGAACCTTAGAACCATTGCTAAGTTATCCAAAGACAACCTTGTTAGAGGACTACCTTCTGGTCCCTACAAGAAGGAAGGACTTTGCAAGGCCTGTCAGTTAGGCAAGCAAACTAAAAACAGTTTCAAGTCACTTAATAAGAGTGACTCACCTAGAATTTTGTACTTATTGCACATGGACCTTTTTGGACCAATTAATGTACAAAGTCTAGGAGGGAAATCTTATGCTTTAGTAGTTGTAGATGACTTCTCAAGATTCACTTGGGTGTTCTTTCTGAGAAAGAAGTCTGATAACTTCAAGATTTTGACAGATTTTCTCAAAGGCATACAGATTGAGTTCAATACTCACATTGCCCTGATCAGAAGTGATCATGGGACAGAGTTTGATTCTCTTCTTATGCTAGAGTTCTGCCAGAAGGAAGGTATCAGGCACACTTTCTCAGCTCCAAGAACTCCTCAACAAAATGGGGTAGTTGAAAGGAAAAATAGAACCCTTATTGAATCTGCCACAGCATTGTTGACAGATGCTCACCTTCCTCTAATCTTTTAGGCAGAGGCTGTGAACACCTCCAACTATGTTTTGAATAGAAGCTTGATACATAAACTAAAGGGTAAGACTCCCTATGAGTTACTCAAAGGGAAGAAACCTAAAGTAAATTACTTCAAAATTTTTGGTTGCATTTGTTTCATTCACAATAATGACAAGAAATACCTAGCTAAATTTGAAGCCAAAGCTGATGAAGGAGTGTTTCTGGGATACTCCATGACTAGCAAGGCTTAAAGGGTTTTTAACAAGTGCTCTAATAAAATTGAAGAATCCATGTATGTTACATTTGATGAAACTAATATGTCTTATAAGGAGAAGGAGACTTCTACCATAAGCAATTTGCAGGAACATTCATTCTCAGAAAATCTGAAGCAGCTTACCATCACAAAAAAAGATTCATTACCTTCAACAATTCAACAAGACACTGAACTTAGTGACAATGAAGAGGAATCTCAGGTTCTGGAAAGTTCAAAAGGCCAACAAAGTGAAGAACCAGTTGTTGTTCCACAAGAGGAAACAACAACACAGGTTGGTGCATCATCAACACCCCTTGTTGACTTTGCAACAACAAGAGATCACCCAATGTCTCAAGTAATTGGAGATATCTCAGTAGGTGTGCAAACAAGGAATCAAGTTAATCAAAATATTATGCACAGTTGCTTTCTTTCTCAAATTGAGCCTCAAACCATACAAGATGCAGAGCAAGATCCAAACTGGATCATTGCAATGCAAGAAGAGTTGAATCAATTTGAAAGGAATAAAGTTTGGGAATTAGTACCAAGACCAAGGAACCAACAAATTGTTAGAACCAAATGGGTATTCAGGAACAAGTTGGATGATCAAGGAATAATTGTGAGAAACAAGGCAAGACTTGTTGCACAAGGATATTGCCAAGAAGAAGGAATTGATTATGACCAAACCTTTGCACCAGTTGCAAGGTTGGAGGCCATAAGAATCTTTCTTGCATATGCAGCTCACAAGAGATTCAAGGTATATCAGATGGATGTCAAGAGTGCTTTTCTCAATGGAGACATCAAGGAAGAAGTTTATGTAAAGCAACCTCCAGGTTTTATCTCTCCAACCTTTCCTGATCATGTTTTTAAACTGCATAAAGCTTTATATGGTCTCAAGCAAGCCCCTAGAGCATGGTATGAGACCTTAGCTTGTTTTTTGTTGGAGAATGATTTTAAAAGGGGTAGAGTAGACAAAACTCTCTTTGTTAGAACCCATAGGTCCCATACCCTACTAGTACAAGTTTATGTAGACGATATCATATTTGGGTCTATTGATTCAAACTTATGCAAAAAGTTCTCACAACTTATGCACTCAAAGTTTGAAATGAGTAGCATGGGTGAGCTTGCTTTCTTTCTAGGATTGCAAGTTAAAAAACATGTGGATGGCATTTTCATTTCTCAAACCAAGTATGCAAGAGAACTGGTTAAGAAATTTGGAATGTCTGAAGCATCCTCTATGAAAACACCTATGCCTACAAATGCTGTCTTAGATGCTGATGAATCTGGAAAACCAGTTGATCAGACAAGCTATAGAGCAATCATTGGCTCATTACTTTATCTAACAGCTACTAGACCAGATATAATGTTTGCCACATGCATTTGTGCTAGATTCCAAGTAAGCCCTAGAGAGTCCCACCTCACATTAGTTAAGAGGATTCTTAGGTATGTAAAAAGTTGTCCTAATCTAGGTCTCTGGTATCCACATGACTCAGGATTTGATCTAACTGGATTTTCAGATTCTGATTATGCTGGATGTAGAGTAGACAGGAAAAGCACTAGTGGAACTTGTCAATTCCTTGGTGATAGACTTGTCTCCTGGTTCTGTAAGAAACAAACTTCTGTGTCCACATCAACTGCTGAAGCTGAATACATGGCTGCAGGCAGTTGTTGTTCACAGATTTTGTGGATTCAAAACCAGCTCCTAGACTATGGCTACAACTTAGAGATGTCTAAAATCTTTTGTGATAATACCAGTGCAATATCAATTGCTCAAAATCCAGTTCTCCATAGTAGGACCAAGCACATAGAGATCAGACATCACTTCTTAAGGGATAATGTAGAAAAGAAGAAAATTGCACTAGAATACATTTCCACTGAACTACAAAGAGGAGATATTTTCACCAAGCCCTTGGATGAAAAGAAGCACTTCTTCTTCCTCAATCAGTTGGGAATGCTAGATGGAGACAGCATAAATTAAAACTCCAAGATTTTGAAACCCATAATTAACAGGAATAAGAAAAATTTCATTTCAAAATTTCCCTGTCTGAGTGGTTTTTCTGAGCTCTGAACTAAGCTCGACGCTGCGTCGAACGGAGATCGACGGTCCGTCGCCCTCAAAAGCGTCGAACGTCGAACTCAACTTCTAGCGTCGAACTAAGTTCACAGCTCCCTGGCTTCTTGAGTTTCTCTCTCTCCGGTCGACGTCTTCGTTCAACGTCGACCTGAGCTCGACGTATAGCATCAGCCCAAGCGTCGAACGTCGACCTAAGCTGCACGCTGTTGAGTCGTTTCAGTTCTCCTAGAGCCTTAGAGCGTCGAACTGAGCTCGACATTCTTTCCATTTCTGCGTCGAACCCTAAGTATAAAATCATTTTTCTCCGTCGTTCGCAGTTGCGCTTTCATATTTTCTGCTCAAGCTTTCTCCCTCCAAATACTTTACTCTTGATCTTGGAAGGTATTTTTTTTTGTAGGAAAATGGCAATCACTGCAGGTGCTTTGGCGGCCATGAAGTTCGATTCAGGCTTCGACATCGACTTCGACTCATTTGATGGATCACCACAGTACTTTCTGGATATTCTGGAAATTTTCAAGGAGCAGCACCTGGTCAACTTTATGATAACCAGGATCCCTCTTCTAGAGTCGGAAATCAAAGAATGGACTCTTACAGCAGTTAACTCAGATAACAATACATTGACCGGGAAAATTTCAGGGAATGAGGTAGCCATCTCACCTCAAATCATCTCAGAAGTTTTCAGTTTTGCTGCTGGAGATGATGGAATAGAACTCTCTGTGGAAGAGTATGCTTTGATGCTGGACAGGATGGGGCATACTGCTGGTAACCCCTCTAAACTCCTAAAAGTTAACCTAGCTATTGAGTATAGGTTGTTAGCAGACATCACAGGCAAAGTAATCTGTGCAAAGAGGACTGCACATGATGCCATTACTAGGCATCAGTTTTGCCTTATGGCTGCAATCTTGGATAAGAAACATCCCAACTGGGGATTGATTGTTTTTGAAATGATTAAGATGAAATTGGATAAGAACTCTGTCCACTTTGGAAGGGTTCTTGGGTTGATTCTGAACCACTGCTGCCCCCAGCTGCTTGTGTCCTCAAAGAAGCACATCAATGCTTCCAAGAGGCTCACTTGTGCACTGATTGGCAAGTGGGACAGAAAAATTGTGAATCCCAGGGCAGCAGCAGCAATGAGGACTTCTGCAGACACCAGGACTGTAGAGGTCACTCTCCCTCAGTCCACTGGTCCAGAAGCAGGGATTTTGCCATCTCCCTCCCTCTCCCTCCCATCCACCTTCATCCCCTCAACCACAATCCTCTCATCCACTCAACCCATACCTTCATCCATCTCTACCATTGCATCCTCCCTTCCACCACACACAACTTTCCTTCCCATAAGCTTGGATTCCTCATCTCATGAGGACCTCTTCTCCTTTGACATTCATGAAGACTCCTTCATGGATGCCTCTACCTCCTCTCCTCATGACTTCCACCATTCATCAACTTTTTCAGAACTACTCTTTTCCTCCATCCATGAACCAGTTACCCCTCCCTTGTCTGCACCACCCACAACATCTTCTACATTTACATTTTCTGCTACTCCCTCTACCTCTACTCAAGTCCCACTTGAGCAAGTAACTCTCCTGCCCTTGGCCAATCAGATTTTTGACCTTTTGGCCCCTAGGCTCTCCTCCCTCTTGGATGCCAAGCTGAATCCTCTCCTCCTTTCCCTAAGAACTCTCTCTGCCTTTGTCTCCTCCCTCTCCTCTCATCTGGCATACCCTTCTTCTGGGGGCCTAGAGTCAGCTGCTACTGATTCTAGGCAGGGGGAGATGTCAGCAGAAGAAGAGCTGCATCCTTCAACAGTTCAGTTTGTACAGACTTGTTCAGAGACAGTCTCAGCAGCAGAAGTTCAGATAGCATCTGAGGCTCCTCCTCAAAATTCAGAACAGCTTCAAGAAGACCTATCTATGGCATCTGAGGCTCCTCCTCAAAATTCAGAACAGCTTCAAGAAGACCTGTCTAGGGCTATTATCCCTTTTCAGAAGACCATGATCCCTGATGTAGCAGTGGTAGCAGTGGCTCCTGCTAGTGATGAAGTTGAAATAATAGTAGCTGCTGAAACTTCAGGTGAAGTAATTGAGACACCTGATGCAGTTGAGACCCATGTCTCCCAAGGCCTTCAGGAACCAGCCTCTTCAGTCTCTATGGCTCCTGAGGCTATTCCCTCTCCTGCAGTGGTAGACTCCTCCTCCCCACTGATAGCAGATCTTCCTCCAGTCACCTCCTCAGCAGCTCCAGCCTCCATCACTTTTCCGATCTCCAAAAGAAAGTACATAGATCCCTATGATGAATCTCAGAGTTCAGAAGATGAGTTTGCTACTGATTCTGATGACTCCTCTGCAACCATTGCAAGGAAGAGGAAAGCAAGATCAAAAGCTATGAAAAGAGTTCCAATGGCTAGAGCCACAGACCATGACATCCCCTACTACATCAAATACAACTGTGAAATTACAGAGCCAAGGATGCAGTATTCTCAAAATCAAAGAAAGGCAATGAAGAAGAAAAGAAAGTTCAATGAAGGCCCCTCCAAGCCTGTCCATCAGCCTCCACCTCCACCTCCTCCAGATGTAGGTGCCGGTGCAAGTCTATCTTCCAATCCAGCCCCATCATCTCTACATGGAAAGACCTATCAAGCAAGAAGATCCCAATGAGATAGTCAGCAAAGGGGAAATCAGCAAAGAGGACACAACAGAGGCAGGCAGTCCAGAGGAAGATCAGGTTCTCAACCTTATCAAAGGGGAAGATCCATTGATCCAACCTCTGGTCCCTATCCTTACAGACCTAGAGCTGACCTCACCCCAAGAACTACTCAAGAACTCTCCTCCAACAGATTTGAACCAGCAGTACCTTTTGTAGATCCCACCAAAACTCCAGCTTACTGGAAAGCTAGAATGAATGAGATGGCTGCTCTAAATAAGATTAACAAAGCTAGAGAAAGAGGTCTGGACACCTCTCACATCAGCACAATGTCAGACCAAAGGAGAGAGGAATTGGAGAAATATAATTCAAAGAAGTTCTTTGACTCAGATAGATATATGCAACTCCATCCTGCAGCTGTACCACCTAGTGCAAGAGATCAGAAATCCTTAGGTGCAGCTGATGATTACAGATCCAAGAAGGAGGCTTCAAATCCTAACAGAGAAATTATCTTCAAGAAAGGTGATCAAGACAAAGCCCCACAGGAAAAGTAAAGTAAGGTGTTTTAATTCTTTCTATCTGCTGGACACAGGACATTTAAACATTACTGCTGCTATATAGTGTTATATATATGCTGCTTTTTATTCTGTCATATGTCTGGTTGTATTGTATTGTATTTTTGCTTTACTTCTCTTTGAATCCCTAAATTCATGTAAATAGTAATCCTAATCCAAATAGGGGGAGATTGTTGGAACACCCTATTACTATTTGGATCAGGATGACTATATTTCTATAGGGATTTTGTGTTGTGACCTCCTTGTTGTTATAAAGGTCACATAGGCTAGTTAGAGTAATCTTCAGCTCGACGCGTAGTCGACTTCAGCTCGACGCAGAGTCGATCTCAGCTCGACGCAGAGTCGATCTCAGCTCGACGCAGAGTCGACCTCAGCTCGACGCAGAGTCGACCTCAGCTCGACGCAGAGTCGACCTCAGCTCGACGTGGAGTCGACCTCAGCTCGACGTTCCGTCGAACCCAGTTCTGCTTATAGAAAACACTCTCTGGCCGACGTGTGTCGTGCTCAGATCGACGTTTTACTGTGAGCTCGACGTTTTCCAGACTTCCGTCAGTTTTGAATAGGAATTCAAATTCCTTCTGTCAGACAATTAATGCTGAAGATTTATTGGCCGTTACAGCATATCTGGTGCATGGCTCAAGGAATTTTCTAAGGAATGTCTGCCTGACATTTCCTTTGAGGCATGGACATTTAAGGAAAGCATTTAATGCTGACTGCCAACGACTATCAAAGAAAAAGGAAGAAGAAGACTCAGATATATTATTCATTCAGCTAGACAGAGATACATAGAAAAAACAATACAGGACTTCAGCTCTCTCTCTCTGTGATATTGTTTTGAAAGCTCACTCACAGGAATTCTGATTGCTTCAGACACAACCATCCAACTTTCTTGGATCATCCCTTGCTGGAGCAAATCAGATCTTTGAAGACCTGTCACCCTTGTGCAGAGCTCTCCTTCCTGAACTACATCTTGATCTCAGGGGGAGCTTTGACAACATCTACAGATCCACTTTGCTTCTCTCCACTTATTGATAGAGAAGACAACATCACCCCTTTTTCTTTTTCTTTCTGTACAGGGTTTTAACTCCCTTCAAAAGTTACCTTTGGTTTTGCTGAAACCTGGTCAAAATCAGCCCCTTTGGTTTGTGAGAACCTGGTCAAAAACTCTCTGGTGCTCAAGACACCTGATCAACTCATCTTGAAGTGGATTCCTATCAAGGGTGATAGAAGAGTGGACTACCCAGGATTTTGGGGAACCACTATAGCTCCTTGTGTCGTCTGGATTGCTTGTTTCTTTGTGTTTTGCTTTGTGCTGTGAATTTCTTTTTACTCTGATTATTTGCTATAGCACCATACACTAAGTAAATCTAAACTTTCTCTCCACTCAAGTTTTTATTTGCAAAACTATTTTAAATAACTCTATTCACCCCCCCTCTAGAGTTAGGATTGATCTTATCCTGCACTTTCAATTGGTATCAGAGGGAGGTTGATCATTCATACAGGCTAACACCTGGATCAAAAGATCCCTGATAAGATCATTTCTCTCAAAAGGGTTATTTCTTTTAGTTTTACTTATCTTTAAAACTCATGGCACAAAACAAGGACTTTGCTAGCACCAGACCTCCTATGTGCAATCTCTCTAAGTTTGCACTATGGAAAGCAAGGATTAAACTTTACATGAATTCATTTGATGAGGACATCTTTAATTCTGTGTTGACAGATTGTCCAAGGCCTCCCACAGGAACAAGTACATCAGCTGTTCCTCCTCCTTCAGGAACTGATGCTGACATAAAGAAGTGGAAGGCAGCAGATGCTAAAGCCATGAACATCTTGGCTCAAACCATGTCAGATGACATTTTCCAGAAAGTAGCTGAATGCAATACTGCCAAAGAGATCTGGGAAAAACTTTCAGAAATTGTATCAGGTTCTGCAGATGAAAGAAAGGATAGGAGATCCTACCTCATCACCCAGTATGAGAACTTCAAAAAGGCAGAGTCTGGGTCAGTTGCTGACATGTACAACAGACTGAGCCTAATCATTAGTGAGCTTAGATCACTAGAAAAGGACATATCTCTCACTGAGATAAATGACAAGATACTGACTTGTTTCCCTAGCTCTTGGGACTCAAGAATCTGGTCAATTAAAGATGGAAGGAATGTATGTGAGTTATCCACAGAAGCTCTTCTAGGAAAGCTCAAGAGTTATGAGCAATTCATGAAGAAGAGAGAAGAAGAGCAGAAGATATCCACACCAACTGAAAAGGTTGAGAAAACCATTGCCTTCAAGGCATAGGAAGAACAACCTAAAGAAAAGGTGTTGGGAGATGAAGAGCTTATGAGCCTACTTGTCAAAAGGTTCAATAAGCTGAATAAAAAGAACTTCAGAAGATGGTCATCCAAAGACAAAGACAAGCCAAGGTATGACAGATCTACTAATAAAGATGTTATCTGTTTTGGCTGCAGGAAACCAGGACACATTGTCCCCAACTGTCCAGAAAATCAAGATAAGGACAGAAGGGACAAGAAGGAAAGAAAAGATAAAAGGAAGGATAAGGAGTCAAGGAAGCACCATGACAAGCCTTCCTCCAGCAACAGCAAGCACACCAGAAAAGGATTTGTGGCTGAATCCTGGAGTGACTCAGATGAGTCTGATTCATCATCCAGCTTTAGTGATGATGAGGATGATGCAGAAGAAAAAGGATTCTGCATGATGGCCATCAATGCATCTCAAAAGAATACTGATTCAGAGCTTGATGCTGACTACCTGTCTGATCAGGAACTTACTGAGGATCAGGTAATAGATTCATTTGATTTTAATTCTGATGAATTTAAATCTGAATTCAAATCTATGTGCATTGACTTGATTGAATCTCAAAAGTTAATTATAACTCTTAGAGAACAATTGAGTGAATGCAAATTCATTAACTCAGATAATCTTAGACTCTTAGAAGAGTTGAAGCAATGTGGGGAGGAGATAGCTTCACTGAAAGGTGAACTATCTAAGGCCAAACAATTTGAAGAAACCATTAATGGGAGAAGTATCAAATTAATGGACATCACAAGTACAGTGAACTCAAGATTGAATGGTACACTGGGCTTGGGTGCTTCATCCAGCCAACCCATAATGCTGACCCACTATTGAAGAAGAAGTTATCACTCATCTCTCTGTTGTAGAAAAGATCTCACTCCACCACCCATCTTTAAAAATGATCCAACTCCACCATAACCTTCTGAACTTAACAAGCAACGTCAGGATGATCAATACTCCTGCTTCCCAGAAATATTTAAGCAAATCCACGTAAATCTGCCCTTCCATGAAGCAATCTCCTAGATGTCGAAGTACGCTAAGTATCTTAATGACCTCCTGAATAATAAAATAAAGTTAGAAAACTTATTACATGTCACACTAAATGCCGAGTGCTCTGCGTTCTTAACAAACGGTTTACCAAAGAAGATAAGTGATCCGGGTAGTTTTTCTATACCGTGTGTCCTTGATGATCTTTTTATCAAGCACGCATTAGCCGACTTAGGTGCGAGTATCAAACTGATGCCCCTCTCATTATTCAAGAAGTTAGGAATTGGTAGCCTCAACCCCACACGCATGAGTATCAAGCTCGCTAATAGATATGTTAAGTACCTATTAGGAATCGTGTAGGATGTCTTAGTTAAAGTCGACAAATTCATCTTCCCGGTGGATTTCGTTATATTGGACATCGAAGAAGACATCGAGGTTCCCTTGATCCTTGGCTGGCCCTTCCTTGCCACCTCCCGATCCATCATTAACATAGTATATGGTATGCTCTTCCTACGAGTAGGCGACGATGAAGTGACCTTCTTAATAACCCCCTCAATGAAGAATACCCTAGAGCATGGCGACTCCTATTTTTTCTTAGATGCCTTAGGTGAAGGATCTTCCTATTGCCTTTCTGAAAGTGAAAATAAATTTTCTAATTTTTGTTCTTCCTCTACTCTTCCAATTGAATCTCTACAAGAAGCCGCCATGGCCACTAGCTCAACCCCTTTCAATTTTCCGTATAAAGAAAAAGTCTACGAAGACATTGTTTTTGAAAAAGAAAGAATTTCCAAAACGTCGTATGAAGAACCCCCTACCCAAGAATTAAAGGAACTACCCGAACATCTTAGGTATGCCTTCTTAGAAAAGGACTCCAAGCTACCAGTAATAGTTTCTGCCTAACTAACTGAAGTGCAAAATGTTAAGCTCCTACTAGTTTTACGTAAACATCGTCGAGCTATTGCCTGGCAGATATCTGATATCAAGGGCATATGCCCATCTTTTTGCACCCACTAAATTCTAATGGAAGATAATTGGCGTAATTCAATCCAACCTCAGTGCCGTATAAATCCAAATATGAAATAAGTCGTAAAGGGAGAGGTTATGATACTCTTAGATGCAGGAATTATCTATCCTATTTCAGATAGTAAGTGGGTTAGATTTGTAAAGGTAGTGCCCAAAAATAACTATAGTTAGTAATGAGATTAATGACTTAATCCCGACACGCACGGTGACAGGGTGGTGAATGTGTATTGACCATTGTAAGTGTTGGGTATTGTATCCACAATGTACCTGATTTGAAGAAGCCCCTGTACAAGCTAAGGTAAATAGACTATGTATTTGATGAATTTCTTCTAGTTGTGCTTGCAGTTATTCCATGCTAAGTACACACCAATGTCAGGGTGCAGTGGGTCAATAGACACGGGTCTGTGCAACGTAATCCCTCGTTGAGCAGATCAGTGTGTTGGCCTACGTGTACTCTCTCTATTGGGGTGTACTTAATTTCAAGTACAGGGCTATGATAAAGCAAGAGCAGACAAGGAGCAAGGATGGGCCAAAGACCATCTCACGGGTTGAAAGACGAGAATCGTCTAAGTGTAAATCGTCGAGAATCACTAAGTGATTCTCACCGTTTCGTCGAGAATCACCAGTGATTCTCGACGAGTCGTCAAGAATCATTAGTTGATTCTTGCCGGGTTGGGCCGGCTGTCTCGACGCAGTCAGAAAAATCATCTAAGGCAGAATCGTCGAGAATCACCAAGTGATTCTCGCCGATTCGTCGAGAATGACTTTGCATTCTCGACGAGTCGGCGAGAATCCAAGGTGATTCCCGCCGATTCTCCCCGGCCTCTATAACCTGTGCAGCCAGAATTCTCTAAGTAGAATTCGGCGAGAATCGTAAGTGATTCTCGCAGATTCGTCGAGAATCACCCACGATTCTCACCGAATTTGACTTAGGTATTTTTCCGACTCTGTCTGGACCGGTCCACGACATCTGCGGGATTTTGAACCGAACTTTGGTCTTACTGATGGTGGGGCCCACAACGGTCATCTCTTGACCTAGTGTATAAATACTCTGGTATTTGTGTACAGTAACAGATACAGACGAGATACGAAACAAAGCGGCCGACAAAACCTTAATCTCGCGAACTTGCTCCGCCTCCGTCGCCGCAGCCGATCACCGAAGCCGATCTCGATCTCCTCCAGATCCTCGGTGATAGAAGCCTAGTCCTGTACAGCGTCTCACGTGTCTATCCAGAGATCTTTTGTCTCTTGATTTGAGATAGGGAAATCTTTCCCCGTCCGAATCGATCGAGACGATCGATCCTCGTGTGACCGTTGGTATACCTTGCCGACTTCGCTAAGAAGATTGGATCTCCAGTGCTTTGCTGCTGTTTTCAGTTGCCGCCGCCAACACCGAAAGCGTCACCGCCGCTCGTCGCCGCCGCCGGTCTCGGGGAGATTCTCTCCAAGTGAGATCTAGGGTTGTGGACTCTTCGTTGACTTCAAGAACACGTCGTCGAACGAAAAGGGACACCTTAGTCTCCATACGTTATTTGTATTTCTTACAAGCTATTTTCATTTCTTTGTAAAGGACCGATTGGTCTCTAGTTGTAGGGTTGGGTGCAACCCGTGTTGTGGGAGTGTTGACTCCTACGTGTGGAAGGGTTCCTTCCGTTAGTGCAAGGATTGGATTTCAATCCTGTTGGTGAAGTGACCGAGTCGTCCCTGGTTGGGAGATAGGTCGAAGGGGGAAGTGGACGTACCAAAATCGGGGAACCACTATAAATTGCTTGTGTACTTTTTGTGCTGTGTTGTTTTGTTTTCTTGTGCAGGTAAAACCTTAATTCCGCAAATACGCTGCAAAGAAACCTATCCCCCCCATAGGTGTAAGTAGTTGACACTAGGTGGACTTTCAAGTGGTATCGGAGGGAGGTTACTCATCAAAAAGGTTCACACCTTGAGTAAAATCCTGCCACCACTGTCAAGAAGAAGACCGATATCTTCCATGGACGGAGTCAAGCACTCCGGCAAAATCCCAGTATGCACCAGACTGAACTTTCCTATCTGGAAGGAAAGAATCAGATTCTACATGGAAGCAGTCGACCCCCGACTCTTCATGATAGTGGAGGAGGGACCTTACATTCCCACCAAGGCCTCCACCATTGATCCAACCAGGAAAGTGCCCAAGAAACTTTCGAAAATGGACAAGGACGAAATGGTGCTGTTCGGACTCGACAAGAAAGCTCAAAACATCCTGGTAAGCGCAGTTGACGACTCTATGATGTAGAACTTCAGCAACTGCAGGATAGCCAGGGATCTCTGGAGCTGTCTGATCGTCCTAATGGAGGGTACAGATGAAGTGAGGGATGATCGGAGATCCCTCCTCAATCAGAAATATGAGGCCTTCAGGCAAGGGCTAAAGGAGGATATCGGAGTCACCTTCGAAAACTTCCTCAAGATCGTCAATGCACTCAAAGGATATGGAAGAGTGTTCACTGACGGTGAACTCAATGATAAGTTCCTTAGGTCCCTTACTAAGGAATGGGACACAAAGATCTGCGCCATCCACGAGGTTGGCAGACTTGCGGAAACTGATCCACAGATTCTGTTTGGGAAGCTCATGTCCTATGAGCTTCAATTGAACACAAGGAAGGCTGAAGAGGAAGCAGAGAAAGCCGTGGCCAAGGAAAAGACGGTGGCCCTGAAATCCATTCAATCCAGAAAGGGCAAGGGTGTTGCTTCTTCCCGTGCGTGGAAGAGGGATGAAGAGGAAGACTCTGAGCCAAGCTCCTCCGGCTCAGAGTTATCTGAGGAAGATTTATCCCTTATCACACGGGAATTCAAGAAGTTCCTCAAGCTGAGGAATCAGAGAAAGAGAAACGGCTCCTCCTCAAGGAATCAGAAGAAGAACTATTCCTCTAACAGGTATGTTTCCAAACAGAACAAACACCGCTCTTCTGACATTATATGCTTTGGTTGCAACAAGCCAGGACACGTCGTGGCCGACTGCCATCAAGGCAAGAGGGAAAAGGGAAAGGGAGAGGAGCATAGGTCCTCGAAAGACAAGAAGAAGGAGAGGAGTTACATCGCAAAGAAGCCAAAGACGCTGAGTGAATCTGACACGTCAGACACCAGCGATGATGAGGAAGCCTACTTTGGGATAATGGGTCGCTCTGACTCAGAAGGAGAATGCCCCCCATTTACTGGGAAGGTAAAAGCTCACACCCCTCTCTCAGACTCTGACTCTGATCCTGAGTCTCAGGATGATGACCCTGAGGATAGCCCTTCTGCACTTGAAGCTGAGCTCCTCGAGAAGTATGAGCTTCTGCTCAATACATTCCTGAAATGTCGAAAGAAACTGAAGGCTGAGAAAAAGGAAGTTAAATTCCTTAAAGGTGGGAGTGTGTCCCTGAGGGAAGAGATCACCAGTTTGATCTCCCTCCGACAGGAGCACTTGGACCTGACCTCAAAGCATTCAGAATCTCTTAAGCTCCTTGATCTTAAGTAGGAGGAAGTCGACAAGTTGGAAGAACTACTTGCGGCAGAAAGGAAGATCGTCAAGAGCTTCTCTATGCCAAAAACTGTTCTTCCATTAGTTGATACCTTCTCTGCTCAAGCCAAAGGAGCTGGCTTGGGGCATGTAGGAGTATCTAGCTCCTCATCCAGGAGAAACAGGAACAGGAGGAAGAATAAGGCTGCCAAGAAAGCCTCTGCTGATGAGAAAGGAAATGCCCCACTCAGCCCTGTTGAGTTCAGAAAGCCTAGCTTTCCCTGTAACCAACATGACTTTGAGTCAACATATGGGCATCACTTCAGGCCCTCGGTTGCAAAGCCGAAGAGCCGATATGATGGGTGGACCTTTCCCCGTAACTTCAGTGAGAGTGTCTTCAAGGCACCTTATGAGGAAATCCACTTGGGAAATTATGGTCAATTCTCTAGCAGCCATAATAGGAAGCAGGCACCTAAGGACAAGCCTGTTACACTGAAAAGCCAAGAGGTGAAGAAGTCATGTGACTGTGGTCATCATGTTGCCTCCACCTCCAGGTCTTTGGCCCCAGATGAACCCCACGTTTCAAGGGTAAAGCAGGTGCCCAAGAGGAAGTATAACAGGTTTGACTGCTAGTGCTGTGGCAAAATTGGTCACTTTGTCGTGGATTGTTGGTTTAATCCAAGGTATAACGAGACTCCTTATGTTAGCAATGCGAGGCCGACCACTCGTAGAGTTAACCAATCGAGGGGGAGTATGCTAACAAGGAATCTAGGACCCAAGTTCGATTGGGTTCCTAAGGCAAATTAATTCTGTTTTGCAGGGATGTCCAAAGGCCAACAAAACTCCTATTTGGTATTTGGACAGTGGATGCTCCCGTCACATGACCGGGACAAGAAGCCTGTTGAGGGAGTACTCTCCAGTCGAGGATGGACCCAAAGTCATATTTGAGGATCTGATCGGGGAGTCACCAGAGGTTATGGTACGATTTCCAACGGTATACTCTCTATCACTAATGTAGCTTATGTTGAAGGGTTAAATCATAACCTGATCAGCGTAAGCTAGTTATGTGATAAAGGGTATGACGTTAAGTTCTGCAAGGATAAATGCCTGATAATAACATGTGACTCTTCAGAGACCGTATTAACAGGCATTAGGAGCAGAAATATTTTCTGTTTAGATTTTCTTAGTTTAGATTCTTCTACCCCAGTATGCCTCGTTGCTAAAGGCAGTGCATCTCTTTGTGAACAATGGCATAAGAGATTGGCACACATTAATTACAAGACAATTAATATGTTGTTCTCCAAAGACTTAGTAAGGGATGCTCCCATTATTAAGTGCATCAAAGATAGTCCATGTCCTGCATGTCAGATGGGCAAGCAGACTCATGCTACCTTTAAGGGCATCCCAGACAAAGATTCCTCCAGATGTCTATATCTTCTGCACATGGACCTGTTTGGTCCAATGCAGGTTCATAGCTTAGGAGGGAAGTCGTATACGCTAGTGATTGTAGATGATCACTCTCGGTTTATGTGGGTGTTATTTTTAAAACGCAAGTCTGATACGTTTGACATCTTCACCAGTTTTGTCAAGCAGATACAGAACGAACTTAACTGCTCAGTGGTCAAAATCAGAAGTGACCACGGAACAGAGTTTGAGTCTGGGGCTATGGCAGAGTTCTGTGAAGAGCTTGGTATCTTTCATGAGTTCTCCTCCCCTCGCACTCCTCAATACAATGGAGTGGCGGAGAGGAGGAATAGAACACTCATTGAAGCGTGCACGACAATGTTGAATGACGCTTCTCTCCCAGAATACTTTTGGGCCGAGGCTGTCAATACGGCCTTTCATGTACAAAACCGGGCGTTGATTAACAAGAGCCATCGTAAGACTCCTGATGAGCTACTGAAAGGCAAGAAACCAACCATGTCCTATCTGAGGATTTTTGGCTGCAAGGGTTATGTACTGAATAATGGGAAGTACCCGCGTACTAAGTTTGGTGAAAAATGCTTCGAAGGCATATTCATGGGCTATAGTAGCCACAACCGGGCTTATAGAGTTTTCAACAAGAAAATCCTGGTAGAGGAATCAATATTTGTTGTATTTGATGAAGGAAGCTTGCTTAATTGCAAGACTTCTAGTTGCCTTCCTGAAGCTGCAGGTGCCAGACTCGAAAAGCTACAACTGGATGATCCCGAGAAAGATGCAACTCCAAAGTATGTCAAGGTCTCCACATCAACGCCGATCGGAGAAGTTGAAGATCAAAATGAGGCAAATCCTTTAGAAGAAGGTGTTGGAACCCTGGTTCTGATTTGGGCTAGGATCTCTATTAGGCTGTTTAGTTTAGTTTATTTATTTCTTGTAATTTTAGTTTTTGAAAGACTTAACCCAAATAGGGGGAGATTGTTGGTACCCTAGTTTGGATTTGAGTTAAGTCTTTCCTTTTAGTCTCTTGACCCAAGATTTATCTATGGTCAAAGTCTTGTTGGAGAGTATTCTCTTTTCCAGTAAAATTCTGGCTAAGGGTTTTTCGGGTTCGACTATCGTCGAACGCTGATCGACTATCGTCGATCAGCCGGTCGACAATCGTCTGTCTGTGTGTTCGACTATCTTCTGTCTTCAGATAGTCGTGCTGTGTTTTGTCAGCTCGACGTTCTGCTAGATTGTCGAGCTCTGGTCGACTATCTCTTGATAGTTCGACGTTTTCTGTCTTGCTTTGAGTCGGTCGACTATCTGCCTAGATAGTTCGACTATCTCGTCGTGGTTCGTTCGACTATAGTCGAAGGTCGTTCGACGACCGGCTGTCTGCATATATAATATTATATGCGTTTTGTTCTGTGTTTTTTTTCTTATTTTATCTGATATATTTACTATATATTATCTGATAGATTTACTTCATATACTACAAAGCAATCCTTGCTATTCTTATGCTTAAGTCTTTCCTATCAGATAAAGTGTTTTTGTCTTATTAGTTGTCTTTCTGACTGCTTTATTAATGCAGCTGTCCTTTATAGCCGTTGGCTGTAAAGAGTTATTTTTGATGTGATCCTTTTTATCTTTCTTTATCAGATTTTATACTGCAGCTTCTTATGAAGCTTTATTTCCTTATATAGAATATATATATCTGCAAGATATGGTTTGTCTTTATGATAATTGCAGCCCAGATTCAAGATCTGAGAAGAAGACAAAAGCTCAACTCAAATAATAGATCCGTTACTGCTGCTTATATATAAAGAGTTCTTTTGAAAGAACTAGGGTAGAAGCAGAGCTGTAGAACAAGAAGAAACCTGTACAGCATACAGAGAAAGAAGCAGCTTACAGTTGCTCTCAGCATTCATACATCCATCTGAGAAGTTATCTCTTCTGATCTTCCTCAACCTGAGTGCTCCTGTTTTAGGAAGATACACTCAGAGATATTGAAGAAGAAGAAGAAGAAGGAAGCTGAAGAAGAACATCCATCCAGATCTCTAGTCTTCTTCAGGCTTTATCCTTCAGAACTTCAAGACAGCTTGCTGTCAGAAGTTCTGAAGAGACTCTTGTGCTTCTCTAATCTATGTTAAAATAGAGAAGACAATCTAACTCTCTTCCCCCTCCTGTAAAGGGTTGTTTACTCCCTTCAAAAGTAAAGCTTGGTTTTTAGACACCTGATCAAAAGTCTAAAGGGTCTCTAGATCTACCTGCAGCAGATCTTGTTGGTGGCAGGGCACCTGATCAAAAACCTGAGTGGATTCCTACCGTGTGGGTAGAAGAGTGGATGTACCCAGTGTTTGGGGAACCACTATAATATCTTGTGTCGTCTAGTTGCTTAATTTATTATTTACATTGTGGCTGTGATTAGAATTAACTAGGATTGCTAGTTGCATGATTAGGACCCAAGCTTAACTGTAATTACAGTTAGCTTGAGTTTGTGCACAACACTTGTGTTAGGCTTTAGGGTTAATTCTATATCTATAATCTTTAATTTCGCAATCGTATCTATCCCTTCACTTTCAATTGATATCAGAGGGAGGTTAACTGACTGTATAGGCTAACACCTAAGTCACAAGATCCTGATAGATACCAAAGTTTATAGATATTCACTTTCATGGCCCAGTACAATGATTATTTTAGCACCAGACCTCCAGCTTGCAACTTAGCTGAGTTTAGCATCTGGAAGGCAAGAGTCAAATTATATATGAACTCTTTTGATGAAGAAATTTTCTCTTCTATCTTAACAGGTCTTCCAACTTCGGCAACAACAACACAAAGTGCCAGGCTAGCTGATGCCAGAGCAATGAACATCCTAGCTCAGTCATTATCTGATGACTTATTTCAGGATGTTGTTGATTGCTCAACAGCTAAGGAGATGTGGGATTCCCTTCATCAAATGGCTTCTGAACCCATGGATGCAATATCAGAAGGAAGCCACATCATCTCATCTGAAGGAGAAGAATCAACATCCCTAGATGTTGTCTGGGATGTCTCAGATGATGAATCATCATTTGAAGATGAAGAGGAGGAAGCAAGGGCCAAACAATTTTGCATAATGGCCATCAATGCTTCATGCAGCAATTCAGAAGCTGAACTAACAGAAGGAAAATCAAAACCTGAAAAGGTTCAGGTATTATTATCTAAATCTATTTTTAGTTCAGTTAATTTAGATATTCAAGATTACTGCCAAGATTTAACAAAACCTGAGAAGGAACCAACACTTCTCAGAGAAATGTTTTCTTTATATTTTAATGAGTTCAGATTTGAGAACTCAATTTGTTTCTTCATAAATTTGTTTTATTATCAAAAGGATAAATTACTTAAAATATTTTCAAATCCTCTTATTATTTGGAATAGATTTACTAGGAAGCATTTTCTTTTCTTATAGCTGATTATATCTGACTGATATTATGTTCAAATAGTTTGTTTGGTTTTCTGTATGAGAATTCTCTGTCAGATAACTCTATTTCTTATAGATCCTTTTCTAATTTCATTTAGATTGAGTCCTCTACTCTAGTTGCATTTGTCAGCTGAGTTTGAATCTCGTCTAATGAAAAGAAATTCTATAGGAAGGAAGATATCTGATTTTGTTTTTCAGATACAGAATCCAAATTAAATTGGCTGGACAAAATATCATTTTTCTTTGCTGCTAACATACCCTTTTTCAAGGAGAGAGCAATCTCTACCATAAGCTTTCCGCAGGTACTATTTATAAGAGTTTGCTGGATGACTCAATCAAAACTCAAAGTCATCTCAGCCTCCTCAAATCACATGTACTGCATAATCATAGGGGGAGATTGCAAATGCCAGCAGCAGCCAGCAAAGCAAAGCTTTTCTTTATATATCTTATGCTTTGCAATATTTATTTATTTATTTATTTATTTATTTATTTTGCTAATAGGATCCTCACCCAAATAGGGGGAGATTGTTGGAACCCTGGTTCTGATTTGGGCTAGGATCTCTATTAGGTTGTTTAGTTTAGTTTATTTATTTCTTGTAATTTTAGTTTTTGAAAGACTTAACCCAAATAGGGGGAGATTGTTGGTACCCTAGTTTGGATTTGAGTTAAGTCTTTGCTTTTAGTCTCTTGACCCAAGATTTATCTATGGTCAAAGTCTTGTTGGAGAGTATTCTCTTTTCCAGTAAAATTCTGGCTAAGGGTTTTTCGGGTTCGACTGTCGTCGAACGCCGATCGACTATCGTCGATCAGCCGGTCGACGATCGTCTGTCTGTGTGTTCGACTATCTTCTATCTTCAGATAGTCGTGCTGTGTTTTGTCAGCTCGACGTTCTGCTAGATCGTCGAGCTCTGGTCGACTATCTCTTGATAGTTCGACGTTTTCTATCTTGCTTTGAGTCGGTCGACTATCTGCCTAGATAGTTCGACTATCTCGTCGTGGTTCGTTCGACTATAGTCGAAGGTCGTTCGACGATCGGCTGTCTGCATATATAATATTATATGCGTTTTGTTCTATGTTTTTTTTTCTTATTTTATTTGATATATTTACTATATATTATCTGATAGATTTACTTCATATACTACAAAGCAATCCTTGCTATTCTTATGCTTAAGTCTTTCCTATCAGATAAAGTGTTTTTGTCTTATTAGTTGTCTTTCTGATTGCTTTATTAATGCAGCTGTCCTTTATAGCCGTTGGCTGTAAAGAGTTATTTTTGATGTGATCCTTTTTATCTTTCTTTATCAGATTTTATACTGCAGCTTCTTATGAAGCTTTATTTCCTTATATAGAATATATATATCTGCAAGATATGGTTTGTCTTTATGATAATTGCAGCCCAGATTCAAGATCTGAGAAGAAGACAAAAGCTCAACTCAAATAATAGATCCGTTACTGCTGCTTATATATAAAGAGTTCTTTTGAAAGAACTAGGGTAGAAGCAGAGCTGTAGAACAAGAAGAAACCTGTACAGCATACAGAGAAAGAAGCAGCTTACAGCTGCTCTCAGCATTCATACATCCATCTGAGAAGTTATCTCTTCTGATCTTCCTCAACCTGAGTGCTCCTGTTTTAGGAAGATACACTCAGAGATATTGAAGAAGAAGTAGAAGGAAGCTGAAGAAGAACATCCATCCAGATCTCTAGTCTTCTTCAGGCTTTATCCTTCAGAACTTCAAGACAGCTTGCTGTCAAAAGTTCTGAAGAGACTCTTGTGCTTCTCTAATCTATGTTAAAATAGAGAAGACAATCTAACTCTCTTCCCCCCTCCTGTAAAGGGTTGTTTACTCCCTTCAAAAGTAAAGCTTGGTTTTTAGACACCTGATCAAAAGTCTAAAGGGTCTCTAGATCTACCTGCAGCAGATCTTGTTGGTGGCAGGGCACCTGATCAAAAACCTGAGTGGATTCCTACCGTGTGGGTAGAAGAGTGGATGTACCCAGTGTTTGGGGAACCACTATAATATCTTGTGTCGTCTAGTTGCTTAATTTATTATTTACATTGTGGCTGTGATTAGAAATAACTAGGATTGCTAGTTGCTTGATTAGGACCCAAGCTTAACTGTAATTACAGTTAGCTTGAGTTTGTGCACAACACTTGTGTTAGGCTTTAGGGTTAATTCTATATCTATAATCTTTAATTCCGCAATCGTATCTATCCCTTCACTTTCAGAAGGAGATGCCCAAGAAATAGTCGAAGCTCCTGATGCAAGACTTTTAGAGCTCAGACATGTGAGGGATCATCCCAGACATCAAATCATTGGAGATCCCCGAGACGGTGTCAGAACTCGCCGAGGTACTCTTAACGAGATCTTGCATCTTAGCTTTCTGTCGCAGGTGGAGCCAAAGAAGTTCGACGAAGCGAACAAAGGCGCATCATGGATTTTGGCCATGCAAGAGGAGATGCATCAATTCGAAAGATGCGAAGTCTGGACGCTGGTCCCCAGATCGAAAACACAAAATGTGATTGGCACCAAGTGGATCTTCAGAAACAAGTTGGATGAACATGGTGTCATCATCAAGAACAAAGCCAGACTGGTGGCTCAAGGATACAGATAGGAGGAGGGGATTGACTTTGACCAGACGTTTGCACCAGTTGCACGGCTCGAGGCAATCCGGCTATTCCTAGCCTATGCCGCTCACAAAGGATTCACAGTCTATCATATGGACGTGAAATCGGCTTTCTTGAATGGAGATTTGAAAGAGGAAGTATACGTTGCTCAACCTCCAGGTTTTGTCAATCCTACTTATCCTAATCATGTATATTTTCTTAATAAAGCGCTATATGGCCTAAAACAAGCTCCTCGAGCTTGGTATGAGACATTGTCTAGTTTTCTCCTTGAGAACAAGTTCTCTAGAGGAAAAATAGATAAGACATTGTTTCTCAGGGAAGTCAAAGGCAAGATTTTGCTGGTGCAAATCTATGTTGATGACATTATATTCGGCTCAACGGACAACAATCTTTGCAAAAAGTTTTCCAAACTTATGCAAGGAAAGTTTGAAATGAGCAGTATGGGAGAGCTGAAGTATTTCTTGGGACTTCAAGTGAAACAGTCTGAGGAAGGAATCTTCATTTCTCAGACGAAGTTCACAAATGAACTCCTCAAGAAATTCGGAATGGAGAATGCAACCTCTATGAGGACTCCAATGGGATCCACCATGTCTCTGGATAAGGATGAGAAAGGGAAACCTTTTGATGAAACCAAATACAGAAGCATTATTAGATCTCTGCTCTATCTTACTGCGAGTAGACCGGATATCATGTTCTCCACATGTGTTTGTGCCAGATATCAGGTGAACACTAAGGAATCTCATTATGTCGCTGCAAAGCGAATTCTCAGATACCTTAAAGGTACCCTTAATCTTGGCTTATGGTACCCGAGAAGCAATGATGTCGAGCTAACAGGGTTTTCAGATGCTGATTTTGCAGGAAGTAGGGATGACAGGAAAAGCACCTCTGGGACGTGTCAATTCCTCGGAAGAAGGCTTATTTCATGGAACAGCAAGAAGCAGAATTGTGTAGCAACCTCCACTGCAGAGTCTGAGTACATCTCGGCTGGTAGCTATTGCGCACAACTCCTATGGATAAGAAACCAGTTAGCCGACTATGATCTCAAGTTCAAGGAAGTACCGATGTACTGCGAATCCTCCAGTGCAATTGCTATTGCCAACAATCCGGTATCGCACAGCAGAACGAAGCATATTGAAGTGCGTTACCATTTCATTCGGGAGCACGTGGAGAACAAGGACATCTCTCTCTGCTATGTTCCCACTGACAAGCAGATTGCAGACATTTTCACAAAGCCCCTTGACGAGGCCAAGTTCAGTATGTTCAAAACTGAATTGGGGATGCTAAACTACGAAGAATGAAGACTACAGGAACTCAAGGCTCATGCGTCTAGGGGGAGCCTCTACTAGGAATTTAATGAAAGCAAAGGTACAAGAACTGAGGGGGAGCATGGTGTCACATGCTTCAGTTCCCGATTTGCAGAAGCCGAAAAGGGGGAGATTACCCTCTTGGCTATGGCTAAGGTGGCTCCAAGTTTGCTCTCAAGAAATTGGTAATGAATATCTCTCTCAACTCAATTTTAAGTTTATGATTTTCATTTCTATATGCTCTATTCACCTTAGCTTGTAGGGTTTAGGCTTCTTCAAATAGGGGGAGATTGTTGGGTATTGTATCCACAATGTACCTGATTTGAAGAAGCCCCTGTACAAGCTAAGGTAAATATACTATGTATTTGATGAATTTCTTCTAGTTGTGCTTGCAGTTATTCCATGCTAAGTACACACCAATGTCAGGGTGCAGTGGGTCAATATACACGGGTCTGTGCAACGTAATCCCTCGTTGAGCAGATCAATGTGTTGGCCTACGTGTACTCTCTCTATTGGGGTGTACTTAATTTCAAGTACAGGGCTATGATAAAGCAAGAGCAGACAAGGAGCAAGGATGGGCCAAAGACCATCTCACGGGTTGAAAGACGAGAATCGTCTAAGTGTAAATCGTCGAGAATCACTAAGTGATTCTCACCGATTCGTCGAGAATCACCAGTGATTCTCGACGAGTCATCGAGAATCATTAGTTGATTCTTGCCGGGTTGGGCCGGCTGTCTCGACACAGTCAGAAAAATCATCTAAGGCAGAATCGTCGAGAATCACCAAGTGATTCTCGCCGATTCGTCGAGAATGACTTTGCATTCTCGACGAGTCGGCGAGAATCAGAGGTGATTCCCGCCGATTCTCCCCGGCCTCTATAACCTGTGCAGCCAGAATTCTCTAAGTAGAATTCGGCGAGAATCGTAAGTGATTCTCGCCGATTCGTCGAGAATCACCCACGATTCTCGCCGAATTTGACTTAGTTATTTTTCCGACTCTGTTTGGACCGGTCCACGACATCTGCGGGATTTTGAACCGGACTTTGGTCTTACTGATGGTGGGGCCCACAACGGTCATCTCTTGACCTAGTGTATAAATACTCTGGTATTTGTGTACAGTAACAAATACAGACGAGATACGAAACAAAGCGGCCGACAAAACCCTAATCTCGCGAACTTGCTCCGCCTCTATCGCCGCAGCCGATCACCGAAGCCGATCTCGATCTCCTCTAGATCCTCGGTGATAGAAGCCTAGTCCTGCACAGCGTCTCACGTGTCTATCCAGAGATCTTTTGTCTCTTGATTTGAGATAGGGAAATCTTTCCCCGTCCGAATCGATCGAGACGATCGATCCTCGTGTGACCGTTGGTAGACCTTGCCGACTTCGCTAAGAAGATTGGATCTCCAGTGCTTTGCTGCTGTTTTCAGTTTCCGCCACCAACACCGAAAGCGTCGCCGCCGCTCGTCGTCGCCGCCGGTCTCGGGGAGATTCTCTCCAAGTGAGATCTAGGGTTGTGGACTCTTCGTTGACTTCAAGAACATGTCGTCGAACGAAGAGGGACACCTTAGTCTCCATACGTTGTTTGTATTTCTTACAAGCTATTTTCATTTCTTTGTAAAGGACCGATTGGTCTCTAGTTGTAGGGTTGGGTGCAACCCGTGTTGTGGGAGTGTTGACTCCTACGTGTGGAAGGGTTCCTTCCGTTAGTGCAAGGATTGGATTTCAATCCTGTTGGTGAAGTGACCGAGTTGTCCCTGGTTGGGAGATAGGTCGAAGGGGGAAAGTGGACGTACCCAAATCGGGGAACCACTATAAATTGCTTGTGTACTTTTTGTGCTGTGTTGTTTTGTTTTCTTGTGCAGGTAAAACCTTAATTCCGCAAATACACTGCAAAGACACCTATCCCCCCATAGGTGTAAGTAGTTGACACTAGGTGGACTTTCAGTAAGTTAAATGATGCCACCAGCAAGGACCACTTCCTCTTACCGTTCATCGATCAAATTTTAGAGTGATTATCCGACCATAGCTTTTACTGTTTTCTCGATGGTCACTCGGGGTTTTTTCAAATCCCCATCTCTCCCGAGGACCAGGAGAAAACTACATTTACTTGTCCCTTCAACACCTTTGCTTACCGAAGAATGCCATTTGGATTATGTAATGCGCCAGTTACATTCCACCGATGTATGCTCGCTATCTTCGATAAGTACATAGAAAGCATTATGGAGGTGTTTATGGATGATTTCTCTGTGTTCGGAGATGCCTTTGATAGTTGCTTAGAAAACCTCGAAGAAGTCTTAGAAAGATGCGAAGAAACTAACTTTGCCCTAAATTTGGAAAAATGTCATTTTATGGTGAGGGAGGGGTTAGTTTTGGGTCATAAGATTTCTACAAGAGGAATTGAAGTAGACATAGCTAAGATAGAAGTTATCGAGAAGCTGCCGCCGCCTACGAACGTCATAGCTATAAAAAGTTTCATAGGTCATGCTGGCTTCTACCGCCGCTTCATAAAAGACTTCTCCAAAATCAACAAAACCCTTACTCATCTTCTGTAAAAAGAGGCCCTGTTTATTTTTGACGAACCTTGTCTATTTCCTTTTAATCAATAAAAAAAATTTTAATTAATGCCCCTATTATGATAGCTCCGATGTGGGACCTTCCCTTTGAGATTATGTGTGATGCGAGTAGTTTCGCAGTGGGAGCCGTATTAGGACAACGAATATCTAAAAACTTCCACCCCATCTATTATGCAAGTAAAACACTTGCATCGGCACAAGAGAATTATACCACAACCGAGAAGGAGCTCCTAGCTATTGTTTTCGCTTTTGATAAATTCCGTCCTTATATTACGCTTTCCAAAATTATCGTTTTTACGGACCACTCAGCCCTCAAGTATCATCTTGCTAAGACAGATGCCAAGCTGCGCCTTATTCATTGGGTCTTACTCCTCCAGGAGTTTGACTTATAAATCTGTGATAAGAGAGGAGCCGAGAATTTGGCCGCCGACCACCTTTCACGATTAGATAATCCGTATATAGAAAAATTAGATGAAAAATCTTTTAATGATTTCTTCCCCGATGAGAAGCTGCTTTTAATTAACACATCCCCTTCTCTTTTGTTTGCACACATCGCCAACTATTTAGTGGCTCGTGTCCTCCCGAAATAGTTCTCCTCTCAACAAAAGAAGAAATTATTTTCTGAGTTGAAGAACAATTTTGGGAGGACCCGCATCTTTTCCGAGTCTGTGCGGACCAGGTTATAAGGAGATGTGTTTCTTCTGGAGAAGGGTTAGATATTTTAAAACATTTGCATGAACCGACTAGTGGTCACTATCAAGCTGCTCGCACCGCCCACAAAGTGCTTTGCGCTGGTTTTTTCTGGCATAGACTGTTAAAAAATACACAATACTTTGTGAGTATGTGTGATAGTTGCCAACGGTCGGGAAATATTTCCAATAAAAATGAAATGCCGCAAAATTATTTCCTTGAGTGCGAAGTTTTCGACCTCTGGGGAATTGATTTTGTTAGCCCTCTTCCTTCTAGCTTTAGAAATAAATACATTTTAGTTGATGTTGATTATGTTTCACGATTGGCTGAAGCACAAGCTCTTCCTACTTCGTCACAAGTCCGGTATTCTGGCCCAGTGTAATCTCCTTGGAGTTGCAATCAATAAAGGCACGCTGCTCCGAGAGCCAGTCCATACCAAAGATCACATCAAACTCCGATAACGGTAGCACAGCTGCACTCAAACCGAAATCCTGACTTCCTATTTGCACATCCACATCGCAAGCCCTATCCGCAAGCATCACACAGCCATTCGGCAATAGCACCCTTGTACTATCCACCGTCACATGACTCGGTACCCCAATTCGAGATACGAAATCCTCAGACAGAAAAGAATGCGAAGCGCCCGTATCAAACAGGGCTCTCGCCAAATTATTCCGAATCAGGACAAAGCCTGCAGCACACACATCATGCACAAGCTATACATAACCAAAAGCAATATCACTTAAGCAAGTAAGCTAATTACTCATACCTGTGACAACGTCACTTTGCTTAATCGCTTCCTGTTGTCCAAGCTGATAGATTCGGGGCACCCGACAGTCAGCATAAGACGCACCCGTCTTCTTTTCTCCTTTGGGCTGAACAACCCGACAGTCACGAGCGATATGCCCCACCAGGCCACAGTTATAGCAAGTACGAGAATCCGGCCTTGATGTCGCTCCCGACACAACGGTCGTAGTCACTTGCCCAGACGGCTTGGACCTCTTGCCCCCTTTCTTCTGGTAGAACGATTTGCTCAGGCGAGGTGCTTGAAACTCTGGCTTCGACGCAACCAAGCCCTTATTCCCTTGCACCCGCCTCATGTCCTTCTCCAACGCACACGCAGTATCAACCAACGCCTGAAACCCTTGGTTCACTGAACTCGAAAGCAGGAATCGCAACTCATCCCGCAATCCTTCATAGAACCAATTCGTTTTCCTTTGGTCATCCGTGAAGATTGTACCCGCATACCGTCCCAACCTGGTAAACTCATGCAAGTAGATATCCACGCTATCGTCCCCTTGCTTTAACCGTTGGAACTCATTTTCCATAGCAATGCGTTGCGCCGCTGGGACATGCTTCGCCATAAATATCCGAGAGAACTCCTCAATCGACACTTGCGTTAATTGCCTGCCCGCCAAATGGTGTACCTCAACCTCGTCCCACCACAACCGCGCCTCTCCTTCAAGCATGAAGGTTGCCAAGGTGACCTTCAGAGTTTCCTCTGCCCTGATCGCTGTCATTATTCGCTTGACACGCGATAACCAATCCTCTGCCTGCGTTGGGGATCCCAGTCCCGTAAACGTAGGCGAACTGAAGCTCATGAATTGCTTCAACTGTCGGTCAGCTGCTCGTGGATCTACAGCCTCAATCGGCTCGGGTCTTACATTAACACGAACTGGCACTACTGCCGGCTGCGCTTGCCCGGTCGGCTGAATCATGGCAAATAGCGCCTCAGTAACTAAGCGAACAGTTTCCGCAGATGGAGGAGGTGTTGGCACCTCAGCTGGTGCCGCACTCTCATCAGAGCGCTGGGGCTCAGACTGCCCAGCACCACTACGCGTCACCTATAGGTGGACAAGACACACATTAGCGAACGTATGCAAGCAAAACAACACAAAAAGGAACGCGCAGATTCCTCAAACAAGATTTTGTACATTCCTTAGTGGACATTCCAGAGTTCATTAGCGTTACAGCAGGGCGCATAAACACGCGCTCGCCACCCCATAAAAGAATTCGTCCACGAATTCGATAGAGGAAGACCGAACGAAGCTGATACCAAAATGTAACGACCCCATCCGTTAAATGACGTATAGTAGAAGGTCCGGCCGGGGCCCCACACTATATGCCACAAACAGATGGTGAGGTCACAGGATAATACCAAACCAAACACGAATCCTAACTCAGAGCATTCTAGCGGAAGCTTTAAGTTGTAATTTGAACTCTAACCAGGAATGTCCAATATATAAACCACCTTTATATATAACCACGGAATGTACAACAATTACATAAAGTTTGGCCTTCAGGCCTTACAGTTCCTCTTTTCACACTGTATAGATTACAAACCTCGGCGCGCAGGCCGGCCATACATGAGTAAAAGAAAACAAGCAAAAACATTCGCTTAGCCTTCAAGGGCTAGCCGCAGCAGCAGTAGCAACAGCAGTAGGGCTTCAACCCTTCACTTACCACTTGGCTCTCCAGCACCTGCATAGGGACAATCCACCCAACCGGTGGCAAACAATGCAACGGTCAGCATTCAGCTGACCCAATTATAACAATCCTACCCCTTTCTCGGGGCTTAAGCATCCTTTCCCTGCATAGCATGGCATCATCATATAGTAGCTATGTGCGCGCAGGCACATTCAAGCCATCACAACCATCGGCCACACGGCCCGATAGTCCGTGTACTCAGGGCACATTCTTGGTGTACCGGAATACCAGGGTCAACACCACCGTCTACACGGTATTTGAGCATTCTAGTCTTTCCGGCGCGCGGGCCTAAGACTCTCATTAGGCGCTCCAACAAAACCTATAACCAGGCTTCCAAGCCGGACGGACCTAATGCAGGTACGGATCAGCCACCCCCCGTTGCTCAAGTCGCCGTGCCACCTCGAATACGGAAGTATCCATGGCTATTTATAGGCGCGGGTCGGTTTCACCTTTCCTGTTCGGCAATCTGCCTTTTCATCGAGTTGCAGCCCAACGACTTAACCGCTCATAAAGTGGCAACGCACGGCCACAAGAGTTGCATCCAACCCTCTTCATTTCCTGGACATCATCCAGTACTTCCTGCTGCACCAAGCAACAGGTAGGCACAAGGCAACACAAGCCATAATCACGGAGCCTTCTCCGATATGCAAACAAGCATCACCAATCCAGACCATGTCCAGATGGGCTTCACACAGCATGCATAGAGCCGTACTCTAATTCCGGCCTCTAACACGGGGGACTTCACATATCTACCCCAAGGGACACCACAACCCACCGCACACTCGCGGGGAAGGGTTTTCCCTATGCAATGCAGAAAAGAAGGACTTCACATGTCCAAGAAGGGAGATCGTTACCCTTGTCGATCTCTTGGGAGCCATCGCAAACTAGCCGGTGAGAAAGAACCGCAGCAGCCTTGCCTTCACAACGCCGGCTTCGGATCACGAATCGGACCACGGGAACTCCGCCGGTGGCTTGATCTCCTCCTCCTTCTTCTTCCTCCTCTCTCTTTCTCTCTTCCATAAGAAAATGAAGAATGACTTTCTTCATCAGCCTCTACGGATTTAATCCAGCCAGGAATCACCTGAGCCCTTGGATCCAAAGAGAGAAATCTGAACGGCCACGATTTGCCCAAAAACTCAATTTTTTGGCTGACACGGCCTGTGACACGCCCGTGTCACAGGCCGTGTACCCTTAAGCGGCACACGCAGTATTCGTACCGACTGAGATTTACCAGAACACGGGAATTGACATGCCCGTGTCGAACCTGACACGCCCGTGTCATTCCTGAGACACGCCCGTGTCACCCCTGCCTCATTGAGCTGCAAGCAGTACACGGGTAGGCACACGGCATCGGACATGCCCGTGTCCAACCTGACACGCCCGTGTTCAAGGCTTGGTTCAAGGCCGTGTAATCTTCTGACTCGGACCTCATTTTAATTTGAGTGACACGCCCTGGGACACGCCCGTGTCCCAGGCCGTGTACCCCCGACACGCCCTGGGACACGCCCGTGTCCCAGGCCGTGTAAAATGACCTGCACCTCTAAACCAATTTGAGTCTTTTTGGGGTCTTTTTGGGGTGTTACAATCCTCCCCCCTTAACAAAATTTCGTCCCGAAATTTGCACGGTAAGGAAACAAGAACCAACAATACTATAACTTGAGAATTCTGTTATAACAAAAGTACACGGTCTACAGTTTATGCAAACAGCTCGGGAAATTCAGCTCGCATGGTCTGCTCTCGCTCCCATGTTAGCTCTTCACGGCCACAATTGTCCCATCGGACCTTGACCATCCCGATCACTTTGTTCCGCAACTGTTTCTCGGCTCGATCCTCGATCTGAATGGGTCTAACCCTCGTCGTTAGCCCATATTCGACCGGTACCCGATCATTCTCCACTACTTGAGCTGGATCCTTCACCGCCTTACGAAGGACTGAGATGTGAAATACATCATGTAATCCACCCAAGTCTGCTGAAAGTGCTAGTCGATAAGCAGCTTCCCCAACTCGCTCCACCACCTCAAACGGACCAAGATACCTCGAACTTAGCTTTTTCAAACGCCGAATCCTGGACACACCTTTGAAGGGTTTGATCTTCAAATATACCCAATCATCCACCGCGAACTCTACGTTCCGGGGTTTGGCATTGTAGTATTTTGCTTGACGATCTTGGGCTATCAATAGCCTCTCCCGAATAGAGCGTATGAGCGAGGTAGCTTCTTCGACTTCCTTTTTCCCACTCAGCTTAGATTCGCCTGCTTCTGCCCAAGCTAACGGTGTACGACATTTACGACCATATAACGCCTCAAATGGTGCCATACCAATGCTCGCTTGGTAGCTATTATTATAGGCAAATTCGACAAGAAAGATATAATCTTCCCATTTCTTACCAAAGTCTAGGGCGCACATGCAGAGCATATCCTCCATCGTCCTGTTGGTTCGTTCAGTCTGGCCATCCGTTTGGGGATGAAAGGCCGTACTAAACGCTAACTTTGTACCCAACATTTGATGAACGAGCCGCCAATCATTCGATGTGAACCGCCCATCACGGTCACTAACGATGCTCCGAGGAACACCGTGCAGTAGAACAACCTGCTCCACATAAAGCTTGGCCAAGGTTTCCACTGAATCGTCTCTTCTGTTTGGAAGGAAGTGCGCCACTTTCGTCAACCGGTCCACAATCACCCAGATGGAATCATGACCGTGTTGAGATCTCGGCAACCCGTGCACGAAATCCATCGAAATATCATCGAACTTCCACTCCGGAATAGGTAACGACTTCAGGAAACCGCCAGGCTTCTGGCATTCTGCTTTCACCAACGCACAGGTATTGCATTCAGCCACATAACGTGCGACATCTTTCTTTAGTCCGGGCCACCAGAACAGCTTTTTCAGATCTCTGTACATCTTTGTGCTCCCTGGGTGAACTGAGTACTTTGCAAAGTGAGCTTCGTACATCAACTCTTCCCTCAATTTACCCACACTCGGGACGCACACTCGACCATTTCTTCGTAACAAACCGTTATCCCAAGAGAATTGGTCATCCGACCCATCTTTTGCATAGCGCTGGAGACTTTCATCAAGCTCCGTTGCTCGCCGAACTCTGTCCGTAAGGTCATATTGCACCTCCGTCCAGTTCAAGCATGCATCGGTTGACGAACCCTTATCAACACAAGATATCTCCAACGCTTCCAATTCCTGGATTAACCGCTGATCATGCCTCGGCAACCAGCTTGCCCGTACCGGATTCTTCCGACTCAAAGCATCAGCGACCATATTTCCCTTCCCGGGAGTATAGTGAAATCTCGAAGGTGTAGTCCCCAAGGAACTCCATCCATCTTCGTTGTCGCATATTCAGATCCTTCTGATCCAACAAATACTTTAGGCTTTTGTGATCTGTATAGATATCCACTTTAACGCCATATAGTTAGTGCCGCCACAACTTGAGCGCAAAGATTACCGCCGCCAACTCCAAATCATGGACGGGGTAATTCCACTCATGCACTTTCAACTGGCGCGAGCCATAAGCAATCACTTTACCAAACTGCAGAAGAACGCAGCCTAAGCCGCTCCCGGAAGCATCACTATAGATCTCATACCCATCTGTACCACATGGCGATGTCAACACAGGCACCGTGGTCAAATAACTCTTCAAGTCTTCAAAAGCTCGTGCGCACTCCGGCGTCCAAATGAACTTTTGATCTTTTCTCGTCAGTGTGGTCAGAGGTAAAGCAATCCGTGAGAAGTTTTCCACAAACCGTCTATAGTAGCCCGCAAGTCCAAGGAAGCTCCTGACCTCGGCCACTGAAGACATCACTGGCCAATCTCGAATGGCACTTATCTTCAACGGATCCACTGCAATACCTTCTCCACTTACCACATGGCCTAAAAAGGTGACTGAAGAGAGCCAGAACTCACACTTTGAGAATTTGGCATAAAGCTTATTCCTCCGCAGGGTATGCAAGACCAACCGCAAATGGTTTGCATGATCCTCTTCCGACTGAGAGTATACTAAGATGTCATCGATAAACACAATAATGAACAAATCCAAGTACTCTCGGAACGTTCGATGCATTAGGTCCATAAATACCGAAGGCGTATTACATAGGCCAAACGACATTACCGTGAACTCATAATGACCGTAGCGTGTTCCAAACGCCGTCTTGGGAATGTCACCTTCCCTAATCCTCAGCTGATAATATCCCGATTTCAAATCCAATTTGGAATAGACCGTTGATCCTGCCAGCTGATCAAAGAGGTCATCAATCCGTGGGATCGGATATTTGTTTTTCTCCGTCAGCTTATTCAATTCGCGGTAGTCAATACATAACCGTAAACTACCGTCTTTCTTTTTCACAAATAGAACAGGCGCGCTCCAAGGTGACATACTTGGGCGTATATATCCCTGCTCCAACAACTCTTGCAATTGGACTTTCAACTCAGCCATCTCTTTTGGCGCGACGCGATATGGAGAGCGGGCCACAGGTTTCGCACCTGGCACCAACTCAATAGAGAAGTCAATCTCCCGCTGGGGTGGTAACCCAGGAAGATCTTTAGGAAACACATCGGCAAACTCTGACACAACTAGTACTTCACCGACACTGGCCTTTGGCTCAACAGCCTGAACTAGCGTGAAGAATAACTCCACGCCCTTCCGAACAGCATTGACGACTTGGAGTGCAGACAACAGAGTCTCGCCAACTCCTCGCATACCAGCGAACTTCGTCACAAGTCCGGTATTCTGGCCCAGTGTAATCTCCTTGGAGTTGCAATCAATAAAGGCACGCTGCTCCGAGAGCCAGTCCATACCAAAGATCACATCAAACTCCGATAACGGTAGCACAGCTGCACTCAAACCGAAATCCTGACTTCCTATTTGCACATCCACATCGCAAGCCCTATCCGTAAGCATCACACAGCCATTCGGCAATAGCACCCTTGTACTATCCACCGTCACATGACTCGGTACCCTAATTCGAGATACGAAATCCTCAGACAGAAAAGAATGCGAAGCACCCGTATCAAACAGGGCTCTCGCCAAATTATTCCGAATCAGGACAAAGCCTGCAGCACACACATCATGCACAAGCTATACATAACCAAAAGCAATATCACTTAAGCAAGTAAGCTAATTACTCGTACCTGTGATAACATCACTTTGCTTAATCGCTTCCTGTTGGCCAAGCTGATAGATTCGGGGCTGTGCCTGAGACGCAGATGAATCAACCACCGCTTTGCCCTTCTCAGCATAAGACGCACCCGTCTTCTTTTCTCCTTTGGGCTGAACAACCTGACAGTCACGAGCGATATGCCCCACCAGGCCACAGTTATAGCAAGTACGAGAATCCGGCCTTGTTGTCGCTCCCGACACAACGGTCGTAGTCACTTGCCCAGACGGCTTGGACCTCTTGCCCCCTTTCTTCTGGTAGAACAATTTGCTCGGGCGAGGTGCTTGAAACTCTGGCTTCGACGCAACCAAGCCCTTATTCCCTTGCACCCGCCTCATGTCCTTCTCCAATGCACACGCAGTATCAACCAACACCTGAAACCCTTGGTTCACTGAACTCGAAAGCAGGAATCGCAACTCATCCCGCAATCCTTCATAGAACCGATTCGTTTTCCTTTGGTCATCAGTGAAGATTGTACCCGCATACCGTCCCAACCTGGTAAACTCATGCAAGTAGATATCCACGCTATCTTCCCCTTGCTTTAACCGTTGGAACTCATTTTCCATAGCAATGCGTTGCGCCGCTGGGACATGCTTCGCCAGAAATATCCGAGAGAACTCCTCAATCGACACTTGCGTTAATTGCCTGCCCGCCAAATGGTGTACCTCAACCTCGTCCCACCACATCCGCGCCTCTCCTTCAAGCATGAAGGTGGCCAAGATGACCTTCAGAGTTTCCTCCGCCCTGATCGCTGTCATTATTCGCTTGACACGCGATAACCAATCCTCTGCCTGCGTTGGGGATCCCAGTCCCGTAAACGTAGGCGAACTGAAGCTCATGAATTGCTTCAACTGTCGGTCAGCTGCTCGTGGATCTACAGCCTCAATCGGCTCGGGTCTTACATCAACACGAACTGGCACTACTGCCGGCTGCGCTTGCCCGGTCGGCTGAATCATGGCAAATAGCGCCTCAGCAACTAAGCGAACAGTTTCCGCAGATGGAGGAGGTGTTGGCACCTCAGCTGGTTCCGCACTCTCATCAGAGCGCTGGGGCTCAGACTGCCCAGCACCACTACGCGTCACCTATAGGTGGACAAGACACACATTAGCGAACGTATGCAAGCAAAACAACACAAAAAGGAACGCGCAGATTCCTTAAACAAGATTTTGTACATTCCTTAGTGGACATTCCAGAGTTCATTAGCGTTACAGCAGGGCGCATAAACACGCGCTCGCCACCCCATAAAAGAATTCGTCCACGAATTCGATAGAGGAAGACCGAACGAAGCTGATACCAAAATGTAACGACCCCATCCGTTAAATGACGAATAGTAGAAGGTCCAGCCGGGGCCCCACATTATATGCCACAAACAGACGGTGAGGTCACAGGATAATACCAAACCAAACACGAATCCTAACTCAGAGCATTCTAGCAGAAGCTTTAAGTTGTAATTTGAACTCTAACCAGGAATGTCCAATATATAAACCACCTTTATATATAACCACGGAATGTACAACAATTACATAAAGTTTGGCCTTCAGGCCTTACAGTTCCTCTTTTCACACCGTATGGATTACAAACCTCGGCGCGCAGGCCGACCATACATGAGTAAAAGAAAACAAGCAAAAACATTCGCTTAGCCTTCAAGGGCTAGCCGCAGCAGCAGTAGCAACAGCAGTAGAGCTTCAGCCCTTCACTTACCACTTGGCTCTCCAGCACCTGCATAGGGACAATCCACCTAACCGGTGGCAAACAATGCAACGGTCAGCATTCAGCTGACCCAATTATAACAATCCTACCCCTTTCTCGGGGCATGAGCATTCTTTCCCTGCATAGCATGGCATCATCATATAGCAGCTATGTGCGCGCAGGCACATTCAAGCCATCACAACCATCGGCCACACGGCCCGACAGTCCGTGCACTCAGGGCACATTCTTGGTGTACCGGAATACCAGGGTCAACACCACCGTCTACACGGTATTTGAGCATTCTAGTCTTTCCGGCGCGCGGGCCTAAGACTCTCATTAGGCGCTCCAACAAAACCTATAACCAGGCTTCCAAGTCGGACGGACCTAACGCAGGTACGGATCAGCCACCCCCCGTTGCTCAAGTCGCCGTGCCACCTCGAATACGGAAGTATCCATGGCTATTTATAGGCGCGGGTCGGTTTCACCTTTCCTGTTCGGCAATCTGCCTTTTCATCGAGTTGCAGCCCAACGGCTCAACCGCTCATAAAGTGGCAACGCACGGCCACAAGAGTTGCATCCAACCCTCTTCATTTCCTGGACATCATCCAGTACTTCCTGCTGCACCAAGCAACAGGTAGGCACAAGGCAACACAAGCCATAATCACGGAGCCTTCTCCGATATGCAAACAAGCATCACCAATCCAGACCATGTCCAGATGGGCTTCACACAGCATGCCTAGAGCCGTACTCCAATTCCGGCCTCTAACAAGGGGGACTTCACATATCTACCCCAAGGGACACCACAACCCACCGCACACTCGTGGGGAAGGGTTTTCCCTATGCAATGCAGAAAAGAAGGACTTCACATGTCCAAGAAGGGAGATCGTTACCCTTGTCGATCTCTTGGGAGCCATCGCAAACTAGCCGGTGAGAAAGAACCACAGCAGCCTTGCCTTCACAACGCCGGCTTCGGATCACGAATCGGACCACGGGAACTCCGCCGGTGGCTTGATCTCCTCCTCCTTCTTCTTCCTCCTCTCTCTTTCTCTCTTCCTTAAGAAAATGAAGAATGACTTTCTTCATCAGCCTCTATGGATTTAATCCAGCCAGGAATCACCTGAGCCCTTGGATCCAAAGAGAGAAATCTGAATGGCCACGATTTGCCCCAAAACTCAATTTTTTGGCTGACACGGCCTGTGACATGCCCGTGTCACAGGCCGTGTACCCTTAAGCGGCACACGCGATATTCGTACCGACTGAGATTTACCAGAACACGGGAATCGACACGCCCGTGTCGAACCTGACACGCCCGTGTCATTCCTGAGACACGCCCGTGTCACCCCTGCCTCATCGAGCTGCAAGCAGTACACGGGTAGGCACACGACATCGGACACGCCCGTGTCCAACCTGACACGCCCGTGTTCAAGGCTTGGTTCAAGGCCGTGTAATCTTCTGACTCGGACCTCATTTTAATTTGAGTGACATGCCCTGGGACACGCCCGTGTCCCAGGCCATGTACCCCCGACACGCCCTGGGACACGCCCGTGTCCCAGGCCATGTAAAATGACCTGCATATCAAAACCAATTTGAGTCTTTTTGGGGTCTTTTTGGGGTGTTACACATTTACCCCTAGAATTAGAACACCGTGCTTTTTGGGACTTAAGGTTCTTAAATTTTGATCCCCACTCTGTTGGCGACCTTAGAAAATTTCAACTTAACGAACTCAACAATTGACGCTCTTACACATATGAAAATAACAAAATTTATAAAGAGCGGACGAAGCGTTTTCACGACAAGCACCTAAGGCACCCAAAAACCTTCAAGCCGGGCGACCAAGTTCTTTTAAATAATTCACGATTATGTTTATTTCCGGGCAAGTTAAAATCACGCTTGTTTGGACCGTTTACTGTTAAAGAAGTTTTTCCGTATGGAACTGTTTTAATTTCACACCCTGATAAGGGTGATTTCAAAGTGAATGGTCAGCGTCTTAAACTTTATTTCTGTGGTGATGATGTCAGTCCAAACTATATTAATTTTATTCTGCAAATATTTTAACTAGATTAAGACTTTTTATTTTTATCAAAACTTTAATTATTATTTTGGACAATATTATTTTGTTGCATCGAGCTCAAATGACGTTTTAAACAAAGGGAGCTCTTGGGAGGCAACCCAAGTTATTTTTCCGTTTTCTTTATTTTACACTTTTTGCCCCAAATGGCTCCGACAAGCTAAAGCTTCTGCGATCGCTTGCTCCAACTTTGCTGAATCCATCACAAAGTCCAAAGAAGACATTTCATGAAGTTCCAAAGCGCAAGATTGGGGGAGCGGCATCACGCAACCTTCCGTGACTCACAAATCCGGGGAAGTACCTATTTTCAATTTTGTACTTATATTTATGTTTTAATTTCTCTCTCTCCTTCCCTCTTTTATCCATTGAGGACAACGTCCATTTTAAGATTGGAAAGGATTTCTTCCTTCTCTTTTATTTATTTTGTTTCTTTGAATAAAATCAATCAAAAAAAAAATTAGTGCTTTCTCCTTTTTCTTCTTAAAGAAAAATCTCTAAAAATCCAAAAAAAAGAAAAATCTCTAAAAATCCAAAAAAAAGAGTATGTCTTATAAATCCAAAAAAAGAGAATATTTCAAAAAAAATTTTATTATGTTATTAGTTTAAATATATTTTGGTATTTCATTAGTTCCCCCTTGCTTTTTGTTTTGTTTTTATCAAAATTTCATATAACGACTTAGCTAAATATATTATTTTTAATCAATCTTTATAATTATATTTCACAAGTAAAATGTAGGTCATGCTGTGTTTCTAATTCACGGTAGCATGTTAACATGAATCGTTATTCTAAAACTCGCATTTCTATTTGGGTTTTTCGTTTTTATTTTCTTTACTTTCTAAAAAATATTTCATCCACTATTTTCTTTTTCATTTTTGGATAATTTTTGTAATATCAACTTTTGATTAGCGTAGTAGATGTGAACATTCCAAGACGCATATTATTTCTATTTTCAAGATAATTTCATTATTTTTCTTTTATTATCAAGGACTTATTTTTTGAAATTTTTCAAAACTAAGTCTTTAGATAAATTTTGAAGCATAAAAATGATTTAAGCCATTTTTGTTTTCGTTTGAGCCTTCTTGCCAATCTAAAATTTTTTATCCCTGGTTAGCCCCTTTTGAGCTGTTTTCCTATTCCATTTGATAACTCCACTTATCATTTCATTTTTCACCAAAGCTAAAATGTTCCAACCTATCTAATCACACTAACCTTTTGAGTTTCATTAAAATTTTTCATGATTAAGATAGGGTTGTTTTTGTGATATGTTTGGAGAACTTTTTGAAAAATATATGCTCAAAAGAAGCGTTTACTTTTGTTTGGCAATTTCAAAGTGAAAAGACAAAATATTTATGGCCTCTGTTTTGAAAAGAAGAAAGAAAAAAAATGAAAAAGAAGGAAAAATATTTTACTTATGATGAAATTTTTTGAAACTCTTTATTTTGTTTTAGTGTGATTTTAAGCCTTCTTGTTTATCTTTGAATTCCATTCCTAATTATATGCCTAAACCAAACATTTCAGTCCTAATAAGTCCTTTAGATTCATGCTTTTGAATTTTATTTATTAGCTAAGTAAAGAAGAAAAGTAAAATAGTACAATTTTGGATTTAAATTTAGATTTTTGTTATTTGATTGATATAATTATAATATGACCCTTGAATCTAGTAACAACTCAATGCATTTTTTCATTTTGTTGCTTTGCTTAAATTTATTTAAAGAATTTTGTTAAAATTTTGGATGATTTATTTTCGTTAGTAAAGTTTAGAAATTGTTAAACCATGTTTAAGTAATTGTTTTAGGATTACGTTTCACCTTCTCCCTACTTAGAATTTCACATTGTACTTGTGTTAGCATAATTAGATTTTTCCTGATTAGTCACTTTTATATTAGCTAGTTTTTATATTTTTTTCTTGAGGACAAGCAAAGCTTAAGCTTGGGGGAGTTTGATAATACATTTTATAGTTTAAAACACTAGTGTAATTACATGTTTTTATTATGTAAATCATGTTATAAAAGTTTTATTTTGACCTCGTTTTGTATATATTTTGATACCATTAATGTTTTATTTTTTTCCTTGTGGGTTTGCAGGTTTTCAGTAAATTCGTCGACCTAAGCAATTTCATCGACCTTCAGCCTTCAGTTCTGCGTTCGACGAACGTCTTCAAGTTCATCGACCTCGCCCTCAGCAAAGTTTGTCGACCTCACCTTCTCTCCCTAGAGTTGTTTGACCTCATTTTTTGCATTCGACGAACGGTTCTTTCCGCCATTTCGTCGAGCTCAGCCTTCAGTTCTGCGTTCGACAAACTCCTCCAAAGTCATCGAGCTCAGCCTTCAGTTCGACGTTCGTTGACCTCCCATCCACCTTCTCTTTTCTCCATTCATCAAGCTCTCCCTCCTTCTCCTCTGAATTCGTCGACCTCGTCTTCCTTTTTCTCCCAGTTTGCCAAGATTACCTATTGCTAGAGGACAAGTCCCGCTTTTTAACAAAAGCCTGTTGCCTCCATTAATACATGCCACCCGTGCCTATGCAATCATAATTTCTCGCCAGAAGTCGTACCAGGGTCAACTCACATGCATGGCTAAAGTCATTTCCTGCTCCTTGAAAATCTATAAATAGAGCCCCGACCCTTGAGAAAAAATATAGAATTTTGGGAGAGGGGAAGAGCTGCCATTTTCAGTTCTCCCTTAGTGTTCTTACCCTCTCCTCTTTTCATTTAAGTTTTTCTTAGTTTAGTTTCAGTATTTTTTGTTTCTGTAATAGTTCTTCAAATTTCTTAAGTAATTTATCTTTTAGTGCTAGCTTAGATTCTCATTTTCCTATAAGTGTAATAGCTTTTGTTTTCCAAGTTGTAAGCTCTCTTTTGAATTAATATAAAGTCTGGTTGATTTTTCTTGTCTCTATTTTATTTCCATGCACTCCTACTCATCTCTCCATCTCCACTTAACCATAAGTATCTAATCCTCATTGTACTCGATCTTGATGATCAGAGGTTCGAGTTGATTAAGTTATGATACTCTAGTATGCTTTTTCTTTGTAAGGTTTAGACCTTGATTTACTCTTGAATAATTGTGTTTGGAGTTATATCATCGATATATAATTTTCATGTTTGTTTCCACTCTTAGGTAGCCAAAAGGCTCGTAGTTTGGAGTGAAAACTTATGAGTAAAGAGAGTCACACGCACCCCTCGAGAGAGTCAGACATTAAATCTCTTGGATTGGAGTGAAATCAAATAGCGGGGTTCACAGCGTAAAGCGAGCTTTAGGCCTCTGATTTTGACGAGTGTTTTGTTGGATCTTCCATAACTCAGGTGGGCATGACTTCGAGAGAAGCGTGTTCATACTTTTGGAACCTCCACGGTCAATGTCCGTTGCCTTATTAAGTTAGAGTTTATTATCGCATTTTTAATCAACTTTTGCCGAGGTGATTCTCGATCGAGTGCTTTTCTTTATCATCGTTTCAACCCCTCATTATAATCGTTTTTAGTAGCTCTTTATTTAGCTGCAAGTAGTTCACTTTTTAGCACAAATATTTCCTTTCTTAATTGCAATTAGTTTTCTTTTAACACACCCTAAAATAATCCTTAGATAAGATAATAGTCTTCGTGTGAGTAAGATTACTCAACGGTTCCCAGATTTTAATACGACACTTGTGTCCCCTAGCTATAATTCGATAGGTATACTTGCCTAGTTGGATTGCTAGTTCAATTTTATTCTCTTTGCGAATATTCTGTCCACCAGCCCGCATGGCTAGGACTACAGGCCGATAACCATCAACCATCAACTCGGTAGTGGTTGCATTCCTCAGGTCACTATCGCCGAGTGATAGCTACTATTGCAAAGTAGTAACGAACTCCTTCTCCTTAGTGTGCAGTTCACTCAAAACGCCTCACAGCTCAACCTCAAGCAACCTGGGCGACAAAGAATTGTGACAAGCAACTTTAAGAGGCCTACCCGGCCTTAAGCTGTAGCCCTCAGACGACCTTGGGAATCAAATCGCGTGTGTGGTGGCCTTAGGCTGCGAACTGCTTTGTCAAGACAGACCGTGCTGCCTGGCGGCTTGCTAGTTCAGCCCGCACGACCTCTAGTGGTTTCTATTTAAAGCCAATAGCTTCTCTTGTACCCTTTATGTTTTTTCATGTAAAGCAGCAAGCTTGTGTTGTAACTCAAGCTTTGTAATCAAAGGAAAGCCTGTCGCAGGAGTGGCATTCAGCAGCGGCGGGCGAACTCTATTCTACCGCTACAAGGGGACTCTCTTTTTCAATTCTCCCTTCTCTCGGCCTCAACTGCTAATCCTAACCATCAAAGTAACTGGCTATTCGATAGTTCTCATCACCTCCCATATCCCTGTATCCCGAATCGAACGCCTACACCTCTCGAGCTCATAGAGAGGGGCATTTTTGGCATCAACATTTAACACATGACCTTTAGATTCCGAACAGACGGTGAAATCCAACGGTTAGCCATGTCAGACCATAAACCTACCGAGAACCTCGCTCCTTCAAGTCCTAGTGAAGATGTTCCGTAGGAAGCCTTGGAGCAATCGTGTCGAGAAACCTCCCAGCAGTTACAGGCAATCAACCATACTCTAGCTGCTATCACGCAACGATTAGTGCCGCAACCCGCAGTAGTGCCGGTTCCTCAAGTTAACCCGACACCAGCATTGGGGAATACACAGACCTATCCACTAGTCTACCCTCCTGTTTATCCACCAGCTCATCCTCCAATCTATCCGACAACCTACCTGCCAGGGTAGGCCGCAGCTCCTTTGTGGTCTCAAAATGATGAGTTCATAGCTCGTCAAAACTTCTTCCGGGAAGCTGCCCGAGGAAGTCAAGCAAGATTCTTAAATTTCCAGGTAAGTCATCCCTTCCCTTCAGCTCCCATAGCTGCTCCTGCCAGAACAACTTTTTTTTTCTATCCTCCCGCTCCTTTTTCAACTACAGCTTATGCTCCTTTTTTTCCTTTCCCTTTTGTTCTAGGAGAACATGAAGATCCATTGCCATTTAAAGAGAGTATACGGCAAGAACCGACTCTAGCTCACTTCAGCGAGCCGCGACTACCAATTTATATTGGGGAGTCTTACCCAGTTGCACACTTACAATCTTTCGAGTCTGACGTAACTCTAAGGACTCTTACAGATGCTACCAGGTGCAAACTCCTCGTAATGTCATTTGATGGACAAGTGAGAGAGGGGTTCTATGGACTACGTACTCAGTCCATCGCTTCATTTACTGATCTACAAAGAGAACTTATGCTCAAGTTATCTATCTCTACAAAGAGGAAAGGCAGTCCTAAAGCCCTGTTTGAGATCAGGCAGCGGGAAAATGAGACTTGGGCTCATTTTATCGATCGTTTCCAAAGAGGGGGTTCTTGATATTGAAAACGTCTATCCAGAAATGTACTGAGTTGCCCTAATAAGTGGTTTAAGAGAAGGACCTCTTAAGTTCGAAGCTAAAATCAGAGTGCAAAATACATAGTAGGAGATGATCAGCCTTGCCAAATTAGACATACGAGGTGAAAAAAGCAATCCCAACTATATCTCCAGGCTTGTAACAGAGAAAGATCCTTCTTATTCATACGAGAAACCTCCAAAGTCTCCTCAGAAGGTTTTTCAACTACGAGCAAGGAAGGGAAGGAATTTCCAACATCATAAACTGCTCTTCCCAAGCCGAGATCATCCCCAAGGTAAAAGACTACATTTGCTGGCTCTTGCTTATCCGGCATTGGCTCCGCTTGCAGCTTTAGTTTACCAATAACCGGGTGATAACTCGCCAGAAAATGAACTAGACAAAGTTATGCAGGAAGTAGTACAAGTCATGAAAGGTAAGACCGGTTATAAGAGGCCTTATCAACCCACAGATCAAAGATAAAAAAGATTTGGATCCCTACTACGAGTTCCTTAAAGAGAAAGGGCATCCAACTGAAAATTGCCGAGCACTTCGTCAACTGCTGGAGAAGATGCTGAGGCTTGGCAAATTGCGTGGCTTATTCCTGAAAGATGACCACTCTGATCCGTCTACTTCGAAAGGCAAAGAAGTAGCAGACATTCCTTTCGGCTCTAATGGAGTGAGCCAAATCAGTAGTGGTGTCGACTTCTATATTATCGAGTACATCGATGCCGATGACGAAGGTGCTCTTGGAGAACTACAATGCTAAGGAAAAAGAAGACATCACAAAGTCTCAAAAGCTCTTCACAATCATGTCTGATCAGTGTTGTTTTCCCTATTGAACATTTATCTTATATATGTTCTTAACACGTAAGTATTCTTTCATTCATTTCAATATTTTTGCATAAGAGATCCCGTACTGATACTTTTCCCTTTTTGTTGTGCCTCCTCCTTAATTTCTCTTTGCTAAAGGGATCTCCTAACCAAGGAGATATCACCGAGTCCCGTTTGAACCCCCATAGATTAGATATGGGTATAACACCACGATGACCATATATAGCGGGGAGTGTTCGCATATGTGCAGTGGGAGTAGTCCAATCTATACAGACAGACTTTAGGGCTTCGGATCCTAGCGGGTAACTAACACATAGCACGCATCAAGGGAGGTCCCAGTGTGTTAGCCCTACTGTGCTCTGTTAGGATACATTACAGATGAGATTGAAAGTGAGGTGTTAGATCTTATTTATTCTAGTTAAATATATATATTATATAGAAGAGTTAGCACATCACAAAAATAAAGAAATAGAGCAAGCACACAGAAGACACAAGGATTATAGTGGTTCCCCAACCTGGGTACATCCACTCTTCTACCACCCTGGTAGGAATCCACTCAGATTTTTGATCAGGTGACTTCCACCAATGAGCTTTTGATCAGGTGCTCAAAAACCAACACAAGTCTTTTTGAAGGAGACTTGTGAACCAGAATAATTTTGAAGGGAATTAAAACCCTGTACAGAGGTGGGGATGAAAGATTGATTATGTCTTCTCTTTCTCAATATACAACTGAGAAGACTCTTGTGGATCTGATGTTAGCAAAGGCTCCCCCTGAGATAATGAATTAGTTCAGGATGTTGGAGCTTTGCTTAAGGGTGATAAGCCTTCAGGCTTGATGTTGCTCTCCAGCAAGCTTCTAGACTGATATTGTTTTTGTTTTCTCTCGAAAGCTTGGAGCAGATGAAGAAGATGAAGAGTTGTTCAGGAAGAAGCTTTTTGCCGAGAGTTCTTCTTCATTGAGAAAAAGCCTTCTTAATTTCTTCTTTCTCTATCTTGTCATTTGTGAGATATAATTCTCTACATATTTATTGCCTGGAGAATTCAAACATTTGAATTCTTTCTGTTTATGGAATGGCTGAAACAATTTCAAAGAATGGAATCTGCCTTGAGAAAACAATTGACATTTAATCTCTGTAATTAACTCCATATTTAATGTTGCCTCCAAACGGCTATATTCATAAGAAAATATAGCATTAAATCTGAGAGCTATAAATGTCTGCAATTAAGCCTCAATAAATTCTGTCAGCTGTAAATAAATCTGTCTGAAAAATTGCACAGGAATCGTTGATCTTAATTTTAAATCTTTCTTCAAACTGGGCTCGGAGTTCGTTGACCTCAGCTCGGAGTTTGTCGAGCTGAGCTCAGAGAATATAAACTTCAAAATCGTTGAACTGAGTTTAACAGTTTTCTTTGAGCTGAGCTCAGAGTTCGTTGAACTGAGCTCAGAGTTCGTTGAATTGAGCTCAGAGAATTTCTTCCAGCAATTTTCTGAACTTCAAATCTGACTTTCTCTGAAATTTATCTGAAGGAACAAACCTGGAAAACATTCTATGACCCATGAATATACATTTTGGGTCAATCTAAACATCCAAATAGTGACCCTTGCCCAAATAAAAACTTGGGTTCCAATAATCTCCCCCTATTTGGGTGAGGACACTATTCATAGAAAAACAAAACACAAAGCAAAAATAATTTGTCTGAATTATAATTTTTCATCAGATTTACAAAGGTGCTTTGAGAAATAAAGATGACACAAAAGATTCAAGAATATGAAAAGAAATAAAGAATCTTTCTAAGGAATTGCTGACAAAAGAACTTGAGTAATTTGGTGAGAGTAAGCTCTCTTATAGTATCTTCAGCTTTCCTTTTTACTCAGCCTTAGATTTTGATAACTTGTCAAGTTCTTTACCTGAAAAGAGAGGTTAGAGGTTCTGGACCCAGATTACCTTGGGTCCTGTTTCTTTTTCATGATAATTAGAAATAAAAGAATATTTAGGTTGATCTTTGTAACCTAGAGGGTGAAATTTCTTAGAAGGTATGAACCATTGGGTAAAAGGATTTTTGAATATTTGAGTTTGATTATAATTTTCAAAAGGATAAAAATTTCTGTTTTTAAATTCTGAGTTCGACGAAAAATATTTTCGTCAACCTGAGTTCGACGAAGGGAATTGATTTCGTCGATCTCGGTTCACAGAATGATAATATCTTTTTTTGTGTTCCACGATCGTCTATCTCGGTTCGATGAAGCAGATTTCTTTCGTCGATCATAATTTCCAGACAAGTTAAAAACAAAATCTCTGTTCCGAGATCGTCGACCTCGGTTCGATGAAGAGTGTAGTTTTTGTTGAGCTCCATTCGACGAATTATGTTGAACAAAAATTTTCTGAAAATTTTTAATTATTTTTGATAAAAATTCAGTTTTATTGCCTAACTCTATTATCTTTTCTTTATTTTTAATTGTTTCTAAAGAAATTAATTTTTCAGAAATATTTTTTAAATCTTCTTTAAGATTTTTGTTTTCAGAAGATAGATTATAAATTTTCTCTCTGAGAAGTTTTATTTCTTTCTCAGATTGAATTAAATCATTGCATAAAATTTTAAAATCTTCTTTAAAATATTCTGAAGTGAAATCAAAGGAAGAGATAACCCGATCCTCTTCTGATTTTTCTTCTGATTCTTCATCAGATTCAGATTCTTCATCATAGTTGCTGCAAGATGCATTGATTGCAATCAAGCAGAATTCTCTTGCTCTTGTTTCTTCTTCATCCTCAGTAGCACAGGATGAAGCTTTAGAATCACTCCAAGTATCAGCATCATATTTTCTATTTTTAGCTGATCCAGCAGCCATTGTTGTGAGGGAGTCCCAAATTTCCTTTGCTGAGGTACATTCAGCAATTTCCTGAAAAATGTCATCAGACATTGATTGAACAAGAATTTTCATTGCTTGTGCATCAGCCATATTTAGCCTTTTCTTGGCTTCTGTCCATTGAGATGATGGAACACCATTCATGCTTGTTGTTTCCAATGGTTGATAAGGATCTGTGAAAATGGAATTGAAAATTTCTTCATCAATAGATTTCATAAAAAGCATAATCCTTGCCTTCCATAGTGCAAGCTTATCTTGATTGCACATAGGAGGTCTGGTGCTTTAAAATTCCTCATTTTGTGCCATGAAAGACTCTTAAGAAAAATAATATCTATCAGATCGTTTTGGTTCATGTGTTAGCTTGTACAACCAAAGGAAACCCCTCTGATACAAATTGAAAGTAAGGTGTTAGATCATATTTACTCTAGTTAAATATATATATTATATAGAAGAGTAAGCACAACACAAGAATAAAGAAATAGAGCAAGCACACAGAAGACACAAGGATTATAGTGGTTACCCAACCTGGGTATATCCACTCTTCTACCACCCTGGTAGTAATCCACTCAGGTTTTTGATCAGGTGACTTCCACCAATGAGCTTTTGATCAGGTGCTCAAAAACCAACCCAAGTCTTTTGGAAGGAGACTTGTGAACCAGAATAATTTTTAAGGGAATTAAAACCCTGTACAGAGGTAGGAATGAGAGATTGATTATGTCTTCTCTTTCTCAATATACAATTAAGAAGACTCTTGTGGATCTGATGTTAGCAAAGGCTCCCCCTGAGATAATGAATTGGTTTAGGAGGTTGGAGCATTGCTTAGGGGTGATAGTCCTTCAGGCTTGATGTTGCTTTCCAGCAAGCTTCTAGACTTATATTGTTTTTGTTTTCTCTCGAAAGCTTGGAGCAGATGAAGAAGATGAAGTGTTGTTCAGGAAGAATATTTTTGCCGAGAGTTCTTCTTCTTTGAGAAGAAGCCTTCTTAATTTCTTCTCTCTTTTTCTTGTTATTTGTGAGATATAATTCTCTGTATATTTATTGCCTGGAGAATTCAAACATTTGAATTCTGTCTGTCTATGGAATGGCTGAATCAATTTCCAAGAATGGAATCTTCCTTGAGAAAAGAATTGGCATTTAATCTCTGTAATTAACTCCATATTTAATGCTGCCTCCAAACGGCTATATTCATAAGAATATATAGCATTAAATCTGAGAGCTATAAATGTCTGCAGTTAAGCCTCAATAAATTCTGTCAGCTGTAAATTAATCTATCTGAAAAACTGCACAGGAATCGGTTATCTCAATTTTAAAGCTTTCTTCAAATTGGGCTCGGAGTTCGTTGACCTCAGCTCGGAGTTCGTCGAGCTGAGCTCAGAGAATATGAACTGCAAAATCGTTGAACTGAGTTTAAATGTTTTCTTTGAGCTTAGCTTAGAGTTCGTTGAACTGAGCTCAGAGTTCGTTGAACTGAGCTCGGAGAATTTCTTCCAGCAATTTTCTGAACTTCAAATCTGACTTTCTCTGAAATTTATCTGAAGGAGCAAACCTGGAAAACATCCTATGACCCATGACTATACATTTTGGGTCAATCTAAACATCCTAATAGTGATCCTTGCCTAAATCAAAACTTGGGTTCCAACAGAGATGATTGTTGCTTGGAAAGCAATGGCCCCCCGAGTGTAGCCTTATCTCTGTGATCATCTCACGCTGTGATAGTCAAACACTACAAGGTACTCTGAAGCTGTGCCTTCAAGGGACCCACAACATCGCCGATCTTTTAGGGAGAGTAATGTTGTAGACTACTTGGCATACTTGGCCTAACTGATCAGCGTAGCTTGTATCCCAAGGAATGAGAGCAGTGAATCTATCGTGTAACATCCCATTTCCGGCTAGACCCCTAGGAGTCGGTTGGTCGTGATGGAACTCTAGGAAGCCCAAAAACTGAAATAAATCGACCAAGATTTCGGGTCACGAGTTGGTTACGCCCGTGACCGACCCGTCAAGCCCGTGACCTGGGGCGTGACTCATTCGACGATCGTCGATCTCAGGGAGACGATCGTCGAGTGCAGAATTTTCAACCCGGCCCTGTCACGCCCGTGACCTAGGTGTCACGCCCGTGACTAAGGGCGTGACCCCTTCGGCGATCGTCGATCTCAGCGCGACGATCGCCGAGCGCGGAAATTACCTCATGACCCTGTCACACCCGTGACCCGCAATGTCACGCCCGTGACATAGGGCGTGACCATGATCGACGATCGTCGATTTCAGCTCGATGGTCGTCGACCCAGAATTGGTCACACGGGCCTGTCACGCCCGTGACCCCCAATGTCACGCCCGTGACATAGGGCGTGACCATGTTTGACGATCGTCAATTTCAGCTCGACGATCGTCGAACCTAGAATGGGCTACCCGGGCCTGTCACGCCCGTGACCTATTTGTCACGCCCGTGACAAAGGCCGAAACGTCAGCCAGACTGGAATTTTCGGTAACCGACGTTGTAATCAATTCAGATTATGGGAGGTTACACCAGGAGTATTTATGGGCCATTTCCTACTTTAATTATTTAAATAAATAAGGAAATGTTAGTCCAATAGGTACTCGCCACCTGGCAAACGTCTCTTCGTTTCCAGCAATTAAATTCTCTGCATCATAACCGAAACGTTCATGAGAGAAATATTAATGACCGTGAACGTTTCAACCTTTTCCCCCCTCCTTTCTTCCCTTTAAAAAGGCCCCTTAGGCTCAAGGATGAAGTTTCCCAGCCCTTACCTGAAGTTTTGAGCCTCCTACTGTGCTGTAGAAGAATTCCGACGACGCCACTGCCGCGCCATGACAGTCCAACGTCCATCTCGCCGTCAAACCATGAATATGGTCCTCCTCTACTCTTTCTTCTATGGATAGATCTTAGAAATCATTAGGAGAGATATCGGGATCAAAAGAGCCGGATCGGGTGAGCGTTTCCATGCTTTTCCGAAATTTGCATAGTGGCGGGTTCGCCGGAAAACCGCCTCTCCGGCGGCCGTGCTGCCGCCCGACGGTAGCCCTCACCTCAACGGAGGTGGTGGTGGTGGTGGCCGGCCAGGGAGATGGCTGGATGGCCGGGAAATAGCTTTGAAAAGCTACAGGAAAAATGAGTTTTCAGGCTTCTGGTTTCGGGCTGTTGAAGAAGATGAACAGTGCCATGAGAATTAAATTCTATTTTTAAAAGCAATTTCTGAATGAAATATCTGTCATCATAAATAATTTGGGAAAAATACCTAGAGGTTCCTACAGGAAAAATGATCAACATTGGAAATGTAGCCCTTGAAGTCTACTTGAATTCAAAATTAATTTTACTCGATTGGTAATCCTGGTTAGACCACAGCACCCTTTTTGGTGAGGTCTATCCAGAGGGCTGTCTTGACCTTAGAAAAATTCCCCACTCCAACCCAGTCATCAAAATGACTTGAATTTTGGGGTGTGGCCTAATCTTACCTATATCTAGGTGCTATCCAAAAATGAGAATTTTTGGAGAATTTTTTCTATAGTTTTTAGGAAAATTCAATAATCTTAGCTTAATTTAATTAGATGGCTAAATAATTTCCAAACCCTCCCAAATTTTAGCGAGTGGTCCCTGGGTTCACCATAAAGTTCTGTTTAATTTTTCATCTCATTTGGAGATGGTTTGGATTAGAAATGATCAAACCTAAGTTTTGCCCTAATGAGGGGTCTTAGGTTAAAAGTGCACTTTGAAGTTTGAGTGGTCAGATCACCTCAACAGAGGCTGAGATTTTTACCACTGGCTAGTAATATTCTCTAGCACCCCCTCATGGAGTTTGAGGTGGATCGGGGTAGGTTTACCCTAAGAACCAAGGCCAAACCCTAGGGATGGATCTAGGTGGTTTGTGAAGGTCATGTGGTCAAATGACCTTGGATTGACCCGAAATTGGGTGAAGAGAGCCATAGGGCCAATATAGTTCTCTGGATGAAATCTTAGTAGATTTGGAGACCGTTGGGATACCTAAAAATCTAACCCTAGTTTAGGGTGCAAAACTTGTAGAGATAGGAAATGACACTAAATCACATTGAAAAGTGATAAGAAATGGGTAGAGTGCATTATAGGGATGGTACAAGCTCTGGATATTTTTCTATGAATTTTATGATCATTATTTTGGATACTCCTTTAATGACTTAGTAGTTGTATGATTTGCTTAGAAAATTTATTATGGAATACACACTTTCTGGAAATTGATGAAATTTAAGCAGAGAACGTTTATTATGATTTTAAATCTCTGTGAATTTTTATGGGATTTTTGAAAGATTAATTCTAAGGCTTGCTTCATTAAGTATGTTTTACCTTGATTATTTGATTAAATCTTTAGTGGTATTTAGAAAGCTAGTAAAATTATGATTCTCTGCACAAAGATCTTTTATATATCATACTCCTGATTAGTAATTTTTTTATAATTTTCCTATGAGTAATTTCAGTACTTCCTTCATTACATAGAATTAATGTGATTATACTGGATAAATTATTTAGAGACTAAATACTTCCTGTAAAATTCTAGAAATTTGTATTTGAGTTTATCTTGCTGTTATTTCATGATCATGATTTTTGGGTAGCCATTACTTAAGAGGATCACGTACTTCATGTTTAAAAGGACCCATGGCCCGTCCTTTGAGAAAATTAGATAAATATCGGATTAATTAGGAAAATTATAAGTTTCTGGATTTAGACAAATTTTGATATGGTAGACCTCCAGTAAATATTATAGGAGATTTGGAAGATAATTTGGGGTACCTCCCCTTGTGTACCTCATATAGCTTAGGATGGTCTGCATATAGTAAAACCACGGAATCCTGATAATTGATGGTTGGTAGGGCAAGCTAAGATTGAGTTCATCATTGGAAGTCAGGATAAGTAGGGTGTGAGACTGGTTAGGATAAGGGGGTACGGGAACGACGAAAGATCGTCCGTCCCGGGAAGAAGAGGAAGAGTCTTAATACTCTAGGGTTAGAACTAAAGTAACTAAAAGAGGATCGGGTTAAGGGAGGTCAACCAATAATAATTAGTGCCTTGCGAAAGGGAACTTCGGGCCGTAATGCCGCCGTCTTGGTTCCTAGTGTCCCTTAAGAGCCCTTCACGGGGTATACCGGGGGCAGTCCTGGGCTAACGTAAACCATAGAAATAATAAATTAAAAGAGCAACTAGTATAACTAGGGTTGCACATTTACACTCCCCGATAGCTAGGAAAGTAGAATAATAGGACTTGTTGCCATTCAGACAGTAGCTCTGAAGGTAGATGCACGGACGGGACTGTCCGGGGGGCCGCGGGCTCGAGGGTTGGAGTACAGAATAAAAGTGGTGGGTCATCGGTACTAGGCGATCGATCACACCGACAGCGGTACGATGACTCGGTGAAAAGCCTGGCGTGTACAGCCAGCACAGTACGCGGATACTCTAGGTTGTGTTCTTCTAGGGGCGTACGAAAGGGCTAGGCCTGGTAGTGTGGTTACCCGCCTAGGAGTGGGGGGCCCGACTCACTGTCTCCGTTTGCCACAACGGAGGTTCCTGGGGGTGAAGCTAGCCTCCCGAACAGGGGGAACTAAAGGTCTGTGCGCATAGAGTCGTGTGGGTGTGTTGCACTTGCTTATGCATTTCATAGCATAATTGTGTGTCATAGCATAAACATGCCACCTAACGTATAAAATGGTATGGGACGTTTTATACGATAGGCCCTGCAAAACGACCCCTTGGTCTATAGGGGTAATCCCTATAAATCAATGGTTATATTTCTTGTACTTTCACTTACTTGCCATTCCTTGCTGTTTGACAACCGACACCCCAACGTATAAGTGGTATGGGACACTCTATATGATAGGAGCCCTGCAAAAGATCCCTTGTCTTATGCGCTTCCGTGCATAAGTTAAGGTTACATTTCTTACTTTCTGTTTCTATCATATCTACTATAGAATTGCTAGCATAGGTCCGCTGTCACCTGTTTATTTGGTTTAATCTCCACCTTCATGCCCTTCCCTTTCTTTCTCCCCGCTCGGTACCTAGGAGCCATGGGGGAAGGGGTAGGGGATGATATGGCTTAGTCTTTATGACTAACGGTTTTCGAACCACAACATTTTAGGTGTACCACATAGAAGGGTCACGGCTATTTCAGTTCCTGACAGAGTTGGCCCCACGACCTTGTTACCATTATCACCAGCCGGGACACACACGGGTTAAATGCCCCTTGATGGGTGGGACCCCACCAGCTCAGCAACCAGGAGGCCGAAGACGTAGACGCGGATGTAGATCGCGAGGCGGCGACGGCAGGCCGAATAGGAGGAAGCACCCAGAGATGCGGTACCAGCAGAGTACAGAGTCGGTGGAGACGGGCCAGTCCAGCTTGGGTGCTCTCGGTTCAGTGACAATTACGGTGACGCTTAGTCTTAGTTTTGCTTCCGCGAGTGACTTGTAGTGAGGATATGATGTACCGGGCATAAGCCCGTATTTGCAGTACTCTGATATATTGTGGACACTCCCTTCATGGAGATTTATTTATTTACATGTGATTATTGTGGACTTGCTTTTACTTTATTTACTACTATTCTGCGATCGAAAAGGGCCGGCAGAATTGGCGTTTTGTAGTGGTGACCTTCCCGTGAGTCGGTGCCACCGCAAAGCGGCAATTCTGGGCTAAGACCCCGGTGGTTTGAAAAAAAAAAGGGGGTCTTACAAGTGGTATCAGAGGAAACCTCGATCGGAAAAGTAGCAGTCCACTGACCCTGGGTCACCCCCGCTCGAGTTTAGTTTGGGGACAAACTAAGCAGCGGAAGCAGTGGTGTGCCCATAAGGGAAATCACATGTGAAAGTCCACTTCATCGTTAATTGGAATCCTTCTTTGTAGCCTGTGGCCTACCCTGCCCCCAGCAGGGAACACCTTCGGCGGCAGAGAACATTTCACATAATTCTCTAGTCTACGATTTAGACTCAACCAACTAGGACTCGTGACTAACCAGGACAATCTATAGTATGCCCTAGTTCAAAATAGACCTTGGGTATGAATTTGGTTAAGGTAAGGAGATACCCAAAGAGAATGAAGGAGGAGTTTAGCACGAGAATGACTACCTAAGACGAAAACTCAGGTGTCCCTCCTATCCCAATCAACGATTACTCAAACCGGTAGGACGATCTTAAGGAGAATTGAGGCCAATGATCTATTAACAGAATGGTAGAAGAAAAGCAGTTTTATCCCGCATGCCTGTGACAAGAATTACTTGGAGGCAACCACCGAGACAAACACTGAGGGTCGGATAGGAATACAAGTTCAGAAGATACCCATTTGGGATTGGGAACATCTTGACTCGGACAAGGTTGTCGAAAATGTGACTCAAAGTGTTTGAAGTACGGGGTAAATCGACGAATTTCAGGGTGGAACCCCAAGTCGAAGATTGGTGCCTTAGGGATTGTGCACCCAAATGGGACGGAGATAACATGGTAATATAAAGATGCTTAGCCCAAGGTAGGTAGGAGCTTATCTTTTGTTTATTGGGGGCTAAACTTTTGTTTATTGGGCAAATAGGATTGACTTAGGTTTTCTTAGCCCGAATTTAGGAATTGTGGGATTGAATTTGACATAATTCGACGTTGTTCGGGCAAAGATAAGATTAGATCGCTATGTTATATCATCGGAAGTACGATTTCTCTAGGAAACTACACGATGTGAGCAAACAATATATTGAAAGACGGATACCTTAAATATAACCCGTAAGATTGAATTGATTGACTTCGGGCGTACTCGAAGGAATAGGACAATCATCGTGTGGAGATTTTATAGATCTGTTGCCTACACACACAAATGAGAAATTAAATTACCGGAAGTGTGGTGTATCTCAGAGCATCTACCCCCTGGAGTGAATAAAAGTGTCATGGATTTTGTGATGCACGGTGAGGTCCTTCAGTTGTTGAAGGCTAAGTGAAAGAATTTTTGGGAAACTATTACAGCCACTGCCCGAGATATAATGGAAGTACGAAGGTATAATTGGAGATTTCATGCACAGGATTCGTCGTCCCCACCCCAGGCACAATGGTAATGGGAGCGTCGAGGATAGACTGGACGAGGTAGTTGGCGTCACCTCGATCCGAAAGAAAACTATTGTGGGTGTTTCATAAGAATGGTGAGTAGCTGTTCGTTAGCACGGGGTGCCCAAGACGATTGGGTTGAATCGGTCAGTCAACTTAGAGCCTATCAAGATCGATGACACGATGGTGCGGGTCTTGTGACGGAAGAAGGTTCCGTTAGTCAGGGTTCTGTGGAACAATCATGGACAGGAGGAGCATACATGGGAGCCACAGGACTTAATGCGACAGAAGTATCCAGAACTTTTCGGTCATGTATACCTCACAACCCCTCTGGACAACCAGTTTGTGTTCCTGTTTTAAACCAGTAGGACTGAAATTTTCAAGGATAGGGGCTGATCTTTTGTTTATTGGGACATATAGCTAGTCAATTGGACGAATGGTTCTTAGAATCAAAACTGCACACTGCAAACGTAACGCAGAGATGTAAATCTTTCAACTTTTATGGGATGTTACACGCTTCCTTTTCCCGTTCAGAGTCCCGTAGGCTTAACCTTGATTTCGGGGACGAAATCTTTGTTTTGTTTATTGGGATTTGTAACATCCCATTTCCGGCTAGACCCCTAGGAGTCGGTTGGTCGTGATGGAACCCTAGGAAGCCCAAAAACTAAAATAAATCGACCAAGATTTCGGGTCACGGGTTGGTCACGCCCGTGACCGACCCGTCACGCCCGTGACCTGGGGCGTGACTCATTCGACGATCATCGATCTCAGGGAGACGATCGTCGGGCGCAGAATTTTCAACCCGGCCCTGTCACGCCCGTGACCCAGGTGTCACGCCCGTGACTAAGGGCGTGACCCCTTCGGCGATCGTCGATCTCAGCGCGACGATCGCCGAGCGCGGAAATTACCTCATGACCCTGTCACGCCCGTGACCCGCAATGTCATGCCCGTGACATAGGGCGTGACCATGATCGACGATCGTCGATTTCAGCTCGACGGTCGTCGACCCAGAATTGGTCACACGGGCCTGTCACGCCCGTGACCCCCAATGTCACGCCCGTGACATAGGGCGTGACCATGTTCGACGATCGTCGATTTCAGCTCGACGATCGTCGAACCCAGAATGGGCTACCCGGGCCTGCCACGCCCGTGACCTATTTGTCACGCCCGTGACAAAGGCCGAAACGTCAGCCAGACTGGAATTTTCGGTAACCGACGTTGTAATCAATTCGGATTATGGGAGGTTACACCAGGAGTATTTATGGGCCGTTTCCTACTTTAATTATTTAAACAAATAAGGAAATGTTAGTCCAATAGGTACTCGCCACCTGACAAACGTCTCTTCGTTTCCAGTAATTAAATTCTCTGCATCATAACCGAAACGTTGATGAGAGAAATATTAATGGCCGTGAACGTTTCAACCTTTTCCCCCCTCCTTTCTTCCCTTTAAAAAGGCCCCTTAGGCTCAAGGATGAAGTTTCCCAGCCCTTACGTGAAGTTTTGAGCCTCCTACTGTGCTGTAGAAGAATTCCGACGACGCCACTGCCGCGCCATGACAGTCCAACGTCCATCTCGCCGTGAAACCATGAATAAGGTCCTCCTCTACTCTTTCTTCTATGGATAGATCTTAGAAATCATTAGGAGAGATATCGGGCTCAAAAGAGCCGGATCGGGTGAGCGTTTCCATGCTTTTCCGAAATTTGCATAGTGGCGGGTTCGCCGGAAAACCGCCTCTCTGGCGGCCGTGCCGCCGCACGACGGTAGCCCTCACCTCAACGGAGGTGGTGGTGGTGGTGGCCTGCCAGGGAGATGGCTGGATGGCCGGGAAATAGCTTTGAAAAGCTACAGGAAAAATGTGTTTTCAGGCTTCTGGTTTCGGGCTGTTGAAGAAGATGAACAGTGCCATGAGAATTAAATTCTATTTTTAAAAGCAATTTCTGAATGAAATATCTGTCATGTTAAATAATTTGGGAAAAATACCTAGAGGTTCCTACAGGAAAAATGATCAACATTGGAAATGTAGCCCTTGAAGTCTACTTTAATTCAAAATTAATTTTACTCGATTGGGAATCCTGGATAGACCACAACACCCTTTTTGGTGAGGTCTATCCAGAGGGCTGTCTTGACCTTAGAAAACTTCCCCACTCCAACCCAGTCATCAAAATGACTTGAAATTTGGGGTGTGGCCTAATCTTACATATATCTAGGTGCTATCCAAAAATGAGAATTTTTGGAGAATATTTTTGTATAGTTTTTAGGAAAATTCAATAATCTTAGCTTAATTTAATTAGATGGCTAAATAATTTCCAAACCCTCCCAAATTTTGGCGAGTGGTCCCTGGGTTCACCATAAGATTCTGTTTAATATTTCATCTCATTTGGAGATGGTTTGGATTAGAAATGATCAAACATAAGTTTTTGCCCTAATGAGGGGTCTTAGGTTTAAAGTGCACTTTGGAGTTTGAGTGGTCAGATCACCTCAACAGAGGCTGAGATTTTTACCACTGGCTAGTAATATTCTCTAGCACCCCCTCATGGAGTTTGAGGTGGATCGGGGTAGGTTTACCCTAAGAACCAAGGCCAAACCCTAGGGATGGATCTAGGTGGTTTATGAAGGTCATGTAGTCAAATGACCTTGGATTGACCCGAAATTGGGTGTAGAGAACCATAGGGCCAATATAGTTCTCTGGATGAAATCTTAGTAGATTTGGAGACCGTTGGGATACCTAAAAATCTAACCCTAGTTTAGGGTGCAAAACTTGTAGAGATAGGAAATGACACTAAATCACATTGAAAAGTGATAAGAAATGGGTAGAGTGCATTATAGGGATGGTACAAGCTCTGGATATTTTTCTATGAATTTTATGATCATTATTTTGGATACTCCTTTAATGACTTAGTAGTTGTATGATTTGCTTAGAAAATTTATTATGGAATACACACTTTCTGGAAATTGATGAAATTTAAGCAGAGAACGTTTATTATGATTTTAAATCTCTGTGAATTTTTATGGGATTTTTGAAAGATTAATTCTAAGGCTTGCTTCATTAAGTATGTTTTACCTTGATTATTTGATTAAATCTTTAGTGGTGTTTAGCAAACTAGTAAAATTATGATTCTCTGCACAAAGATCTTTTATATATCATACTATTGATTAGTAATTTTTCTATAATTTTCCTATGAGTAATTTCAGTACTTCCTTCATTACATAGAATTAACGTGATTATAGTGGATAAATTATTTAGAGACTAAATACTTCCTGTAAAATTCTGGAAATTTGTATTTGCGGTTATCTTGCTGTTATTTGATGATCATGATTTTTGGGTAGCCATTACTTAAGAGGATCACGTATTTCATGTTTAAAAGGACCCATGGCCCGTCCTTTGAGAAAATTAGATAAATATCGGATTAATTAGGAAAATTATAAGTTTCTGGATTTAGACAAATTTTGATATGGTAGACCTCCAGTAAATATTATAGGAGATTTGGAAGATAATTTGGGGTACCTCCCCTTGTGTACCTCATATAGCTTAGGATGGTCTGCATATAGTAAAACCACGGAATCCTGATAATTGATGGTTGGAAGGGCAAGCTAAGATTGAGTTCATCATTGGAAGTCAGGATAAGTAGGGTGTGAGACTGGTTAGGATAAGGGGGTATGGGAACGACGAAAGATCGTGCGTCCCAGGAAGAAGAGGAAGAGTCTTAATACTCTAAGGTTAGAACTAAAGTAACTAAAAGAGGATCGGGTTAAGGGAGGTCAACCAATAATAATAAGTGCCTTGGGAAAGGGAACTTCGGGCCATAATGCCGCTGTCTTGGTTCCTAGTGTCCCTTAAGAGCCCTTCACGGGGTATACCGGGGGCAGTCCTGGGCTAACGTAAACCATAGAAATAATAAATTAAAAGAGCAACTAGTATAACTAGGGTTGCACATATACACTCCCCGATAGCTAGGAAAGTAGAATAATAGGACTTGTTGCCATTCAGACAGTAGCTCTGAAGGTAGATGCACGGACGGGACTGTCCGGGGGGCCGCGGGCTCGAGGGTTGGAGTACAGAATAAAAGTGGTGGGTCATCGGTACTAGGCGATCGATCACACCGACAGCGGTACGATGACTCGGCGAAAAGCCTGGTGTGTACAGCCAGCACAGTACGCGGATACTCTAGGTTGTGTTCTTCTAGGGGCGTACGGAAGGGCTAGGCCTGGTAGTGTGGTTACCCGCCTAGGAGTGGGGGGCCCGACTCACTGTCTCCGTTTGCCACAACGGAGGTTCCTGGGGGTGAAGCTAGCCTCCCGAACAAGGGGAACTAAAGGTCTGTGCGCATAGAGTCGTGTGGGTGTGTTGCACTTGCTTGTGCATTTCATAGCATAATTGTGTGTCATAGCATAAACATGCCACCTAACGTATAAAATGGTATGGGACGTTTTATACGATAGGCCCTGCAAAACGACCCCTTGGTCTATAGGGGTAATTCCTATAAATCAATGGTTATATTTCTTGTACTTTCACTTACTTGCCATTCCTTGCTGTTTGACAACCGACACCCCAACGTATAAGTGGTATGGGACACTCTATACGATGGGAGCCCTGCAAAAGATCCCTTGTCTTATGCGCTTCCGCGCATAAGTTAAGGTTACATTTCTTACTTTCTGTTTCTATCATATCTACTATAGAATTGCTAGCATAGGTCCGCTGTCACCTGTTTATTTGGTTTAATCTCCACCTTCATGCCCTTCCCTTTCTTCCTCCCTGCTCGGTACCTAGGAGCCATGGGGGAAGGGGTAGGGATGATAGGGCTTAGTCTTTATGACTAACGGTTTTCGAACCACAACATTTTAGGTGTACCACATGGAAGGGTCATGGCTATTTCAGTTCCTGACAGAGTTGGCCCCGCGACCTTGTTACCATTGTCACCAGCCGGGACACACACGGGTTAAATGCCCCTTGATAGGTGGGACCCCACCAGCTCAGCAACCAGGAGGCCGAAGACGTAGACGCGGATGTAGATCGCAAGGCGGCGACGGCAGGCCGAATAGGAGGAAGCACCCAGAGATGCGGTACAAGCAGAGTACAGAGTCGGTGGAGACGGGCCAGTCCAGCTTGGGTGCTCTCGGTTCAGTGACAGTTACGGTGACGCTTAGTCTTAGTTTTGCTTCCGCGAGTGACTTGTAGTGAGGATATGATGTACCAGGCATAAGTCCGTATTTGCAGTACTCTGATATATTGTGGACACTCCCTTCGTGGAGATTTATTTATTTACATGTGATTATTGTGGACTTGCTTTTACTTTATTTACTACTATTCTGCGATCGAAAAGGGCCGGCAGAATTGGCGTTTTGTTGTGGCGACCTTCCCGTGAGTCGGTGCCACCGCAAAGCGGCAATTCTGGGTTAAGACCCCGGTGGTTTGAAAAGAAAAAAAAGGGGGTCTTATACATCGTTCCATCTTAAGATTATGTTTTTTATTTTCTGTGCCCTTCCGGGGGAGCGCGGTTAGTTCGCTTTTGTGTAAAAATGCTTTCCTTCAGGTTAATAGGTTAAATTCAATCTCTCCGAAGGATTTGTGGCATTATACTTCTTGCTTATTTATGCCTTATATACTCAGCTTATATAAAACTCTATCCACTAACGGTTGACAATGCTTATTAAATGATCTCGGTATCAATTATTCAGTAAAAGAACATGGTTATCTTAGCCGACATACCATACGGTTAAAGTCTTATCAAAATGGGTTCATTTGGCTGATTTGGATTTCATGTTTAAGGTATCATATCTGATCACGCAATAAGACTATTGTTATGGCTCGATCTTTGATCAACCCAGCACTTCTTTATTCAGTTAATGACAGTGTTTATTGGATTTTCCTCCTCCTACTTAATTATATCTACATTACCGCATCAATATTTACGATTTCCCTCCAGGTCCACGCATTCTATTTTTTCTGTATATATCTGCTCTTTACTCTTCTTTTGTAAATACTAGCGGTTATTTGCGAGTTCCCTCGAGGTACTCACACTCCATTTTACTTTATATCTACTCATTACTCTTCTTTTGCAGAGACTAGCGGATATTTACGAGTTCCCTCTAGTGACTCGCATTCTATTTTTCCTTTATATATCTGCTCTTTACTCTTCTTTTTCAGAGACTAGCAGATATTTGCGAGTTCCATCCAGCTACTCGCCTTCTATTTTTCTTTATATCTACTCCTTACTCTTCTTTTGTAGAGACTAGCAGATATTTGCGAGTTTCCTCCACGTACTCGCATTCCACTTTTCTTTATATCTGATCCTTACTCTTCTTTTATAGAGACTCGCAGATATTTCCGAGTTCTCTCCAGGTACTCGCATTCTTTTTTTTCTTTCATATCTGCTCCTTACTCTTCTTTTGCAGAGACTAGCAGATATTTGTGAGTCCCATCCAAGTACTTGCCTTCCATTTTTCTTTATATCTGCTCCTTACTCTTCTTTTGCAGAGATTAACAGATGCTTGCGAGTTCCCTTTGGGTACTTGCAAGTTATTTTTCTGTTATACCTCCTCTCATCTTTATTTTGAAGAATTTAGCGGAATATTTCTACAAGTCTTCTTTATCTTGCGAAAACAATTAAGGTACTCGCAAGATACACATTTTTTACATTCTTTGACTGTTTCTCCTTTGTAGAGGAAAAAGTAAGCAAATTCAAACTCTTCTAAGGTGGGACACCAGGTTCAATCTCTCTCTCCCTTTTCTCTTGAGGGGCAAATCGTTGTTTTCCGGGTTGTCTCTACTTTTTCAAAGTTTCTTACAAACTAAAAAAAGTACAGGGATAATGTTAACCAAGAAATCATCGATTCTTTTCGAGGTTAGCTTGCTTGTCGCAGACTACTCAAGCTTGTCTCGGGGGTTCATGGCCAGGTTTTCAACCACACCTCAACACATCAGCTCAGGCGGACTCCATAGATAGCCCACGCGGCTCGGACTACAGGCCAACAACCATCAACTCGGCAGCGGCTACATTCATCAGGTCGTTATCACTCTAGCGACTATCGCCAGATAATAGTGAACTCCTTCTCCTCAGTGGACAGTTCGCTCAAACTACCTCACAGCTCATCCTCAAGCGACCTTTGCGACCTAGAATTGTGACGAGCGAATTCAAGAGGCCTACCCGGCCTTAAGCTGTAGCCATCAGACGATCTTGAGAATCAACTCGCACAGTCTGGTGGCCTAATGCTGCGAGCTACTTTGGCAAGGAAGTCCGCGCGGCCTGGCGGCTTGCTAGTTCAGCCCGCGGTCTCTAGTGGCTTCTTTTTCTAGCCAGCAGCTTCCCTTATACCCTTTATGTTTTTTCCTTTTAAATTAGCTAGCCCGTTTTGTAACTCAAGCTTTGTAATCAAAGGAAAGCCCATCGTAGGAGTGGTATTCAGTCGCGACGGGCAAACTCTGTTGTTTTTGCGGCAAGCGGCCTCTCTTTTTCTCTTCTCCCTTCTCTCGGCCTCAATCAGTAATCCTAACTATCAAAGTAACCGGCTATTCAACAGTCCTCATAACCTCCCATATCCCTACATCCCGGATCGAATGCCTACACCTCTTGAGCTCACAGAGTGGCGCATTTTTGGAATCAACAACTGGTTGGTTTGCAAGTAGTGCTTGAATACTAGTCAAGATACAGGACATAAAGACCAAATCTCATTCAAAAGGAAGGATTAGGATCATGAGGAAAATCAGTGCACCATTTCAAATCCTTATTAAAATGAAATCAGGATAATACTTTCCTATATCCTATTCCTTAACAGGTACGCACCGTTTCGTATTCCTTTTTATATTACTAAATTAGAAATAGTGGGAAACACTAGGTTAAATACGACATAAAAACCCAAACATTGTTACCTAGTTCTCGCTCCCTTCTAGACAGAAGATTTCCCTATTTTCCAAAACCCTAGTTTCGCGAATGGCACCAAAGGAGAGCGTGCCAGAGAGAATCAATACTTGTACTGAAGTCATTAGGTGCGGTTTTAGAACCTGCTCTGAATACATACATGAGGTCATCTTTCTCCTGGATGCGGCCGAGCTAGAGGTAATTCTCTCTGAACCTACCAAAATTATTTCGTCAGTCGTTGAAGAGTTCTTCAAGAATATAGAAGTTAGTAATTTTGGAAAAAAATCAGAACTTCAATGCTCAGTCATGGACTACGGGTTACGGTGAGAAGCTTATGCAGTCACTTGGATATGCTTACCCTTCAAGAGGGTTGATGGTCGCGGAACAGAGACTGACTGTGGGTGGTTCGAAATGGTCAGATTCTGCGGGCCGAGTTAAAAGATCGAGCTTTCTAACGAGAGGAGGCAAGTGCACCTATCGCGTAGTACTCAGTATTCGGGAGAATACCGAGGTCATATTGTTCTCGGGGGCGCGTTGATTATATTTACTCTCCCAGGAAGACTATTATTTTACTGTCAGTAAGGTGGGATTTTTAGTTCAATTAAAATGGAAAGAAAGAAAGCAGAATTTTACTAAGTTAGTTCAATGATGGGTTAACGCTCGGCATCGAATCGGATTAAGACTAAAATAATTCTTAACAATTATTGAACTTTCTTTTTAAATTAATAAAATGCACATGGCCGTGGAGGTTCCAGAAATATGAGCGCACTTATCTCTAGGAATATTGCTCACTTGAACATTAAGACTATTCGACCGATCGTTAGACCGACGAAGGATTCCTCTTAATGTCCGCTTTACGCTAAGAACCCTGCTATTGGGTGGGGAACCCAATACGGTAGAACTATGCTCGTCCTCTTTCGAGGGTATGTACGCAATTCTATTTACCCAAGGGGGATCGGTCCATACGTGCGGCCTCTTGGCGTTGCGTATTGATAACGGAAATTGAGCCCACACATCGATTATGTGGTCCTATGCGTCGTTAACCCGGGGCAAACCTTAAGCCTATAAATTAAAATAAAAATAAAGTTCTTTAATTATTTCAAATCATTTTATATGTCCCAATGCTCTTCGATGCCGAAGGCTAAAAGAGATTAGCCACTCATCAGTATGGGGACGGCTTTAAGGTTTTTAGTGAAACGTGAGTTTGAAATTAAGCACTAAACAATTATAAGAGAAGACATTAAAAAAACAGGACATTTAGATATATTGAAGGAAATCTAATTGATGCAGGCACTCACGCACACTCCAAAACCATAAAGAAAGTAAATAAAGCAAGTCCTACTCGAATGAGTAGGGGGAAATAAATGCAAGTACAAGTCCTACTCAAAACTGAGTAGGCGGTAAATTAAAACAATGCGCCATTTAACTCTTCACGAGTAGGCCGAAATAAATGCATAAATAAAAAGAAACTAAGTTACAAAAAAAGAAAATTACAAGTCCCACTCAAATGAGTGGGCGGTAAATTAAAGTAGAGCGCCGTTTAACTCTTAACGAGTAGGCGGAAATAAATGCTCACACGCACACACTCTACATAATTGAATAAAGCATTAAAGAAAGCATGAAAAGTTAGTCTTAAACACTCACACACTCTACATAAATGAGTAAAGCAATAAGATTGTGAGTCTCGGCTCAAATGAGTGGGCGGGAGAATGAGAGCAATAAAACTATCCTCATACACTCACACACACTAACATGAAATTAAAGGAGCATAATGAAAATCTACCCTCATACACTCACACACACATCAAAATAACACAAAATGAAAGTTCTTTAAAAATTAAAATGATAACTTTTCTACCCTTAGAACTTGCCAAAAACAATTAAAAAGATGAAATAAAAATTGTTTGAAACAAAAGTTTTTGAAAACAAAGTTTAAATCAAAGTTGCTGAAAAATTAAAACGTTTACATTTTCATTCATAGGATTTCGTAGAAGTGATTTAAAAGTGAAAAGAAAAATTAAAGGACCAAAACAGATTTTACAATCCTAAAGCAAAGCTAAGTAAAAAAACAAAAACACTTTAAAACCACTTTTACAACTTCATAGGAATGAAAATATAAGCCTTTAGAAAGTTTTAAATACAACTTTGATTCTTTAAAAAGTAGACTTAAACTAAATTTTGCCATTATAACGGCTCAATTTTTTTGATAAAATCCTTAAATAAAGCCTATCATTACAACATATTGCTTGAAAAATTAAGGCAAGTTAAACTCATACACACACACACACACTTTTCATAAAGATAAACAAAGCTAAACATAAGGATAAAAAGGATGAAGGAAGGTGAAGCACCCAAATACACATTCATTCCATGTAGAGAGAGAAAGAGGAAAAACATTTTTTTTTATTTTCATAACTTAAGCTATTACAAACTATTACAAAGCAAAAGGAAAAGCTAAAACAAACATAAGAAGGAAGAGAGAAAGCCTCCTTACATGAAATGAAGTGCACCAAGGCAGCCCACAAAACACACCAAAGTTTGGCTCAAAAAAGTGAACCCTTGGGCATTACAAAAAACTCTTATTTATAGGAAAAATTTCGGGTGTGACACGCCCTGGTCACGGGCGTGTCATGGGGCGTGTCAGTCAGAGCCGTGTTTGACTTGGAGACTTCGGCGAGCAGGCACCGTTCTGGAAGGTTCGGGAAGGTGACACGTCATCGTCACGGGCGTGACCAAAATGTCACGGGCGTGACAGAAGTGCGTGACTGGCTATTTAGCTGAATTGGTCCGTCAATTTGACGGCAAAGTTGACTTCGGGTGCTCCACGTGGCAGTCACGGGCGTGACCTGTATGTCATGGGCGTGACAGGAGGGCATGACAGGGGGCGTGTCACAGCTGGCAGTTTGGATCTCAGTATCGTTGACTGTTGAAAAAGCGTTGTGTGTCACCATCGACACAGGCATGACAATCTTGGATACAGGCATGAGATGATGGGGTTGACTGGCGAACAGTAAAATCATTGAGTGTCGACCTTGCCGAAGTCATTGAGTGCTTGTCACGGGCGTGTCGGGCATGGTCACTGGCGTGATAGGTCAAATTTTGACTTTTTCTGAAATTTTTCAAAAAACAAAATAAACTAAGTTAGAAGTAAAATTTTATAAATATGAACAATTTATTGAAGTAAATTGACTAAAAACAAAGGAAATAAGTAAAAATTGACTTAACTAATATACCTAAAAATAGGTATAAATATTACTTATCAAATACCCCCATACTTAAGCTTTTGCTATTCCAGAGCAAAAGTTTGAGGTGAACTTATAAGGAATAATAAAAAACCCTAAGTTCTGCTACCGCTAAATTTATTATAAGAGAGATCAAATTAAATATACGGGGTATAAGAGTTAAGAATTAAAATCATTTAGATGATTTAAACAGGGCAAAAGTTTTGGCCAAAAGACTTCTTGATGTAATCAAATAGAAAGCAATAATTGTATTGGTTAGATTAACAGAAAATAGTTTGGAGTTATACGAACTTTAGCTTATAGGAGTTTTATCGGAAATAATGCAATTTACGAATTATGCTCTTAAAAAGATTTTTGAATTAATTCTAGAGTCATCAAATTGGCTAAGGGGGGTTGATGTTGGTTTATGAAGATGCTTGGATTTTGAGGCGAGGTTTTTATTATTAAATTTTTTTTTTCGAACCTCCAATTTTTTTTTTTGGATGTTAAAGGAAAACGAAATCTTATTTTCCTTAACATAAATTTTTTCTTCTTCATAAATAAAAATAACCCAATGTATATGTGTTGGAGTAATGAATTTTATCCTCTTACTCCGTAACGTATAATCTTTTAATTTATTGGGTGCCTATGTTTACGGAATGAAATCTTATTCCCATTGACATAAGATCTTTTTCTTTTTGGGGAAATATTTTTATCATAATAAGTAGGTTATGATAAGTAAGGGGAGAAAAGAGAACTAGATTTTTAATTAAAAAATATTTTGAGAGCAACCTTTATAAATTGTACGTTCTAATTTTTCAGAAAGCTAAAAGTAAGCATAGTTGAATTCTATAGTTGTTATTTTCTAATATAGTACACGTGCTCCTATCTATGAAAAATTAGAAGTAGTGCCTAAAATGATTTCCTATCTTTAACAAAGCATAATAAATTCTTTAAAACTTAACCCCGGCTATTTAAATTTTTCAATCTATAATTAACAAACGAATAGTGAACAAAGAATTGATAAAATTCGCATATAAATAAACTCAAAACTAAATTTTTGGATAGCAAGAAACTTAAGAATGAAATGTTTGATTTATTTGTTTCATAACTTATATAATTTTTTGAATTTTTGAAGTTATTATCTTTTTTTTTATATATTTTATATTTTTGTATTTATTTCTATAATATATACATATTAAAGAAAAGAAAATGAAAATAAAATTTTTTGGTTTTTTGAGTTTTGCGAATTTTTTTGTATTTTTAAGTTTTGGCGATTTTTTTTTGTATTTTTAAGAAAAGTTTGGGAGAAAGAGAAGTTATTTACAAGGATGAGAGAGAAAAAGGGAGAGGGGAAAGAAAAAGAAATATTTACAAAAAATACTTACAAAAATACTTACAAAAAATATTTACAAAAATAATATTTACAAAAATAAAAACTAGGTAGCCGCGAGATGACTCGTTATGTGGATGGCTCGATGAGCCGGATCTCGCGGACCGAGTTAAAAATAAGTCAAAGTTTCAAAAATGAAACTTCAAAATTTTTAATTAAATTTTTTTTTTGATTTTTGTGTTATATATATTTTTTTATTTTTGAAGTTTTGTTTTTAAATTTTTTATTTTTTTGTAAGTGAAAAAGAAAGTACGAAAATACGAAAACACCCCCATACTTAGATCCAACATTGTCCCCAATGTTGTATGCTAAGCATGAGGAACAAGACAGCAGGTATATGTACAAAAAAGGAAAAAGAGGGGGGTAGAAAAAGTCCCTGATCCGCGCTCGGGGAAGCTTATTAGAAACCCTGCAGTTATTAGAAAAATAGAAAACATGATAAATAAACACGTAAAAAAATAAGCATGGGGTGCCTCCCAGGAGCGCTTTGTTTATAGTCGCGTAGCTTGACTATAGTGGCGGGTTTATAAGTCGAGGAGGGATATGGTTTCACTATATTCGATCACAGGGTCGCCCGCTATGTAAGTCTTTAACCGATGACCATTTACTTTAAACGAGCCTTTTTCCGGGTGGGAGACGAGTACGGTACCATATGGAAAAACTTCTTCTACTAAGAAGGGACCGGACCAACGGGATTTGAGTTTGCCAGGAAAACGTTTAAGACGAGAATTATAAAGGACTAGATCGTCCGGAGAAAAATTTTTGGGGGTTTTAATTTTTCGATCGTGATATAACTTAGAACGCTCCTTATAAAATTTATTTCTCTCGTAAGCGTTCGCACGCCATTCATCAAGCTCATTTAGTTGCAGTTTTCTATTCTGAGCGGCTAAGTTAGCGTCGAGGTTTAAGAGTTTTAATGCCCAAAGTGCGCGGTGCTCCAGTTCTACGGGTAAATGGCACGCTTTGCCATAGACTAATCGAAACGGGGTACAACTGGTAGCGGTTTTGTACGCTGTACGATACGCCCATAACACGTCGTCAAGCTTAGCGGACCAATCTTTCCTATTAAGTGAAATTGTTTTTTCTAATATTCGCTTAATCTCTCGATTTACTACCTCAACTTGGCCACTTGTTTGGGGGTGGTAGGGGGTGGCAAGTTGTGCGTGACTTCGTATTTAGCTAACGTCTTTGCCATTAGAGCATTACAGAAATGTGTTCCCCTATCACTAACAATAGCACGAGGCATGTCGAAGCGAGAAAATAATTTTTTTAGAAATGTAACGACGACTCGCGCATTGTTGGTGGGGAGAGCTTACGCTTCCGCCCACCTTGATACGTAGTCGACCGCCACTAAAATATATGTATTTTTATAAGAAGGAGGTAGGGGGCCTACCAAATCTATGCCCCATAAATCGAAAACTTCGCACTCTAAAAACATATTTTGGGGCATCTCGTCTCGACGTTAGATGTTACCTGACCGCTGACAGCTATCGCATGCGCGCACATAATTGTGCGCATCTTTGAAGAGAGTGGGCCAAAAGTAGCCCGCCTCTAGCGCCTTCCTAGCGGTCCGGTTGGCTTGATAGTGCCCCCAGCTAGACCCTCGTGGCAGTGCCTCAATATTTGCGTGCACTCCACACCCGCAACGCATCTTCGGACCGCTTGGTCCACGCAGATACGGAAAAGAAATGGGTCCTCCCAAAAGAAATTTTTCAAGTCGGAAAAGAATTTCTTCTTTTACTGACTTGAGAATTCTTTTGGAAGTACCTGCGCGACTATGTAGTTCACAAAATCTACGAACCAAGGCGAAGATGACGAAGACAAATGAAGGGCAAGAAGGTGTTCCTCGGGGAATCTGTCATTTATTTCAGATTCGACGAGTGCTTCCGCAACCGGATTTTCTAAACGAGAGAGGTGGTCTGCCGCTAGATTTTCGGCGCCCTTCTTATCCTGAATCTCCAAGTCAAACTCTTGTAGGAGGAGAATCCAACGAAGAAGGCGGGGCTTCGCGTCAGTTTTAGCTAATAGATATTTAAGGGCGGAGTGATCGGTAAAAACGATAACTTTAGATAGCGTAAGGTACGAGAGAAACTTATCGAAAGTGAAAACGACGGCTAAGAGTTCCTTTTCCGCCGTCGTGTAATTCACTTGTGCGGAAGTGAGCGTCTTGCTAGCGTAGTAAATAGGATGAAAATGTTTTTCTATGCGCTGGCCAAGAACGGCACCTAATGCAATATCACTCGCGTCGCACATGATTTCGAATGGAAGGGACCAATTAGGGGCCACTAGAATTGGAGAATTGATAAGTTTTTGTTTTATAAAATTAAAAGCAGACTCGAAATCGCTACTAAAGACAAAAGGTGATTCCTTTTCCAAGAGGTGAGTAAGCGGCTTTGTTTTTTTTGAAAAATCTTGAATGAAGCGCCTGTAAAAGCCCGCGTGGCCTAAGAAACTCCTAATAGATTTAACGTTAGTCGGCTGAGGAAGCTTTTCTATGATTTCTACTTTGGCCTTATCGACCTCTATCCCCTTAATCGAAATCTTATGGCCGAGGACCAAACCTCCTCGAACCATAAAGTTACACTTTTCCCAATTTAAAAAAAGATTCGTGTCCTCGCATCGCTGGAGGACACGATCGAGATTATGAAGACAATCCGGGAATGAGCATCCGAATACAGAAATTTCATCCATAAATACTTCCATAATATCTTCTACTAGCTCGCCAAAGATTGCTAGCATACATCTTTGGAATGTAGCTGGCGCATTGCAGAGGCCAAATGGCATTCTTCGATAGGCAAAGGTGCCGAACGGCTAAGTAAAAGTCATTTTCTCTTGGTCTTCGGGGGAAATGGGGATTTGGAAAAACCCCGATAAACCATCGAGAAAATAATAATATGGATGACCAGAGAGACGCTCGAGAATCTGGTCAAGGAACGGAAGTGGGAAATGGTCCTTGCGGGTGGCATCATTAAGTTTACGATAATCGATGCACACACGCCAACCCGTAACAGTACGAGTTGGGACGAGCTCGTTGTGCTCATTCGCCACTACGGTTAGACCGCCCTTCTTGGGCACGACATGAATGGGACTAACCCATGCACTATCAAAAATGGGATAAATATTCCCCGCATCTAATTATTTAATTATCTCAGTTTTCACGACGTCTTTCATGTTTGGGTTAAGATGTCACTGCGGCTGAATGGTTTTGCGGCAATTATCGTTTAGTAAAATTTTGTGAGTGCAAAAAGAAGGGTTAATCCCCTTAAGGTCAAAAATTTGTCACGCAATTGCGTGGCGATGTTTAAGCAAAACCTCCAATAAATCGGAGTTCTCTGAATCGCTTAAATGCGAAGAATGATTACCGGGAGTGTATCATTTTTCCCCAAAAAGGCGTATTTGAGGGATTCAGGTAATGGTTTGAGATCTAGGGTGGGCGGTTCTTCTAGTGAGGTTTTAGTGCTAATGTCTTTTGAACCAATTGGTTCAAAAGGCATATCCGTAGACGCGTCCTCATCGCAATAAAAATTTTCGAGCGAAAAAATATTTTCGTTTAAAAATTCGGACTCGAAAACCGAAGAAAAACAATCTCCTTAAAAAGAATCTAAAGAGTAGCAGAAATCATCTCTCGGCGACGAGTCTTCCATTGAGGAGTTAATAGAAAAAGTAACTTGGTCGTCTTCTACCGGAAGGAGAAGCTGACCATTACTTACATCGATTAACGCACGTGAGGTTGCGAGGAAAGGGCAATCGAGTATTATTGGTACCTAGGCATCTTCCTCGATGTCCAAGATGACGAAGTCCACCGGGAAGGTGAACTTGTCTACCCGGACAAGGACATCCTCAACTACCCCAATGGGTAACCTAACTGAGCGATCCTCTAGTTGGATGCGCATATTGGTAGGAGCAGGAGTACCCAAACCTAAACGCAGGAAGAGCGAGAACGGCATCAAATTAATGCTCGCGCCTAAGTCTGCCAAGGCGTATTTTACTAATACATCGCCAAAAAGGCACGGGATGGAAAATCGTCCCGGGTCATTTTGTTTCGAGGGCAACTTATTAGTAAGAGTCGCCGAGCAGACAACATTAAGAGAAATATGCGAAATGCCTTCAAGTTTTCGTTTGTTAGAAAGAAGCTCTTTTAAAAATTTTGCATACTTAGGCATTTGCGAGATGGCCTCACAAAAAGGAACATTAATATGAATTTGTTTAAGTAAAAAAATAAATTTTTCATATTGCGCGTTTACTCGCTCGTTATCTAACTTATGCGGGTAGGGAAACGCCTTGTTTAAAATAGTTTTCTCGTTAAAAATCGGTAAGGGTTGCGTAATCGAAGAAGAGGGAAGAGGGGTCGGAGGTGAAATATGTACCTGAGGATCGATCCATTTTGGATCGACCACCTCCTTACCGCTACAGAGGGTTATAGCGTTGGCATTCTCCCTTGGATTAGGCTCCGTATTCCTTGGTAGTGCCCCCAGAGCGCGTTCCGACATAAGTCGCGCCAGCTGCCCAACCTATATTTCTAAATTTTTAAGCGATCTGGTGATGTTCCGGATATTGGAATCGTTGGACGCGACATAACGATTAAAATTTTCCTCCACCGGGGACGGCTTCATAGGAAGGGGAGGAGGAAACGTGGGCGCAAAAGGAGGGGGAGGAGGGCACTGCGCGTTGTTCGGGTTACTCCATGAGAAATTCGGGTGGTTCCTCCAACCCGGATTATAGGTATTACTATAAGGGTTGTTTTGGAAGGAGGGACGCACTGGATTTCCCATGTAGTCCACGAATTCGTCGACTACGCAGACGTTAGAGGGGGGAAGAAAACAAGGCGGAGTGGGGGAGGCAACAGACATCTCCGACACCTGCTTAGTTAGCCTTTCGACTTGAAGGGCTAGCTGAGCAGTGGCATCCACTTCATAAAAGCCCGCCTGCTTATGGCACGCCCGCGGGACATTCCATTGATAGGCATTCATAGCCATCTCTTCGAAAAGGGCCTGGGCGGCCTCGGGGGTCTTATTATTCAGAGTGCCCCCGGCAGCCGCGTCAATCATTTGACGCGTCTGACTGTTCAATCCATTATAAAAAATTTTTACCTGCAACCACGTTGGCAGTGCGTGGTGCGGGCACCGGCGGAGAAATTCCTTAAAACGCTCCCAAGTCTCATAAAGATACTCGGAGTCGATTTGCACAAAAGAGGAAATGTCCGCCCGCAATCTTGTAGTTTTTGCGGGCGGAAAATATTTAGTAAGGAATTTCTTCGCCAACTCTGCCCAGGTCGTGATGGATCCCCGCGGGAGGGAGACCAACCACTCCTTGGCTTTGGACTTAAGGGAGAAGGGAAAAAGGCGCAAACGAATGGCATCATCAGTGACGCCATTAATCTTAAAAGTATCGTAAATTTCTAAAAAATTAGACAAGTGGTTATTCGGGGCCTCATCCGGCTGTCTGTCGAACTGCATGGAATTTTGATCATTTGTATAACACTTGACTTAATTTCAAAATTATTGTTCGCCACAGCAGGCCGAACAATACTCGACCCCGTATCATCCAAGTTGGGTCGAGCATAGTAAGACATCGTACGCTCGGCCTCTTGGGCATTATTTGGGTCGGCCATAGAAGAGAAAGAGGGTTCTCCGGTGGATTCTGCGGGGTCTAAAAAGGGAATTCGACGTAGAGATCGGATACGCGCAAGAGAGCGGTCGATCTCAGGGTTGAATTCAAGATTTTTAGAACTCGAAGGTTGTCCGCGGGTCATGCACCCTAAAAAATACAATGAAGGGGGAAGGATTTTTTTTGTTATAAAATTTTTTATTTGAAAATAAAGTAAAATTAATAGGGTCCCGGATTCAATATAACAATTGTGCTCCCCGACAACGACGCCAAAAACTTGATGGTCGCGGAACAGAGACCGACTGTGGGTGGTTCGAAATGGTCAGATTACGCGGGCCTAGTTAGAAGATCGAGTTTTCTAACGAGAGGAGGCAAGTGCACCTATCGCGTAGTACTCAGTATTCGGGAGAATACCGAGGTCGTATTGTTCTCGGGGGCGCGTTATTATATTTACTCTCCTAGGAAGACTATTATTTTATTGTCAGTAAGGTGGTATTTTTAGTTCAATTAAAACGGAAAGAAAGAAAGTAGAATTTTACTAAGTTAGTTCGATGACGGGTTAACGCTCGACATCGAATCAGATTAAGACTAAAATAATTCTTAACAATTATTGAACTTTGTTTTTAAATTAATAAAAGGCACTTGGCCGTGGAGGTTCCAGAAATATGAGCGCACTTATCTCTAGGAATATTGCTCACCTGAACATTAAGACTATTCCACCGATCGTTAGACAGATGAAGGATACCTCTTAATGTCCGCTTTACGCTAAGAACCCCGCTATTGGGTGGGGAACCCAATACGGTAGAACTACGCCCGTCCTCTTTCGAGGGTATGTACGCAATTCTATTTACCCAAGGGGGATCGGTCCATACGTGCGGCCTCTCGGTGTTGCGTATGGATAACAGAAATAGAGCCCACACATCTATTATGCGGTCCTATGCGTCGTTAACCCGGGGCAAACCTTAAGTCCTTAAATTAAAATAAAAATAAAGTTCTTTAATTATTTAAAATCATTTTATATGTCTCAATTATCTTCGATGCCGAAGGCTAAAAGAGATTTGCCACTCATCGGTATGGGGACGGCTTTAAGGTTTTTAGTGAAACGTGAGTTTGAAATTAAGCACTAAACAATTATAAGAGAAGACATAAAAAAAACCGGACATTTAGATATATTGAAGGAAAGCTAATTGATGCAGGCACTCACGCACACTTCAAAACCATAAAGAAAGTAAATAAAGCAAGTCCTACTCGAATGAGTAAAGGGAAATAAATGCAAGTACAAGTCCTACTCAAAACTGAGTAGGCGGTAAATTAAAGCAATGCGCCATTTAACTCTTAACGAGTAGGCGGAAATAAATGCATAAATAAAAAGAAACTAAGTTACAAAAAATGAAAATTACAAGTCCCACTCAAATGAGTGGGCGGTAAATTAAAGCAGAGCGCCGTTTAACTCTTAACTAGTAGGCAGAAATAAATGCTCACACACACACACTCTACATAATTGAATAAAGCATTAAAGAAAACATAAAAAGTTAGTCTCAAACACTCACACACTCTACATAAATGGGTAAAGCAATAAGATTGCGAGTCCCAGCTCAAATGAGTGGGCAGGAGAATTAAAGCGATAAAACTATCCTCATACACTCACACACACTAACATGAAATTAAAGGAGCATAATGAAAATCTACCCTCATACACTCACACACACATCAAAATAATACAAAATGAAAGTTCTTTAAAAATTAAAATGATAACTTTTCTACCCTTAGAACTTGCCAAAAACAATTAAAAAGATGAAATAAAAATTGTTTGAAACAAAAGTTTTTGAAAACAAAGTTTAAATCAAAGTTGCTGAAAAATTAAAACGTTTACATTTTCATCCATAGGATTTCATAGAAGTGATTAAAAAGTGAAAAGAAAAATTAAAGGACCAAAACAGGTTTTACAATCCTAAAGCAAAGCTAAGTAAAAAAACAAAAACACTTTAAAACCACTTTTACAACTTCATAGGAATGAAAATATAAGCCTTTAGAAAGTTTTAAATACAACTTTGATTCTTTAAAAAGTAGACTTAAACTAAATTTTGCCATTATAACGCCTCAATTTTTTTATAAAACTTAAAATAAAGCCTATCATTAAAACATATTGCATGAAAAATTAAGGCAAGTTACACTCATACACACACACACACACACACACTTTTCATAAAGATGAACAAAGCTAAACATAAGGATAAAAAGGATGAAGGAAGGTGAAGCACCCAAATACACATTCATTCCATGTAGAGAGAGAAAGAGGAAAAACATTTTTTTTATTTTCATAACTTAACCTATTACAAACTATTACAAAGCAAAAGGAAAAGCTAAAACAAACATAAGAAGGAAGAGAGAAAGTCTACTTACATGAAATGAAGTGCACCAAGGTAGCCCACAAAACACACCAAAGTTTGGCTCAAAAAAGTGAACCCTTGGGCATTACAGAAAACTCTTATTTATAGGAAAAATTTCGGGTGTGACACTTCCTGGTCACGGGTGTGTCAAGGGGCATGTCAGTCAGAGCCGGGTTTGACTTGGTGACTTCGGTGAGCAGGCACCGTTCTGGAAGGTTCGAGAAGGTGACACGTCATCATCACGGGCGTGACCAGCATATCACGGGCGTGACAGAATGGCGTGACTTGCTATTTAGCTGAATTGGTCCGTCAATTTGACGGCAAAGTTGACTTCGGGGGCTCTACGTGGCAGTCATGAGCGTGACCTGTATGTCACGGGCGTGACAGGAGGGCGTGACAGGGGGCGTGTCACAGCTGGCAGTTCGGATATCAATATCGTTGACTGTTGAAAAAGCATTGAGTGTCACCATCGACACGGGCATGACAATCTTGGACACGGGTGTGAGATGATGTCGTTTACTGGAGAACAGTAAAATCGTTGAGTGTCGACCTTGCCGAAGTCGTTGAGTGCTTGCCACGGGCGTGTCGGGCATGGTCACGGGCGTGACAGGTCAAATTTTGACTATTTTTGAAATTTTTCAGAAAACAAAATAAACAAAGTTAGAAGTAAAATTTTACAAATATGAACAACTTATTGAAGTAAATTGACTAAAAACAAAGGAAATAAGTAAAAATTGACTTAACTAATATACCTAAAAATAGGTATAAATACAACTTATCAAGGGTGAAGAATAGGAAGATATCACCAAGGAATACATAACAGATGCCCTGTCTTAGTGTGGGTATTTTGGAAAATTTTATGGGTCCCTAGAGAAAAATTATATGAATGCTCCAAGAAAACTGTTGGCAGATATAATAGTCGGAGCTCTGTTATGTAAATCTCGATCACATGACCAGATTTCAAGAGACATGTTCAAGGTTATGACTACTGTCATACTGACCAGGAGGACTGATTGAAGAAAATTCATTCTGAGAAGACTGAAGGAGTGCATGACTACCCCCAACATAGGATGGATTATATCTCTATATCTTCTAAAAATCCTAGGTGATAGGCTAACAAACGTTCTAGGAGTCTCCTTTCATTACCTTGAAATGATAGACTACAGGACTCTGAATAGATGGGATAAAGCTTTTCCCAAATCAGAGAAAGGAGGGGCAAGCTCCAAGCACTCCCAAGTAGAGGAAAAGAAGAAAGACAAGAAAAGGGCCACTTCCAGCCCCATAGGGCAAGTGGCTGCTAAGAGAAGAAGGTTGGGTAAAGCCTATATTGATGATAGCTCTCACCACACCTCCACACATATTGAGGGGGAGAAAATATGGGATCATCACCCAGATCTCCATGAAACATTGGTTCCTGAAGACCTGGAGAGCACAACCCCTATGGAGGATTTAATGGGTATGACTGATCCTGAAGGGATTGTAGTAGAGGATGTTCTAGAGCCAATTCTTGAAGACCTTATTCCTAAGTTTACAACTACTGAGGGGGTGGAATTTTCCCCCTCCCACACAGAATAGGGAGCAGAAGAAAGTTTAATTCACTTATAAAGTCAAGATATAGTTGAGGAGGAGCCTATACCTGAGCACTCTGCCCTAGAGACTGAAGTTGTTGTAACACCTAAAGAAGCTCAATAGGTGTCAAGTCTACATGACATTGCCTAAGGAGGCATAGCCATGGACTCAGTCCAAGAGGATGTCAGCACAACAATGACTAACACAACCAAATAATATGCTGCCACTAAAGAACAATCTAAAGAATTCCATCCCACTGACTATGAGATGGTAGTGTGGAAAGGGAAGAGTGCTTCAGGAACTAGAAACATATATAGGTACCTCAAAAAAGTGTACTCCTGACTATCAGTATGAGGATATGAAGGTCCTAAAATGGTCAACCAGCAAGCCACTAAAGCTAAGTCACAACCAACAATTCCATCCAAAAGTCCTGTTGATGAAACCAGTTCTCTTCTAGTATAGCTGTAAATAATGATGGATACTCAAAGGAGGAGTATTGACCAATTTGTTGAGAAGACAATCCAAGGGCATAGGACTGAAGTGAATACCAGGATTTTAGAAGTTGAAAGGGAGATGCAATTCCTGAAAACTCAAACCTTTCAATTCTTAATGAAGGTTGTCATAGCAGTGGACTATACTGCAGTCCAAAATAAGATGACTTATCAGTGCATTCAAGAAGGTATAGACACTCAGAATGCCACAGTAGAAAATCTAAACCAGGCCTTCCTGGCCACACATTCAAGATTGGCTCAGAATTAGACATCCATTTTGGAGAGAATGGACTCCCGCTACTAGGTACTAGATGATCATCTTCTGCAAACCAAAAACATTACAGTAGCTAGTGTAAATATGCTGAAAGAGGGAGTTGGTGAATCCCAAGAAATAATTTGCACAAGAACATTTGAAGATCTCATAAAGGGGGAGAGAAATATAACGTACCATTTTGCCTAACATGCTATTTGGACAACAAACGCCATCAAGATACCCTTGGGTATGGATCCATTTGAATTTTCTCCTCAACCTCCCTTCCCCGAGGCTAACATAGCTGTTGAAGATTACTATCTTTCCCCATAGGAATATGAAGTTTCTTAGGGAGGAGAGTATGATCCTACACCTTCACCTATAGAGTAGGGTTCGTCTTCTTCAAGAAAGAGAATGGCTGATCAACTTCAGGAGGAGAGAATGGAAGCAAGACGAGAGAAGGAGGATAGAAATTTAAAACATGCTTGGGTATGAGAACTAGAGCTCCATTTCAGAAAATATCATCCTATATACCTGGAACAACTTTGGAAAGCATGGCAAAAATATTCCTAGATATTAAAATTCTGTAGAATGGAAGAAACATGAAGATCACGAGATCGGGAGGAGAATTCTCAAAAAGAACAGCCCACATCGACCTCCTTCTCCTCCCAGATATATTCCAAAGCCCGTAGGCTATTTTAAAAAGCAGAAGATGAAAGAAGAAGGAGAAGGCTTCTAGGATAAGACTGAGAACTTTAGGATGACTTTGTGAGATTTTGTCTTAAATAACTTTTTGGAATCTTATTTATTTTATGATTTAAAATATGAAAATTATTCACCTCTCTATCTATAATTTGCATGCGTGTTTTATTGTTTGTAAGGATATTATCATATATGGTTGAAAGTCTTTTGTAAGGGTAGTTAAAAATCTAGGGGGGATGGGGGTGGGGGTGGATAAGTTTGTTTTAAATCTTTAGAATCTTTTCAAGTTAGAGCTTGATGCGTGTTTATGTTAGATGTTAGCTTTTAAGATCACAGAAAAAACAAAAGATTTATAGTTGTTTCCCTATCTAGGGTACATCCACTTTTCCCCTTCACTTCTCTAGTAGTGTGCTAAATTTGTCCAAATCCTCCTTTATACTCAGCTCCTTAAGCTTACACCTCAGATACCTCAGGATCTTACAACTCAGAGTGTATACATCTCCTACAGCTCAGATAACTTGCAGTCCTACCTCAGATCCACTCCAGGACCCTACCTCAGATCCACTCTAGGACCCTATAGCTCAAAGTTCACCAACTCCTATAACTCAGAGATCCAGATGATCTTCTTCCTCAGATCTTCACCAAGATCCTACCTTAGATCCACTCTAAGACCCTATAATTAAGAGTTCACCAACTCCTACAACTCAGCCTTTATAAATTAGGTTTACAGCTCAGATCTTAGAGAGATCCTACAAATTTGAATAATGGTTTGAGTGAAAGTACTCCAGAGAGAAATCCCTAAGTCCTCTTCCTTGACTGTGTTGTAAATAATCCTCTTCTTCACATCAATAAAAAAATATTTCTTCAGAGGTTAATCAACTTGTGCTGTGCAACACTTTTACATAGCTCAACTTCTTCTTCAAGTATGAGAAAGTTTGCTGTTCTGTATTGCGGGCTTGAAGATAAACAAAAAAAACTTTTGCTCTGCTAGCTGACTTTTGCAAGAATTAGGGTTTGAGAGATTACAAAAAAGTTCATGTAAGAGAATCATCATCTTCACTTTTATATCTCGGCATCTACAACGATTATATCCTCCTTTGGTAAGCGACATGGCCGACTTTAATGGAAGATTCATTTTAGGATATCACTGTCCGAACAATACGACAGTCTTTGTCTTTTAGCGTGAGATTTGCATCGATTTTAATTTAAGGATGACGTCATAAAATTTGATACGGTGCCAAAAGACTTAGAATAATTCTTATTCTATATAGGTGTTGAGTGATGCCCTGTGTCTCAATGAATATGAGCTCTGATTGTTAACTCCAGAGGCGTTGAGTGAATAGACTTCACTTGACGCATTAGTACTTAGCAAAATTTTTGTCTGATGAAGAGACGTTGAGTGAAGGCTCTTCACTCGATGCATTAGTACTTAGCCAAATTATGTTTGATGCTAATACGTTAAGTGAAGACTCTTTTCTCGACGCATTAGTACTTAGCCAAATTTTTGTCTATTTCTGATGCATTGAGTGAAGGTTCATCGACCTTCACTCGATGCATTTGTCTTTTAACATAGATACTAAGAAGGCGTTTGTAAGTTCTTCACTCAACGCATTTATACTTAGTAAGATTTTCCTTAAGTAGGCATTGAGTGTATGTCCTTCACTCGATGCATTTGTACTTAGACAAATTTCAGGCTTTCTCCACTGCGGCTTTGAGTGATAGTCCAACTGTCATGATTTATGACCTCAAGCATTGAGTGACATGTGGTCACTCAATCCATTTTGACTTAGCCATTTTCCTGACTTTCTTAAACATGCTGACTTCTCTCCAGCCATACTTCTGATACTCTTAACCTATCTAATCACATAATTATAGACATCCTACAAATATGAACTCACACATATACCAAATACATGTTTGCGTATATTATTGATTTATGACCTTCTTCAAATCTGGGATATTATAGTCAAGGTACCCAATAATCTCCCCTATTTGAAGAAGTCAGAATCCTAGTTAATGATATACAGTATCTCACAATAAATAATAATATGCATAGATAAAGAACAAATAAAGGCATGGACAAACAAATTGCATTATCTAAAAATAGGATAAATAACATAATTACAGTGTGCCTACAATAATATTTCATATTCCAAAAACCTAAGGAACCTATAATATATAACATTGCTAAGTTTCAGGTTCCTTGATTACAATGCCCCTGCCAGATTTCTTTCCCATCTTTTCCTCAGTTTCTTTCTTCATTTGTCTTTATCTTTCAAAGTAACTATAAGGCTTTGGATAATATCTACATGGCTCGGGGGAATCTATCTATACCGTACCATCTCTCTTTTCTCTTCTCAACTTTCTTCTTACTTCTTCCTACTTCTCAAGCTTGGCTAATTTAAAAGAACTAATTAGTTTAGCTCTGTCAGTCTTGTTTTCTTTTATTTGATCTTAGGAGTATAAAATGATAGTTCTTGATTGTTGACTCCTTAGCTCAAAACCTGGTTTGTTTTGCATCTCATCTTTGCCTTTTCTTGCTTTGCCGAGCTTCCTCTTCCTCAATTGCAATAGACTTTTCTTTGGCCTTTGACAACTATTGAGTGGTGGGACTAAATGCAGGCACAATAATAACTATATCACCCACTAATTCAGCCCCATCTTCTTAAACTTCATGCTCATCATATATAATAGGTTCAAGGCCCAATGCAACTCTGACAACATTTGAGGTCCACATAGCATGATCCGCAGTGGCCTTTATCATTGACCTCTCCCCCTTTATGACCTCTTCAGAGACTTCTTTACCTAGGAAAGTGGTCTTGTGAGCTAAATGATTGACCCATGTAGTGACAACATTATTGAACTGCAGTATATGACCATCTAGGAATTGGGTGCAAGCATCCATTCTTCTCTAATAGGATAATGTTGTTACCTTCAAAGATGACCTTGGTTACCTCATGAACCATCTTCATGTTTTCAGTTGTGATGCACTGGTTCTCTATTATATCATTCTGCTTCTTTTCTAATGCATCTAGCTTGTTGGCAGTATAGTCCATAGTAGGAGCAGCTCTGGTAAAGAACTTGATAGTATTCTCTTTCAGTAATTTGACTTCATGTCTGACAGAAGAGACTTCAGTTGAGATGTCCTTTCTCATTTCTTTCATGGAGTCATTCACATATATCTCGATTTTCCTCCTCTGCTTATTAAAGAGACTTCTGAGTTGATCAGGAAAGGAGGTGGACATTTCCCCATTCAGTTTAGTAGCTCCTTGGAAGTTTACTTCAGCATCATCTTGCCTAATGTCTCCTCTCATTTCAGATACTACTACTTAACAGTTAGAAGAGTTGTCTAGAAAGTTAGGAACTTGAACAGACTCTTCTTTCTCAGGCTCTTCAGCATTAATCATTTCTTGATCTTCTTGAGAGTCTTGATCAGATTGTTCAAATATATTTTCAATAACTCGAGCAGGGACACTTTATTAACCTTTCAAAAATCACCTTCCCCTAGTTTGTTTTCTTGGTGTGGATAATTCTAGTCATTAATTCAAACAACTTTTTGGATATTTTGTCATGGGATCTAGTTTTACAGATTAGGGCTTTGTTAATTATATCTTCCAAGAAATTGCCCTTCAGGTTCATCTCTTTCCTGATAATTGAGCCACTTGTGGGTTTTGACAGCCCACACCACTTCATAGTAGATCTAATATCCTAAACAAACAACTCATCTTCCTCATCACCATGGATAAATTTGGTCATCCTCAAGGATTTGCTTAACCTCCTTGAAGTTATTTTGATCTTATTTCCACTTATGTAAGTTTTGATCTTATTGGAGGAGGAGTCTACCTTTGTATTGGAGTATAGTTCCAATACTTCCCTTTTCCATATAGCATAGGGCTCTGATAGTGTGAATTCCAGTTTTGCGGTAGTCAAAAGGTGAATAACCAACAGAACCTCTTTTGATGCATCTTTGAATCCATTTCTTACTAGTTCTTTTCCCTCAAACAAGAAATCAACACCCTGGAGAGTCATTGAATCAGAGAAATTATTCAAGAGAAGAGGATGGCGTGAGAAAAAAAGGGCAGGGACGCAAAAAATCAAAAAGGGCTAAGGAATGATGTATGTTATTCTAGGCACACTTTTCTATTTATAGCTTATCCTATTTGAGAAGGTGGAAGGGCACGTACCTTGTCATAATTTCAAATTTTGATGGATAGATGTGATTACATCTCATAGAATTGAATCTTGTTCAGCCCATCATAGTATATGCGTTGAGTTAACTCGATGCATTCAATGCTTGCTTTATACTCGAATCTCTCGACGCCTGAAGTTGACTCAATATTCTCAATGAATGGAGTTTATCTTTTTCTTCCTTATGTTCTCCTACAAAAGGTTAACCTCCAAATGCACATATATATACTAGAAATGCTTTATAATGATAAAACTACTTCAAGTTCAACATTCTGAATTCAAACTTTAAACCCTTCCCCGCGAGTGTGCGGTGGGCTGTGGTGTCCCTTGGGGTAGATATGGGGTAGATATATACTAGAAATGCCGGCGTTGTGACGGCAAGGCTGCTGCGGTTCTTTCTCACCGGCTAGTTTGCGATGGCACCGAAGAGATCGACAAGGGTAACGATCTCCCTCCTTGGACATGTGAAGTCCTTCTTTTCTGCATTGCATAGGGAAAACCCTTCCCCGCGAGTGTGCGGTGGGCTGTGGTGTCCCTTGGGGTAGATATGTGAAGTCCCCCTTGTTAGAGGCCGGAAATGGAGTACGGCTCTAGGCATGCTGTGTGAAGCCCATCTGGATGGAATCTGGATTGGTGATGCTTGTTTGCATATCGGAGAAGGCTCCGTGATAATGGCTTGTGATGCCTATGGCTTGTGATGCCTTGTTCCTACCTGTTGCTTGGTGCGGCAGGATGTACTGGACGATGTCCAGGAAATGAAGAGGGTTGGCGGCAACTCTTGTGGCCGTGCGTTGCCACTTTGTGAGTAGTTGAGCCGTTGGGCTGCAACTCGTTAAAAAGGCTGAGTGCCGAACAGGAAAGGTGAAACCGACCCGCGCCTATAAAATGCCATGGATACTTCCGTATTCGAGGTGGCTCGGCGACTTGAGCAACGGGGGGTGGCTGATCCGTACCTGCGTTAGGTCCGTCCGACTTGGAAGCCTGGTATAGGTTTTGTTGGAGCTCCTAATGAGAGTCTTAGGCCCGCGCGCCGGAAAGACTAGAAATGCTCAAATACCGTGTAGACGGTGGTGTTGACCCTGGTATTCCGGTACACCGAAAATGTGCCCTGAGTGCACGGACTGTCGGGCCGGGTGGCCGATGGTTGTGATGGCTTGAATGTGCCTGCGCGCACATAGTTGCTATTGATGATGCCATGCTTGCAGGGAAAGAATGCTCATGCCCCGAGAAAGGGGTAGGATTGTTATAATTGGGTCAGCTGAATGCTGACCGTTGCATTGTTTTCCACCGGTTGGGTGGGTTGTTCCCGTGCAGGTGCTGGAGAGCCAAGTGGTAAGTGATGGGCGGGAGAGCCCTACTGCTGTTGCTGCTGCTGCTGCGGCTAGCCTGGAAGGCTAAGCCATTGTTTTGCTTTCTCTTTGTACTCATGTATGGCCGGCCTGCGCGCCGAGGTTTATAAAACATGATGTATGTTCAGAGGAACTGTAAGGCCTTAAGGCCAAACTCTTGTGGTTGTGTACATTCCATGGTATATATATAAATGTGGTTTTATATATTGGACATTCCGGTTAAGAGTTCAAAGTTGTAACTTAAAGCTTCCGCTAGAATGCTCTGAGTTAGGATTCGTGTTTGGTTTGGTATTATCCTGTGACCTCACCGTCTGTTTGTGGCATATAGTGTGGGGCCCCGGCCGGACCTTCTACTATACGTCATACGCTCTATTCGGGAGAGGCTATTGATAGCCCAAGATCGTCAAGCCAAGTACTACAATGCCACGCACCGAAACGTGGAGTTCGCGGTGGGTGATTGGGTATATTTGAAGATCAAACCCTTCAAAGGTGTGTCCAGGATTCGGCGTTTAAAAAAGCTAAGTCCGAGGTATCTTGGTCCGTTTGAGGTGGTGGAGCGTGTTGGGGAGGCTGCTTATCGACTAGCACTGTCAGCGGACTTGGGTGGATTACATGATGTGTTTCACATCTCAGTCCTTCGTAAGGCGGTAAAGGATCCAGCTCAAGTCGTGGAGGCTGATCGGGTACCGGTCGAGTATGGGCTAACTTGAAATTTGAGTAGTAGGTCAGGTTACACGGCCTGGGACACGGGCGTGTCCCAGGGCGTGTCGGGTGACACGGCCTGGGACACGGGCGTGTCCCAGGGCGTGTTCTATTTATTTTGCAAAATTGGCCTATTCCGGGCAGAGCCGGACACGGCCTTGAACACGGCCGGGAACACGGGCGTGTCAGGCTGGACACGGGCGTGTCAGCTGCCGTGTTCCGACCCGTGTTCTGGTTGCAGCTCGATGGAGCAGGAGACACGGGCGTGTCTCAGGTTTGACACGGGCGTGTCAGGTCCGACACGGGCGTGTCGTTGACCCGTGTTGTTCAGTCGGTTCAAGCTGTGTGCACCGCTTCAGGGGTACACGGCCTGTGACACGGGCGTGTCACAGGCCGTGTCGGCCAAAAAGTGAAATTCTGGGGAAATCTTGGCCGTTCAGTTTCCTCTCTTTTGATCCAAAGGCTCAGGTGGTTTCTTGGGCTGGATAAGTCGTGAAAGGGGATTGAAGAAGTCATTCTTCTTTATTCTTAAGGAAGAGAGAAAGAGAGAGGAAGAGAGGAAGAAGGAGGAGGAGACCAAGCCACCGGCGGAGCTCCCGTGGTTCGATTCGTGATCCGAAGCCGGCGTTGTGACGGCAAGGCTGCTGCGGTTCTTTCTCACCGGCTAGTTTGCGATGGCACCGAAGAGATCGACAAGGGTAACGATCTCCCTCCTTGGACATGTGAAGTCCTTCTTTTCTGCATTGCATAGGGAAAACCCTTCCCCGCGAGTGTGCGGTGGGCTGTGGTGTCCCTTGGGGTAGATATGTGAAGTCCCCCTTGTTAGAGGCCGGAATTGGAGTACGGCTCTAGGCATGCTGTGTGAAGCCCATCTGGATGGAATCTGGATTGGTGATGCTTGTTTGCATATCGGAGAAGGCTCCGTGATAATGGCTTGTGATGCCTATGGCTTGTGATGCCTTGTTCCTACCTGTTGCTTGGTGCGGCAGGAAGTACTGGACGATGTCCAGGAAATGAAGAGGGTTGGCGGCAACTCTTGTGGCCGTGCGTTGCCACTTTGTGAGTAGTTGAGCCGTTGGGCTGCAACTCGTTGAAAAGGCTGAGTGCCGAACAGGAAAGGTGAAACCGACCCGCGCCTATAAAATGCCATGGATACTTCCGTATTCGAGGTGGCTCGGCGACTTGAGCAACGGGGGGTGGCTGATCCGTACCTGCGTTAGGTCCGTCCGACTTGGAAGCCTGGTATAGGTTTTGTTGGAGCGCCTAATGAGAGTCTTAGGCCCGCGCGCCGGAAAGACTAGAAATGCTCAAATACCGTGTAGACGGTGGTGTTGACCCTGGTATTCCGGTACACCGAAAATGTGCCCTGAGTGCACGGACTGTCGGGCCGGGTGGCTGATGGTTGTGATGGCTTGAATGTGCCTGCGCGCACATAGTTGCTATTGATGATGCCATGCTTGCAGGGAAAGAATGCTCATGCCCCGAGAAAGGGGTAGGATTGTTATAATTGGGTCAGCTGAATGCTGACCGTTGCATTGTTTGCCACCGGTTGGGTGGATTGTTCCCGTGCAGGTGCTGGAGAGCCAAGTGGTAAGTGATGGGCGGGAGAGCCCTACTGCTGTTGCTGCTGCTGCTGCTGCGGCTAGCCTGGAAGGCTAAGCCATTGTTTTGTTTTCTCTTTTTACTCATGTATGGCCGGCCTGCGCGCCGAGGTTTGTAAAACATGATGTATGTTCAGAGGAACTGTAAGGCCTTAAGGCCAAACTCTTGTGGTTGTGTACATTCCATGGTATATATATAAATGTGGTTTTATATATTGGACATTCCGGTTAAGAGTTCAAAGTTGTAACTTAAAGCTTTCGCTAGAATGCTCTGAGTTAGGATTCGTGTTTGGTTTGGTATTATCCTGTGACCTCACCGTCTGTTTGTGGCATATAGTGTGGGGCCCCGGCCGGACCTTCTACTATACGTCATCTAATGGATGGGGTCGTTACAGAGGCACTCTCCATTACAAGTTTTTTGATTTCTCCTTGGTGAACTTAGATTGAGAGATGAATAATCCATCCCCTGACTATCAAACTTGGAGGACAAAGAAGTACTTGAGTTCACCCATATTCAATTCAAATTGCCCTTACATAAGTTTAGCAAACTTTTTGGATAGGTCGTCATCTGTAGACCCAAAAATTATGTCATCTCTATAAATTTGGACTAGGATTATCTTACCATTGACTTCTATTTGGAATATTATCTTGTCTATTTTTCCCTTGAGAATTTGTTCTCAATAAGAAAGCTAGACAAGGTTACATTCCAAGCCCTAGAGGCCTGGTTCAACCCATACAAAGCTTTTCTTAATTAAAATACATAATCAGCAAAAAGTAGGATTAACAAAACCTGATGGTTGCTCAATATAGACCTCCTCTTTTAGGTCACCATTCAGGAAAGCTGACTTAAGATCCATCTGGTAGACCATAAATCCCTTATTTGTAGCATATGCAAGGAATAACCGTATGGCTTCAAGTTTGACAACTAGTGCAAATATTTGATCAAAATCAATACCTTCCACTTGACCAGTCTACCTTTGTTCTTGATGATAACACCATTTTCATCAAGCTTGTTTCTATATATCCATTTTGTTCATATGATGTTATGTCCATGAGGTCTGAGAACCAGCTTCCAAACAATACATCTTTTGAACTGGTTCAATTCTTCTTACATATCCACAATACAGAATGGGTCTATGTTGGAATCTTCAAACTTCTCAGATTCAATCTAAGACAGAAAGCTTGAATACATTGCAATATTGTGGCTTATGCCCCTTATTGTTATACCCTGGCTTGCATCCCCAATGATTAGATTTCAGGGATGATCTCTCAAGTATCTGACAGTTGATGGCATCCTTTCTTCAGCATCTTGAACTTCAACTTCAGGTGCCTGAAGATCATCATCTATTTCTAATCCACCTAGACCTTCTTCTTGAATGACCACACCCTCATACTTTTCTTGTTCAACAGGAGGTGTCTCATTAAAGCTCATCTTATCCATTCTCAAATCTGCACCTAAAGTTCTAGAAGAGCTAGGAAGCTCACCGTGAATCATAAAAGTTTCATCAAACATTACATTAATAGACTCTTCTACAACATGATTTTTCAGGTTGTAGACCCTATAGGCTTTACTGTGGTTTTTATTCCCAACAAAATTTCCTTCATAGGATTTTGCAGCAAACTTTGTCTTGTAGGACTTCCCATTGTTTATCACAAAGCACTTGCATCCAAAGATTCTGAAATAGGCTAGATTTAGTTTTCTTCCTTTCATAATCTCATATGGAGTCTTCTTGTGGTACTTGTTGATAGAGGCCCTATTTGGGACATGACAAGCATTATTCATTACCTCAGCCTAGAAATATTCTGGGAGAGAAGTGTCACTAAGCAATGTCCTCCCAAACTCTATGAGAGTTTTCCCTTGCTATTTGTAGAACTCTATCATGCTTTCAGATTGAACCTCTGTGCCATGGTCAATTATTATTTTCACCACAGTAGAACCCTTTTTATTCTAAATTTTCTTGACAAAAATCACAAAGCTATCAAAGGTTTCAGACTTTTTCTTAAGAAAGAATACCCATGTAAATCTGGAAAAGTCATCTACCATCATAAAAGTATAGACTTTCCTACCTAGACTATGAATTGACATAGAACCAAATAAGTCCATATGTAGGTGGTAGAGACACTTTTCATAATCTTTGTACCCAATGCTTTTAAAGCAAGTATTATCTATTTGCCCTTTTGGCATGTAGAGCAAATGCCCTCTTTAGTGCATTTCAAATTGGGTCCATTTCTGATCAACTCTTCACTGAAGAGCTTGTTGATAGCCTTGTAGTTCAAGTGAGCAAGCCTCTTGTTCTATTGCACATGATAAAAGTCTTTCTCATTTACTACTAGGCACATAGGAGAATCTAAATCTATACATAGGAAATTTAAACAATAAATGTTTTCACTCCTTGTGCTTGATAGAATGATTTATTGGTCACTTTACCTTTTGAATAGGCACTTATCATTGTGGAAGAAAATGACATAGTCAATATCACAAAGTTGGCTTATGCTAATTAGATTGTGTTTCAATCCTTCCACATGAATTACTTTTGTGATGGAGACTATATCATTAGTCATCATACCATATCCTTTAGTAACTCCTCTATCTAAACCACCTAATATGACTTTGGGTCCATTCCTTACTGGAGTGTGGTCTTTCAGATGGCTCCTTGTTCATGTCATGTGTAACACCCCAAAAATCTCAAAATATGCTTGCAAACAATTTTGGGTTGGAGGCTGTTAGACACGGCCTGGGACACGGGCGTGTCCCAGGGCGTGTCGGGTGTACACGGCCTGGGACACGGGCGTGTCCCAGGGCGTGTTCAGGCTGGTCGACGTTTGATAGTCGACGATCGTCGAGCCTGGGACACGGCCTCCGACACGGGCGTGTCCCAGGGCGTGTCGCTCATTTAAATTCGAAAATGGCCTGTTTGAGTCAGACAGGTACACGGCCTTGAACACGGCAGTGAACACGGCATGGAACACGGCCGTGTTGGGTTTGGCACGGGCGTGTGCCCTACCCGTGTACTGGTTTTGGAGATCGGTGAATACCTTGTAACAGGAGACACGGGCGTGTCTCATGACTGACACGGGCGTGTCAGGTTCGACACGGGCGTGTCGATGCCCGTGTTCTCGAATATTCCAGTCGGTGCGAATGCCGCGTGTGCCGCTTAAGGGTACACGGCCTGTGACACGGGCGTGTCACAGGCCGTGTCGGCCAAAAGAAAAGGAATTTTCAGTTAGATCTTGGCCCTTCATTTTCTTTAAATAAGATCCTGTGGCTGGAGATCATTTCTGGGCTGATAAGGCCGGAAAAGGGGGAAGAAAAGCTCATTCTTCTTTTCATCTTCTCTTTCTAAAGTTTAAGAGAGAGGTGAGAGCAAGGAGGAAGAAGAGGAAGTGGAGTCCGGCTGCCGGTGGTGCTACGGTGGTCCAAATCGCGAGCCGAGTTCGGATTTGCGAAGGCAACGCTGCTGCGAAGGCTTTCATCCGTCTCAAATTTCTCTCCATGGCTCCGAAGCGAACTCCTAAGGTAACGATTTCCTGCTTGGACATGTGAAGTCCTTAATTCCTGCATTGCATAGGGAAAACCCTTCCCCGCGAGTGTGCGGTGGGTTGTGGCGTCCCTTGGGGTAGATATGTGATGTCCCCCTTGTTAGAGTCCGGAATTGGAGTACGGATCTAGGCATGCTGTGTGAAGTCCATCTGGACATGGTCTGGATTGGTGATGCTTGGTTGCATATCGGAGAAGACTCCGTGATTATGGCTTGTATGCATGATGGATAAAGTACTGGAGGAAGTCTAGGAAATGTTGAGAGTTGGACTCTCTTGTGGCCGTGAGTGCTACTATGTGGAAGGTTGAGCCGTGAGGCTGCAACTAGGAAATGGTGGAACGGGCAAGGTGAAACTGTACCCGCGTCAGTCCAGGCGTGAGTTTGACGATGTGAGCAACGGGAAAGGTGGATCTGTACCCGCGTTATGGTTGTCTAACCTTGGGTGCTTAAGGCCCTGTTAGGATCACATAGCGAGAGTCGACGGCCTGTGAGCCGATCAGACTAGAATGCTCATAATGCACCGTTATGTCTGGGACCTCTGAACGGTGTGAATGTGCCCTGAGTGCACGGAGCATCGGGTCGTCGTGCCGACGTTTGTGATATGTGACGGTGCGGGCGTGCACGTCTTGCTAGAATGGCTATATATCATGTGGATGATTGCTATGCAGGGATGGAATTCCGCTGCCCCGTGCCAGGGGCAGGGTCGTTATAATTGGTCAGCTAAATGCTGACCGTTGCCCTGTTTGCCACCGCTTGGTGGATTGGTTCTTATAGGTACTGGAGGTGCTGGCCCGAGCGGGACTTAGCGGGCTGAAGCCCAAAGCTACGTTGCTGCCCTCGAAGGCATTGTTTTGTTTCTTTTGTTCATGTGTGGCCGGCCTGCGTGCCGATGTCTGTAAACCACACTCTTATTAAGAGAAACTGTTGTAAGGCCTTAAGGCCAGACCCTTTTGATGTATATACACATTCCTATGTTAGTGGACAATGTTATTTATCTTGAGTTCATTAATTCAACCGTGAAGCTTCCGCTAGAATGCTCTGTGTTAGGACGCTTTGGTTTTGATATTATTTCGTAGCATCTCCGCCTGTTTGTGGAATATGGTGTGGGGCCCCGGCCGGACCCTCTATTATATTCTTCTTGACGGGTAGAGGTGTTACAATTTGGTATCAGATTGTTGGTCGATCTCTTCCGAATTCGCGGACGAATTCTTTTGAGAGGTGGCGCGCACGTGTCAGTGCTGTCGTTATAACACTTAATGGAACTCAAGATTGTCCACTTAGGAATGTAAATACACTTGTTTATTGCACTTGTGTATTCTCTTGGTCGTTAACCTGTGTATTTTACACATATAGGTGACCAGAAGTGTTGCGGGTCAATCCGAACCACAACGTTCTGTTGAGAGTGCGGCACCAGCCGAGGTGCCCACAACTCCTCCATCCGCTGAAACAGTCCGTCTCATCACGGAAACGGTGCTTGCGGTGATGAATGCTCAGCAGGCGGGGCAGGCACGTCCTACAATGGTGCCAACGCAAGCTGGGGTACGACAAGAACCGGTAGAAGCCGAAGTTGATCCGCGGATAGCAGATCAACAATGGAAGCAATTCTTGAGCTTTAACCCTCCGCAGTTTCATGGGGCGGGTACACCGGCCCAAGCAGAGGATTGGCTTGCAAGAATCAAGAGAATTATGAGGGCTATCAGGTTGAGGAGGCACAGAAAGTGATGTTAGTCACTTTCCTACTGGAAGGAGAGGCGCGATTATGGTGGGATGAGATTGAAATGCATCACTTGGCTGGCAGGCAATTGGCAGAGATTACAATGGACGAATTTTCTCGGTTGTTTTTAGCACAACATCTGCCGGTGCAGCAAAGGATATCGATGGAAATGGAGTTTCAACGGTTAGCACAGGGAGATCGAAGTGTGGATGACTATCTGCATGAGTTCACCCGTATGGGAAGATATGCGGGCACGATCTTTGCCGAAGAAGAGCGTAAGACTAGTCGGTTTTATGCGGGACTGCGAGATGAGCTGAGGTGTTTGCTCTCGAGTTCTGTGAGTCAGGGATTCCAAGCCTTAGTCTGTACGGCTCGTTCTTTGGAAACGGACATGAAACGGGGGCAAGCAAAGGGAAACTTGGCGGTGGTGAAGCCAGAGTTTAAGCCGCCGCGTCCGGACAAGTTTGGCTACCGAAGGAAATGGAATAAGAAATCTAAGTCTTCTGGACAAGCTCCTTCTGCGACTGTGACGGACACATCTGGGAATGGATCTCGTGCTTGTTTTACGTGCGGGAAGGTTGGACACTTCGCACGTGAATGCCGATTTGGTCCTCCAAAGGGTGATAAGAAGACGGGAGCGTCTTATGCGGAGAAGGGGAAGGCTGTGGTGGAGTCTTCTGCCTCGCACGCGCAGCCCAGGGTCTTCAACCTTGGACAACAGGAGGCCATTAAGCAGGCGGATGTCGTCACAGGTGCGCATAAGTTGTAATGTTTTTACTTTTGGTGTGCTGTGCTTGTTTTAATTGTAATGTTATAGGGTTTGTCCTTATACGAGAGTATCCGGCGCGAGCACTGTTCGACACAGGTGCTTCACATTCGTTTCTGTCTGAGGACTTTATCTTGCGTGTCGGGATGCCTATCCGGACCAAGACAGACAGCGTAAAGGTGCTGTTGCCTAACGGATGTTTGATGTGCGCGGATCGATCTTGCGGTCTTGAGGTCAAGATAGGAAGTCGGGAGTTCAAGGTGGAAACACTAGTATTGCCGATCAAAGAGTTTGATATAATCTTTGGTATGGACTGGCTTTCAGAGCAGCGTGCCTGTATCGATTGCACTTCAAAAGAGGTCACACTTGGGCAAAATACCGAACAAGAGACCAAGTTTATTGGTATGCAAGGGATGAGTGGGATGTTGTTATCCGCTCTCCAAGTTGTTAAGGCAGTTCGGAAGGGTGCGAAGTTGTTCTTCACACTCATAGAGGCGGTGGCGCCGAAGGCCAGTGTGAGTGAAGTGCCAATTGTGTCGGAATATGCGGATGTGTTTCCAAAAGACCTTCCGGGGTTACCTCCCCAAAAGGGAAATTGACTTCGCTATCGAGCTGGTGCCGGGTGCAAAACCCGTGGCCCGTTCGCCGTATCGGGTAGCGCCAAAAGAAATGGCCGAACTGAAAGTTCAGTTGCAAGAGTTGTTGGAGCAGGGATACATACGCCCAAGTATGTCCCCTTGGAGCGCGCCTGTTCTTTTTGTGAAAAAGAAAGACGGTGGTTTGCGACTATGTATTGATTATCGCGAACTAAACAAGCTGACGGAGAAAAACAAGTATCCAATTCCTCGGATCGATGACTTGTTCGATCAGCTAGCAGGCTCAACCGTCTATTCGAAGTTGGATTTGAAGTCCGGGTATTACCAGTTGCGGATTAGGGAAGGTGACATTCCCAAGACAGCGTTTGGCACACGCTATGGTCATTATGAGTTCACAGTGATGACGTTCGGCTTATGTAATGTGCCTTCGGTCTTCATGGATCTCATGCATCGGACATTCCGCGAATACCTGGATCTGTTTGTGATTGTGTTTATTGATGATATCCTGGTATATTCACAATCAGAGGAAGATCATGCAAACCACTTGCGATTAGTATTGCATACCTTGCGAAGGAATAAGCTGTATGCCAAGTACTCTAAGTGTGAGTTCTGGCTCTCGTTGGTGGCTTTTCTAGGCCATGTGGTAAGTGGAGAGGGCATAGCGGTGGATCCAGCTAAGATAAGTGCCATTCGTGATTGGCCAGTGTTGTCTTCGGTGGCCGAAGTCAGGAGTTTCCTTGGACTGGCGGGCTACTATAGAAGGTTCGTGGAGAACTTCTTCCGGATTGCTTTGCCTCTGACTACGTTGACGAGAAAGGATCAGAAGTTCGTTTGGACGCCGGAGTGCGCACGAGCTTTTGAGGAGCTGAAAAGTCGTTTGACCACGGCGCCTGTTTTGACGTCGCCATGTGGTACAGATGGATTTGAAATATACAGCGATGCGTCAGGAAGCGGCTTAGGCTGCGTTCTCCTTCAGTTTGGCAAGGTGATCGCTTATGGTTCACGTCAATTGAAAGTGCATGAGCGTAATTACCCCGTCCATGATTTGGAGTTGGCGGCGGTGATCTTTTCGCTAAAGTTGTGGCGGCATTATCTATATGGGGTGAAAGTGGATATTTATACAGATCATAAAAGCTTAAAGTATCTGCTCGATCAAAAGGAGTTGAATATGCGACAAAGGAGGTGGATGGAATGTAACATCCCATTTTCGGCTAGACCCCTGGGAGTCAGTTAGTTGTGACGGAACCCCAGGAAACACATAAAATTGAAATAAAGCGATCAATATTTCGGGTCACGGGTTGGTCACGCCCGTGACCGACCCGTCACGCCCGTGACCTGGGCGTGACTACTTCGACGATCGTCGATCTCCACGAGACGATCGTCGAACGTGCTGTCTGGGAATGTCACGCCCGTGACCAAGGTGTCACGCCCGTGACTATGGGCGTGACCCCATCGACGATCGTCGAACGCCGTGAGACGATCGTCGATCTTGCGGCCCGGGCATGTCACGCCCGTGACATGAGTGTCACGCCCGTGACCTAGGGCGTGACCAGCCTTCGACGATCGTCGATCTCAATTCGACGATCGTCGATCTCGAAATTTGCCGTTCGGGCATGTCACGCCCGTGACCTAGAGGTCACGCCCGTGACCTAGGGCGTGACCAGCCTTCGGCGATCGTCGATCTCAATTCGACGATCGTCGACCCAAAATCTGCCGTTCGGGCCTATCACGCCCGTGACCCAAGGGTCACGCCCGTGACCATCCATCGACGATCGTCGATCTCAGTTCGACGATCGTCGAACCCAGAATTGGCTATCCGGGCCTGTCACGCCCGTGACCTATGTGTCACGCCCGTGACATTGGCCGAAACGACGGTTCAGGCACGAAATTATTCCAACACGCGTGGTAATAAATGCTGGTGTGGGAAGTTACACCAGGAGTAACTTCCGGCCGTTTTCCTTCTATAATTATATAATAAATGAGGAAAAGGTGGTCCAATAGAAAACCGCCAGCTGGACACACCTGTTCAGTTTCCACCGTTTCTTATCCCTTCACTGTAACCGAAACGTTAAGGGGAGAACCGTCATGGCCATAATGGTTTTACCCATTCACCTTCCCACTTCCTGATTTATAAAAGCCCACCTGGACAAGAGGAGAAGGTTACACGCTCAAGTAATCAGAACAGACCTTTGTTCTTGCTGTAGGAGAAGTTCAGCAAACGCCACCACTGCGCCATGGCACCCAGACGTTCTTCTCGCCTTCAAACCGCGAACAAGGTCCTCCTCTACTCCTTCTCTTTCATGGGTAGATCTTAGGATTCTTAGAAAGGAGGTTCGCGCTCAACGGAGCCGGACCCGTCGTTCGTTTTCATGGAAAAACCATGAAAAAGGTATTTTGAGTTCGCCGGAAACCGCCACCTCCGGCGGCCAAACCACCGCCGACCGATAGCCATCGCCTCAACGGAGGTGGTGGTGGTGGTGGCTGGCCAGGGAAGTGACCGAACGGCCGGCGACGGATCACGGAATGCTTACAGGAAAAATGATTTTTCTGTGTCTGGTTTTCGGGTTCATGTAGAAGATGAACAGTAGAAATAATTTATAATATAAAGATTATTATATATTACATATGGAAAAAAATAGATTATTTGGATATATCTTGAGGCTGCGAAACGAGACACGTAGAGGCCGTTTTAGGAAAAATGACTAGACACAAAAGTTGTAGTCCTCGGGGTCTACTTTAATTTAAAATTGATTTTATTCAATTTGGGTGAGTGGTTTGAACACAGCACTCATTTTGGTGGGATCAAGACCTAGGCTAATCAGAAATTAAAATGGTTGCCCACGGTTCTTAACATGTCCAAATGACTTGAAATTTGGACTGGAGGTCTATAAAATGTATATCGAGAGGCTGTCCAAAAATGAGAATTTTTGGAGAACTTTTGCCTAAAGTTTTTGTAAAAATTTAATAAACAATATAAAATTAATTAGGAGATGAAATTAAGTCCAAACTCCCCCAAATTTTTGGTGGTGGTCCCTGGCATCAATATTAAGATCTGTACAAAATTTCAACTCGATTGGTCGAGTTTTGAATAGGGAAGTATCAAGTCCTAGATAGGTCTTGGTGAGGGGTACTTTGGGGAAAAGTACGATTGGAGATGGAGTGGACAAATCTCCTCAAAAGAGGCTGAAGTTGTTGGCCACTGATTTGTTGAGTCTATGTCTACCCTCTTGGGTAACATGGTGTGGCTTAGGGTGGATTTTACCCTAAGAGATTGGCTCAAATCCAACGGGTGGGAGTTTGAGGTTTGTGAAGGACATAGGAGCAAAAGCTCTTGTATGCCCTTGAAATTTGGAGGAGAGTGGGATGATATGATGAAAACCCTCTGGTTGAAATAGTGAAGGAATTGGAGGTAGTTAGGTACCTCGAAAGTTGAGATGTCGGATTAGGATAAAAATGTAATTTAGTTATTTTAAGCACTAAATCTAATCCAAAAATTGTGAAACTCGGGAAGAGGGAGTTTTAGGATGTTCTAGTCTTATGATAAATCTTCTGGAATTTTATGATTAATAAATGTTATACTTCATGTGTTAAAGGAATAATTGCCCGATTTATTGTTTCAATTATTTGGAGGTTTTAAATTAATTATAATCAGTTGAAATTCTGGATTTAGATCTTGATTAGTAGCACCATGATCCCTGGATTTGTATAGAATTTTATGTCGAGTAAATCTAGTACCTTATTCACAGATGATAGAAAGGGCTTTTATGTTTAAAAATTAATTATGGATAAAATACTTGCTGGAAAATTATGAAACTTGGCCAGTGCTAATTTTAGGCCTTTATCTGCATGTCATGAATTATTTATAATTTTTGGAAGAATATTTTCTGTACTTGCTTCATAAACAATAGAAGTTAGAGATTATTTCTAAAATAGCTTTCATGCCATTTTGATGATTGAAAAATTATGATACTTAGGATTTAACCTATTGAGATAACCTAGTATTTATCATAAAATTGCTGGATATCTTGCATGAGAACTTAGGGTAGTTCATGTTCAAACCGGTAGTCCTTGGATTTTCGAGGAATTTAATTAAATGCCAAATAAATTAGGAAAATTTCCATTTTCTGGATTTAGGTCATTTAGGTCATGGTAAGTCTCCAGTAAATAATTTAGGGCATTTGGATGAGTAATGGATCATTTCATAACCGGTTCGACATGTAGCCTAGGTCGGTCTGCATTTAGTAAATTGTGAAATGCAATAGGACATGATCTGATGAAGATATAAAGAGTAGTGAGTAGTGGTGATAGTTAGAGTTAAGAGGTGCTCGGGTTTGGCGAAAGATCGCTTTTCCCGAAGAGTGGAAGGTTTAAAAATCACCCTAGGATAGTCTATCGTAATATGAGAAGGGAATCGGGCTAAGGGAAAACAACCAATAACAATAAGTGCCTTGCGAAAGGGAACTTCGGGCCGTAATGCCGCCGTCTTGGTTCCTAGTGCCCCTTGAGAGCCCTTCACGGGGTATACCGGGAGTAGTCCTGGGCTAACGTAAACTGTAATAATAAACTAGCAAGAGTAACTTAGTAACTAGGTTTGCACTTTTCACAAACACTGTTGGCACAGGAAGATTGATGTGAGCTTCGGCTCGGGTGATTTGGAAACGGACGTTTGGGTCCGGGGAGCTTCGGCTCGGTTGTTCTGGAGACGGACGGGATGGTCCGGGGAGCTTCGGCTCGGTTGGTTGGAGACGGACGTTTGGTCCGGGGAGCTTCGGCTCGGTTCTGTGTGTTTGCGATTAAACTTGCATGTGCATAAGATAGGAAAAGTTAAGGTGGTGGGTTTTACGATATCGGGGAGTTCGATTGCACTGACACCAATATCGTTGACTCGGCGAGGTGGTTAGCACTTCGCCAACAGAAGTCCGGTGCGCCAGCCGGCAAGAGTACGCAGGCGTCCGCTTAGTGCACCAAGCGTTGAGGCGTACGATAGGTCAGACCAGTGGTGCTTTTACTGGTTTTGAGGTGGGCGAGGCCCAACCCACCGCTTCCGTCTGCCACTACGGAGGTATCCTGGGAGGTAACGGCTCCGAAAGGGGGAACTAAAGGTCTGTGTGCACAGAGTCGGGTGTGTGCGTTGCACTTGCATGTTTCATCATACCCACTAGCATGTCATAGCATAATCGATTCATTTAACCCTGACACCTAAAGTATAAGTGGTATGGGACGCTTATACATTAGGACCTGCAAAACGACCCCTTGGTCTATAAGCTTGTGTGGGCAAGTTTATAAATCAAAGGTTAATTTCAATATATAACAACCATTGCTGTTTGATAACCGACACCCCAACGTATAAGTGGTATGGGACACTCTATACGATGGGAGCCTTGCAAAAGATCCCTTTTGCTTATGTGTTCTCGCATAAGTGAAGGTTTAAATTCATATAATTGCTTTTCTTACTGCTAGACCTATTATAACAATTTATTAACTGCTCACCTAATACAACTTGCTAGATTAGTTTCCGCTGCCATCTGTTTCATGTTTAATCTATACCATCATGTCCTTTCCTTTCTTCCTCTCCGCTCGGTACCTAGGAGCCATGGGGGAAGGGGTAGGGGATGATAGGGCTTAGTCTTTATGACTAACGGTTTTCGAACCGCATCATTTAGGGGATCGTGGAGCCCAGCATGGAGGAGCAGCCCCAGAGATCGGTGCGCCTAGAGATGGGGCAGTCTAGCTCCGGAGTTCACACAGCCGGGACCGTGAGTCTCGACCCTGAGTAGTTTCTTGTGTTTGCTTCCGCATGAGTGATATTGTAGTGAGGACTCTGATGTACAGGGCTTATGCCCTTATTTCTAGTTTTACATTATGCTGCAATCTGATGTTTCTGTGGACACTCCCTTCGTGGAGCTTTATTATATATATGTGATTTTACTATTGCGGACTGCATTGCTCTTACTGTTATAATTATGCTACTTTTCTGTGATTGAAATGGCCGGCGGAATCGGCGCCTTGTGGTGATGACCCTTCAGGACGTGAAGGTGTCACCGCAAAGCGGCGATTCTGGGCCTAAGACCCCGGTGGTTGAAAAAGAAAAAAAAAGGGGGTCTTACAAGTGGTATCAGAGGAAACATCGATCAGACGAAAATAGCAGTCCACAAACCCTAGGTCACCCCCCGCTCGAGTTTAGTTTGGGGACAAACTAAGCAGCGGAAGCAGTGGTGTGCCCATATGGGGATCACATATAAATTTTCCACCTTTAAGTAATATTTGAACGTTTTCTCAGCGTGTGTTTTTGTTACGCAGCCTCCAGCACGGACTACGCCGCAAGGTGGAGTTCAACAGGCTCAGGATGTTGCACCACCCCCACCAGCCCCCACTCCTTTCCTGCAGTCAGACATGGGACAGACCCTGACTGCCATTCTGGAGGCCTTCAGGGCCCAGCAGGTTCCGGCCCCGCAGCCAAATCCGGGGGCCAACTGGCTAAGCATCTTCCGAGGACTGGCTCCCCCATCCTATTTGGGGACAGAGTCGGCTGTTCGGACGGAAGAGTGGCTAGATATCATGTACGAGATGCTGACCGGGATACGATGTCCCTGGGAGGAGAGGGTGGCTCTGGTTGTCTCCTGCCTGGAGTCCCATGCAAAGAGGTGGTGGAGGACGCTGTTGGACATGACCTTTGCTGATAGGGAGGTTGCGGAGGTTACTTGGGAGGAGTTCAGGGCCGCACTGCTGGAGCATTTCGTTCCGCAGTCGGCTAGGGATGATTTGGAGGAGCGGTTCTTACAGCTGAAGCAGGGTACCCGGACCGTGGTGGAGTACCATCGAGAGTTTGACCATCTGGCTCGATACGCAGATTCCTACCAGCTGGATGAGACAGGGTATATCAGGAGGTTCTATAAGGGCCTGCGGGAGGACTTGAGGGAGGCTCTGTTGTTCGTATCTGATGGGCCCATCTCCCGGATTTTGGAGATGACCAAAAGGATTGAGGCAGATTGGCACGCTACCCGGGGCCGGAAGCGGCCAGCAGAGGATCAGGGACGGAGAGGTAGGAATGACCAGCGGCAGGGTGCTGTACCAGAGGGGAGGAGGACAGAGGACCAGCCTCGTCAGGACGTGAGGCAGGAGCCGAGGGAACAGGTGGTATTAGCCCCTCCCCCTCTTCGGATGCAGGAGATGCCGAGACCCGGGGGAATGGCGTATCCCCCACAAGAGTGTTTTCTTTGCCATCAGATTGGGCACATTCGGAGGAAATGCCCCATGAGGGGGGCACCACCTCCAGCGCATCAGGGCGGCCCACCAGCTCAGCATTACGGAGGCCTAGGACGCGGCCGTGGTCGTGGATACCAGTGGGGAGATCGTAGACAGGAAAGAGAGCAGGTATATGCTTTGGACCTTGCGCAGCCTCGAAATCCGGAGCAGGTCATCGCAGGTACGCTGTAATGTTTCTTTATTTTCATAGAATCTCCCTTTAAGTTGTTAAAACTCAGAACCGCACTAGATAGATTAACAAGGAAAGAAAATTCTTTATAGAACCCTAAGATATTTAATCACCACAGGTATAGTCTTCATCAGCGGCAAGCCTGCCCGCACGCTGTTCGATACTGGAGCTACTCACTCCTTTGTGTCGGAGTCGTTCGTAGAAGGACTGGAAGGTGTGGAACGGTTCACAGGCTCGAAGATGAGGGTGCGACTACCGGATGGATCTGAGCTCCTTACCACGAATCACTGCAATATGGAGGCGGAGATTGGTGGAAAAGCGTTCGAGGCTCCAACGACGATTTTGAAGCTGATGGACTACGACCTGATCCTGGGCATGGTATGGCTGCACTGGAACTATGCCCAGATTGACTGCCAGGCAAAGAGGATCACCGTGAGACACGGGGACTCTTTCATTACCATTGAAGGTATAAGACCTGTCTCTCGTATACTCTTATCTTCGGTACAGGCCGTTAAGGCCCATCTGCAGGGAGAGGAGGTCTATCAGATTCTTTTTGAGATGGCAGAAGTTAAGGAGTCGGTGACAGACATCCCGGTGGTGCGAGATTTCGCTGACGTCTTTCCAGAGAAACTACCAGGATTACCTCCACACCGAGAGCAGGATTTTCAGATACAGCTTGTGCCGGGGGCCACGCCGGCGTCTAGGGCCCCTTATCGGATGGCCCCAAAGGAGTTGGCAGAGTTTCGGACTCAGTTGCAGGAATTAGTTGAGGCAGGTTTTGTTAGACCGAGTTCCTCGCCATGGGGAGCTCCGGTCCTGTTCGTGAAGAAGAAGGATGGGATACTCCGCCTGTGCATCGATTATCGAGCACTAAACAGGCTGACCGTCCGGAATACCTATCCGCTCCCACGGATAGACGAATTATTCGACCAGCTGGAGGGGGCCCATTATTTCTCGAAGCTGGACTTGAGATCAGGATACTACCAGCTGCGGATCCAGGAGGAGGATATCCCGAAGACGGCCTTTAGTAGCAGATATGGCCTGTATGAGTTCACCGTGATGCCCTTTGGGCTCACGAATGCTCCGTCGGCGTTCATGAGTCTCATGAACCGGGTTTTCGAGGCTTACTTGGATGTGTTCGTCATAGTGTTCATAGACGACATCCTGATCTACTCTAGGACGGAGGAGGAGCACACACGGCATCTGGCACTGACCTTGGAGAGGTTGCGGGAGCATCGCCTTTATGCCAAATTCAGCAAGTGTCAGTTCTGGTTGAAGGAGGTGGCCTTCCTGGGCCACATTATCAGCGGAGCCGGGTTGGCAGTTGATCCGGCAAAGATTCGAGCAGTTCGAGATTGGCCGCAATTGAAGACAGCCACCGATGTGCGAAGTTTCTTGGGGCTTGCCGGTTACTACCGGAAGTTCGTGGAGGGGTTCTCTCGGATTGCCCTCCCCCTCACATCTTTGACAAAGAAGGAGGCACCTTTTGTTTGGACCCCGCAGTGCCATGCGGCTTTCCAGGAGCTGAAGGATCGACTCATCTCAGCACCTATTCTGGCCCTTCCATCTGGAAAGGAAGGATTCCAGGTGTACACCGACGCATCATACCAGGGAATGGGAGCAGTGCTGATGCAGAATGGACATGTCATAGCATATGCCTCCCGCCAGCTGAAGACCCATGAGAGGAACTACCCGGTGCACGACCTCGAGATGGGAGCGGTCGTTTTTGCTCTGAAGGTCTGGCGTCATTATCTTTATGGAGTCCACTGTGATATCTTCTCCGATCACAAGAACTTGAAATACGTGGACACGCAGAAGGAGCTGAATATCAGGTAGAGGCGTTGGGTGGAGTTCTTAGCAGATTACCAGTATGAGATGCATTACCATCCAGGGAAGGCAAATGTGGTGGCCGACGCGTTGAGTCGGAGAGCGGCCACTTCCGAAGCTGGGCCCCAGGTTATGTCCATGGAGCTAGTCCAGTCATTAAGAGATATGCAGATATCCCTAGTGTCCGAGGATGACCCAGATCTGTATAGGGAGTATCTGGCATCGATAGTGGCCATTGACGATATTCGGGATCGCATTCGGGACGGACAGAGGACAGATGCGTGGGCGGAGCCGATGTTCCGAGCTTTGGAGGAAGGTTCGACAGGGGATTATTCCCTGAGAGATGGTTTGCTCCACTTCAGAGGCAGAGTATATATACCCGCAGGAGGCCAGATCCGAGAGGATATTATGATGGAGGCGCATTGCAGCCGGTACTCGGTGCACCCGGGGATCACAAAGATGACAGCTGATTTGAAGAGGACGATGTTTTGGCCGGGCATGAAGAAGGACATTACGTACTTCGTGACCCATTGCGAGGCGTGTCAGTTGGTGAAGGCGGAGTGCAGGAACCCCGCGGGACTGTTGCAGCCACTCCCGGTGCCGGAGTGGAAGTTTGACGATATAGCGATGGATTTTATACATGGTCTTCCCCGGTCTCGGACAGGGAACGACTCGATTTGGGTGATTGTCGATCGGTTGACGAAGGTGGCCCGCTTTGTACCGATCAGGAAGGATGACTCGGTGGGAGTGCTGGTACGGAAGTTTGTGGAGCAGTATGTCCGATATCATGGCGTGCCCCGGACGATAGTGTCGGACCGTGATGGACGGTTTACATCCAGGGAGTGGCGGTCAGTGCAGGCATATTTGGGCACCCGGTTGACTTTTAGCACGGCCTTCCACCCTCAGACGGACGGGCAGACCGAGCGCACCAACAGGACTGTTGGTACCCTAGTTTGATTTGAGTTTAGTCCTCTCCTTTGTGCCCCTTTGACCCAAGAAATATCTATGGTCAATGGTTAGGAGTCTAGCTGTAGAGTCCTCGCTTTTCCAAATTGAGAATTTGGTTAAGTAGGTTTTTCGTTCGACTATAGTCGAACGCCGTTCGACTATCGTCTATCGGCTGATCGACGATCGTCTATCAGTTGGTCGACGCTTTGTCTGCGCTGATAGTTCGACTATCGGGTGATAGGTCGACTATCGTTTCTGCGCTGATAGTTCGACTATCTGTTGATAGCTCGACTATCTGTTCTGCGCTGATAGTTCGACTATCGGGTGATAGGTCGACTATCGTTTCTGCGCTGATAGTTCGACTATCTGTTGATAGCTCGACTATCTGTTCTGCGCTGATAGTTCGACTATCTGTTGATAGTTCGACTATCTGTTCTGCGCTGGTAGTTCGACTATCTGCTGATAGATCGACTATCTAGTTTGTTTTGATAGTTCGACTATCTTTTGATAGATCGACTATCTGTCTTCTGAGGTAGGTCGACTATCTGCTTGATAGTTCGACTATCTCTGTGCGCTTGATAGCTCGACTATCTGTCCTAGATAGATCGACTATCTGATAGTTCGACTATCTGTCCTGATAGTTCGACTATCTGCTGCGGTAGCTCGACTATCTGTTTGATAGCTCGACTATCTGGATCGTTCGACTATCTGCCCGATAGTTCGACGATCTCCTGGCGTCGTTCGACGATCTTCGAAGGTCGTTCGACGTTTTCTGTCTGCCTTTATATTTTGTATTTATTTATTATATTTAATTATTTAATACATTTTCTGGCACAGTATTTTAAGCTGTATGATAAAGTTTCCAGGCATTATTTGCTCTATTCTTATTGCCTGAGTTTAAATCTTTTAAGATAAAGTTGTTTGTCTTATTAGCTGTCATTTTAATTTACTTTATCTGCTGACAGCCCTTTATAGCCGTTAGACTGAAAAGTCTTCTTCTTTGCTATAAAGAGATTGTTTTCTGATGTGACTTTATTTAGTCTATCTGTTTATTTGATTTAAGCCTGCAGCTTCTTAGAAAGAGGTTTATTCCTTTTTATAGAATGTTTTGCTGCAGAGATATTTCTGTCTTCTTGATATTTACAGCCCAGGTCTCAAGGCTCAGAAGAAGACAAATTAATTCAAATAGAAGAGAGCCGTTGCTTGCTGATGATTATATAAAGAACCCTTTGCAGAAGGATTCAAGCTAGTTAACAGGAGTTAATAGAAGAGAGCTGTTACACTTATATTCAAAAGCACTCAAGCCTTCATCAAGCTCAATCTTCCTGCTCTCAGCAAACTCCATCTAACTGAGAAGTGTTAAGATCTTCATCTCTTCTTCACCTGAGTTCTCCTGCTTTCAGGAAGTTCAACTCAGAGTTTCTTTGAAGAAGAAGAAGAAGAAGAATAGCTGCTTGAAGAGATTTCTTTTTGTTATTTATTTTCTTCCTGTAGCTCTTTCCTTCAGAACTTTCTGAAGAGTTTTCTCTGCACTGAAGCAAGACTTCACCTGGACATCTTTGAGCCAGGGGGAGCCTTGATTCTTTAGAGCATTCTAGCTCAGTGCAAGCTTTTTGTGCTTCTCTAATGTAAAATAGAGAAGACATCTTAACCTTCTTCCCCCTCCTGTACAGGGTTATTACTCCCTTCAAAAGTATCCCTTGGTGGCAGGGCACCTGATCAAAAACCTGTGCTTGGTTTTTTAGACACCTGATCAAAAGTCTAAAGGGTTTCTGAATCTACCTGAATCAGATTCTATTGGTGGCAGGGCACCTGATCAAAAACCTGAGTGGATTCCTACCGTGTGGGTAGAAGAGTGGACGTACCCAAGTTGTTTGGGGAACCACTATAAATTTCCTTGTGTCGTCTGGATTCAACTGTTTAATTCCTGTACTGTGGCTGTGAATAGATATAACTAGGTTGCTAGTTGCTGTTTAGGTTTTTCCAAGCTTAACTGTAATTACAGTTAGCTTGTGTTTGTACACAACACTTGTGTTAGGCTTTAAGGTTAAATCAATATCTATAATCTCTTCATTCCGCACTTCACTCCAAGGGAGTTGGGTAGACAGTTAAGTTTTGTATTGTGCAAAATTTGATTACTCTATTCACCCCCCTCTAGAGTAGTATCTATCCCTTCACTTTCAATTGGTATCAGAGGGAGGTTGACTGACTGTATAGGCTAACACCTAAGTCACAAGATCCTGATAGATACCAAGAGATTATAGATATTCACTATCATGGCCCAGTCTAAGGATTATTCTAGCACCAGACCTCCAGCATGCAACTTAGCAAAGTTTGGCATCTGGAAGGCAAGGATCAAACTTTATATGAACTCTATTGATGAGAGTATTTTTGCTTCTATTTTGTCAGGTCCCCCAAGTGCACCTGCTGCTGCCACTGCCTCATCATCTGATATGAGTGCAGTGCCTCCTCCAGATTATAATGATGAGTACAAGAAGGCCAAAATTGCTGATGCCAAAGCAATGAACATACTGGCTCAGACTATGTCTGATGAGGTGTTCCAGAAGGTGGCTGACTGCTCCTCAGCAAAGGCCATGTGGGACACACTGAACCAGATTATAGCTGGTTCAGCTGATGAAAGGAAGGACAGGAGGTCCAACCTTATCTCACAGTATGAGAACTTCAAAAAGACTGATGCTGAATCAGTTGAAGCGATGTACACCAGGCTCAGCTCAATCATCAATGAGCTGAGGACCCTTGACAAGGATATCTCATTGACAGAGGTCAATGATAAGATCCTTATGTGCTTCCCTAGCACATGGGATTTGAGGATCTGGCCAATCAAGGAAGCCAGAAGTACAAATGAGATATCAACTGAAGCCCTTCTCGGCAAGCTCAAATCTTTTGAGCAAGTGCTGAAGACAAGGGAAGCTGAAGCAGAAGCCAAGACCCCCACTCCAACAAGAAAAGAGCAATCTCTAGCTCTTAAAGCTGCTGAAGCCTCAGAAGGCAGACAATCAAATGAGGAGCTCATGGCATTGTTTGCCAAGAGATTTCTCAAAATGGGGAGAAAAGAGTTCAGAAGAAAATCTTCAAAGTATGAAGAAAAGCCAAGGTATGATCGTACTCCAACTAAAGAAATTATTTGTTATGGGTGCAGGAAGCCTGGACACATTTTGCCAGAGTGTCCAGAGGAGAAGAACAAGGAAAAGAGAAAAGACAAAGAACAACACAGGAAGCACTCCAAGCCATCCTCCTACAAAAACAAGAAGAAGGAGAGAGGCTTCATTGCTGAAACCTGGAGTGATTCTGATGAAGAATCCTCATCCTCAAGCTCTAGTGAGGATGAAGAAGAAAAGAAGGCAAAAGAAGTTTGCCTCATGGCAATAGATGCCTGCAGCAACCACTCTGCTGCAGAGAGTTCGGACTCAGATGAAGAAATGCCTACTGAAGATGAGGTACTTTCATCTTATGATTTTACTTCAGAAGAGTTTAAGTTAGATTTTAAATCTCTATGTTTAGATTTAATTAGTTCAGAAAAAGAGATAAAAGAACTTAGAAATAGGCTAGCTGACTCTGAATCAATAGCCTCTGAAAATGTTAGGTTAAAGGAAGAACTCAATACTTGTAGTGAAGAAATCAAATTTCTTAAAATAGAATTAGCTAAGTCTAAGAGACTAGAAGAGTCACTTAATGGTAGAAGCCTTAAGCTGTTAGAGATTACCAGCATGACTAACACTAGGTCAGGTAATGATAAATTAGGCTTAGGAGCTTCTCCCAGTGAACCCCCAGTCTTGCTTAAAAATAATCTTTCAACTCCAGTGAACTTCATTTCAGCTAGTGGAAAGAAGAACACTGAGCAAGTAAACCTTGTAAATAAAACATTAAATAAGGCTAAGAGAGAAAAGAGAAAGAAGTTTTTCAAAGAAATGCAAAGAGCGTCGAACGCCGCTCGACGATCGGATGCTCCATGGTCGAACGAAGCTCGACGATCTGAGCGCCCATCGTCGAACGTCGATCGACGATTTCAACATGATTTTCAAAATCATAATCCATTCCATAGAAACCTAAATGAAAATAGAAACCCTAGGTTTGTTGACCCATCATCTGCATGGAGAATCCCACCTAGGAGATCTCACCCACTAGGTTATCACCCTCAGCCTGCATTTTCTTATATCTCCAGTTTTTCTTATGTGAAAAACAAGGGACCCAAGGTTACCTGGGTCCACTCTGTCTAAATAGTTGTTTTGCAGGTGAAGGCCTATCCAATCACTCAAAATAAGTGGTATTTGGATAGTGGATGCTCTAAGCATATGACAGGAAACAAAGAGCTTCTGTCAAAGTACAAAGCAAAGCTCGGCCCAAAGGTTATCTTTGGAGACTCCAGCTGTGGTCAGACAGAAGGATATGGCAAGATCTCAATTGGAGCTGTTACATTCAAGAGAGTTGCTTATGTCAGTGGACTGAAGCACAACCTGATTTCTGTTAGCCAGCTATGTGATGCTGGCTACCAGGTTTCTTTTTCTAACTCCTCTTGCAATATTACATTAAATAATAATGTTGTTTTAATAGGTAATAGAATAGGCAATATATATTTAGTAGATTTTAATTCATCTCACTCTGAAATCTGCCTGTTTAATGAATTAACCCTTAATAATAATTCTTTATGGCATAAAAGGCTTAGTCATGTAAACCTCAAGAACATATCTAGGTTATCTAAGCACAACCTTGTTAGAGGTTTACCTTCTTGCCCCTACAAGAAGGAGAGCCTATGCAAGGCTTGTCAGCTAGGCAAGCAAACCAAGAATTCATTTAAATCTGTTAATAAAAGTGATTCTCCTAGAATCCTGTATTTATTACACTTGGACCTTTTTGGCCCAATAAATGTACAGAGTCTAGGAGGGAAGTATTACACTTTAGTAATTGTAGATGACTTCTCTAGGTTCAGTTGGGTTTTCTTTTTGAGAACTAAGTCTGATAACTTCAAAGCCCTTACAGACTTTCTACTTTGTGTGCAGACTGAGTACTCTACTCATGTGGCCTTGATCAGAAGTGATCATGGTACTGAGTTTGACTCTCTTCTCATGCAAGAATTCTGTGAGAGAGAAGGTATCAAACATAGCTTCTCAGCTCCTAGAACTCCCCAACAAAATGGGGTAGTTGAAAGGAAGAATAGAACACTAATTGAAGCTGCCAGTACATTGTTGGCAGATGCTAACATGCCTCTATCCTATTGGGCAGAAGCTGTTAGTACAGCTAACTATGTCTTAAATAGAAGTTTGATACACAAACTTAAGTGTAAAACTCCTTATGAGTTGCTTAAAGGAAAGAAACCAAAAATTAATTACTTTAGAATTTTTGGCTGTACTGTTTATATTCATAACAATAATAAAGAATATATTAGAAAATTTGAAGCAAAAGCTTCAATGGGAATCATGCTTGGATATTCCCAGGTAAGCAAAGCTTATAGGGTTTATAACAAATCAACCTGTAAGATAGAGGAATCTGTGCATGTGACTTTTGATGAGTCTCAGATGTTTTACAAGGAGAAAGAAAATTCTCCTTCATCTAGTTCTTTGCAGGTACATGATGCCCCTCAAGAAATCCTTCAACTTTCAACTCTTCAGATCACTGAATCAGACAGTGATGAAGACATTGCTGAAGCTGTTGAAGCTGTTGTTGTTCCACCAACAGTAGATCAAATTCCTCCTGAGGAATTAATCCCAACTGTTGCTGAAGATCACATCCCACCTGCTGATATTGTCACACTTAGAGATCATCCCACATCTCAAGTGATTGGAGACATATCAGCTGGTGTGCAAACAAGACATCAATTAAGACAGGATGTGATGCATGCTTGTTTCCTCTCACAGGTTGAGCCCCTCACCTTTAAAGATGCAGAGCTAGATCCCCACTGGATCATTGCAATGCAAGAGGAACTCAATCAGTTTGAGAGATGTAAAGTTTGGACTTTGGTTCCAAGACCTAAAGGCCAACTGATCATAGGCACCAAGTGGGTGTATAGAAACAAGTTAGATGCAAATGGAATAATAGTAAGGAATAAAGCTAGGCTTGTAGCTCAGGGCTACAGACAGGGGGAAGGTATAGACTATGACCAAACCTTTGCTCCTGTTGCAAGGCTAGAAGCAATAAGGATCTTCTTGGCCTATGCAGCCTTCATGAAGTTTAAGGTGTTCCAAATGGATGTCAAAAGTGCATTCCTGAATGGTGAGCTTAAGGAAGAGGTGTTTGTTGAACAACCACCAGGGTTTGTTTCTTCAACTCAGCCTTCTCATGTTTTCAAGTTGCAAAAAGCTCTTTATGGACTAAAGCAAGCTCCTAGAGCCTGGTATGAGACTCTAGCTAGTTTCCTGTTAGAGCACAACTTCACTAGGGGAGTAGTTGATAGAACCCTCTTCGTCAAGCATCACAAGGACACAATCCTGTTAGTTCAGGTGTATGTAGATGATATTATCTTTGGCTCCACTGATCCCAAACTTTGCAAAAAGTTTTCCAACTTGATGCACTCTAAGTTTGAGATGAGTAGCATGGGTGTGCTGTCTTACTTTCTTGGTCTCCAAGTTAAGCAAGATGCTGATGGTATCTTCATCTCCCAATCCAAATATACCAAGGAATTGGTAAAGAAATTTGGGATGGCTGATGCTTCAGCAATGCCTACACCCATGGCTACTAATGTAGTTATTGATTCTGATGATCACGGCAAGCCAGTTGATCAAAAGAATTATAGGGCCATTGTTGGTTCCCTATTATATCTAACTGCAAGTAGGCCAGATATAATGTTTGCTACATGCCTTTGTGCTAGATTCCAGGTCAACCCCAAGGAATCTCATCTGATTCTTCTAAAGAGAATCCTGAGATACCTGAAAGGATGTCCAAATCTAGGACTTTGGTACCCAGCTGAGTCAGAGTTTGAATTAATTGGATATTCTGATTCTGACTATGCTGGTTGCAGAGTTGACAGGAAGAGCACCTCAGGAACTTGCCAGTTCCTGGGAGAGAGATTGGTCTCTTGGTTCTGTAAGAAGCAGGCTTCTGTCTCAACTTCAACTGCAGAGGCTGAATATATAGCAGCTGCCAGTTGTTGTTCACAGATCCTGTGGATTCAAAACCAGCTTGTGGATTATGGTTACTCACATAAGAACACCAAGATCATGTGTGATAGTACCAGTGCTATTTCTATTGCACAAAATCCAGTGCACCACTCTAGAACGAAGCACATTGAGATTAGGCACCATTTCCTGAGAGATTGTGTGGAAAAGAACAAGATCTGTCTTGAGTTCATATCCACTGAGTTTCAGAGAGGTGATATATTCACCAAGCCTTTAGATGAACAGAAGCATCTGTTCTTTTTAGTCCAACTAGGCATGATAAATGGACGAGACTAAGTGTGACGATATCTGCCTATGTTGAGGTCTGCTTGAAGATCGTCGAACGATGATCGAAGATCGTCGAACGGATTGAGCCTATCGTCGACCTCTGGTTAATGATAACTTATCTGTTTGAAGATCGTCGATCGGCGTTCGACCATCGTCGAACAGGCTGAGCTCATCGTCGATCTCCGGACGACGACAGCCTGTTGTTTGAGAAGCCAGAATTAGTCGAACGATTGTCCGACTACTCTGCTTCTGAGCCGATCGTCGAACGGCCGTTCGACTATCGGTTCAAGATCTTTTTAATAGATCGACTATTTCCGGTCCAATATAAAGCCGATAGTCGACCTAGGTTAAAAGATCGTGTGCTTTATCGTCGACGGAGCGTGCCCTTTCGCATTCTGCTTTCCCGCTTGCGATTTTCTGGCGCTTCGTCTTTCTCGTTCCCTCTCCTGCTTTCTCGTGTTTTCTCCGGCGAATCCATGGCGATTTCTCCAGCTGTTCTAGCCGTCGTCAAGTTCGATGCAGGATTCAGTGTAGATTTCGAAGCTTTCAGCAGTTGCGATGCCGGAATCGTGGAAGTTCTCCAGCTCTGCAGAGATCAAGGTCTAGAGAAGCTGATGTCTGAAAGGATCAAGATTAACATTCCAGAGATAAAAGAATGGGCGTTCACGTCGTCTTCCACAGACGAATCGATGATCGGTACCATCGGCGGAGTAGAAGTTATCCTGACTCCGGCCGTTCTTTCTGATGTTTTTGGTTTAGTTATTGGTGACGAAGACTATGAGCAAGATGCTCAGGAGTTCGGAAGGATGCTCGTCGAGCTGGGACATGCTGAAGGCATTCCCTCCAAGTTGCTCAAGGTAAACTTCCCTTTCAAGATCAAGTTCCTCGCTGAGGTAGTCGGAAAAGTGCTCCTAGGGAAGCACTCTGCCCATGATAACATAACAAGACAGCAATTCGCACTTATGTGTGCAATTGTTAATCGAAAAAGAATCGATTGGGCAGCTGTTCTGTTTGATTTAATCAGGAAGAAGACAGGAAAGAAGGAAGTTACCCTGGGAAGGGTTATTGGTATTTTCCTGAAGGAGAAATTCCCCCAGCTGCTGAGTTCTGCCGCAACTACCATCAATGCCAGCAAGAAGATGGATCCTCATCTGTTCTCAAAGTGGAAGAGGACATTCGTGAAATCTGCTCCAGCGCAATCTGAGGACACAAGGACTGCTTCAGTCGCTCCTCAATCTAGTGAAGCTGGCTCAGCTCTCCCTTCCTCCTCCTCTGCTTTGCCGTCTGCCTCAGTTGAAGTACCATCAACTTCTGCTGAGGTACGACCCTCCTCTTCTGCTGCACCTGAAACAACCGTGGTTGTTCCTCTATCTCCTCCTGCCTCTCCTCTACCTGCATATCTGGCTAGGATATCTGCTCTTAGCTTCGATTTGTTAGGTTCAGAGAGAATTCTTACTCCTCATGCATCTCCCGTTAATTCCCCAGTTCATTCCCCATCCCCTGCTCCCTCTCCTGCTGTATCTCCAGTTCAATCCCCTGTTCACACCATCCTTCATCCCAGCACATCTACCATATCTGCTGCAGATCCATCAACCTCTCATCCATCATCTTTTGAAATCACTCCTGATTTCATCCTCCGCATTGTGGAGCTGATTACCCCGTCAATCAAATCCATGATTGACGAGGCAATCGCTCCCCTTGCTGCCTCCATTGACCGTCTTACTGCCTCCATCCAATCCATTTCTAAATCAGCTGAGCCATCTTCCTCTAGGAGCCTGGTTTCAGTAGCTACTGAAATCAGGCAGGGGGAGATGTTCAATGAAGATGTCTCAGACCTTCCTGCCTCTACTCCAGCTGAAATAGAAATAGCTCCAGATGTTGTCTTGTCTGCCCAGCCAGAATCTGCTCAAGTTGAGCCAGAAGAAGTACCAGATGTTGTTATGACTGATCAGGAAGAGACAGCTCCTGCTGAGGAAGAAATTGTTCCAGCTGAGGAAGTGGTTGCTCCAGCTGAGGAAGAGATTGCTCCTGCTAAGAAAGTTTTAGCTCCAGTCTTGACTGAGAAGGAAATATCAGATGGAATCCTGCTATCAGAAATTGCAGTGAAAGTATGCTTAGAAGATATAACCTCTCCTATGATTGCCAGATTCCTGGAAGGAATCATAACTAAATATCTGAATGACTGCTGGGAGATGGTTAAATATGAAGGTAATTCCCTAATCCGGTTTATTGATGAGTCAATTTATTTGCTTGCTGGTGAATACCTTGAAGGGATGATTCAAGCTTATTTAGCAGATCTGTGTTCTTGATTCTACAGATATTATTAAAGAAGATTTAACTGCCCAGAAAATAGCAGTTGTTTCTGAGGCTGCTCCAAGTGATTCTAATATTCAATTAGATCCAGAATTGGATGTGTTTTTAGATGATAAAGAGGATGAAAATCAAGAGGAAATCAAAGTTGATTCTCCTGTTTTAAATTTGGAAGAAATTCAAGCAAGGGCTGCTTGGGAATTAAGAGTTCAATCTCTAAAAGAGAAAGAGAAAGAGTTGCAATGTGAAAAGTCATCCATCTGGGATGACTCTCCTGGTTTAGATTTAGACTCCCTTCTGGCTATGGATGCCCTGGAAGAAGAAAGGGAGAAATCTGGTTCAAAGCTTAAAGAAAAGGCTGTCTCAGAAGCCTATGATCCCTATGAGAACCCTCCATCATCCCATTCTGATGATGATGATGATTCAGATATGTCTGAAAAATCAAAGAAAAGGAAATCTGCTGCTAAGAAAAGAAAAGCTGCTCCTCCTCCTCCTCCAAATAAGGATAATGACACTCCCTACTATATTCTGAAGGGCATTGACCCCAAATCAAAAGATTTTCAGCATTGGATGAGGTTTTCGAAAAATCAGCAAAAAGAAAGGAAGAGAACAAAGAGGTATGACAGTCCAGTCTCCAGATGGACTCCCAAAGGTCCTCCTCCACCTCCTGGTGCAGGAGCCTCTGGGAATCTACCTGCTAATCAATCTGCCGTCTATGGAAAATCTGCGTCTGCTCAGCCCCAACCTAGACAAGGTCATCAAAGTTCTCAAGGCAGATCATCTTATGGTTCTCAAAGACAATTGAAGGAGGTTGTGGCCCAAAGACCAACCTTTTCCCCACCTCCTTCTCCAGTTCAATCTGAGAAAAGTGTTTCGAAAGGTAAATAGTTTACAGTGTTTTAAAACCTTCTAGCAAGTCGCTTTTGCTAAGATTAATCTAATGTCTTATCTAGATAAAATAGCTGATGCTGCTTCTCCAGAGCCCATATATGAAAATCCTGAGCTCGATCCAAATTTTAGGATGGCTCGCTTTCAAGAGCTTGTAGGAGCAGCCCAAATAAGAAAAGCAAGAGCTGAAGGCAAAGATACAACTGGCTTTACTACGATGTCAGCATATAGAAAGAAAGAATTTGAAAAATTCCAAGTCAATCCTAAGATATTTGATCCAGCAAAGTACATGGAAAAACATCCTGAAGCTGTTGTCCCCAGAGCTACAGAACTAAAGATCATTGGGGCTCAGGATCTGAAGATGTCAAAGAAGGAATCAGATGACCCGCTTAGAAAAATTTCTTTTGTCTCTAGTTCTTCTGATCCTTTACCTGACCCTAAAGATTCTTAATAGTTTGATTAACTGTTGTGATATATTTGATTATTTATCTGATTGATAATCTGTCAGTTTATTGTTATCTATCTGATGAAATTATTTTTAGTATTCTATTGCTAGCTGTTTTAGATTCTGAGAGACTTAACTCAAATAGGGGGAGATTGTTGGTACCCTAGTTTGATTTGAGTTTAGTCCTCTCCTTTGTGCCCCTTTGACCCAAGAAATATCTATGGTCAATGGTTAGGAGTCTAGCTGTAGAGTCCTCGCTTTTCCAAATTGAGAATTTGGTTAAGTAGGTTTTTCGTTCGACTATAGTCGAACGCCGTTCGACTATCGTCTATCGGCTGATCGACGATCGTCTATCAGTTGGTCGACGCTTTGTCTGCGCTGATAGTTCGACTATCGGGTGATAGGTCGACTATCGTTTCTGCGCTGATAGTTCGACTATCTGTTCTGCGCTGATAGTTCGACTATCGGGTGATAGGTCGACTATCGTTTCTGCGCTGATAGTTCGACTATCTGTTGATAGCTCGACTATCTGTTCTGCGCTGATAGTTCGACTATCTGTTGATAGTTCGACTATCTGTTCTGCGCTGGTAGTTCGACTATCTGCTGATAGATCGACTATCTAGTTTGTTTTGATAGTTCGACTATCTTTTGATAGATCGACTATCTGTCTTCTGAGGTAGGTCGACTATCTGCTTGATAGTTCGACTATCTCTGTGCGCTTGATAGCTCGACTATCTGTCCTAGATAGATCGACTATCTGATAGTTCGACTATCTGTCCTGATAGTTCGACTATCTGCTGCGGTAGCTCGACTATCTGTTTGATAGCTCGACTATCTGGATCGTTCGACTATCTGCCCGATAGTTCGACGATCTCCTGGCGTCGTTCGACGATCTTCGAAGGTCGTTCGACGTTTTCTGTCTGCCTTTATATTTTGTATTTATTTATTATATTTAATTATTTAATACATTTTCTGGCACAGTATTTTAAGCTGTATGATAAAGTTTCCAGGCATTATTTGCTCTATTCTTATTGCCTGAGTTTAAATCTTTTAAGATAAAGTTGTTTGTCTTATTAGCTGTCATTTTAATTTACTTTATCTGCTGACAGCCCTTTATAGCCGTTAGACTGAAAAGTCTTCTTCTTTGCTATAAAGAGATTGTTTTCTGATGTGACTTTATTTAGTCTATCTGTTTATTTGATTTAAGCCTGCAGCTTCTTAGAAAGAGGTTTATTCCTTTTTATAGAATGTTTTGCTGCAGAGATATTTCTGTCTTCTTGATATTTACAGCCCAGGTCTCAAGGCTCAGAAGAAGACAAATTAATTCAAATAGAAGAGAGCCGTTGCTTGCTGATGATTATATAAAGAACCCTTTGCAGAAGGATTCAAGCTAGTTAACAGGAGTTAATAGAAGAGAGCTGTTACACTTATATTCAAAAGCACTCAAGCCTTCATCAAGCTCAAGCTTCCTGCTCTCAGCAAACTCCATCTAACTGAGAAGTGTTAAGATCTTCATCTCTTCTTCACCTGAGTTCTCCTGCTTTCAGGAAGTTCAACTCAGAGTTTCTTTGAAGAAGAAGAAGAAGAAGAATAGCTGCTTGAAGAGATTTCTTTTTGTTATTTATTTTCTTCCTGTAGCTCTTTCCTTCAGAACTTTCTGAAGAGTTTTCTCTGCACTGAAGCAAGACTTCACCTGGACATCTTTGAGCCAGGGGGAGCCTTGATTCTTTAGAGCATTCTAGCTCAGTGCAAGCTTTTTGTGCTTCTCTAATGTAAAATAGAGAAGACATCTTAACCTTCTTCCCCCTCCTGTACAGGGTTATTACTCCCTTCAAAAGTATCCCTTGGTGGCAGGGCACCTGATCAAAAACCTGTGCTTGGTTTTTTAGACACCTGATCAAAAGTCTAAAGGGTTTCTGAATCTACCTGAATCAGATTCTGTTGGTGGCAGGGCACCTGATCAAAAACCTGAGTGGATTCCTACCGTGTGGGTAGAAGAGTGGACGTACCCAAGTTGTTTGGGGAACCACTATAAATTTCCTTGTGTCGTCTGGATTCAACTGTTTAATTCCTGTACTGTGGCTGTGAATAGATATAACTAGGTTGCTAGTTGTTGTTTAGGTTTTTCCAAGCTTAACTGTAATTACAGTTAGCTTGTGTTTGTACACAACACTTGTGTTAGGCTTTAAGGTTAAATCAATATCTATAATCTCTTCATTCCGCACTTCACTCCAAGGGAGTTGGGTAGACAGTTAAGTTTTGTATTGTGCAAAATTTGATTACTCTATTCACCCCCCCTCTAGAGTAGTATCTATCCCTTCACTTTCAAGGACCTTGGAGGATCTACTACGATTGTGTATACTGGACCGAGGGGAGCCGTGGGAGAAGATGTTACCGTTGGTCGAGTTCTCCTATAATAACAGCCACCAGTCCAGCATTAGGATGGCGCCTTATGAAGCCTTGTATGGACGAAAATGTAGGACCCCGCTCTCTTGGGTTCAGGACGAGGATCCGAAGCTGCTGGGATCGGATTTCGTTGAAGACACCGAGGCTCAGGTGAGACTGATCAGAGATAGGATGTTGGAGGCGCAGAGCAGACAGGCTAAATACTATGACGCCCGGCATCGTCAGGTGGAGTTTCGGGTAGGGGATCGAGTGTTCTTGAAGATCCGGCCCATGCACGGAGTCTCACGGGTGCGCGGTCGGAGGAAGAAACTCAGCCCTAGGTATATGGGCCCTTACCGGATCCTGGAGCGGATCGGACCCCTAGCCTACAGGCTAGAGTTGCCACCAGAGCTGGCAGCTCTACACGACGTCTTTCACATCTCTTCGCTGAGAAGGGCTCTACTACGCCCGGAGCAGCGGATTTTGACCACCGAAGGGCAGGTAGCTTCAGACCGATCTGTTCACTTGGAGCCGGTTCGGATCGACGACAAAGGTGTGCGGATCTTGCGCCGCAAGAAGATCCCCTTAGTCAAGGTTCTATGGAGAAACCACGGTCAGGAGGAGCACACTTGGGAACCGCAGGATCTGATGAGGCAAAGATACCCGGAATTGTTCAGTCAGGTACATCTCACCACCTCTCGGTATACTATAGATTGCCTTCTTGTTTTGGAATGTTAAGACTAGATACGGAAAATCCAGGACCTAGGCATGCGCACTTAATCAGAAAGGTAGGGGCTAATCTTTTGTTTATTGGGGAGATTATCTTCATTATCAAACGAACAGTCGCCTGAACCCAATAGAAAGATCGTATGGGATGCTACAAGTTTAATTTATTCTGATAGAAATCCCCGTAGGCTCAACCTCAATTTCGGGGACGAAATTTTTGTTTTGTTTATTGGGATTTGTAACATCCCATTTTCGGCTAGACCCCTGGGAGTCGGTTAGTTGTGACGGAACCCCAGGAAACACATAAAATTGAAATAAAGCGATCAATATTTCGGGTCACGGGTTGGTCACGCCCGTGACCGACCCGTCACGCCCGTGACCTGGGCGTGACTACTTCGACGATCGTCGATCTCCACGAGACGATCGTCGAACGTGCTGTCTGGGCATGTCACGCCCGTGACCAAGGTGTCACGCCCGTGACTATGGGCGTGACCCCATCGACGATCGTCGAACGCCGTGAGACGATCGTCGATCTTGCGGCCCGGGCATGTCACGCCCGTGACATGAGTGTCACGCCCGTGACCTAGGGCGTGACCAGCCTTCGACGATCGTCGATCTCAATTCGACGATCGTCGATCTCGAAATTTGCCGTTCGGGCATGTCACGCCCGTGACCTAGAGGTCACGCCCGTGACCTAGGGCGTGACCAGCCTTCGACGATCGTCGATCTCAATTCGACGATCGTCGACCCAAAATCTGTCGTTCGGGCCTATCATGCCCGTGACCCAAGGGTCACGCCCGTGACCATCCATCGACGATCATCGATCTCAGTTCGACGATCGTCGAACCCAGAATTGGCTATCCGGGCCTGTCACGCCCGTGACCTATGTGTCACGCCCGTGACATTGGCCGAAACGACGGTTCAGGCCCGAAATTATTCCAACACGCGTGGTAATAAATTCTGGTGTGGGAAGTTACACCAGGAGTAACTTCCGGCCGTTTTCCTTCTATAATTATATAATAAATGAGGAAAAGGTGGTCCAATAGAAAACCGCCAGCTGGACACACCTGTTAAGTTTCCACCGTTTCTTATCCCTTCACTGTAACCGAAACGTTAAGGGGAGAACCGTCATGGCCATAATGGTTTTACCCATTCACCTTCCCACTTCCTGATTTATAAAAGCCCACCTGGACAAGAGGAGAAGGTTACACGCTCAAGTAATCAGAACAGACCTTTGTTCTTGCTGTAGGAGAAGTTCAGCAAACGCCACCACCGCGCCATGGCACCCCGACGTTCTTCTCGCCTTCAAACCGCGAACAAGGTCCTCCTCTACTCCTTCTCTTTCATGGGTAGATCTTAGGATTCTTAGAAAGGAGGTTCGCGCTCAACGGAGCCGGACCCGTCGTTCGTTTTCATGGAAAAACCATGAAAAAGGTATTTTGAGTTCGCCGGAAACCGCCACCTCCGGCGGCCAAACCACCGCCGACCGATAGCCATCGCCTCAACGGAGGTGGTGGTGGTGGTGGCTGGCCAGGGAAGTGACCGAACGGCCGGCGACGGATCACGGAATGCTTACAGGAAAAATGATTTTTCTGTGTCTGGTTTTCGGGTTCATGTAGAAGATGAACAGTAGAAATAATTTATAATATAAAGATTATTATATATTACATATGGAAAAAAATAGATTATTTGGATATATCTTGAGGCTGCGAAACGAGACACGTAGAGGCCGTTTTAGGAAGAATGACTAGACACAAAAGTTGTAGCCCTCGGGGTCTACTTTAATTTAAAATTGATTTTATTCAATTTGGGTGAGTGGTTTGAACACAGCACTCATTTTGGTGGGATCAAGACCTAGGCTAACCAGAAATTAAAATGGTTGCCCACGGTTCTTAACATGTCCAAATGACTTGAAATTTGGACTGGAGGTCTATAAAATGTATATCGAGAGGCTGTCCAAAAATGAGAATTTTTGGAGAAATTTTGCCTAAAGTTTTTGTAAAAATTTAATAAACAATATAAAATTAATTAGGAGATGAAATTAAGTCCAAACTCCCCCAAATTTTGGGTGGTGCTCCCTGGCATCAATATTAAGATCTGTACAAAATTTCAACTCGATTGGTCGAGTTTTGAATAGGGAAGTATCAAGTCCTAGATAGGTCTTGGTGAGGGGTACTTTGGGGAAAAGTACGATTGGAGATGGAGTGGACAAATCTCCTCAAAAGAGGCTGAAATTGTTGGCCACTGATTTGTTGAGTCTATGTCTACCCTCTTGGGTAACATGGTGTGGCTTAGGGTGGATTTTACCCTAAGAGATTGGCTCAAATCCAACGGGTGGGAGTTTGAGGTTTGTGAAGGACATAGGAGCAAAAGCTCTTGTATGCCCTTGAAATTTGGAGGAGAGTGGGATGATATGATGAAAACCCTCTGGTTGAAATAGTGAAGGAATTGGAGGTAGTTAGGTACCTCGAAAGTTGAGATGTCGGATTAGGATAAAAATGTAATTTAGTTATTTTAAGCACTAAATCTAATCTAAAAATTGTGAAACTCGGGAAGAGGGAGTTTTAGGATGTTCTAGTCTTATGATAAATCTTCTGGAATTTTATGATTAATAAATGTTATACTTCATGTGTTAAAGGAATAATTGCCCGATTTATTGTTTCAATTATTTGGAGGTTTTAAATTAATTATAATCAGTTGAAATTCTGGATTTAGATCTTGATTAGTAGCACCATGATCCCTGGATTTGTATAGAATTTTATGTCGAGTAAATCTAGTACCTTATTCACAGATGATAGAAAGGGCTTTTATGTTTAAAAATTAATTATGGATAAAATACTTGCTGGAAAATTATGAAACTTGGCCAGTGCTAATTTTAGGCCTTTATCTGCATGTCATGAATTATTTATAATTTTTGGAAGAATATTTTCTGTACTTGCTTCATAAACAATAGAAGTTAGAGATTATTTCTAAAATAGCTTTCATGCCATTTTGATGATTGAAAAATTATGATACTTAGGATTTAACCTATTGAGATAACCTAGTATTTATCATAAAATTGTTGGACATCTTGCATGAGAACTTAGGGTAGTTCATGTTCAAACCGGTAGTCCTTGGATTTTCGAGGAATTTAATTAAATGCCAAATAAATTAGGAAAATTTCCATTTTCTGGATTTAGGTCATTTAGGTCATGGTAAGTCTCCAGTAAATAATTTAGGGCATTTGGATGAGTAATGGATCATTTCATAACCCGTTCGACATGTAGCCTAGGTTGGTCTGCATTTAGTAAATTGTGAAATGCAATAGGACATGATCTGATGAAGATATAAAGAGTAGTGAGTAGTGGTGATAGTTAGAGTTAAGAGGTGCTCGGGTTTGGCGAAAGATCGCTTTTCCCGAAGAGTGGAAGGTTTAAAAATCACCCTAGGATAGTCTATCGTAATATGAGAAGGGAATCGGGCTAAGGGAAAACAACCAATAACAATAAGTGCCTTGCGAAAGGGAACTTCGGGCCGTAATGCCGCCGTCTTGGTTCCTAGTGCCCCTTGAGAGCCCTTCACGGGGTATACCGGGGGCAGTCCTGGGCTAACGGAAACTGTAATAATAAACTAGCAAGAGTAACTTAGTAACTAGGTTTGTACTTTTCACAAACACTGTTGGCACAGGAAGATTGATGTGAGCTTCGGCTCGGGTGATTTGGAAACGGACGTTTGGGTCTGGGGAGCTTCGGCTCGGTTGTTCTGGAGACGGACGGGATGGTCCGGGGAGCTTCGGCTCGGTTGGTTGGAGACGGACGTTTGGTCCGGGGAGCTTCGGCTCGGTTCTGTGTGTTTGCGATTAAACTTGCATGTGCATAAGATAGGAAAAGTTAAGGTGGTGGGTTTTACGATATCGGGGAGTTCGATTGCACCGACACCGATATCGTTGACTCGGCGAGGTGGTTAGCACTTCGCCAACAGAAGTCCGGTGCGCCAGCCGGCAAGAGTACGCAGGCGTCCGCTTAGTGCACCAAGCGTTGAGGCGTACGATAGGTCAGACCAGTGGTGCTTTTACTGGTTTTGAGGTGGGCGAGGCCCAACCCACCGCTTCCGTCTGCCACTACGGAGGTATCCTGGGAGGTAACGGCTCCGAAAGGGGGAACTAAAGGTCTGTGTGCACAGAGTCGGGTGTGTGCGTTGCACTTGCATGTTTCATCATACCCACTAGCATGTCATAGCATAATCGATTCATTTAACCCTGACACCTAAAGTATAAGTGGTATGGGACGCTTATACATTAGGACCTGCAAAACGACCCCTTGGTCTATAAGCTTGTGTGGGCAAGTTTATAAATCAAAGGTTAATTTCAATATATAACAACCATTGCTGTTTGATAACTGACACCCCAACGTATAAGTGGTATGGGACACTCTATACGATGGGAGCCTTGCAAAAGATCCCTTTTGCTTATGTGTTCTCGCATAAGTGAAGGTTTAAATTCATATAATTGCTTTTCTTACTGCTAGACCTATTATAATAATTTATTAACTGCTCACCTAATTCAACTTGCTAGATTAGTTTCCGCTGCCATCTGTTTCATGTTTAATCTCTACCATCATGTCCTTTCCTTTCTTCCTCTCCGCTCGGTACCTAGGAGCCATGGGGGAAGGGGTAGGGGATGATAGGGCTTAGTCTTTATGACCAACGGTTTTCGAACCGCATCATTTAGGGGATCGTGGAGCCCAGCATGGAGGAGCAGCCCCAGAGATCGGTGCGCCTAGAGATGGGGCAGTCTAGCTCCGGAGTTCACACAGCCGGGACCGTGAGTCTCGACCCTGAGTAGTTTCTTGTGTTTGCTTCCGCATGAGTGATATTGTAGTGAGGACTCTGATGTACAGGGCTTATGCCCTTATTTCTAGTTTTACATTATGCTGCACTCTGATGTTTCTGTGGACACTCCCTTCGTGGAGCTTTATTATATATATGTGATTTTACTATTGTGGACTGCATTGCTCTTACTGTTATAATTATGCTACTTTTCTGTGATCGAAATGGCCGGCGGAATCGGCGCCTTGTGGTGATGACCCTTCAGGACGTGAAGGTGTCACCGCAAAGCGGCGATTCTGGGCCTAAGACCCCGGTGGTTGAAAAAGAAAAAAAAGGGGGTCTTACATGGAATTCCTTGGGGATTATACCTTCGACATTCACTATGTTCCCGGAAAGGGAAATGTGGTCGCTGATGCCTTGAGTCGTCGGACTCCAGTACGAGCAAATTGGTTGCGGATACATGATGAGCGGTTAGTCCAGGAGTTGGAAGCTCTGGAGATATCTTGTGTAGAAAGAGATTCTTCGACTGAAGCATGCGTGAACTGGTTGGAGGTGCAATATGACCTTGCTGACAGAGTTCGGCGGGCAACGGAGTTGGATGAAAGTCTCCAACGTTATGCAAAGGAGGGATCTGGTGATCAGTTCTCCTGGGATGATGGCTTATTACGAAAAGATGGCCGATTGTGCGTCCCTAGTGCGGGTAAATTGCGGGAAGAATTGTTATATGAAGCGCACTTTACAAAGTACTCAATTCACCCTGGAAGCACAAAAATGTACAAGGACATGAAGAAACTGTTCTGGTTGCCTGGTTTAAAGAAGGACATAGCCGCGTATGTGGCTAAATGTCGTACTTATGCTTTGGTAAAGGCAGAATGTCAACGGCCGAGTGGTTTCCTGAAGTCGTTGCCGGTTCCACAATGGAAGTTTGAGGATATCTCTATGGATTTCGTGCACGGATTGCCGAGATCTCAGCGTCTCCATGACTCAATCTGGGTGATTGTAGACCGGTTGACAAAGGTGGCTCACTTTATACCAAACAAGCGGGACGATTCAGTGGAAACGTTGGCAAAGCTCTATGTGGAGCAGATTGTTCGATTGCACGGTGTTCCCCGGAGCATCGTAAGTGACCGAGATGGGCGCTTTACCTCAAAGGATTGGAGATTAGTTCATCAAATGTTGGGCACGAAGTTAGCATTCAGTACGGCCTTTCACCCGCAAACGGATGGCCAAACTGAACGAACCAACAGAACGATGGAGGATATGCTCCGTATGTGCGCCCTGGACTTCGGTAAGAAGTGGGAAGATCATCTTATTATGGTAGAATTTGCCTATAATAATAGCTATCAAGCAAGTATAGGCATGGCCCCATTCGAAGCGCTGTATGCTCGTAAGTGTCGTACACCGCTAGCTTGGGCAGAAACTGGCGAGACTAAACTTTTAGGCAAAAAGGAAGTCGAGGATGCTACCTCAACAATACGCTCTATTCGAGAGAGGCTCCTAATAGCCCAAGATCGGCAGGCCAAGTATTACAATGCTAAGCACCGGAACGTGGAGTTCGCGGTGGGTGACTGGGTCTATTTAAAGATTAAGCCCTTCAAAGGCGTATCTCGGATTCGGCGGTTGAAAAAGCTAAGTCCGCGATACCTTGGTCCGTTTGAAGTGGTGGAGCGAGTTGTGGAAGCTGCCTATCGGTTAACTCTTTCATCGGAATTGAGTGGATTGCATGACGTGTTTCACATCTCGGTGCTACGCAAAGCAGTCAAGGATCCAGCTCAAATAGTTGACAATGATCGAGTGCCGGTTGAGTATGGGCTAACGACAAAGGTGAAGCCTATACGGATCGAGGATCGAGCCGAGAAACAGTTGCGGAACAAGGTGATCGGGATGGTCAAAGTCCGGTGGGACAATTGTGGCCGAGAAGAGCTAACATGGGAGCGCGAGCAGACCATGCGAGCCGAGTTTCCCGAGTTATTTTCGTAACTTGTTCGCTCGTTGTATATGTAATTGAAACATATAAATGTTTGTTATTTTTCTTCCTATTGTCTTCAAATTTCGGGACGAAATTTTATTAAGGGGGGGGGGGGGGAGGATTGTAACACCCCAAAAATCTCAAAATATGCTTGCAAACAATTTTGGGTTGGAGGCTGTTAGACACGGCCTGGGACACGGGCGTGTCCCAGGGCCTGTCGGGTGTACACGGCCTGGGACACGGGCGTGTCCCAGGGCGTGTTCAGGCTGGTCGACGTTTGATAGTCGACGATCGTCGAGCCTGGGACACGGCCTCCAACACGGGCGTGTCCCAGGGCGTGTCGCTCATTTAAATTCGAAAATGGCCTGTTTGAGTCAGATAGGTACACGGCCTTGAACACGGCAGTGAACACAGCATGGAATACGGCCGTGTTGGGTTTGGCACGGGCGTGTGCCCTACCCGTGTACTGGTTTTGGAGATCGGTGAATACCGTGTAACAGGAGATACGGGCGTGTCTCATGACTGACACGGGCGTGTCAGGTTCGACACGGGCGTGTCGATGCCCGTGTTCTCGAATATTCCAGTCGGTGCGAATGCCGCGTGTGCCACTTAAGGGTACACGGCCTGTGACACGGGCGTGTCACAGGCCGTGTCGGCCAAAAGAAAAGGAATTTTCAGTTAGATCTTGGCCCTTCATTTTCTTTAAATAAGATCCTGTGGCTGGAGATCATTTCTGGGCTGATAAGGCCGGAAAAGGGGGAAGAAAAGCTCATTCATCTTTTCATCTTCTCTTTCTAAAGTTTAAGAGAGAGGTGAGAGCAAGGAGGAAGAAGAGGAAGTGGAGTCCGGCTGCCGGTGGTGCTACGGTAGTCCAAATCGCGAGCCGAGTTCGGATTTGCGAAGGCAACGCTGCTGCGAAGGCTTTCATCCGTCTCAAATTTCTCTCCATGGCTCCAAAGCGAACTCCTAGGGTAACGATTTCCTGCTTGGACATGTGAAGTCCTTAATTCCTGCATTGCATAGGGAAAACCCTTCCCCGCGAGTGTGCGGTGGGTTGTGGCGTCCCTTGGGGTAGATATGTGAAGTCCCCCTTGTTAGAGTCCGGAATTGGAGTACGGATCTAGGCATGCTGTATGAAGCCCATCTGGACATGGTCTGGATTGGTGATGCTTGGTTGCATATCGGAGAAGACTCCGTGATTATGGCTTGTATGCATGATGGATAAAGTACTGGAGGAAGTCCAGGAAATGTTGAGAGTTGGACTCTCTTATGGCCGTGAGTGCTACTATGTGGAAGGTTGAGCCGTGAGGCTGCAACTAGGAAATGGTGGAACGGGCAAGGTGAAACTGTACCCGCGTCAGTCCAGGCGTGAGTCTGACGATGTGAGCAACGGGAAAGGTGGATCTGTACCCGCGTTATGGTTGTCTAACCTTGGGTGCTTAAGGCCCTGTTAGGATCACATAGCGAGAGTCGACGGCCTGTGAGCCGATCAGACTAGAATGCTCATAATGCACCGTTATGTCTGGGACCTCTGAACGGTGTGAATGTGCCCTGAGTGCACGGAGCGTCGAGCCGTCGTGCCGACATTTGTGATATGTGACGGTGCGGGCGTGCACGTCTTGCTAGAATGGCTATATATCATGTGGATGATTGCTATGCAGGGATGGAATTCCGCTGCCCCGTGCCAGGGGCAGGGTCGTTATAATTGGTCAGCTAAATGCTGACCGTTGCCCTATTTGCCACCGCTTGGTGGATTGGTTCTTACAGGTACTGGAGGTGCTGACCCGAGCGGGACTTAGCGGGCTGAAGCCCAAAGCTGCGTTGCTGCCCTCGAAGGCATTGTTTTGTTTCTTTTGTTCATGTGTGGCCGGCCTGCGTGCCGATGTCTGTAAACCACACTCTTGTTAAGAGAAACTGTTGTAAGGCCTTAAGGCCAGACCCTTTTGATGTATATACACATTCCTATGTTAGTGGACAATGTTATTTATCTTGAGTTCATTAATTCAACCGTGAAGCTTCCGCTAGAATGCTCTGTGTTAGGACGCGTTGGTTTTGATATTATTTCGTAGCATCTCCGCCTGTTTGTGGAATATGGTGTGGGGCTCCGGCCGGACCCTCTATTATATTCTTCTTGACGGGTAGAGGTGTTACATCATGTGCCTGAAAAAACAATTGTCCAAGTACCATATAGGAATTTGATGGGTACTTGGACTAACCAGCCATCACAAATTTTGTTTACCTTAGGTACCCAAAAGGATTTGGGTCCTTTGTTCTTGTTAGCATAAATTTGAACATTTCTCCCTACATTAGCCCTGAAGGGAAGACTCACCTTTGCCTTGGCACATTTGGGTTGTGTCAACAGTCTATGGCAATGTGTCCCACCTTTGCCACAACACTAACACTCATGAATAATGTATCTTCTCTTCTAAACAACTATAGTTGTGCGTGAACCATCAAATTTTTTCTAATCAGAGGGTAGTGTAACAACCCTCTTCTTATATTTCTCAGCTAGAATTTGGCTGAAAGTAAGCCTTCCAGTAGGTTCTCTTGGTTTATTATGATAGACATCAACATGTGTCTATTTTGTAGCTAACAAGGTGTTAATGACATCAAAAATGGCCAAGTGATACTTACTTACAGTCTTGCTTACAATCTTATTCTTTGATGAAGGAACTTGGGTGGAGGCCACTGCCTTACTCTTGAGAGTGGGTGCTGGAGCACAAAACAAATATTGTCTTTGGTAGGCCAATTAGATTTATTCATGGGGAGCCTTCAGTGTACTCAACCCCATGCCATTTCTTCTTCTTTTACAAGTAGAATTATTGCTCTCATAAGAAGAATTTCCATTCTTCCAGTGACCATACATGCTATCCTGGTCATACCTATTAGAAGGAAAAACTACCTTCTGAAATGTGATTTGAGGCACAACTGGAGCCTTGTCTTTCTCTTTGGAATGGACAGATCTAGTATTTCACCTGAACCCAAATTCCCTCTTATTATTTTGAGAGGTGAATGAGTCAATTAGTAACAACAATGTCTTTGGCTTGAAAAACTCATCCACTAGCATCCTCTCTTTGAGGAACTTCTCTTCAAGATCCCTAATGATCTTGCCCTTCTGGCTTATGGTGCTTATTTGGATTATAGTCATAGACTTTAGCTGACTAATTTCTCTGCTCATCTGAGCTAGTAGGGAAGCTGACTCAGATTACATTGATTTAGTCTTTTTTAAAGAGACAATCTCTTCAGCCTGCCTTTTGACAAGCTTTTTGCACTTCTTCAGATCCTCCAGGATAACACCATATTTGTCAATCAATTGATTTACATCCTTATTAGATTATGATCCAGTCTCCTTACTGGATGAAGCGGTTGCCTCAAAATCTGTGATAGTCTCATAAATAGAAGGAGAGTTTAAAGAGTGTATACCTCATTAGGATAAGATTTGTCCTGAGCTTCTTTAGTCATGTCCATTAGGCTGAACTCTTCATCATCTTCAAAGTCACTGTCAACAAGGACAGTGGTTCCCTTATACCCATTATGGCAGCATGAAGATCAACCTCCTCTTCAATAGAGATAAGAACAATATATGCCTCTTCATCTTCTAATTCTGAAGACTCTGAATCACTTCTGACAAGTAAGACTTCTTCTTGGTTTATAAGCTCTTGTTTACCTTCTTGTCCTTATGATGCTTTTTATCACCAAACTTTCTGTTTTCTTTCCTCTTTACAGGACAGTCAGCAATGACATATCTTGACCTATTGCAGCAGTAGCAAATCATAGTAGTCTTACAGTATTTATTCTGTTTATAATCATACCTGGCCTCAGTGGGGTCTTTTTTGGACTTCTCCAGGTTTTCTTGTGGCTTTCTAGAGCTAGAGCTAGATGAGCCCTTATTCTTCAATTCCCTCCTCCTTCTAAGCATCTTCTTGAACTGCTTGAAAAACAAGGTAAGTTCTCCATCTAATAGCTCATCCCCTAAAGTGTTATGACCTGAGCTTTCTGACTCAGGTGCCCTTCTTGGTGGAGGAGTCTTCTCCCTACTCCTTCTTGAGGCATCAGCTTTGAAGGCCACTGACTTCTCTCTGTTAAGGGACTTGATAGCTTATTCTTCATCTTTTCTAGAATTCAGCAGAAGCTCATGTGACATCAGCTTGCAAAACAAATTCTGGGGCAATGTTTTGGTCAAGTTGCCCACTTCCCTGATGGAACAGATCTTAATATCCCATTCTTTATTGAGACATCACGGAAACTTATCATTCAGCTCATAGTTGGTGAATGGTCTGCCATAAGGGATCAGACTGTTCACAATCTTAAAGAACTTCTCATAGCAATTAGCTATAGAATCCTTCTTTCCTTGCTTGATTGCCTCATACTATTGGTTGAGGAGGGATTTTTTTGTCATCCCTCACTTCCTTTATTCCCTTTATATAGACTATCAGTGAGTCCCATATTTATTCCCGATGTTACATAATTCTTGACTTTAAGTAAATGGTCATCCAAATCCTTGTTAGAAGCCTTTATATCCTTAATCAGGGAGGCTGAATGAGTTACCAGCTGTGTTTCCAGGTCCTTTGTGGCAAAAGTTATCTTGGTTTCTGTAGAAGTAGTCTTATCAGCCATCTTGACCAAAGTTTCATTATGCATTACTGTGATGTTCTCATCCAGTACTATTTGATTCTCAAGGACATAGCCTTATTTTACAATCAATTCATATTCAATTTTTTTCCTTCTTGCTGCTGTTTTGCAATATATACCACAGCTTTTTCTCCCCTCTGGAAGAAATCAGTCATGTATGTCTTTAGTTGATTAACTTCAAATCTAATAGACTTAATGTCCTGAGCCAGTTGAAACTGTAGCTTTTTCCTTTCATCTACATATTTCTCAAGTTGAGTCCTTTGCTGGTCAAGCATAATCAGTAGTTGAACTAGAAGAGACCTAGAATCCACAACAGGAGCTGGAGTTGATTCAGACTGAATAATCCTTTTATAACTCTTACTTCTCTTTTTTAGTTCTGATAGTTTTCTTTTCTTCAATAGAGTGGCCTCTTCTTCCTTAGAGTAAGAAGTACTTACCAATTCAACAGATTTTTATTTTTCACCACCTTCAGTACTTGGGGCTAGATCTGGTAACTCCCCCTCAACCATTGCAACTTTTTCACCAATATTGGGGCTATCCAGGTTGATCTCACCTTGCTGACCTTCAACATCTGGAATAGGTTCCTCTGGAAGTTTAGTCATCTCCCCTTGGATATGTATACTTATATCCAGAAGTGTTTCTTCTTCAGTTTCCTTGGGGATTTCATTCTCCATCTCTTTGGTAGGAATTTCCTTTTCAGGAACCTTTGTTTATTCCAGTTCTTGTACAACTTCCATTATTATTGTATTTATAGTAGCCAGTTCAAACTCTAACATATCTAGGTGAGGTCCTTGGAGAATTCTCAACTATTGTATCATCTTGTTTTTCAGAAGATGAATTTTCCTTTTCTCCAGATTCACTGGTAGAATCTTCATCCACAACTACATTCTTCTTCCTCTTCTCCTTCTTCTTCTCAGGTTCTGGTGTTTCCTTTGTCAAAACTTTGTCCCTTCTAGATAGAATCCTCATGTCCATCCTTCTCATGTGGATTATCTTTGATCCAAGCTTAAGATTTAGACTATCAGATATGACTTGGACTAGGTAAAGACTCAGAATTCTTCCCATGTTAGGCTTCTTTGTACTCTCTACTATTTTATCAAAGACCACTATGCTCCAATTAGTCTTAATTTTGAAAAGTATTCTGGTCATTAGCTCAAACATAACTGCTGAGATCCTGCCATGTGCCCCTATCTTACACATCAACACTTTACCTAAGACTTATGATAGAAATTTTCCTTGGGTATTCATACCTTTCCTGTTTAAGGTACTTCCAAACTTAGTGGTTGGAGCCAATCCACACCACACCAATGCCTCAGTAGTACTGGTGGTGTCTACTTAATCTTCCTGATCAATTCTTGGAATTTTAAAAACCTTGGCCAATTTTCTGGTTGTGATTTTCACTTTAGCTCTGTTTACCTTAGACTTGATCTTTTCCGAGTTAGAATCTAGTTTGGCATTAGTGAAGAATTCTGAAACTTCTCTTTTCCAGATGTTGGATGGTTCTGAAAGTATATATTCTATTCCAGCTTTTGTAATTATGTCAAAAACTTTCCTAATTTCTTCTTGCGCTGAGTCGAATCCTTTTCGCACAAGTTCATAGCCTTCAAAGATGTTGTTGACATTCTTGGGAGCCATTGGAGATGAGAGAAATATAGAAAGAGATGTGTCAACTAAAGGAATTCTAGGTCTTAACACTCAAGGATCAAAAGTTCAAGAGATCAAGAAAGCATAGTCGACTTCTATTCTCTTACCCCTTTTATAGTCAAATCTTCCCTGAAGTAGAAAGGGCGCGCTCATTAAGACTATTCTAAATTTTTGGGAAAAAAAACCTAGTGTCGACTGAAAGTCCACCTAGTGCCAACTAGCTTCACCTATGGGGGGGGGGGGAATAGGTGTCTTGTAGCGTTTTTGCGGAATTAAAGTTCTACCTGCACAAGTAAATCAAACAATACAGCACAGAAAATACCCAAGCAATTTATAGTGGTTCCCCGATTTGGGTACGTCCACTTTCCCCCTTCGACCTATCTCCCAACCAGGGATGACTCGGTCACTTCACCAACAGGATTGAAATCCAATCCTTGCACTAACGGAAGGAACCCTTCCACACGTAGGAGTCACCACTCCCACAACACGGGTTGCACGCAACCCTTACAACTAGAGACCAATCGGTCCTTTACAAAGAAATTGAAAATAGATTATATAAGAAATACAAACAACTTATGGAGACTAAGGTGTCCCTCTTCGTTCGACGACGTGTTCTTGAAGTCAACGAAGAGTCCATAACCCTAGATCTCTCTTGGAGTGAATCTTCCCGTAACCGGCGGCGGCTTGGAGCGGCGGCAAGGTTCTCGGAATAAGCGGCAGCTACGGAGAGCTGCTGCAGTACTAGGGGATTCAAACTTCGTAGCAAAGGAAGCAAGGTCTTCCAACGGTCACACTAGGATCGGTCGTCTCGATCGATTCGAAAGGGGAAGGTTTTTCCCGATCAACGAATCAAGAGACAAGGGATCTCTGGTTAGACGCATGAGATGCTATGCTAGCCTAAGCTTCTGTCGCCGGAGATCTGGAAGAACTTGAGATCAACAGCGGCGACAACTGCACGAACGACGGAGACGGTCGGCGGAGCAAGATCGCGATCTAGGTCACTTCGGCGGCTGTTCTTTTGAATTCGCGTATTTCGTGTGTCTTTTCGCTCATACATACGGAGGTATATATACCTTAGGTCAAGCACATGACCGTTGTGGGTCCCACCAGCAACAAGACCTAAGACCGGTTCGAAATACCGCAGGTAACATGGACCGGTCCAGATAGAATCAGAAAATTACCGAAGTCAAAATCGGCGAGAATCGTAGGTGATTCTCGACGAATCGGCGAGAATTACCTACAATTCTCGCCGAATACTACTTAGCAGAATTCTGGCTGCACTGATATAGAAGAGGGGGAGAATTGGCGGGAATCACACTTGATTCTCGACGATTCAGCCTTAGAGAAATTTCTGGCGCGTCGAGACAGCTGGCTCCAACAGGAGAGAATCAACCAGTGATTCTCGACGACTCGGCGAGAATCATTAGTGATTCTCTCCGAAATGGCGAGAATCACTTAGTGATTCTCGTCGATTCTTACTTAGACAATTTTTCCTCTTTCTTTCCGAGAGCTGGTCTTTGGCCCATCCTTGCTCCTTGTCTGCTCTTGCTCTATCATAGCCCTGTACTTGAAATTAAGTACACTCCAATAGAGAGAGTAGCCAACACACTAATCTGCTCAACGAGGGATTACGTCGCGCAGACCCGTGTATATTGATCCACTGCACCCTGACATTGGTGTGTACTTAGCGTGGAATAACTGCAAGCACAACTTAAAAGATTTCATCAATTACATTGTCTATTTACCTTAGCTTATTCAGGGGCTTCTTCAAATCAGGTACATTGTGGATACAATACCCAACAATCTCCCCCTATTTGAAGAAGCCTAAACCCTACAAGCTAAGGTGAATAGAGCATATGGGAATGAAAATCATAAACTTAAAATTGAGTTGAGAGAGATATTCATTACCAATTTCTTGAGAGCAAACTTGGAGCCACCTTAGCCTTAGCCAAGAGGGTAATCTCCCCCTTTTCGGCTTCTGTAAATCTGGGTCTGTTGCATTTGACCCCATGCTCCCCCTCAGTTCTTGCACCTGTGCTCACACTTGAGTTACTGGCAGAGGCTCCCTCTAGATGCACGAGCCTGGAGCTTCTGAGGTCTTCATTCCTCATAGTTTAGCATCCCCAATTCAGTTTGGAAAGACTGAACTTGGCCTCGTCCAAAGGCTTTGTGAAGATATCTGCAATCTGCTTGTCCGTGGGGACATAACAGAGAGAGATGTCCTTGTTCTCCACGTACTCCCGAATGAAGTGTTAGCGCACTTCAATATGCTTCGTTTTGCTGTGCGATACCGGATTGTTGGCAATTGCAATTGCACCGGAGGAGTCGCAGTACATTGGTACTTCCTTGAACTGAAGATCATAGTCTGCTAACTGATTTCTAATCCATAGGAGTTGTGCGAAACAGCTGCCAGCCGAGATGTACTCAGACTCTGCTGTGGAGGTTGCTACACAATTCTGCTTCTTGCTATTCCATGAGATGAGCCTTCTTCCGAGGAATTGACACGTCCCAGAAGTGCTTTTCCTGTCATCCCTACTCCCTGCAAAATCAGCATCTGAAAAACCTATTAGCTCGACATCATTGTTTCTCGGGTACCACAAGCCAAGATTAGGGGTACCTTTAAGGTATCTAAGAATTCGCTTTGCAGCGACATAATGAGATTCCTTAGTGTTCACATGATATCTGGCACAAACACATGTGGAGAATATGATATCCGGTCTACTTGCAGTAAGATAGAGAAGGGACCCAATGATGTTTCTGTATTTGGTTTCATCAAAAGGTTTCCTTTCTCATCCTTATCCAGAGACATGGTGGATCCCATTGGAGTCCTCATAGAGGTTGCATTCTCCATTCCGAATTTCTTGAGGAGTTCATTGGTGAACTTTGTCTGAGAAATGAAAATTCCTTCCTCAGACTGTTTCACTTTAAGTCCCAAGAAATACTTTAGCTCTCCCATACTGCTCATTTCAAACTTTCCTTGCATAAGTTTAGAAAACTTTTTGCAAAGATTGTTGTTCGTTGACCCGAATATAATGTCATCGACATAGATTTGCACCAGCAAGATCTTGCCTTTGACTTCCCTGAGAAACAATGTCTTGTAAATTTTTCCTCTAGAGAACTTGTTCTCAAGAAGAAAACTAGACAAGGTCTCATACCAAGCTCGAGGAGCTTGTTTAAACCCATATAGAGCTTTATTGAGAAAGTAGACATGACTAGGATAAGTAGGATTGACAAAACCTGGAGGTTGAGCGACGTATACTTCCTCTTTCAAGTCTCCATTCAAGAATGCCGATTTCACGTCCATCTGATAGACAGTGAATCCTTTATGAGAGTCATAGGCTAGGAACAGACGGATTGCCTCGAGCCGTGCAACTGGCGCAAATGTCTGGTCGAAGTCAATCCCCTCCTCCTGTCGGTATCCTTGAGCCACCAGCCTGGCCTTATTCTTTATGATGACACCATGTTCATCCAGTTTGTTTCTGAAGATCCACTTGGTGCCGATCACGTTCTACCCCTTTGGTCTGGGAACCAGCGTCCAGACGTTGCATCTTTCAAATTGATGTAGTTCATCTTGCATGGCCAATATCCATGCTGCATCTTTGTTCGCCTCGTCGAACTTCTTTGGCTCAACCTGTGATAGGAAACTAAGATGCAAAATCTCATTAATAGTACCTCTTCGAGTTCTGATACCGTCGCGAGGATCTCCGATGATCTGATCTCTAGGATGATCCCTCACGTGTCAGAGCTCTAGAAGTCTTGCATCAGGAGCTCTAGCGATTTCTGGGGCTCCTTCCTCTTCAGGGAGGACTGCTCCATCTTGATTGTCATCCTCTCCGATTGGCGTTGAGGTGGAGACCTTGACGTATTTTGGAGTTGCATCTTTCTCGGGCTCATCCAGGTGTAGCTTTTCGAGTCTGGCACCTGCATCTTCAAGAAGACCACTAGAAGACTTGCAATTAAGCAAACTTCCTTCATGAAATACAACATTTATTGATTCCTCTACCACTAGGGTTTTCTTGTTGAAAACTCTATAAGCCCGGCTATGACTACTATAGCCCATGAATATGCCTTCGAAGCATTTTTCACCAAACTTAGTACGCGGGTACTTCCCAATATTCAGTACATAACATCTGCAACCAAAGATCCTCAAATAGGACATGGTTGGTTTCCTGCCTTTCAGTAGCTCGTAGGGCGTCTTACGATGAATTTTGTTGATCAACGCCCGGTTTTGAACATGACAAGCCGTATTGACAGCCTCGGCCCAGAAGTATTCTGGGAGTGAAGTGTCATTCAACATTGTCGTGCAGGCTTCAATGAGTGTTCTATTTCTCCTCTCCGCAACTCTGTTTTGTTGAGGAGTGCGTGGGGAGGAAAACTCATGAAAGATACCAAGTTCTTCACAAAACTCTGTCATAGCACCAGACTCAAACTCTGTTCCATGGTCACTTCTGATTTTGACCACTGAGCAGTTAAGTTCGTTTTGAATCTGCTTGACAAAGCTGGTGAAGTTGTCAAACGTATCAGACTTGCGTTTTAAAAAGAACACCCAAGTAAACCGAGAGTGATCATCTACAATCACTAGCGTATAAGACTTCCCTCCTAAGCTATGAACTTGCATTGGACCAAACAAGTCCATGTGCAGAAGATAAAGACATCTGGAGGAGTCTTTGTCTGGGATGCCCTTAAAGGTAGCCCGAGTCTGCTTGCCCATCTGGCATGCAGGACAGGGACTATCTTTAATGCACTTAATAATGGGAGCATCCCTTACCAAGTCTTTGGAAAACAGCATATTAATTGTCTTATAATTAATATGTGCCAATCTCTTGTGCCATTGTTCACAAAGAGATGCACTGCCTTTTGCAACGAGGCATACTGGGGTAGAAGAATCTAGACTGAGAAAATCTAAGCAGAAAATATTTCTGCTCCAAATGCTAGTTAATACTGTCTCCGATGAGTCACATGATATTATCAGGCATTTATCCTTGCAGAACTTAACGCCATACCCTTTATCACATAACTGGCTTACACTGATCAGGTTATGATATAACCCCTCAACATAAGCTACATTAGACATAGAGGGTATACCGTTGGAAATCGTACCGTAACCTCTGGTGACTCCCCGATCAGATCCCCCAAATATAACTTTGGGTCCATTATCGACTGGAGAGTACTCCCGCAGCAGGCTTCTTGTCCCAGTCATATGACGGGAGCATCCACTGTCCAAATACCAAATGGGAGTTTTGTTGGCCTTTGGACATTCCTGCAAAATAGAATTAATTTGCCTTAGGAACCCAATCGAACTTGGGTCCTAGATTCCTCGTTAGCATACTCCCCCTCGATTGGTTAACCCTGCGAGGGGTTGGCCTCGCATTGCCAACATGAGGAGTCTCGTTATTCATTGGATTAAACCAGCAATCCATGGCAAAGTGACCAACTTTGCCACAGCAGCAGCAATCAAACCTGTTATACCTCCTCTTAGGCCCCTGCTTTACCCTTGGAATGTAGGGTTCCACTGGGGCCGAGGACCTGGAGGTGGAGGCATCAAGATGACCACAGTCACATGATTTCTTCACCTCTTGGCTATTTAGTGTGACAGGCTTGGCCTTAGGTGCCTGCTTCCGATTATGGCCGCTAGAGAAGTGACCATAATTTTCCACGCAGATTTCCTCAAAAGGTGCCTTGAAGACACTCTCACTGAAGTTGCAGGGAAAGGTCCAACCATCATACCGGCTCTTTGGCTTTGCAACCGAGGGCCTGATGTGATGGCCATATGTTGACTCAAAATCATGTTGGTTATAGGGAAAGCTGGGCTTTTTGAACTCAACAGGGCTGAGTGGGGCCTTTCCCTTTTCAGCAGCAGAGGCCTTCTTAGCAGCCTTATTCTTCCTCTGGTTCCTATTTCTCCTGGAAGAGGAACGAGGTGCCCCTACGTGCCCCAAACCAGCTCCTTTGGTCTGAGCAGTGAAGGTATCCACTAGTGGAAGAACTGTCTTAGGCATAGAGAAGCTCTTAACGATCTTCTTTTCTTCCGCAAGTTGTTCTTCCAACTTGTCGATTTCCTCTTGCTTAAGATCGAGGAGCTTAAGGGACTCTGAATGCTTTGAAGTCAGGTACAAGTGCTCTTGTCGGAGGGAGATCAAACTGGTGTTCTCTTCCCTCAGGGATACACTCTCACCTTTAAGGAATTTAACTTCCTTTTTCTCATCCTTCAGTATCTTTCGACATTCCTTGAAAGTATTGAGCAGAAGCTCATACTTATCGAGGAGCTCAGCTTCACGGGCCGAAGGGCTATCCTCAGGGTCATCATCCTGAGACTCGGGATCAGAGTCAGAGTCGGAGAGAGGGGTGTGAGCTTTTACCTTCCCAGTAAATGGGGGGCAATCTCCTTCCGAGTCACAGCGACCCATTAGCCCAAAGTAGGCTTCCTCGTCATCGCTGGTGTCTGACGTGTCAGATTCACTCAGCGTCTTTGGCTTCTTCCCGATGTAACTCCTCTCCTTCTTCTTGTCTTTTGAGGACCTGTGCTCCTCTCCCTTTCCATTCTCCCTCTTGCCTTGATGCCAGTCGGCCACGACGTGTCCTGGCTTGTTGCAACCAAAGCAAATAATGTCAGATGAGCGGTGTTTGTTCGGTTTGGAAACATACCTGTCAGAAGAATAGTTCTTCTTCTGATCCCTTGAGGAGGAGCCGTCTCTCTTTCTCTGATTCCTCAGCTTGAGGAACTTCTTGAATTCCCGTGTGATAAGAGAGAAGTCTTCCTCAGATAATTCTGAGTCGGAGGAGCTTGGCTCAGAGTCTTCCTCTTCATCCTTCTTCCACGCACGGGAAGAAGCAGCACCCTTACCCTTTCTGGAATGAATGGCTTTTAGGGCCACGGTCTTTTCTTTGGCTGCGACTTTCTCTGCTTCCTCTTCAGCCTTCCTTGTGTTCAATTGAAGCTCATAGGACATGAGCTTCCCGAACAGAATCTGAGGGTCGGTTTCCGCAAGTCTGCCAAACTCCCAGATGGCGCAGATCTTCGTGTCCCATTCCTTAGTAAGGGACCTAAGGAACTTATCATTGAGCTCACCGTCAGTGAACAATCTTCCATATCCCTTGAGTGCATTGATGATCTTGAGGATGTTTTCAAAGGTAACTCCGATCTCCTCCTTGGGCCCTTGCCTGAAGGCCTCATATTTCTGGTTGAGGAGGGATCTCCGATCGTCCCTCACTTCATCTGTGCCCTCCATTAATACAATCAGACAGCTCCAGAGATCCTTGGCTGTCCTGCAGTTGCAGAAGTTCTGCATCATATAGTCGTCAACTGTGCTTACCAGGATGTTCTGAGCTTTCTTGTAGAGTCCGAACAACACCATTTCATCCTTGTCCATTTCCGAAAGTTTATTGGGCACTTTCTTGGTAGGATCAATGGTGGAGGCCTTAGTGGGAATGTAAGGTCCCTCCTCCACGATCATGAAGAGTCAGGGGTCGACTGCTTCCATGTAGAATCTGATTCTTTCCTTCCAGATAGGAAAGTTCAGTCTGGTGCACACTAGGATTTTGCCGGAGTACTTGAGTCCGTCCATGGAAGATATCGGTCTTCTTCTTGACACTGGTGGCAGGATTCTACTCTAGGTGTGAACCTTTTTGATGAGCAACCTCCCTCTGATACCACTTGAAAGTCCACCTAGTGCCAACTAGCTTCACCTATGGGGGGGGGGAATAGGTGTCTTGTAGCGTTTTTGTGGAATTAAAGTTTTACCTGCACAAGTAAATCAAACAACACAGCACATAAAATACCCAAGCAATTTATAGTGGTTCCCCGATTTGGGTACGTCCACTTCCCCCTTCGACCTATCTCCCAACCAGGGACGACTCGGTCACTTCACCAACAGGATTGAAATCCAATCCTTGCACTAACGGAAGGAACCCTTCCACACATAGGAGTCACCACTCCCACAACACGGGTTGCACCCAACCCTTACAACTAGAGACCAATCAGTCCTTTACAAAGAAATTGAAAATAGATTCTATAAGAAATACAAACAACTTATGGAGACTAAGGTGTCCCTCTTCGTTCGACGACGTGTTCTTGAAGTCAACGAAGAGTCCACAACCCTAGATCTCTCTTGGAGTGAATCTTCCCATAACCGGCGGCGGCTTGGAGCGGCGGCAAGGTTCTCGGAATAAGCGGCGGCTATGGAGAGCTGCTGCAGTGCTAGGGGATTCAAACTTCGTAGCAAAGGAAGCAAGGTCTTCCAACAGTCACACTAGGATCGGTTGTCTCGATCGATTCGGAAGGGGAAGGTTTTTCCCGATCAACGAATCAAGAGACAAGGGATCTCTGGTTAGACGCGTGAGACGCTATGCTAGCCTAAGCTTCTGTCGCCGGAGATCTGGAAGAACTTGAGATCAACAGCGGCGACAACTGCACGAACGGCGGAGACGGTCGACAGAGCAAGATCGCGATCTAGGTCACTTCGGTGGCTGTTCTTTTGAATTCGCGTATTTCGTGTGTCTTTCCGCTCATACATACGAAGGTATATATACCTTAGGTCAAGCACATGACCGTTGTGGGTCCCACCAGCAACAAGACCTAAGACCGGTTCGAAATACCGCAGGTAACATGGACCAGTCCAGATAGAATCGGAAAATTACCTAAGTCAAAATCGGCGAGAATCGTAGGTGATTCTCGACGAATCGGCAAGAATTACCTACGATTCTCGCCGAATACTACTTAGCAGAATTCTGACTGCACTGATATAGAAGCGGGGGAGAATTGGCGGGAACCACACTTGATTCTCGACGATTCTGCCTTAGAGAAATTTCTGGCGCGTCGAGACAGCCGGCTCCAACCGGCGAGAATCAACCAGTGATTCTCGACGACTCGGCGAGAATCATTAGTGATTCTCGTCGATTCTTACTTAGACAATTTTTCCTCTTTCTTTCCGAGAGCTGGTCTTTGGCCCATCCTTGCTCCTTGTCTGCTCTTGCTCTATCATAGGCCTGTACTTGAAATTAAGTACACTCCAATAGAGAGAGTACACGTAAGCCAACACACTGATCTGCTCAACGAGGGATTACGTCGCGCAGACCCATGTATATTGACCCACTGCACCCTGACATTGGTGTGTACTTAGCGTGGAATAACTACAAGCACAACTTAAAAGATTTCATCAAATACATTGTCTATTTACCTTAGCTTGTTCAGTGGCTTCTTCAAATCAGCTACATTGTGGATACAATACCCAACATCGACCCAAGAAAACTAGTCTGTCGAGATGTGTCGACTCTAGTCGACACAAGGATTATGTATCTCTATACATACCTTAGGGTCTCGACACCCTTATGTCTTGACATTAATTGTAGTGTCTCGAAACTTTGTAGTTATGCAGTGTCGACACACTGTTTGGCGTCTCGACACATTACTATCTATAGTGTCGACACACTTATTGGCATCTCAACACTTACACAATTTTCTCGACACAAACTCTGGTATCTTGACACAATTTTTGATTTAGTCAAAATTTTGTTTTCTGAAATGTATATTATTGACTTTTATGATGTCTTACTTGTTTATTTAGGTTGGTAGACTTTGTTACTAAACTTATATAAGTTGAATAGGTTTCCCCTTTTTTAGGTACAAATGAAAATGGTTATTCTATGTTTAACAATCCTAGTTCAAACTTGAAGAAATTGAACTTGTTTTCATCTAAGGGTTTTGTGAATATATCAACAATTTGACTTTCAGTTGGATTATAATGTAAATTAATATTGCCTTTTTCAATATTTTATCAAAGAAAGTGATATCTGATTTCTTTGTGTTTGGTTCTACTGTGAGAAACATGATTATTAGCAATTGAGATTGCAATAGTAGAATCACAATACATAACAGATTTACTTAGTTGTACACTGTAGTCCAGGAGTTGATGCTGAATCCATAGTAACTGTGCACAGTAGCTCCCAGCTGATATATACTTATACTCAGTTGTAGAAATAGCTACACTAGTTTGCTTCTTACTGCTCCAACTAATGAGTCTTCTCCCCAGAAGCTGAAAAGTTATTGATGTACTCTTTTTGTCCTCTTTACATCCTGTAAAATCTTCATCTGTGTATCCAGTTAGATCAAAAACACCATTCCTAAGATACCAAAGCCCAAGATTGGTTGTGCTCTTTAGATATCTCAGTATTCTTTTAACAACTGTATAATGAGACTCTTTAGAGCATGCTTGGTATCTTGTACAGACACATGTTGAAAACATGATATGTGGCATACTAGCTATCAAGTAAAGGAGTGATCCAATGATGCCTCTATACAAGGATTCATCCACTGGTTTCCTAGATTCATCCCTGTGTAGTGATACTGAGGAAACCATTGGGGTTCTCATGGTAGAAGAATTAACCATACAATACTTCTTAACTAACTCCTTAGTGAACTTATACTGAGAGATGGATATACCATCTTTAGATTGTCTAACTTAGAATCCCAAGAAAAACTATAGCTTACCCATGCTGCTCATTTCAAACTTGCCATGCATAAGCTTGGCAAATTTTCCGTATAAAAGCTCATTAGTAGACCCAAAAATGATGTCATCTATATAAATCTAGACTAGGATACTTGAACCTTTGATGTCCCTTAGGAATAGTGTCGTATCTATCTTTCCCCTAGAGAACTTATTCTCTATGAGAAAGGTGGACAGTGTCTCATACCAGGCTCTAGGTTCTTGTTTTAACCCATACAAAACTTTATGTAATCTAAAGACATGAGAGCTAAGTTTAGGATTTACAAAACCTAGTGGCTGTTCTACATAGACCTCTTCCTTCAAAGTATCATTTAGGAATGCAGATTTTACATCCATCTGGTAGAATTTATATCCTTTGTAAGCTGCATGTGCTAAAAACAATCTAATGGCTTCTAGCCTAGCTACAGGTGCAAAGGTTTGGTCAAAGTCTATTCCTTCCTCTTATCTATACCCCTTTGACACAACTCTTGCTTTATTTTTAACTATAACTCCATTCTCACTTAATTTATTCCTATAAATCCACTTTGTTCTAATGACATTGTGATTTCTAGGTCTAGGAACTAGACTCCAAACCTTACATCTCTCAAATTGATTAAGCTCTTATTGCATTATCATAATCCAGTTGGGGTCTGAATGGCTTCTTCAAACTTCTTAGGTTCCATTTGAGAGAGAAAGCTAGAGAACATAACCTCATTATGAAGTCTACTCCAAGTTGTCACTCCTTGCCTGACATCACCTATTATTTTATCAATGGGATGATCTCTAAGGTGCCTAACAGCTACAGGTAGATTCCTACAATCACCTAGTTCTTCAGGTGGAGGAGGATGAATCTCTTGCTCCCCCTGGCAAGTGACTATGTCTTCTATAGGTATTACAACATTGTTTCTAGCCTCTAATTCTATATCAAATGAATCTCCTATAGTTAATGTTTCCATCTTAGAGTCAATATCTCTTAGACTAGAATTGTTAGACAGTTTAGTATGTAAGACAGAAGTTTTATCAAACACAACATTAATAAATTCTTCTACCACTTGATGTTTCAAGTTGTAGATCCTATATGCCTTGCTATGTTTACTGTAGCCTACAAAAATACCTTCATAAGACTTCTCTGAAAACTTAGATATGTCTTCCCATTGTCTAAGTCATAGCACTTACTCCCAAAGATTTTGAAATAGGACAGACTTTGTTTTCTGCCTTTCATTAGTTCATAAGGAGTCTTATTATGACTTTTGTTGATCAAGGCCCTATTCTGAACATAATAAGCAGTGTTCACAGCCTCAGCCCAAAAATATTCTAGGAGAGATGTGTCACTTAGAATTGTTCTAGTAGCCTCAATGAGAGTTCTATTTCTCCTCTCAGCAGCCCCATTTTATTGGGGTGTTCTAGGAGAGAAGAATTCTTGAAAGATCCCTAGTTCTTTACAGAAATTTGTCATTCTTTTAGATTGAAATTCTCTGCCATGGTCACTTCTGAACTTGACCACAGAACAACCCTTTTAATTTTGAATTTGTTTGACAAAATAAGGAAGAATGTCCAAGGTTTAAGACTTTCTCCTTAGGAAGATTACCTAAGCAAATCTAGAGTGATCATCTACAATCATAATGGTGAAAGATTTCTGAAAGAAATTGGGACTAGACTCTGATTAACTCTAGAGGGGGGGGGGGTGAATAGAGTTTAATCCAATATTTTTAAACTTTTGCGGAATTAAAATATCTTTTGTAAAATAGGTGAATAGGATATATGTGTACACGTGTACAAGTGCAGCAAACTAACAAAGGAGATAAATCTAAGCTACACAGCACAAATATCACAGCATAAGCACAAAAGAAAATACAGCCACACAGACAACACAAGAACTTTATAGTGGTTCCCCAACTAGGTACATCCACTCTTCTACCACCCTAGGTAGGAATCCACTACAGGATTTGATCAGGTGCCTGTACACCATAATATCTATTTTTCAAGGGAGATATAACAACCCTTTTTAGCTTTTGACAAGGTACTCAAAAACCAAATAACTTTTGAAGGGAGAGATAACCCTGTACAGAGAGGGGAGAGAGAGGTTGATGATGACTTCTCTATTCTCAAAGCAAATTAAGAGAAGCCTTGTAGATTCTATTGATTGTATCAAAGATCCCCTGAGATTAGTATATGTTCATGCAGAGAAACTTTGTTAGGGATGGTAGGTCTTCTGTTGCAAGATCAAATCCAGGATTCTCTTGACTGATTGAAATGGTTTGTCATTGAAGATCCTGGAATCAGAGATAGAAGTAAGAACAAGACTCTTGATAAATGATTGGTGTTCTTTTCTTCTTCTTCTTAAGAGAATAATGAGATACTACACATAAAGAGTATTAGAATGTCTGGAAGCTTTTTCTCTAAACACTTTTTCTGTAACTGTGTTGTTTTTCTTGAGAGCTGTAAGCACAAAATATATTTCTAGTCTCTGTTCTCTGTGTCTCTGGGTTGATTCTAGTTTTTCTCTTTGAGTGATTGATTCCTTTCTTGTACTGCCGAGAGTATATTATAATAACAACTATTCCACAATTCCAATTCGAATTCCTGCCATTAAATCTAAGCAGAAAATCCGGGAATAAAAAACGTCAAGAATGTTAATTAAAATATTCCATTCCCCAACTGTCCCGGGATATTTGTTAATTTCATTTATTGATGAAAACCATAATCAATGCTGCCAAATAACGGCTATAAAATGAGCATTAATTACTTAATAAAATCATGACTTATAATAGAAATAAATCGAAACAAATAAGGAAAGAATAAGTCAAAAACATCTTACAATTTTCGTCGACCAAAGATCAGAGATCGTCGACCTCAGAAAACACATTCTTCGACCTTGGCTCTGCGAATAAAATTTTCAAAACTTTGGCTGAGTCTGAGCTGGAAGATCGTTGAGCTTAGAGCTGCACTGTACTGGAAGATCTTCGACATTAGAACAGATAACTTCTTTACCAAGTTCGCAGACCACAGAACTCTTGTCTTTCACTTAGAGTAAGTCGACCTGAGCTCTAAGAATGTCGATCTCAGAAATGACTTCAACACATAACTTCTAGGGCTGATATCTTATACTTTCTTCAGGCAGGTCCTTGATGATGCAAGCTGTAGGACTTACCTAAGACTAGGAAGATAAAATACTTGACCCAACTATACAACACAGGTCACACCCTAAGAAGTGAACCTAGCCCAAATCACCTGGGGGTTCCAACAATCTTCCCCTATTTGGGTGAGGTTACTTCGAAAGAAAAGTAAGAAATAAATTATAGCAAGAAAAAATAGATAACTGATAGAATAACTAAGCTATCAACATCTTTATAAAGCTATGCATAAATTGTTCATAAGCAAAACAGACAGAAAATAAATAAGCTATTTGTCCTTGGGAGAATCAGAAGATTTAGAAAATTTTATTACTCTGTTTGGATCCAGTGCTTGTTTGAGAGTCATGGTCATGTCTGCATCTCCCAAAGTCTTTTGAGATGTGGCTCTGGGAACTATGGCTTCAAGATGCAGATTCATGTACTCTTCATCATTAAACAGATTTCCAACTTGATATCTTTCTAGCTCTTTCTTCCTGTAGGATGATATTGTAGAATACTGAGAGGTGTCCCTATCCTGTTCTCTTGCTTTTTTGATCTGAGTTAGAGCAATAGATTCATTAAATCTGGCAATTCTGGTATTAGGATCTGTCTCAGGATCATATGCTTGAATTGGAGGTCCTTCATATCTAACTTCAGGACTAACATCACTGGAAGGGGAAGGAGAGAATGTTGGCTTGGAAGGATATTGCTGAGAACTGAGAGAGCTTCTTGAGAATGATTGATATTGCTTTTAATACTGACTAACTCTTGAAGCTTCAGAGGATCTACCATGCCTTTGGTAAGTCTGAGTAGTGTTTGAAAATCTTTGATGGCCATTACCTGAAGAGCTACCACTGGGAGGAGGAGGATCTCTTCTATTCATCCTTGGAGAAGAGGGAGGGGAGTACTTCCTTTTCTTCCTTGCTTTAAGCTCATTCTTTGACAACTTCATCCAATGAGGCATGTTAGGATATGGATCAATATTATGTCTGATATAGTAGGGAGTGTCATTATAGGGATTTGGAGCTAGAGTTGGAGTCTTCTTTCTCAATTTCCTTTTCTTTGTCTTGGGGGAATCATCACTGTAGATTTCTTCACTACTTTCACTGTCAAAGTTATAAAAAGCATCAATTGCTTTTATCTGCTCGAGAGTTACCTTGGGAGGAGGAGAAGGGGCCTTGGGAGCTGGGATAGGAGTAGGAGCATAGACTGGTGGGATGGGGTCAGTCATGTACTCAGACTCTGATTCCATTGACTCTGATTCAACAAACTCTTCAATTGCCTCTTTGGTATCAGCTACTAAAGATTTCTCAGTAATCATAGCTTCATTCTTAAAGATTTCTTCAAAACTAGCCCTTATTGTGGCTATCACCTCTGAGGAAGCTTGTGGAGTATAACACACAATGGCCTTAGATGATGATTCAACAGAAAGAAAAGGATTTAAGAATGATGGATAAGGATAAAGGAATTTCCATGAAAGCTGATGGAGTATACTTTCCAAATCTACTGATAGAGGTAAAACATAAAAATCATTTCCACCAGTCAGAACTTCTGGCATAGCTACAACCATCTCATCATCTGCTGCTGCTGCTTGAGCTATTGCTGCTACGAGGTCTTCATCACAAAACATCTCCCCCTGCATGGTTTCAGAGGTTCTGAAGCCATGCCCTTGGATGAAGAAGGGGAAGGGAAGGAGGAGGCAGCAAAGAGAGATGTAAGGGAATTTATTGATTTCAAAAGGGGGGATATCTCAGTTGCAATAAGCTCCTTGAGGATGGGAGTCAACTGAGATATGAGGGTAGCAATGAAAGCATTGTTAGGGGTTAGAGGAGGAATAACTGGGGGTATGGAATCAAGCATGATATCATCTTGGTTTGTTGGTGAGGATGGTGTCAAAGGAGAGGGAGTATGAATAGGGGATTGGAGGGGAGACGCTTAAGAAGAAATTTCAGCTGTTATCAACTCAAAGTTTGGAAAGAGGAGGGTGGTTGAGGGAATGGTTGTAAGGTGAGAGGGAAGAGGTGAGTAAGGAGGTGTGAGGTTATGAATAGGAGAGGGCTGATGATCTAGAGTAGGAGAGGCAGGAGGGGTAAGGGGAGGGGTTCCTTCAACCAAGAGAGGAGTGGTTGTTACCACTCTTGTGTTCTATGAAGCACCTGCAGAGGGCTTTTCCTTAGAGGGCTTAGGAATTGTCCTCTCCCATCTGCCAAATAGGCCAAAGGTTAGCCTCTTGGAGGCATTGATGAACGTAGTATGGGGAACTAACAGTTCATCAGCCTTTCCTTCAAGAACAGTCCCAAAACCTTGGCAAAACACACTTCTTTCTTGTTGTTCCTTTTCCTGATCAAATCAAACAAAATCTGTCCCCAATTGAATTTCCTCTTATTCACCAGTGCAGCCATCACCAGAAACTGCTTCCTGGAGATGTAGTCGTGGGCAGTGTGCTTTGCAAACAACACTTTCCCCACTACATCTGCAAGAAACTTGTACGCAGGAGACAAGTCCTTTTTCCATAATTTGTTAGAGTTTTCACCGGAGTGACCCATAACAACTAACAAATTCTCAAACTCATCATCATCCATATCCAAATCTTCTATACCAATCTCAAGTTCATAAATTTCATTAAGAACTGCGGGAGAGAGAGTAACTTGAGTCCCTCTGATGAATCCTGTCATCTCTTCCTCAATAGAGGACGATGAGAATACTCACTCCTTAATTACGGCGGCTGGCAGCTTGATGCGGTTGGTCATAAACGATTTCAGCTTTTGATCTTCACATAGTTGCAGAATTTCTTGAAATATTTGATCAGATTGCTGGAATGAATCAAAATCAATGTCAAAGCCCGTGTCGAACTTCATTCCTGCTGAACCAGATGCAACCATTTCTGAATACTTTTGTGAAACGAGAGTACCTGCAAAAGGAAACAAACGATCAAGTGCAGGAGGGGAATTCTGAAACGCGGGATTTAAGTCGAAGAAGAAAGCCTATAAAGGGTTTTCAGAATACGAAACAACATTCTCAGCCGGGCAAAAAAATAAAATTCTTTAATCAAAGGTCGACGAAGATTTCATTAAGGGATATGTTCATTGATCTCAGAACGAGGAGATGGAAAGTTTTCGTCGTTCACAGAAAAATTTCCTGAAACAAAAATCATCGTTCTCCGGTCGACAAAACTGCTTCAACAAGAAATTTCATCGATCTTAGGTCGGCAAAAAATCTCAAGAATAGTTACCAGTTCGTCTATTTCTGTTCGACGAACAGAAACAATTCTTCGACCGCAGACAAAGCATTAGATTAAATTCTGACCATTTATCATTCCATGCTGATTTATGAATAACAGATGCTTGGTTAGATCCCATGTATTGGTGAAGATGTCTGCTCTTTGCAAATCAGTAGAGATAAACTCAAGTTTAATCTTTTGCTTGTCTACTCAATTTCTAATGAAATGATTTCTAATGTCTATATGCTTTGTTCTTGAATGCAATACTAGTTTTTGTGCAATGGAAATAACACTAATATTATCACATAGTATGGTTGAATTATTTAAGTTGATACCATAATCTAGAAGTTGGTTTTGTATCCACAAGATCTGTGAACAGAAACTTCCTACAACCATATATTCAGCTTCAATAGTGGATGTTGAAACATATGTTTGTTTCTTACCGAACCAAGATACAAGTCTGTCACCCAGGAATTCGCAAGTTCTAGAGGTGCTTTTCCTGTCTACTCTACATCCATCATAGCCAGCATCAGAAAATTCAGTTAACTCAAATGCTGACTCTATTGGATACCAGAGTCCTAGATCTGGGCAACCTTTTATATATCTCAAAATCCTTTTTATAAAAATAAGGTGAGATTCTTTAGGGTTCACCTGGAACCTAGCATAAAGACATGTGGCAAACATAATGTCTGGTCTGCTTGCTGTTAGATATAGTATGGATCCAACAATGGCCCTATACCTAGTTTGATCAATTGGTTTTCCAAGTTCATCAGCATCTACAACAGCATTGGCAGCCATGGGAGTCTTCATTGAAGAGGCATTATTCATCCCAAACTTCTTAATAAGCTCTTTAGCATATTTAGACTGAGAGATGAAGATCCCTTCAGAGGATTGTTTCACTTGAAGACTAAGGAAATAAGACAGTTCTCCCATGCTACTCATCTTAAACCTTGAATGCATTAGATCAGAAAATCTTTTGCACAGTTTAGGATCAGTAGAACCAAAAATTATATCATCTACATATATTTGTACTAAAAATATTTTATAATGATGCAATTTGGTAAAAAGAGTTCTATCTACCATGCCTCTTGAAAAACCAAGCTCTAAGAGAAAGTTGGCTAAGGTCTCATACCAAGCTCTTTGAGCTTGCTTTAAACCATAGAGAGCCTTATGCAATTTAAAAACATAAGAAGGGTGGGTTGAAGAGCCAAAACCTGGAGGTTGTTCAACATAAACCTCTTCTTTGAGTTCTCCATTTAGAAGAGCACTTTTCACATCCATCTAGTGTACTTTGAACTTTTTATATGCTGCATAAGCTAAGAAAATTCTTATTGCCTCTAGCATGGCAACTAGAGCAAAGGTTTGATCATAATCAACACCTTTTGATAACTTGTTTTAGTCATCGTTTTTGGTATAGTTTAATATGCAAAATTCCTACTTTAATTACATGTTTCAAGTATTTTTATGCATGTTTTGTTTTATTTTTTCTCAAAGTCTTTTTGTGTTACGATAATATAATTCCTAGTTTTATTATAGTTTTATTGTTATGTTCCAATTTTATTTTGTGTTATGATATAAAAATATATAGTTTTATTATATGCTATGTTATGTTATGTTATGAATAGTTTTATTTATTTTCATGTCTTATGTTTATGTCATGTTAACTAATGTTATATTTTATTTCTTTTATAGGTTCAAAGCAATGGGGCAGCCCACAAGTTAACCCGAGCCTCCCTCAACTCAACACCAAGCAGCCAGCCACTCTTGGAGCAGCCCATAAAGCCTACATGGTGCTACCCGAGCCCCCACTTCAAGCCCTACCCGAGCCTATGGAGCATCCCACCATGTCCTACCCGAGCACATGAAGAATAAAACTAGAAAGCCCACAAAAACAGCCCATTTATCCCCTTACATGGCCGGCCACCCCCCCTCTCTCTCACATCCTCCTTTACTCCCTCATTTATTAGATGCATGCAACCATTCCAAAAGGAGTGGCCGGACCCTCTCTTTCTCCCTTCTACATACTTCCATTCATTCCCCTTGATATTTTCCATTTGCATTTCCATAAATTAAATACATTAAATCCCTCTCTCTTTCTCCCCATCATTTATTACATGCATGCATTCTCCCCTACATGGCCGACCACCCTCTTCTATATTCATCCATTTTCTATTTAATATCCCTTATTTTCATTTCATTGAATTTCATACAATGCATCCATCAAATCCTCTCTCTCCCCATATTAAAAGCAATGCATGAACCTTATCCCCCTACATCGCCGGTGATGTAGGCCCACTCTTTCGAGCGTTTTGGTGACCGACAAATTAACGCGACGCTCTCGAATAATTCTCACATTACACTCTATCATTTAACGTCGTAGCGGTTTAATTAATATAATTACTAAACAACAATTATGGAGGGTTCGCAAAGCCCTTCAAGATAGTACCAAGGCGATAGGCCAAGGTCCTCTCAAGCGAAAAGAATCCACACGGTTCGATCGAGAGTGTTGTACCAAAAGAGAAACCACCGAAAACAAAAGATTCGGGCAAGGGTGGTTCTCTCCCAACAAAATACAAACGAGGGCCGCCACGCCTCACGAACTTAAACGAAAATACGATAAACAAGACAATAACTAAAATAAAATAAACCACGAAAAAATCAAGCGTTACACAAAATGCGCAATTTGCCAAAGCCACAAGATTTATCTAAGGAAGAGAAACACGTTAAGTAGAGATTTTCGTTAACCAACCGGATTGGATGAATCCGGTTACGCTCAACTAGAATCGTTCCTCAACGGCACCACAAGAGATACGCTGGAGGGTGAGAAATTCGTCGCCTTCTTCGTATCATGCTGTATTTGGAAAAGTCCCGGCGGAATCTTCTAAATATGGAAACAAATATCTCCAAATAAGGCAGGAGAGAGAAAAGGTGGTGGATTGAGAAATATTTAAGGAATGAAATATTTCTAGTATGGTAGGCTAAGAGCTTAATTTGGAAAGTGATATTTGGATTTAGGACGGGGATGAGGAAGGGGTCGGGCTTGTTGGTGTTGGTGGTTGGCGGCTAATATTTGTGGTGGAGGGAGGGGCTCGGGTTGTTGGAGTTTGGTGGTGGCCGATTTTGTGAGAGAGGAGGTGGCGGCTTGGAGGTTGGAGGAGGGGTCGGGTTTGCAAGGGAGTAGAGGAAAGGAAGAAGGAGGGAGGCCGAGATTGAGAGAGGAGGAGAGGTGGCCGTCGGCCAAAGAGGAAGAAGGAGGAGGGCCGAAACTTGCCTTGGAGAGGAGGGGGATTTCAATTCTTGAAATTGGTTTTCTTTTCATTCATTCACTAATTAAAACATGAAGGATACATGCCTATATATAGGCTACACCACTCAATCTCCCTCCAAACAAACTTCAAAATTCAAAATTCAAATTGAACATATGATGGTTATATGCACCCATCATAGTTCATGAAATGATATAATTAAAATACTACATGATGGTTATACGCACCCATCATTACACATGAAATGGAAATTAAAAACATGATATTAAATAACATTGCAAAAATAAAACAAAGCATACAAATTAATTAATAATTAATAATTATTTTTTAATAATAATTATTAATTATTATTAATATGTTGGCTTGCGTTTAGGACGGGTATTATGACGATGCTCCACATGAACATCCGTAAGCACGCCATCGCCGTCTTTAAAATGTTACGGGCCGTCGTCTCCATCAATCGGGTCACCATCATCATCAGAGGGAGGACGCTCCTTGGCGACATATCGTGGGGAGTCGGCTCCATCAATCGGGTCACCATCATCATCAGAGGGAGGACGCTCCTTGGCGACATATCGTGGGGAGTCAGCTCCATCAATCCTCCCCCTCTTAAAATGACTCATCACTGATGAGTATGCCTGCGAGTACTCGTCTGCGAGGTCATCGGCGGGGAAGAAGAACCTGTATGACACAAGGTGGTCTTGGAAGGACCTCAAATATGCATTAGTCAAAAAAGGAAAAAGAATTTCAACAACATCCACCAACATACCTCCGATGGAGACCGAGAAGGAGAACGATCCTAGAAAACTATCACCACCCAACCCAATAGAAAACATAGTGGAAACTATATACGGAGAGGTAGACATTTCAAGTGGCATTAAAGCATAAAGCGTAAAATATGTAACGATGAAAATAGGAGCTATGCCCCAATCAGTGGAAAATTTTAATAGAAACGTCATGTCACCATATTTCCGTAAAATCCGTAAAAAGTAGACTAGCCGATTCGTTAATATTTCTAAGGTGCCCGAGGGCATCCGTTCGGGGGTGAGACAAACCAAAACCAAATCTTTCATATAGCGGTGGAAGATTATTTGATACAACATAGCAAGTAATTTAATGGACACATTTAGAAGGATCAAGAAATGAAAAATGCGCCTAATTAAATTAAAATCATGAGGGGAGAATCCATGTGCAACATGAATGGAATTAATAGTAGAAAATAACGGAATTAAGTCAGGTGGCACGAGCTCTTTCAGTTCAAAAATCAAATCAGTGGAGCCTAATGTTATCGTTTGAAATTTGGTATTAAAATTAGACTTAAAAATATCATAATAATAGGCTTTCAGAAAACGCTCATCACCGACTACGTTCACCCACATCTTTATAAGTAAGTCTAACGGGAAGGTGGGAATAATAAACTTCTCTAAATATAGAGGGCTAAAAATGACGAACTCATCTACTCGAGCTAAGGGTACCGGAGGGAGAGTCGACAGGGTTGACTCTGTAGGGGGAACCAAGTCACACTCAACGTCAAAACATGGATTAAGTGTCCATGAGAACGCCTCCGGTTGAAAGCCATTAAAATCAAAAGTAAACTCGAATAGTGGATTCGTCCTCACTAAAAACTCATCCTCAGTTAACTTTTCACCACAGAATGAATCCACCAAATCAGCCGACATGTCTTCTAACGCATTAGATATTTTATTCAATTTAGCTTCAGTGATCGTCCCTAAGGTAGGCAAATTTATATCCGATAAAACTTCTAAACTACCTTGGGCCTCAGGCAAAGGAGCTGTCATCAAAGAAAAATCTATCGGGGACTCAGTGCTACCGTCATCCAAAGATAATATTTCCTCGCGGGGTAAATCTACTACAGCTTCACATTCTATGTCAACCAATTCTTCCCCATGAGGTGGGGACATCGTCTAAGTCAGCAATAGGGGATGGGCAAATCGAATCCAGGGGAGTATAAAAATTAGCTCGAATCCCAAGCAGCGATGATAACGTCAAAGGACTAACTCCCGGATGTATAACACTAAGCTTATCCCAAACTGAACATCCATCCCAAGGTGACTCGTCCAATACCGTAGAAATATCTAATAATCCTAGGTCAACCTTAATAATGTTGGGTCCTAGCAAGTTATCACCTAATTCAGTAACAGGTACGCTCTCAGCTTCGGATGACTCTACCGACTTTGCTGGAACGTCTTCTGAATCAGGGTCATTAGAAGACTCCATGACTAAAATATCGTCGAAGGGGATTGGAGATGATTCCTCAGGGGAGAAATCCTCATCCAAATCACTGGGATATCCAGTATCCTCATCGTCACTAAAAGCGTCAGTGAAACTTGCCTCGTCCTCAGTGACAGGCTCAGTCCTAATCACATCCTCAGGTTTAACAGGACAGTCAGACACTATCGTAAGTGAAGGAAGACTCTCACCTAGCTTATTAACTTCATCATCCAGAGATTCTATATCCACATAGGAATCCTCAGAGGTATCAGTCACTATATTAGAGGGCTTAGATGTCGAGGCTAACGAAGCAAACACCCTAATAGTAACCTCTTTTGAGTTCCAATTTTGGGGTCCAAATGGCTTATGTTCCCTATAGGTGGGACAAGTCACACTTTGGGTATTACTACCTCTCTGGGGATATGATCTATCCTGAGGCGTAGGGTCACTCCTATAAGCAGATACGGGTCTAGTGCCGTAACTATTCGTACTAACGGGTGTGGTGCTATTAGTGCGCAGGTAAGCGGGATCAAATTGATCCGAGAGGAGGCTACGCATGTGCGGCCAAGCATAACGATAGATACCAACACGACGCTCTTCGTTTAACCAAAATAATCGGGCTCGACCAACTAATCGCTCTCGGGCAAAGTTAACCTTCTCGTAGTCATCCTAAAAGTGACAATTAAAATAAAATTCTATACTCTTAAGCCAATCCCTAAAAATTTTAGGACACCCTAAACCGTCATACGTGGGGGTCCTACTAAACATGGGAGGATAAGTGTGGGAATGAGTAGCATGTACGTCATAAGCCATCTTAGCGCGAACCGGGGAGAAAATTCACCCGGACTTAGTGCATGTGCAAGGAAAAGGGTACCAGGACAACTTAACTCTAACGAAGATGGAATTGTTCCCGCTTAACCACTAGGGTCTTAAATATGATAAAATAGGGTTTTTGCTGGAAAAATATGAGGATCATTAAAAAATTTTGCTTGATTTTTTTTACTGAGAAAATAAAAATCTAGGCTGCTATTGGCACACCAAATACTAAATTTCAAATTTATTAATAAAACTAAATACTTAATGAAAAATAAATTTTTTTTGATTTTCTTACTAATAATTAGATGGATAAATTCCAGAAATTTTAAATTTTAAGAAAATTAAAATTTTCTTAAGGTCACTATTTGTAGACCAACTATTAAATTTTAAAATAACTTAATAAAAATAATGACTTAATGAAAAATAAATTTTTTTGATTTCTTATTAAAAATAAGATAGAGAATTTCCAGAATTTTATTTTTTTAGATTTTGAGAAAAATTTTAAATTTTGAATTTGGAATTGGAAATTGGAAACTTGAAATTTGAAATTTGAAATGTGAAATTTGAATTTTAAATTTTGAATTTTGAAATTTGAAATTTGAAATTTTGAAATTTGAAATTTGAATTTTGAAATTTTGAAATTTCAAATTTGAAATTCGAAATTTGGAATCTGAAATTTGAAATTTGAAATTTTAAATTTGAATTTTGAATTTTGAGAGGGGTGGATTGCCAATTAGGAAATTGACGAGAACCTCCCTCTGATACCAAATTGATGTAGGCCCACTCTTTCGAGCATTTTGGTGACTGACAAATTAACGCGACGCTCTCGAATAATTCTCACGTTACACTCTATCATTTAACGTCGTAGCGGTTTAATTAATATAATTACTAAACAACAATTACGGAGGGTTCGCAAAGCCCTTCAAGATAGTACCAAGGCGATAGGCCAAGGTCCTCTCAAGTGAAAAGAATCCACACAGTTCGATCGAGCGTGTTGTACCAAAAGAGAAACCACCCAAAACAAAAGATTCGGGCAAGGGTGGTTCTCTCCCAACAAAATACAAACAAGGGCCGCCACGCCTCACGAACTTAAACGAAAATATGATAAACAAGACAATAACTAAAATAAAATAAACCACGAAAAAATCAAGCGTTACACAAAATGCGCAATTTGCCAAAGCCACAAGATTTATCTAAGGAAGAGAAACACGTTAAGTAGAGATTTTCGTTAACCAACCGGATTGGATGAATCCGGTTACGCTCAACTAGAATCGTTCCTCAACGGCACCACAAGAGATACGCTGGAGGGTGAGAAATTCGTCGCCTTCTTCGTGTCATGCTGTGTTTGGAAAAGTCCCGGCGGAATCTTCTAAATATGGAAACAAATATCTCCAAATAAGGCAAGAGAGAGAGAAAAGGTGGTGGATTGAGAAATATTTAAGGAATGAAATATTTCTAGTATGGTAGGCTAAGAGCTTAATTTGGAAAGTGATATTTGGATTTAGGACGGGGATGAGGAAGGGGTCGGGCTTGTTGGTGTTGGTGGTTGGCGGCTAATATTTTGTGGTGGAGGGAGGGGCTCGGGTTGTTGGAGTTTGGTGGTGGCCGATTTTGTGAGAGAGGAGGTGGTGGCTTGGAGGTTGGAGGAGGGGTCGGGTTTGCAAGGGAGTAGAGGAAAGGAAATAGGAGGGAGGCCGAGATTGAGAGAGGAGGAGAGGTGGCCGGCGGCCAAAGAGGAAGAAGAAGGAGGGCCGAAACTTGCCTTGGAGAGGAGGGGGATTTCAATTCTTGAAATTGGTTTTCTTTTCATTCATTCACTAATTAAAACATGAAGGATACATGCCTATATATAGGCTACACCACTCAATCTCCCTCCAAACAAACTTCAAAATTCAAAATTCAAATTGAACATATGATGGTTATATGCACCCATCATAGTTCATGAAATGAAATAATTAAAATACTACATGATGGTTATACGCACCCATCATTACACATGAAATGGAAATTAAAAACATGAAATTAAATAACATTGCAAAAATAAAACAAAGCATAAAAATTAATTAATAATTAATAATTATTTATTAATAATAATTATTAATTATTATTAATATGTTGGCTTGCGTTCAGGACGGGTATTATGACGATGCTCCACATGAACATCCGTAAGCACGCCATCGCTGTCTTTAAAATGTTGCGGGCCGTCGTCTCCATCAATCGGGTCACCATCATCATCAGAGGGAGGATGCTCCTTGGCGACATATCGTGGGGAGTCGGCTCCATCAATCGAGTCACCATCATCATCAGAGGGAGGACGCTCCTTGGCGACATATCGTGGGGAGTCAGCTCCATCAGCCGGCCACACCCTTGTCCCATCATTTTTGCCTTTATTCTAGAATCTTCCCTCTTCACCTATAAAAGGAACCTCATCCCTCTAGTTTTAAAAAAAGTAGTTTTAGTTTAAATAATTAGTTCTTGCAAGTAGTTTCTTTATGAAGAAGTTTTGTTTCAAGTAGTTTAGTAGTTTATGTTTTATGTCAAGCTTTGTTTAAGTCTTGTTAGAGTAATGTAATAATGCTCGTTTAGTTTTATCATGTACTTCTCTTTATTTAAGGGATGAAAATATTTTTTTTTCTCTTATTCTCATTTCCTTCTCAATCATGCTTAGCTAATTTGTTTTGTGCCCGATCACGATGATCTTTGCGATAAAATAATATCTTTCATTTTATGTTGCATTTGTATTTTTATTTTTGATCCTTCCTTGATTTATTTCGTATCGACTCCGTATTGCTAGTATACGGTAGTAGATTCTGATCTCATATTTGAGTAGACGATAGGCTCGTGAATATGAAAGATCACTCAAGGAAGGAAGGAGTTGAACGCAACCCTAGAGATAGGATGACGTAAATCCTCCGGATTTGAGTCAAATCCAATAGTGCGGGTCACTTCGGTAATGCGACTTTAGGCCATTTTGACTTGTAAAGAGATTTTGGTCAAAACGTCTAATAGTTAGGGGATTTAATGCTCTAGCGAGATTATTTCCTAATATCGGATCCGTCACGGTCTTAATAGAATTGCAAATGTTAAACTAATTTATTTCGTTATTTTATTTCAAAGTGAATCGTTCATCAAGCACTCTTTCGCAATAGTTTATTTCTCTTTTAACTAAGTTTATTTTATTTTATTTTCAAAACACATCAATCGTTCGGTAGGATAATAGAGTCGTTGTGAGTAATAGTACTTGCCTGCCCCGAGTTTTTATACGACCTTGATTTATTTATATCACTATACTATAAAACGATAGGTACACTTGCCTATTCGGATTGTAGTCCGTGAGATGATTTTCACACATCACCTTCCTCTTGCCTATATCCTTGTGCAACAAGCCTTGTCTTGTTCCTCACTATCACACCTTGGGCATCAAGTTTATTCCTGAACACCCACTTAGTCCCAATTACTGGATAGCCCTCAGGCCCTGGAACTAAGTCCCAAACTCTACACCTCTCAAATTGACTGAGCTCCTCTTGCATTGCAATAATCAAGTGTGGATCTTGCTCTGCATCAGTTATGGATTGAGGCTCAACTTGAGAGAGAAAGAAGGCAAGCATCACATCAGGGTTGAGTTGATGCCTTGTCTGCACACCCACTGATATGTCTCCAATCACTTGAGATCTAGGGTGATCTCTAAGTATGACAAGATCATTAGGTGGAGTTGGTTCAACAATAGTTATTTGATTTAATTTCTCTTGTGGAGTTGCATCAACTGTTGAAGGAAGTTGAACTGCTTCCACAGTTTCTTCATCACTATCAGCTTCTTCTTCTGATTGTGGAGGAGGATGTGATTCAGCCTTTGGGGTAAGGTCTAGATCATCCAAATTCTCACACAAATTTGGTACCTACAAAGTGTTATTGGTATAAATTTTTTTGTCCTTGTAAAACATGTAAGTCTCATAAAAAATTACATGCATAGACTCTTCAATCTACAAAGATGATTTATTAAACACCCTATAAGCTTTGCTAACTTGGGAATATCGTAGAAAAATTCCCACTGCAGCCTTTGCTTCAAATTTTCGAAAATACTTCTTATCATTATTATGAATATAGCATACACACCCAAATTCTTTAAAATAGGTGATTATTGGTTTCTTCCCTTTGAGTAGTTCATAGGGAGTCTTAAGCTTTAGTTAATGTATTAAACTCCTATTCAGGACATAGTTTGATGTGCTTACTGCCTCTGCCCAATAGGATAGAGACATGTAAGCATCTGCAAGCAATGTACCTACAGCTTCAATGAGTGTTCTATTTTTCCTTTCAACTACCCCATTTTGTTGAGGAGTTCTAGGAGCTGAGAAACAGTGCCTGATACCTTCCTTCTCACAGAACTCATGCATAAGAAGAGATTCAAACTCAGTGCCATGATCACTTCTGATCAATGCAACTTGAGTATAGTACTCAATCTGTATGGTCTTGAGAAAATCTGTAAGAACCTTAAAGGTATCTGAATTAGATCTCAAAAAGAATACCCAAGTGAATCTGGAGAAGTCATCTACAACCACTAAGGTATAAGATTTCCCTCCTAGGCTTTGTACAGCAATGTGGCCAAAAAGGTCCATATGTAGCAAGTACAATATCATAGGTGAATCACTCTTATTAATAGATTTGAAACTAGATTTAGTTTGCTTGCCTAGTTAACAAGCCCTGTAGAGGCCTTCCTTCTTGTAGGGGCCAGAAGGAAAACCTCTGACAAGGTTGTCCTTAAATAACCTAGTTATATTCTTTTGGTTTAAATGACCTAATCTTTTATGTCATAAGCTAGTTTGACTACTAACAAAATTTAATAAAAAAATTTCAGAAATAGCAGATTCAAAATTGACTAAATAAATGTTGCCTTGTCTAATTCCTATTAAAATAGTTTTGTTGTTTAAGGAGATAGTGCATAAGGAGTTAGTGAAGCTTACTTGATAACCTGTATCACACAGTTGGTTTACTGATATTAGGTTATGCTTGAGACCATTGAGATAAGTCACCTTCTTGAATGTAACATCTCCACATCTGAAATCTCCATAGCCTTCTGTTAATCTAAAGCCTGAGTCCCAAAAATTTACTTTAGGGCATGCCTTGGCTTTATAGTTGATAAGGCATTCTTTGCAACCTGTCATATGTTTAGAGCAACCACTGTCCAGGTACCACTTGATTTGAATGACAGGGTTCTCTTATTCCTTTAAAGAAAAAGATTAGAGGTTTCTGACCAAGGATATCTTGGGTCCGTGTTGTTTGACAAAACCATAACTTGAAATAAAGGAACATTCAGGCTGATCTTTATATAACATCCCATTTCCAGCTAGACCCCTACGAGTCAGTTTGTCGTGACAGAGACCCCGTAAACCCCAGAAATTGACAGTAACTGATCTAAAAATAGGTTCAGGCATGACGGCTAGCCGATGATGCAATCCTCCGAAGTCCATCGACCGAAATCCCGAGTCACGGGTTGGTCACGCCCGTGACCGGCCCGTCACGCCGGTGACTTCCTTCGATGGTCGACGAAATTAGGAAGCTGATCGCCGAGCTCAAAACTCATGTCACGGGTTAGTCACGCCCGTGACATACCCGTCACGCCCGTGACCTAGGGCATGACACCCCTACTGACCGTCGACCTAAGATTGACGAACATCGACCGAAGAACACTTGTCACACCCGCAATTTCCTTTGATGGTCGACGAAATCAGGAAGCTGATCACCGAGCTCAGAACTCATGTCACGGGTTGGTCACACCCGTGACAGGCCCATCACGCTCGTGACCTAGGGGTTGACGCCCCCACCGATCGTCGACCTCAGATCGACGAACGTCGACCAAAGAACACCTGTCACGCCCGTGACAAACGTGTCACGCCCGTGACATGGTGGGTGACCTGTGAACCGACGCAGAAAAATCGGTCGTCGACTCGAGAATGACGAATGGACTAGTGTCACGCTCGTGACCTACGCGTGACGCCCGTGACAAAGGCCGAAGCGTTAGCTAGGCTGGAAATTACTTTAACACATGCCATGATTAACTCTGATTATGGGAAGTTATACCAGGAGTATTTATGGGCCGTTTCCTTCTCAAATTACTTAATAAAATGAGGAAGTTTTGGAACAATAGGAAATCGCCACCTGGACACATCTTTTCATCTTCCACCTTTTCCTCTCCCTCCACCATAACTGAAATACTATTAAGAGGAGAGCTTTCATGACCATAAATGCTTTACCCATTCCCCTCCCCACTTGGTGATCTATAAAAGCCCCCTTTGAGAAAGATGAGAAGTTTACACTCTTGACCAAATGGATTAGAGTTATTGTCCTTGCTGTAGGAGAAGTTCGGCAATGCCACAACCGCGCCATGATAACATGACGTTCATATTGCCTCCAACCCGCGAACAAGGTCCTCCTCTACTTCTTCTTTTATTGGTAGATCTTAGGATCTTAGAAAGGAAGTTCGTGCTTAATGGAGCCGGACCTATCTCGTGTTTTCATGGAAAAACCATGAAAAATATATTTTCGGGTCTGCCGGAAACCGCCACCTCCGGCGGCCAAACCACCGTCGACCGATAGCCATCGCCTCGATGGAGGTGGTTGTGGTGGTGGCTGGCGAGGGAAGTGACCGGACGACTGGAGACGGATCGCGGAAGAGCTACAGGAAATATAAGTTTTCTGAGTTCAGGTTTTCGGGTTCTGTAGAAGATGAACAGTAAAAACATTTTTGTAATATAAAAATTATGTATATAGTATTTAAGGAAAAGATACATTAAATGGGTGCATTTTGATGCTACAAAACGAGACAATTAGAGGCCGATTTAGGAAAAATGGCCAGTCAATAAAGTTGTAGCCTTTTGAGTCTTGATTAATTAAAAATAAATTTCAACTCGTTTGGGTAAGTGGTTTGACCGCAGCACCCATTTTAGTGAGGGCTATAACTAGAGTTGGGCAGAAAATAAAATGAATGCCCACTCTTCGTCCCTTATCCAAATGACCTAAAATTTGGGCAGGGGGTTACCCATTGCCATACCTAAAGGCTGTCCAAACATGGGAATTTTTGGAGATACTTTGCCTAAGGTTTTTGTTTTAATTTAATAAAGTTAGATTAATTTATTTAAGTAGTCAAATGACCTCCAAACCCTCCCAAATTTTGGTGATTGGTCCCTGGCTATAAAACCTAGCTCTGTACAAAATTCCAACTAATTTGGATGTGTTTTGGGTAGAAAATCACCTATCCTTAACTAGGCATTAATGAGGCGTTTTTTAGTAAAAACTGCACTAAGAGGTTGGAACGGTCAAATCACCTCAACAGAGGCTGATATTTTGACCACTGACTTAGAAGGGTTATTATTACCCACTTAGATAAAAATGGTGTTGTTTCAGGTTGATTTACCCTAGGATCCAAACTCAAACACTAAAGGGAGGGTTTTGAGGGTTGTGAAGTACATGGAGGCAAATGCCCTTGTATTGCCTTGAAATTCAGTAGAGTCGACGTTAGCATAATATAAATCATCTGGATGGAATCTCAGAGGATTTGGAGATAGGTAGATACCTCAAAACCCTAACCTTAGTTTTAGGGTAAAATCTCAAACAAGTAAAATCAGTCACATAAAATTTTCTAAAAGCTATGTAACTCGGGTAGAGTGAGTTTTGGAATGGGTATAACCTATAGCAATTTTACTTGAATTTTATGATGTTTATTTCTAGCACTTCATTTGTACAATTTGCTATAGACTTTATTGATGTTTTAATTATTTAGATCTTTTTGTTCTTTGAAACCCCGTGAAATCTTGGAAGTAAATGTTTTAGGTTAGAATGGTTGTTCCTGAATTTTTGTATAATTTTTAGTTGAGTAAATCTAGTACTTCATTCACAAATGTTAAAAATGGGTTTTATGGTTTAAAAATTATTTATGGATGATATTGCTGTTGAAAAATTATGAGACTTAGGAATTGAGACTTTCAAGCCATTATATGATTGTAGACATATATTCATGATTTTTAGAATCCTAGTTATGGCACTTTCTTTATAAGTCCACCTTATGGAGATTTTTGATAATTAATTTATTCAGAGACCAATACTTGCTGAAAAATTATGAAACTTGGCCAATGTTATTTTTAAGGTTGTATCTGTATAGTATAATTAATTTATAATTTTTGGATGGATATTCTCTGTACTTGATTCATAAATAATGAAAGATATAAAATATTGCTAAAATAGTTTTAGTGCCCTTTTGATGATAGAAAATTGTGATACTTTGGATTAACCTTATTGAGATAACATAATATTTATAATAATTTTGTTGGACATCTTGCATGAGTATTTAGGGTAGTTCATGTTCAAACCGGTAGCCCTTGGAATTTTTGACGAAATTAATTAAATGTCAGATAAATTAGGAAAAATCATAATTTTCTGATTATAGGCTAATTATATCATGATATACCTCCAGTAAATAAGTTATGGCATTTGGATGAGTATTGGATCATTTCCTGTCCGGTTCGACATATAGCATAGGATAGTCTACAATTAGCAATTTGTGTTAATAGTCATAGGATATGATGGGGCACCGCGTTGGAGTTAGTTAATGTAACACCCCTATCCGTCACAATGCATATAGCAGTAGGTCCGGTCGGGGCCCGACGTCATATACTACGAAAAGACTGGTTGGTTACGCGTTGAAACCATACAACCAATCACAACGTCCTACACAGCACCTAGCGGAAGCAATTTATTAAGTTGCACAAAAATAAGAACCCTGCCAAGCACAAATGTACACTACTAAAATAAAATAGGAATGATTAATACAAAAGTACCAGTCTTAAGGCCAAATAATAGTTTCCTCAAACAAGAGTGTCTTTCATACTTCAACTCGCAGGCCGACCATACATGAGATAAACGGAAAACATAAAAATGTTAGGCCTTCGAGGGCCAGCACCGCAACATGGGCTTTAGCCCGCTATTTCCTGCTCAGCTCTACAGCACCTGCAAGCCACAATCCACCGCCCGGTGGTAAACAAAAGCAACGGTCAGCTATGCTGACTAATTATAACGATCCCGCCCCCAAAATCGGGGCGGCGATGCTCTTTCCCTGAACTTTATTAGTATAGGCAATAAAATAGTGTAAACACACTCCATCACAGGCGTAGGCTCACACGACCACACACCTCATGCACACAGGGCACATTCACGGCGAACCGGCCAACGTCACGTCAATTCAAGCCATAGAAATTCCCGTTCTACCACCGCCCCTTGGACGGCCAATCATATGAGCAATTTGTCTTCCTGGCCTTGGTCACGACAATTTAAGCCATAGACCGCCGAAGACCCTCATCCATGCCAACGGTCCCACCGAACGACATAGATCGGGTACGGTTCTGCCTGACCCGTGCTCATACCGCAACGACAATTTAAGCCATATGCGCAGGTCAAGACTCGCCGAGTCCCGTTTCCACCAAGACAATCACATAACCCGGTTATGTTCACGTTGGCTCCCCGGCCATCATGTTGGCAAAACCCGCTTTTGCCCAGTTTTCCAGGTGCACCTAGGAGTTAATCTCCAAGGCTCCCTGCTGCAATCTACCACGTAGAAAACCCGAAAAATGCCCAAATACCCGAAGTCTTGCCCGGTTTATATGCAATGCAACATCACCTATCTGGATCAACTTGTCCGGATAGGATTCACACTCAATGCCTATGCTCGTTTCCACATACAGACTCTATACAAGGGGGACTTTACATATCTATCCCAAGGAACGCTCCAACTCTTCGCTCACTCGCGAGAGAGGTCTTCCAATATAAAATAAAAGAGGGCTTCACATGCCCTAGGATGAGAAATTGTTACCCTTCCATTCTTCCGCGGAGCCATGAAAATCTACGTGGTTGGAAAGCACCGCAACGACATCGACTTCGCGGATCTGGACTCGGATCGCGATTCGGAGCTCCGAAGCTCCACCGGCGGCCGGATCTTTGGCCTTCTTCCTCCTCATTGCTCTCCCTTCTCTCTAGAACTTAGAGAGAGAACACCCAAAAGAAATGAGGGTTTCTAGCCCTAAATCCCGGCTAAAACCTCTCAGGAATAGACCCCCACCGTTGGATCCTAAGACAAGGAAACGAACGGCCATGATTAGGCCTAAAATTACAAAATCTGGGCCGAACACGGGTTGCAACACGGCTGTGTGCATGGCCGTGTCACCCATTCACCGTCTCGACCGACGCGATAACCAGCACACTGCATTCGACACGGCCTCCGACACGCCCGTGTCGCATGCGATACGGCCGTATCACGACCCGTGTCACGCCCCGTGTGCAACGACCAACACTCTTTTCCCGAGAACTACACGGCCTTCAACACGGCCTCGAACACGGCCGTGTCCAATTGACATACCCCGTGTCGGTGCCCGTGTAACGGCCCGTGCAGAAACACAGAACCAACCCGAGCAGGAAACGGCCTGGGACACGCCCGGGTCCCTAGCTGTGTTCAATGCTCGACGATCGTCGACTCCACTCTCGTCAACTTCTGGGCCAACTCGTCGACCTAGGCTCTACACGCCCTGGGACACGCCCGTGTCCCAGGCCGTGTGCCCCCTTACCAAATACCTGTTTTGGCCAAAAATGTCACCCATCACTCCTACAACTTTTTGGGGCGTTACAACTCTCTCCCCCTTAAAGAATTTCGCCCACGAAATTAATAAAGGAACAATAGGAACTCAAAACTATAAATGGTACCTGAGCGGAATAACTCCGGGTACTCCTCCAGCATAGTTTGCTCCTGTTCCCAAGAGAGCTCCTCTCGACCGTAATTATCCCACCAGACTTTAACCATCCGGATCTCCTTGTTACGGTGTCTCTTCACCTCGAAGTCCTCGATACGAACTGGCTTGACCCTAGTCGCCAACCCTTCGTCCACCAGCACTTGATCTACTGCGATCACTAGCGAAGGCTCTTGCACCGCCTTCCGCAACACAGAGATGTGGAACACATCTTGTAGTCCACTTAACTCCTCCGATAGCCTCAATCGGTATGCTGCTTCGCCGACTCACTCCAGAACCTCAAAAGGTCCAAGGTAACTTGGGATCGGCTTCTTCAAGCGTCTCACTCACGAAACCCCCTTGAACGGCTTCACTTTCAAGTATACCCAATCGCCTACCGCGAACTCCATGTTCTGGTGCTTGGCATTGTAATACTTCGCCTGCCTGTCTTGAGCGATCAACAAGCGCTCCCAAATGATCCGCACCAACGAGGTAGCACTCTCCACCTCCTGCTTCTTGTACAACCTTGCCTCACCCGTTTCTAACCATGCCAACGGTGTGCGACACTTCCTACCATATAGGGCCTCAAAGGGCGCCATTTGGATACTTGCCTGGTAGTTGTTGTTGTACGCGAACTCTACCAAATACAGGTGGTCCTCCCAATGCTTCCCGAAGTCTAGAACACACATGCGCAGCATGTCCTCCATCGTTCTATTGACTTTCTCGGTCTCTCCATCCGTCTGCGGATGGAAGGCTGTGCTGAACTTTAACATTATACCCAGCATCTGCTGCACCAACCTCCAATCATTGGATGTGAAACGCCCATCGCGATCACTCACAATGCTACGGGGCACACCGTGCAGTCTAACTATATTGTCCACTGATGACTAGTTTTAGCCATCGTTTTTGGGGTAATTTAGTAGCCTAAATACCTAAGTTTATTTATAGTTTATGCTCGTTATTTCATGTTTTAATATCTTTTTATAATATATTATAATTACTAGTTTTATTATAATTTTTTTGTTATGTCGCAATTTTATGTTATGATATAAAAATATATAGTTTTATTATATGTATTTTTATTATTATACTCGTTATGTTTTTAATCTCTAACTTTATTTATGTTTTATTTATGTTAATTTGTCTTGTTATATTATGTTAATGTTTTGTTTGATATTATGTTATATGTCTAATATTTGTTTTGTCTTGTTACTTATAGGTTCAAGATCTCCAACACACATGCAAGCCAATCAACAGCTTGGAGCAGCCCTTGTCCAATCAAACATGCTACCCGAGCCCTCTACAAGCCTATGGAGCAGCCCACCAATCAACTACAAGCAGCCCACATACTACCCGAGCCCAACTTGGTGTTGTCCTCAAGCTACCCGAGCCCCTACATGAAGCCCAAGCAGCCGGCCTTGTTATTTTGGAGCAGCCCGAGCCCATACAAACATCCCATTTCTCCCCCCTATGGCCGGCCACACCCTCTCTTTCCCACTCTCATGCATGCATCTTGCCACCTTTAAATTTCTCTCTCTCCCCACTATTATTATTTTTTCTCTTCATTATTGCATGCATTATTCCTCCCTTAACATAGCCGAACCCCCCTCTACTTCTCCTCCACATTCATCTCTCTTCCCTTTATTATTTCCTTCTACACACTTCCATTCATCCCCTCTTCTCTATTTTATATTTTTATTTTTCATTCCCATAATTATCATACAATGCATGTAGCCATTCTCTCTCCTTCCATTTAAAATCATACATTGCATCCAAGCCTCCTCTCTCCACCATCATTAAAACTCATGCATGAATCATTCCCCCTCCATGTGGCCTGCCACCCTATGTCTCCCTCCTCTTTATTCCCTTCTAGATCCTTCTCCTTCATCTATAAAAGGAACCCCTCCCCCTCTTGTTTATGTTAAGTAGTTTTTGAGTTTAAAGTAGTTTTTGGTAGAGAGTGTTATGGTAGAGAGTGTTAGTAGTTCTCTTCTCTTCTTTCCTTATTGCTAAGTAGATTTCTTTCTTCATTGTTGTAATAGTCCTCTTATTAGTGTAATATTATCTTGTCTTTTTAGTATTATTATTTTGTACCCCTTTTTCTATTAATGCAAATGAAATTTCTTTTTCTTATTGTTGTTATTTCTCTTTCAATCATGCGTAGCTAAATAGTTTTTGTGCCCGATCGCGATGATCTTTGCGATATAATAACGTATCTTTATTTTTATGTTTTCAGTTATAGTTTTCTATTTTTGATCCTTCCTTGAATTATCTCGTATCGACTCCGTATTTCTAGTATACGGTAGTAGATTCCGATCTCATATTCGAGTGGCCGAGAGGCTCGTGAATATGAAAGATCACTCAAGGAAGGAAGGAGTTGAACGCACCCCTAGAGATAGGATGACGTAAATCCTCCGGATTGGAGTCAAATCCAATAGTGCGGGTCACTTCGATAATGCGACTTTAGGCCATTTTGACTTGTAAAGAGATTTCGGTCAAAATGTCTACAAGTTAGGGGATTTAATGCTCTAGCGAGATTACTTCCTAATATCGGATCTGTCATGGTCTTAATAGATTTATAATTGTTAAACTAAATTATTTCGTTATTTTATTTCAAAGTGAATCGTCGATCGCGCACTCTTTTCTCGTGATAGTTTATTTCTCTTTAAGTTTAGTTTATTTTAATTTTCAAACATCATTAATCGTTCGGTAGGATAATAGAGTCGTTGTGAGTAATAGTACTTGCCTGCTCCGAGTTTTTATACGACCTTGATATTTTTCATATCCTATGCTATATTTCGATAGGTACACTTGCCTTAATCGAGTATAGATTGGAGAATACGATTTTCTCTATCAAGTTTTTGGCAATATTACAAAAGCTTCGAATTTATTACTTCTACTAAAAAAAACACAAAAAAAATTTATTATTATTATTATTATTATTATTATTATTATTATTATTATATAATCCACCCACATCATCTAATTTATACCCAACCTAAAATCTCTCGAAAAGGGTAAGGGGCTTTAAGCGCCACCATTTTACCTAGTACCTTGCGAACCCTTCACCGGGTAGCCCTTGGGAAGTTCGAGAGCCAATCCACACTAAAAAAAATATCTATTTTCAAAAATATATATATCTAAAAAAAAACAAATAAAAAAAATTAGTTTTTCTTTTTCTTTTTGGTAGCAGTTTTTTATGGAATCCTTGTATTTTTGCGCTTCTTGCGGGTCGCCCGACCACTTTTATTCTGAATGTCTTTTGGGAACCCCTCCCTCTTTTGATTTTAATTTTTCTGGGGAAGGTCAAAATGGCCAATTTGACCTTACTCCAATTTTTATCCAACTAGGGAGGTGGGGATCCCGTATTATTTTTCGCATGATTTTGCCCCGCAAAGCGCCGTGCCTCCTACTTTTAATTTTAATTCTCTCGATAATGGGTATTTTGAGTTGCAAACTTCTCTTAATAATATTAATTCGCATCTCAAAACCATTATGGATTCTTTTTCTCGCGAGGCCGCTTCTTTTTCTTCGTCTTCTTCTCCGTCTCCTCCAATTTCTTCATGTATTGAGTCACTGGATATCCCGGCTTGTCTTGTTCCTCTCGAGGAGGATAACTATTCGGATATCCCGGATTGTTTCCTTCCTCCTTTGGAAGACACCTCTATGGATATTCCGGTGTGCTTCTTACCCGTTGAGGATGACGAGACATCTCCTATCTCTCCATCTGAAGACATTGGTGATTCCATTTCTCTTCAATTTTTAACTGTTCCAAATTTTTCTAGTTTTAGCGAGTCTTTTTCTTCTTCTTCTTTTATTTTAGAAAATTCTTCTTTAGTCCTTTCTTCCCCTTCCTCTCCCAAAATTTCACAAGACTCTTCTTCTTCTTGTGAAATTTCCGATGATAAAATTTCTTCTTCTATTTTTTTTATTCCTCTTTCTATTTCTTCTTCTTTTTATTCTTCCTCTTTTGACGACCCATTCTTTCCCCTCTTACATACGGCGGAGTTCTTCTATAACTCCGTCCGTTCATTTTTGGGTGTCATTCCCTTGAAGATTCCACCGCATGTCGGTGCGATTCTTCATTTTTTTTTAATTTACTCCCCTAAGCACGTACTTAGGGAGTTACCTCTTCATCTTAGTTTTTATTTTCCATTTAGCTAACAAATAACGTCGGGCTCAGCCGATGTTAAACAGAGAGCGCTCTTGGGAGGCACCCCTTGCTTATCTTTTTTTTTCTTTTTCTTTTTTGTTTGCTTATTTTGTTTTGCAGGAATAAAACCCCCGGCGGTTCGTTTGGCTCCATCCTTTCCTCTCTTCCTTAAGCCTGAGCCGGTGTCCAGCTTAAGCATAGGGGAGTGATATCTACAATCGGCCTTACGACTCTGGGGAAGTCATTTTCTTTTTATTACTTTATTGCATCCCCCCTCCCCTTTCTTCTTCCTTTTTTCTTTCTTGTTTTTATTTTTCATTGAGGGCAATGAAAGGTTTAAGCCTGGGGGAGGGTTTTGTTGTTTTCTTTTTTCTTTCTTTTCAAAAAAAAAACAAATGTTTAGTATAGTTTTTTTAAAGTTTTTTCAATACTTCTTCTTTTAGCCTTATCAAAAAAACAAAAAAATTTTAGAAAAATCAAAATTCCAAAAAAAGATAATGAAAAAATGTCAAAAATTAAAATATAATAAACCTCATGCTTAGATTTTTGTTATTTTCAGAAATTTAGTTTGAGTTAGTTTATAAGCATTTTTTATTTGCTATTCTTTATTTCATCATATTTAGTTAAATTTAACTTTTAGTGATTTTGTTTTGAGAATCATCTTATGGTTTAATTTGCTTAGAGTAATTTATTTAGCACTTTTTCTCTTTTATTTTAAATAGTTCCAATTTTGTAGTAATTTGGGTAAACAATTTTGGATTTTAATTATTCTTACTTCATGCTTTTAGATTCTTAGGAAATCTCAATCTACTAGTAGTTTCTCTCTAGTGTTTTAGTTTATTTTCTAAAATTTTGTTTAAACCCATCATTTTTTCTTTAATTGTTAGATCATATGTCATGGGAATAAGAGGATAAAATTCATTATTCCTTGGTAAACATATGCAACTCAAAGTAAAATGAAGAGAGGAATTAAAAGTTCATATATGTCGGGGGAAGTGATAGGATGTTAGTCTATCATTTCCTGGTATTACATATATATTATCTTAAAAAAATATTGTGTGGGTTATGAAAAAAAATATTTATGACCACCTCCAATCAAAGACCTCTTCATGTTAATTTCCTCCCCAAACCCCATAGCCAATATCATTGTCTTAGTTTTTAAATTAAATTATGTGGAGAGCATAAGTAGTAGGTTGCCTTTTCCCTTAAGTTTCTTTCAAGTTATGGTTTTTATAATTTCAATCCAACCCTGTTTGCACTTTACTCCATTTTGAATGCTAGTAATTTATTAGAGAATTTTTGGCTAAATCTTTTTCTCTTTTCACTTTAATTTCATAATTTAGGACTTGATTCTTAAATCCCTAGATTTTTATTTTTGGCTAGATTTTGGTGTTGATAAATTTTTAGTTTAATTGAAAATTTTATAATGTCTTATAAATATTTCTCTTCCTTTTGCTCTGCAATAGAAAAAGTCTAAGCATGGGGGAGTTTGATGACTAGTTTTACTCATCATTTTTGGGGTAATTTAGTAGCCTAAATACCTAAGTTTATTTATAGTTTATGCTCGTTATTTCATGTTTTAATATCTTTTTATAATATATTATAATTACTAGTTTTATTATAATTTTATTGTTATGTCGCAATTTTATGTTATGATATAAAAATATATAGTTTTATTATATGTATTTTTATTATTATACTCGTTATGTTTTTAATCTCTAACTTTATTTATGTTTTATTTATGTTAATTTGTCTTGTTATATTATGTTAATGTTTTGTTTGATATTATGTTATATGTCTAATATTTGTTTTGTCTTGTTACTTATAGCTTCAAGCTCTCCAACACACATGCAAGCCAATCAACAGCTTGGAGCAGCCCTTGTCCAATCAAACATGCTACCCAAGCCCTCTACAAGCCTATGGAGCAGCCCACCAATCAACTACAAGCAGCCCACATGCTACCCGAGCCCAACTTGGTGTTGTCCTCAAGCTAACCGAGCCCCTACATGAAGCCCAAGCAGCCGGCCTTGTTATTTTGGAGCAGCCCGAGCCCATACAAACAGCCCATTTCTCCCCCCTATGGCCGGCCACACCCTCTCTTTCCCACTCTCATGCATGCATCTTGCCACCTTTTAATTTCTCTATCTCCCCACTATTATTATTTTCTCTCTTCATTATTGCATGCATTATTCCTCCCTTAACATAGCCGAACCCCCCTCCACTTCTCCTCCACATTCATCTCTCTTCCCTTTATTATTTCATTCTACACACTTCCATTCATCCCCTCTTCTCTATTTTATATTTTTATTTTTCATTCCCATAATTATCATACAATGCATGTAGCCATTCTCTCTCCTTCCATTTAATATCATACATTGCATCCAAGCCTCCTCTCTCCACCATCATTAAAACTCATGCATGAATCATTCCCCCTCCATGTGGCCGGCCACTCTATGTCTCCCTCCTCTTTATTCCCTTCTAGATCCTTCTCCTTTATCTATAAAAGGAACCCCTCCCCCTCTTGTTTATGTTAAGTAGTTTTTGAGTTTAAGGTAGTTTTTGGTAGAGAGTGTTATGGTAGAGAGTGTTAGTAGTTCTCTTCTCTTCTTTCCTTATTGCTAAGTAGATTTCTTTCTTCATTATTGTAATAGTCCTCTTATTAGTGCAATATTATCTTGTCTTTTTAGTATTATTATTTTGTACCCCTTTTTCTATTAATGCAAATGAAATTTCTTTTTCTTATTGTTGTTATTTCTCTTTCAATCATGCGTAGCTAAATAATTTTTGTGCCCGATAGCGATGATCTTTGCGATATAATAACGTATCTTTATTTTTATGTTTTCTCTTGTAGTTTTCTATTTTTGATCCTTCCTTGAATTATCTCGTATCGACTCCGTATTTCTAGTATACGGTAGTAGATTCCGATCTCATATTCGAGTGGCCGAGAGGCTCGTGAATATGAAAGATCACTCAAGGAAGGAAGGAGTTGAACGCACCCCTAGAGATAGGATGACGTAAATCCTCCGGATTGGAGTCAAATCCAATAGTGCGGGTCACTTCGATAATGCGACTTTATGCCATTTTGACTTGTAAAGAGATTTCGGTCAAAACGTCTACAAGTTAGGGGATTTAATGCTCTAGCGAGATTACTTCCTAATATTGGATCCGTCACGGTCTTAATAGATTTACAATTGTTAAACTAAATTATTTCGTTATTTTATTTCAAAGTGAATCGTCGATCGCGCACTCTTTTCTCGTGATAGTTTATTTCTCTTTAAGTTTAGTTTATTTTAATTTTCAAACATCATTAATCGTTCGGTAGGATAATAGAGTCATTGTGAGTAATAGTACTTGCCTGCCCCGAGTTTTTATACGACCTTGATATTTTTCATATCCTATGCTATATTTCGATAGGTACACTTGCCTTAATCGAGTATAGATTGGAGAATACGATTTTCTCTATCATCCACATATAGCTTCGCCAACTTCTCCACCGAGTCATCCTTCCTACGTGGAATAAAGTGTGACACTTTAGTTAACCGGCCTATGATCACCCAGATGGCGTCGTTCCCCTTCTGCGACCTTGGCAAAACCATGCACAAAGTCCATCGATATATCGTCGAACTTCCACTCCGGTATAGGCAAGGACTTCAAGAATCCTCCCGGCTTTTGGCACTCCGCCTTCACTAAGGCGCACGTTTGGCACTTAGCCACAAACAACGCTTCGTCTTTCTTGAGCCCCGGCCACCAAAACAGCTTCTTGAGGTCACGGTACATCTTTGTGCTCCAAGGGTAAATTGAGTACTTGGTATGATGAGCCTCGTACATCAAATCCGCCCGTAGGTTACCCCCGCTTGTGACGCACAATCGATGATCCTTCCTTAACAACCTATCCTCAACAGAAAATTGGAAATTTGACCCATCCAATGCTGCCTCCATAAGCTCCTTCATGGAGTCATCTAACTCCATTGCCTGCCGAACACGTTCAGCTAGGTCATACTGAACTTTCGTCCAGTTCAACAAAGCCTTGACGCTTGTCTGCTTGTCCACGCAACTGATCTCAAGCTCCTCCAACTCCCGTACTAGCCGCTCATCATGCACCGACAACCAATTGGCGTGGGCGGGAGCCCTGCGACTCAACGCATCCGCAACTGCATTGCCCTTCCCGGGTACATAATGAATCTTGAAGGTGTAGTCCCCCAGGAACTCCATCCACCTCCTTTTCCTCATGTTAAGATCCTTCTAATCCAACAGGTACTTCAGGCTCTTGTGATCGGTGTAAATATCTTCCTTTACGCCGTATAGGTAGTGCCTCTACAGCTTAAGTGCAAATATCACGGCCGCCAACTCCAAGTCGTGGACAAGATAGTTCCTTTCATGCACTTTTAGCTGACGCGATCCATAAGCAATCACGCTCCCATGCTGCAACAACACGCAACCCAAACCACTACCCGAGGCGTCACTATAAACCTCGAAGCCCTCGGTCCCACTCAGCGAAATAAGCACTAGCGCCGTGGTCAACCGTCTTTTCAGCTCCTCAAAAGCTTGCACGCACTCCTGCATCCACAAGAATCTCGGATCTTTCCTTATCAACTTCGTGAGAGGTAGCGCTATCCGCGAGAAGTTCTCTACGAAGCGCCTGTAATATCCGGCAAGCCCGAGAAAACTACGGACTTCCGTGACAGAAGACAACGCAGGCCACTCCTGTATCACAACGATCTTCGCCGGATCCACCACTATACCTTCCCCACTAACAATGTGACCAAGGAACGCTATTGAGGGTAGCCAGAACTCGTACATGGAGAATTTTGCATACAGTTAATTTCTCCTCAAAGTCTCCAACACCAGATGCAAGTGTTTGAAGTGATCTTCCTCGCACTGCGAGTACACTAGTATGTCGTCAATAAAGACGATCACAAAATGGTCCAGGTACTCTCAGAATGTCCTGTTCATCAAGTCCATAAACACCGATGGCGCATTCGTCATTCCAAACAGCATGACCGTGAAGTCGAAGTGCCCATACCTCGTGCTGAACGCCGTCTTTGGGATATCACACTCCCTGATTCTCAACTGATAGTACCCCGACTTCAAGTCCAACTTAGAATATACCGACGATTCGTCTAACTGATCGAACAGATAATAAATTCTCGGGATCGGGTACTTGTTCTTCTCCGTCAGCTTGTTCAATTCACTATAATCGATACACAGCCGAATACTCCCGTCCTTCTTCTTAACGAAGAGGACCGGTGTGCTCCAAGGCGACGAGCTTGGACGCACATAACCTTGCTCCATCAGCTCCTCTAGCTGAACTTTCAAATCTGCCATTTTCTTAGGCGCCAACCTATGCGGAGCACGTGAAACCAGTTTGGCCCCCGACACGAGCTCGATCGTGACGTCGATCTCACGCTGCGGTGGGGCTCCGGGAAGACTATCCGGGAATACATCGGGGTTTTCACCAACCACTAGGATAGTATCCAAAGCGGACTTTGGCTCTATAGCCCCCACTATTGCGAAGAACAGCTCTGCAGCAGCACGAACTGCCTTTACCACCTGAAGAGGAGACATCAGCGTCTTGCTCGACCCCTTGAGTCCCTCGAATGTTGTCTCCCGCCCAACACCCAGCTTGACCTCCTTCCTGTCGCAATCAATCCAAGCCTTCTGCTCCGAAAGCCAATCACTCCCAAAGATAACGTCAAACTCTACTAGAGGCAACAATGATGTTAGCAAATCGAACTCTTGGCTCCCTATGTGAACCTTTACAGCGCACACTCTGTCCGCACGCATCGAGCACCCATTCGGTAGCAGCACATCCAACTTGTCCTTTGCCATAGAAGAAGGGACTCCGATGCGCGATATAAAATTTTCGGACAAGAAGGAGTGTGTAGCTCCCGTATCGAACAATGCCCGTGCCAGACTATCGCTAATCAAAACAAAGCCTATGCAAACAATATTAGGCTAACAAGCAATAGATAACAGTATTTAAAGTTAACTTGCTATAAATTATCTTGTACCTGCCACCGCGTCAGCTTGCTTAATGGCCTCCTGCTTGTCCAAGTTGAACACTCTAGGTTGAGTCGGAGCATAATGGGACGCGGTTGACTCCAACGCCTTGCCCTTCTCTTTGTAGGTAGCTCCTTGTTTTCTCTTGGACTTTGGGCGTCCGCTCCAGCAATCGCGGGCAAAGTGCCCCATCTTTCCACACGTGAAACAAGCGCCCGGGGTTCGGTTGGTAGTTGCCCCCGAGGCACCTGCAGAAGAAGCTGGACCTGACGTCCTAGCCTTCTTGTAGAATCTATGGTAGCCCGACTTCGACGTAGTCGGCGCCTTGAACTCCGATTTCTTCCCACCAGATTCCTTCTTAGCTTGCACATTTCTCATGTCCTTCTCCAAGGACCGGGCCAAGATGACCAGGGTCATGAAACCCTGCGCCATGGGCCCTAATAGTAGCAACCTCAGCTCATCTCTTAACCCTTCAAAGAAGAGGTTAGTCTTTCGCTCCTCGTCAGTAAAGGTAGCGCTGGCATATCTCCCCAATCAAGTAAACTCGTGGAGGTACTCGTCTACAGTGCTATCTCCTTGCACCAGCTTTTGGAACTCGTTCTCCAATGCGATCCTCTACGCTGAGGGGAGGTATCGAGCCATGAATAGTCTCGAAAACTCCTCCATAGGTACTTTGGCCAACGACCTTCCCCTCAATTGGTGTAGCTCTAGGCCTTCCCACCATAACCTTGCGTCCCCATCCAATAGGAACGTCGCTATTATGGTCTTCTGCCACTCTTCCGTTTCAGTTGCTGTCATCACCCTATTGACTCTTGAGAGCAAATCTTCAGCCTGGGTCGGGGTTCCTGTTCCCGAGAACACCAGTGGATGGAAGCCCATCACATGCTTTAACTGTCTTTCAGTTGCTATCCGCGGCAACTCCGGCTCCACCGCCACCTGCTCAACCCTTCTAGGCTCCGCCGCTTGGAGCGACACTTGCTCCCCCGTAGGGGCAGGCAGCTGCACATGTCTTGCAGGTTGCATATTAATCATTTCCATGACAGCTTTTGCCACCAACCTAATGGTTTCGGCTGACAGAGGTGTTGTAGGAGCATCGCTTGGTGCACTGCTTGCCACTAAACCTGGCCGTTCCGATGGTCCAGCACCACTTCTGGTCACCTATAATCGTGCTAAACACCAATAAGCAACCAAATACTATTGCAAACAATAATTATAGGAAAACATAGGTTCCTCAAACATGTGTATTTTTATTCCTAAGTGGACATTCATGGGTTCTTTTCATGTTATAACGATGACGCACACACATGTGCTCACCACCCCTTAAAGTGAATTCGCCCACGAATTCATTTAAGTTTGACCGAAACTAGTAGTCTGATACCAATTTGTAACACCCCTATCCGTCACATAGCATATAGCAGTAGGTCCGGCCGGTGCCCGACGCTATATACTACGAACAGACCGGTTGGTTATGCGTTGAAACCATACAACCAATCACAACGTCCTACATAGCACCTAGCAGAAGCAATTTATTAAGTTGCACAAAAATAAGAACCCTGCCAAGCACCAATGTCCACTACTCAAATAAAATAGGAATGATTAATATAAAAGTATCGGCCTTAAGACCTTACAATTGTTTCCTCAAACAAGAGTGTCTTTCATACTTCGGCTCGCAGGTCGGCCATACATGAGATAAACGAAAAACATAAAAAGGTTAGGCCTTCGAGGGCCAGCACCGCAACATGGGCTTTAGCCCGCTATGTCCCGCTCGGCTCCGCAGCACCTGCAAGCCACAATCCACCGCACGGTGGTAAACAAAAGCAATTGTCAGCTATGCTGACCAATTATAACGATCCTGCCCCCAAAATCGGGGCGGAGATGCTCTTTCCTTGCACTTTATTTGCATAGGCAATAAAATAGTGTAAACACACTCCATCAAATGAGTAGGCTCGCACGGCCACACACCTCGTTCACACATGGCACATTCACGGCGAACCGGCCAACATCACGTCAATTCAAGCCATAGACGTTCCCGTTCCACGACCGCCCCATGGACGACCAATCATAATAGCAATTTGTCTTCCTGGCCTTGGTCACAACAATTTAAGCCATAGACCGCCGAAGAACCTCATCTATGCCAACGGTCCCACTGAACGACATAGATCGGGTACGGTTCTGCCTGACCCGTGCTCATACCGCAACGACAATTTAAGCCATATGCGCAGGTCAAGACTCGCCGAGTCCCATTTCCATCACAATAATCACATAACCCGGTTATGTTCACGTTGGCTCCCCGGCCATCGTGTTGGCAAAACCCGCTTTTGCCCAGTTTTCTGGGTGCACCTAGGAGTTAATCTCCAAGGCTCCCTGCTGCAATCTACCACGTAGAAAACCCAAAAAACGCCCAAACACCCGGAGTCTTGCCCGGTTTATATGCAATGCAACATCACCAATTCGGATCAACTTGTCCGGATAGGCTTCACACATAATGCCTATGCCCATTTTTGCATACGGACTCTATACAAGGGGGACTTTACATATCTACTCCAAGGAACGCTCCAACTCTTCGCTCACTCGCGAGAGAGGGCTTCCTATGCAAAGGAAAAGAGGGCTTCACATGCCCTAGGATGAGAAATCATTACCCTTTCGTTCTTCCGCGGCACCATGAAAATCTACGCGGTTGGAAAGCACCGCAACGTCGTCGACTTCACAGATCTGGACTCGGATCGCGATTCGGAGCTCCGAAGCTCCACCGGCGGCCGGATATTTTGCCTTCTTCCTCCTCCTTGCTCTCCCTTCTCTCTAGAACTTAGATAGAGAACACCCAAAAGAAATGAGGGTTTCTAGCCCTAAATCCCAGCTAAAACCTCTCAGGAATAGCCCCCCACCGTTGGATCCAAAGCCAAGGAAACGAACGGCCACGATTAGGCCTAAAATTACAAAATCTAGGCCGAACACGGGTTGCAACACGGCCGTGTCACCCATTCGCCATCTCGACCGACGCGATAACCAGCACATGACATTCGACACGGCCTATGACACGCCCGTGTTGCATGCGACACGGCCGTGTTACGACCCCTGTCACGCCCCGTATGCAACGACCAACACTCTTTTCCCAAGAACTACACGTCCTTCGACACGGCCTCGAACACGGCCGTGTCCAATTGACATGCCCCGTGTCGGTGCCCGTGTCACGGCCCGTGTAGAAACACAGAACCAACCCGAGCGAGACACGGCCTGGGACACGCCCGTGTCCCTGGCCGTGTTCAATGCTCAACGATCGTCGACTCTACTCTCGTCGACTTCTCGGCCAGCTCGTCGACCTTGGATCGACACGCCCTGGGACACGCCCGTGTCCCAGGCAGTGTGCCCCCTTACCAAAAACCTATTTTGGCCAAAAACGTCACCCATCGCTCCTACAACTTTTTGGGGCGTTACAGTTAATCTGCTGAATTGGTTGGATGTGAAAGTGTTCACCATATAAGGATGGGAAGGTTAGTGAGAAGTGGTGTTGGCTAGAGTTAAGAGGTGCTCAGGTTCGACGAAAGATCATCTTTCCCGAAGAGAGGAAGGTTAAAAATCACACTAGTTTAGTCTATTGTAACACGAGAAGGTAATGAGTAAAGGAATCAACTAATAATAATAAGTACCTTGCGAAAGGGAAAGATGGGCGTAATCCCATCATAGTTCATAGTTCCCCTTGAGAGCCCTTCACAGGGAATACCGGGGGCAGTCCTCGGTTAACGTAAACTGTATGAACAAGCTGAAAAGAGTAACTTAGTAATTAGGGTTGCACATTTCACAAACACAGATAACACAGGAAGATAGTTGGGAGTTTCGGCTTGGATAGTTAAGAGACGGACATTTTGGTCCGGGGAGTTTCAGCTCGATTGTTAGAGACGGACGTTTTGGTCCGGGGAGTTTCGGCTCGATTGTTTGAGACGGACGTTTTAGTCCGGGGAGCTTCGGCTCGGTTTTTTTTGAATTCGTTAAATTTGCATGTGCATAAAAGGAAAGAAAATTAATGTGGTGGGTCTTCGGTATTGGAGGGTCGATGCACCGACACGAATACGCTGACTTGGCAAGTGTGGTTAGCACTTCGCCAACAGAAGTCCGGTGCGCTAGCCGGCAAGAGTACGCATGAGTCTGCTTCGTGCACCAAGCGTTGAGGCATACGATTGGTCTGACTGGTAGTGCTTTACTGGTTTTGAGGTGGGCGAGGCCCAACCCACCGCTTCCATCTGCCACTACGGAGGTATCCTGGGAGGTTACGGCTCCAGAAAGGGGGAACTAAAGGTCTGTGTGCACAAAGTCGGGTGTGTGTGTTGCACTTGCATGTTTTATCATACCCACTAGCATGTCATAGCATAATTGATTCATTTAACCCATGACACCTAAGGTATAAATGGAATGGGATGCTTATACATTAGGACTTGCAAAACGATCCCTTGGTCTATAAGCTTGTGTGGACAAGTTTATAAATTAAGGTCAATTTTGATATATATATATATATACTACTATTTGATAACTGACACCGCAACGTATAAATTAGTATGAGACTTTTTATACGATGGGAGCCTTGCAGAAGACGCCTTGGCTTATGTGTTCTCACATAAGTGAATGTTACTTTTCATATTTCGTCTTATTGTCATTATTTATTATAGAATTGCTAGATTAGTTCCGCTGCCACCTTTTTCTTTTGATTTAATCTCCACATTCATGTCCTTCCCTTTCTTCATCTGTGCTCGGTACTTAGGAGCCATGTGGGAAGGGGTAGGGGATAATAGGGCTTAGTATTTATGACTAACGGTTTTTGAACTGCATCATTTTAGGGAATCGTGGAGCCCAGCACAGGGGAGCAGCCCTAGAGACCAGTGCGCATGGAGATGCGGCAGTCTAGCTCTGGAGTTCATACAGCCAGGACCGTGAGTCTTGACCTTGAGTAGATGCTCTATTTTTTCTTCTACACGAGCGATTTGTAGCGAGGACATGATGTACCGGGCATAAGCCCGTATTTTTGTACTCTGATATATTATTCTGTGGACACTCCATTCATGGAGATTTTTATTACTCTGATGTGATTTTATTGTGGATTTATGGCCAGAGTTTTACTATATCTTGTGTTTACTTTATTATACTACCTTTCTGTGATTGAATTGGCCGGCAAAATCGGCGCTTTGTGGTGATGACCCTTTAGGGCGTGAAGGTGTCACCGCAAAGCGACGATTCTGTGTCTAAGACCCCGATGTTTTAAAAGAAAAAAAATGGGGTCTTACAAGTGCACTCTTTGTAACGGTCCAGGCCCGGCAACCATGCGGGACCTAGCTGGCATCGCCGGCCTACCAGAAGCCCAGACCCGGGCCCACTACTTGTAGTCAGCCAATCACATCAAGCCTGCAGGCCATGCACCCCAACCTACCGCTGCTGAAAAATAAGCGCAGAGAGGGGTTGGGGTGCATGGCCTGCAGGCTTGATGTTATAGGCTGACTACCAGTAGTGGGCCTGGGTCTGGGCTTCTGATAGGCCGGCGATGCCAGCTGGGTACCGCATGGTTGGCGGGCCTGGACCGTTACACTTTATATCCTAGGGGATGGTACCTTCTAGGGGGTATAATCCAGTGACTAAAAGGATTAAAAATTTTATCAGCTTTTATGTTTCTCTGATTATGAATTGGGTTCGGCAAAGATAAGTGAGTTCGTCGAGCTGAGTTCGAAGATTTGGGTTGAGTTCTTCGATCTCTGCTCAAAGAATGGAAGTATCCATTCTCAGAGCCCCTGAAAAATCGATCTCTAGTGGACGACCCGAACATATTTCATCGATAGTAGTTTGAAGAATAATTTGGGCTATTATTTGCGTTCAGAGTTCGTCGTTCTGAGTTCAACGAACCGTGCCCATTTCGTCGTTCTAAATTCGACGAAAATTGCTGAACATAGTTATTTCTATGATTTCTCTTTCTCTCCTTGTTAAGGTTGGTTTTCTTAAGTTCTAGTTGCTTAAGAATTTCATTAACCTGGTTAACATGTTCAGTATTTTTCTTGCCTTTATCAGATATAAAATTTACTGGTTTTGACAGGTGGTTCTTCTGAATTAGAATTGGTTCACTTGAGGAAGCACCTAATCCTAGCTTACTATTGTTTATTCTGGCATTTACAGTGCTAGTTATGCCTAACAATTTTAAGCTTCTTCCTTTAAGAGTTTCTTCTAATTCTTTAGCCTTACTTAATTCAGATTTTAGAAAGGTTATTTGATGGTTAGCAGATTTTAGTTCTTCAGACAGTTTGACATTTTCAGCAATGATTTTATCTTGCTCTAACAGCCTTTCCCTGAGGAGTTTGATTTCCTTCTCAGATCCTATTAGGTCTAAACACAAGCTTTTGAATTCTACTTTAAATTCTTCTGATTGAAAATCAGAAGAAGCAATTACCTGATCCTCTTCAGAGAGGAGTTCTTCATCATCTGATTCTTCTGAATCAGATCTGCTGCTTCCATCTTCTATAGCCATGAGGCAAACTTCCTTTGCCTTCTTATCCTCTTCATCTTCACTGGAGCTGGAGTAAATTGATTCCTCTTCAGTGTCACTCCATGTTTCAGTAATAAAGCCCTTTTCCATCTACTTGTAATTGTATTTGCTAGAGGAGGCTTTGCTGTGCTGACTTCTTCTGGAGTCCTTTTATTTTCTCCTATCCTTCTTTTGGACTTCTGGACATTCAGATATGAAGTGTCCTAGTTTCCTGCAACCAAAATAGACAGCCTCTTTAGTAGGTGTCTTGTCATACCTGGGTTTGTCTTCACTTCTAGATGGCCTTGTCCTGAAATCCTTTCTAGCCATCTTGTAGAATCTCTTAGCAAAGAGACTCATAAGTTCATCATTCACTAGCAGACTTGGTGATTCTTCTACAGCTTTGAATGCTAGGCTATGCTCCTTTCTTGTTGGTGTTGGAGCTTTTGGTTCTGCAGCTGCTTCTCTTGATTTCACCTACTGCTCATAGGACTTGAGCTTACCCAACAGAGATTCAATTGATATCTCTGCCATGCTCCTTGCTTCTCTGATGGGCCATGTTCTGGAATCCTATGTGCTGGGGAAGCACATCAGAATTTTATCATTGACCTCTGTCAGAGTAATCTCCTTGTCCAATATTCTTAGTTCACTGATGATGGAGCTAAGCCTATTGTACATTGCTTCAACTGTCTCTGCTTCATCCTTCTTGAAATTTTCATACTGAGTAATGAGGTTTGATCTTCTATCTTTCCTCTCATCTGTTGATCCAGCCACCATTTGGTTCAAGGAGTCCCAAATGTCCTTAGCTGATGGGCACTTAGCAACCTTTTAAAAGATTTCATCAGACATTGTTTGAGCCAATATGTTCATGGCTTTGGCATCAGTTATCTTTGCCCTTTTCTGTGTATTTGTCCTTCCAGTGGGTGGGACTGTAGTCATGTCAATTGATGTAGATGGAGTTGAAACCACTGGAGTTGGTGGTCCTGTTAAAATAGAGTTAAAAATATCTTCATCAATAGAGTTCATGTATAACTTGATTCTTACCTTCTAGATTGTGAACTTAGACAAGTTGCACACTAAAGTTCTGGTGCTAGCATAATCCTTGTTTTGTGCAATGATATCAAAAAAACAAAATAAAATAATTAAAAAACCACTGAGTTATTCAAAGTTTGTGTGGAGGTTCTTGGTTTGTCCAGGTGTAAGCTTGTGAGTGTAACAAACCTGCCTATGATACCAATTGAAAGAAATGGGGACTAGACTCTGATTAACTCTAGAGGGGGGGGGGGGGGAGGGTGAATAGAGTTTAATCCAATCTTTTTAACTTTTGCGGAATTAAAATATCTTTTATAAAATAGGTGAATAGGATATATGCGTACACCTACATGTGCAGCAAACTAACAGAGGAGATAAATCTAAGCTACACAACACAAATATCACAGCATAAGCACAAAAGCAAATACAGCCACATGTGCAACACAAGAACTTTATAGTGGTTCCCCAACTGGGTACATCCACTTTTCTACCACCCTAAGTAGGAATCCACTACAGGATTTGATCAGGTGCATGTACACCACAATATCTATTTTTTCAAGGGAGATATAGCAACCCTTTTGAGCTTTTGACCAGGTGCTCAAAAACCAAATCAATTTTGAAGGGAGGGATAACCCTGTACAGAGAGGGGAGAGAGAGGTTGATGATGACTTCTCTATTCTCAAAGCAAATTTAGAGAAGCCTTGTGGATTCTACTGATTGTATCAAAGCTCCCCCTGAGATTAGTATATGTTCAGGCAGGGAAACTTTATTAGGGATTGTAGGTCTTCTGCTGCAAGATCAAATCCAGGATTCTCTTGACTGATTGAAATGGTTTGTCACTGAAGATCCTGGAATCAAAGATAGAAGGAAGAAAAAGACTCTTTATATATGATTGGTGTTCTTTTCTTCTTCTTCTTCACAGAACAATTAGATCCTGCACAGAAAGAGTATTAGAAAGTCTGGAAGCATTTTGTCTAAACACTTTTTCTGTCACTGTGTTGTTTTTCTTGAGAGCTGTAAGCACAAATTATTTTTCTCATCTCTGTTCTCTGTGTCTCTTGGTTGATTCTAGTTTTTCTCTTTGAGTGATTGATTCCTTTCTTGTTCTGCTGAGAGTATATTATAATAACAACTATTCCACAATACCAATTCGAATTCCTGCCATTAAAGCTAAGCAGAAAATCTAGGAATAGAAAACGTCAAGAATGTTAATTAAAATATTCCATTCCGTAACTGCCCCAGGATATTTGTCAATTTCATTTACTGATGAAAACCATAATCAATGCTGCCAAATAAGGGCTATAAAATGAGCATTAATTACTCAATAAAATCATGACTTATAATAGAAATAAATCGGAACATATAAGGAAAGAATAAGTCAAAAACATTTGACAGTTTTCGTCGACCAGAGATCAGAGATCGTCGACCTTAGAAAACACATTCTTCGACCTTGGCTCTGCGAATAAACTTTTCAAAACTTTGGCTGAGTCTAAGCTGGAAGATCGTTGAGCTTAGAGCTACACTGCACTTGAAGATCATCGACCTTTGAACAGATAAATTCTTTGCCAAGTTCGCAGACCACAGAACTCTTGTCTTTAACTTAGATTAAGTCGACCTGAGCTCTAAGAACGTCGAGCTCAGAAATGAATTCAACACATTACTTATATGGCCGATATCTGATACTGTCTTCAAGCAGGTCCTTGATGCTACAAGCTGTAGGACTTACCTAAGACTAGGAAGATAAAATACTTGACCAAACTATACAACACGGGTCACACCCTAAGAAGTTAACCTAGCCCAAATCACTTGGGGGTTCCAACAACTTCCTACCTAAACTAAGAACTTTCATAGGACCAAATAGATCCATATAAAGTAAGTACAGACACCTCTTAGTGTCTTTGGACTAAATGCTTTTAAAGGAGACTTTTGTCTGTTTGCATCTTTGATAAGCAGAACACATGCCTTCTTTGGAGTATATTAGCTGGGGACCATTTCTAACTAAGTCCATAGAAAACAGCTTGCTCATAGATTTATAATTTAAGTGAGCTAGCCTCTTGTGCCACTGCACGCCCAAAGAGTCTTTCTCACTTGCTACTAGGCATACATGAGAATTCTCATTTATGCTTAAGAAATTTAGATAATAGATGTTGCCACTCCTAGTGCCTGACAAGATGATCTCTTGATCACTTGCATTCCTTATCAGACACTTATCATTGTGGAATATGATTTCAAAACCTATATCACAAAGCTACCTTATGCTTATATGATTGTGGTTCAATCCTTCCACATAAGCCACTTTTATGATTAACACTAGACAATTAGAAATGTTACCATATCCCTTGGTGAGTCCTTTTTCTGAACCTCTAAAGATTACTTTTGGTCCATCCTTTCCTGAAGCATAGTCTCTTAGCAAACTTCTTGTTCCAGTCATGTGCCTGAAACACCCACTGTCCAAGTACCATATTGGCATTTCTGTGGTACTTGGATCCACCTACAATCACAGAATTAGTTAACCTTAGGCACCCAAATAGTTTTGGGGCCTTGGTTCCTGTTATACTTAGCTATGTGAAGCACATTAGACTTTCTGAATAGATGTTTCTGTGACTTAAATGAGGGTGCTGTTAGATTATACCAATAATTTAGGGCAAAATGCCCAACCTTCTCACAACACCAATAATCAAATATGTCATATATTGTCTTAGGCTGCACGTTTGAAGTTGTACTTCTGGGCAGCTTAGAGTTGATATTCAGATTCCATGGTAGTCGTGCAACATTGACACCCTTACCTTTCAGGTTTAAGTGATGTGCATTGGGACTAGATCCAAAAATTCCATGGCTCCTTGGATTGATCACTCCTTGTGGTGGTTTGAGGGCATTATTGCCATTAGATTTTTGTCCTTTCTAGCAAGGGTCTTTATTGACCTTGCTGGTGGTGCACTCAGAACTCATATGTCCAGGAACACATGATCCCTTGCATCTGATAGAAGTCAGACGCTTGGCTAGTTTCTTAGCTGGATCCATAGGGGCTTTACACTTAGGTTTAGATTTCTAATTGATCTTATTGTCTTCAATATATCCTACACCACTTCTAAATGGTGCAGAAAATGTATCAATAATAGGTAGCACAGACTTAGGTCTTGAGAACTATTTCAGGAGTTGTCTTTCTTGAAGAAGCTTTGCTTCCAGATCCTTGACAGTCTTAACTTTTTCTGCAATAGTCTCAGTCTGACAATATATTTTATTGGTTAAGTCTATGAGCTTCAGTTTTTTAAGGTCCAACTTAATGTTGGCACTCTCCAATTGTAGAGGTACTGCTCTCAAAGACTCTAATTCTTTGGCTGGTTCCTTAACTTGCTCTTTGCTTGTTATCAAATCCTTCAAAAACTTCCCATATCTGTCAATGAGTGTGTTGAAATCTGCTTCAGAAAGTGATCCATGTTCACTATTATTAAAAGAATGTAAATATGATTCATTCTCTGATGTTGTTCTAGAGCCTGAGGCAAGACTAGTAGTAAGAGGTTTTACCTTGGCAGAATTTGAGCAATCGTATTCTTCTTCTTCTACTAGGGTCATCAACCCTTGATCTGTACAATCTTCATTATCACTGGATGATAGTGTGGTTCTTCTTCTATTGCTGGCCTCCTCAATGGCTATTAAACCCAAAATATTCACCTCCTCTTCTGGTTCAGATGAATCTGTTTCACTATCTGAAAGAGTGGATTTTTTTTTGGCCAAGAGGCTTTAGTAAAACTTCTTGTGCTCTCCAGTCTTCCAATTTTCAGACTTTTTCTCCTTCCTTTTTACTAGGCAGTCAGCCTTCTTTCCACCTTAAGACTTCACTTGTATTTCTCTGACAAACTTAGAAGAGAAGAATAAGATTTTTTTTTGTTTTTGTTTAGTTGATCTCCTTATATAGTCTATGGCAAAGGTGATCGGCTGGACCAGTTAATCCACTGACATATGACAGTTCTGACAGCTGTCAGAACTTCAGGCTTTGAATTATATACTTATAAGAAATTCTTTCCAGAGAGTTTATGCATGAAGGTGTTGCACTTCTATACTTTGATTGTGTCGACTCCAGTCCTGGGTGTTGACACTTATCTTATAGGGATGTCGACAACAATTTATGTGTATCGACACTGATAGCTTCTTGTCTTAACAGAACTTGTGTGAAATGTCTCGACACAGTCCTGAGTGTCGACACAGCTGACTTGTAGTCTGACGGTATCGACCCAAGTCCTGGGTGTTGACACAGCTTGCATCCAGTCTCAACATAACTAGTGTAAAGTGTGTCGACACTAGTCCTGAGTGTTGATATAGTTGCTTTCAATCTCCACACAACTTGTGTAATGTGTGTCGACACTAGTCCTGAGTGTTGACATAGTTGCTTTATTATTTCACGGTGTCGACCCAAGTCTTGGGTGTCGACAAAACTTTCTTCCTGTCTCAGCACTACTTGATTAAGGGTGTCGACACTAGTCCTGAGTGCAGACACTACTTAATTACTTGTCTCAGCACTGCTTATACAAAGGTGTTGACACTTATCTAGTGTCTCGACACTTTTGTACTTAGTTTATTTTTCCTGCACAAGTATACTCATCATACATCAAATAAAAATTTGTGTATATCATTGAGTTGAAAGGGCTTCTCCAAATCAGGTACACAATTCCCAATGTACCAAAAAAGAAACATATGTTTTAGACAACAGTCCTATATCTGGAGCCACTAGGATAGGAGGATGCACCTCTGCATCTCCTTCCTCATCAGAAATATCAAGAATCTCGACTTCCTCTATCGGAGGCCCGACAAGAATCATTGTAATGCTTCTTTGAATATTGCACACGAATCTGTCCAACTCTGTTTGAATTGAAATTAAGGGATGAATTTGCTCCCCCTCAGTCCTTTCTGGTCGATTTTCTTGGAGACTTACGATCATATCTTCTATAGTTGTGAGCTCGGTAGAACAATTGACAGCATCAGCAGCTAGCTCATCCTCATCAGCAACATCATTAAGAACATCATTATCCAAATCTTCAATAGCAAGTCTCTCATCCACAACCTCAACAGATCCAACCTCAGTAACAACATCAACAACCCTACCAATTTCAGCAATCTCTGTATGAAGATCATCTGTCTCTGCAATTTTATCTTATATCATTAGTTTAGGAACATCTGGAACTGCAGAAGAAGCACCCACCAAGGGAATTTTCTCATAAGTAACCACTTGGGATTCAGTTTGCTCCCCCTCGATTCCTTCACACGAGCTTTTAAGAATTTCACAGGGGGGGGGGGTAGGAGTAGGAATTCTTTCCTCAGGAACTTCCTCCTCCTCTACCTCAGGCAAGTCTTGTAGAACACCTTGCCTTGGAATCCTTCTTTCCCATCTAGAGAGGATAGTGGAGTCTATTTTCTTCAGCTCATGAATAGGAACTCCTTTGGACATATCAAATGAGTCGCTTTCCAGCTGATTTAATTAAAGGCAGATAATCCCTCAAAAATTAGGTGCTCGAAAGTTGTCCTTTATCCTACCAAAGAGTGTTGCACCCCAGTCTATTCTCTTCTGGCATATGATGGTGACTAGGATCTTGAACATGTCTGAGGATAAGTAGTCATGAGATCCAGTCTTGCACAACAAAACCTTTCCAATGATATCTGACAGAAGTTTTCCTTCATCGTTCATCCTTTTTCGCTGGACTGCTTTAGTCCCTATTGGCAGTCCACAGAATAACAAAGCCCTAGAGAAATCACTGTCTTCCAACTGATCTTCCTCTTCATACACGGGAGTCATAAATAACTTATGAGTAGAGAAGATTTCACCTTAACTCTGACCTGTTTGACTTTGCTTTTGATAACGGTGTCTTCACTCCGTAGCTTTGCATTCGGGAAGAACTCAAGAACATCTTTGACCAAGACTTTGTATGGGTGCTCAAGAACGAAGGAGAGACCAGCCGACTCCAACATTAGGATGACATTCCTGAATTCATCTGTGGCTGTAGCGAAACAAGTTTGAACCTGTTCAAACGAGTTCCCCCCCCCCCGACGAGCAAAGCACTTGTACCTCGAGGAGCCATTGACGGAGAGCAGGTAATCAAGAACAAAACAAACTGGTTCGGGAAGATTTGTTATTGCGAAAACTGAATAGGCGATGTGGAAATTGGCGCTTGAAAAGAAACTGCTGTCACGGAAATTGAATTGTCGGGGAAGAAATTGCCAGCTTCGGGACTTTGATTCGATGAAGTGTTTCGAGTTTACCTTGATAGCCCTATTTATATTTATTTAAAGTTTTGAAGAGAGATAAATAGGCATGTACCTTTAAACAGGTTGACTCTTCGGATCCAATAAAAAATGTTCCAAGTACAGTTCGTCAAAACCCTATGGAAGCCAAGTCAAATTTGTCGAATATCGCTGAGATTCGTTGAGAAGAATTGATGAATTCATTGAATATAACTGTGTTGTCCCGACGAATTCATAGAGTTTTCACGAGTGATTCTCGATAATTTTACCTTAGACAATTTTACTTCTTTGAGATGCACTTCACCAAGAGAAATTTTGATTCCTTAGCTTTCTTCATGATTCCATGTTGAGCATGCCCAGTTCCATTTTGAAGAATGAGAACTTGGCCTCATCTAGTGGCTTCGTGAATATGTCTGTGACTTGCTTATCCGTAAGGACATAGTTGAGAGTTATGTTCCTGTTCTCCACATGCTCCCGGATGAAATGATATCTAATTTCAATGTGTTTTGTCCAGTTGTGAGAGACTGGATTATTTCCAATCGCTATGGAATTGGAGGAGTTGCAGAACATCGGAATTTCCTTGAATTGCAAGTTGTAGTCCTCAAGCTGATTCCTGATCCAGAGAAGCTATGCGCAACAACTACCAGCAGATATATACTCTGACTCAGCAGTGGAGGTTGCCACATAATATTGCTTCTACTGCTCCATGAAATAAACCTTCTTCTGAGGAATTGGCACGTCCCGAAAGTGCTTTTTCTGTCATCACTGCTACCTGCAAAATCTGCATCTGAGAATCAAATTAGCTCGACATCATTACTTCTTGGGTACCATAAGCCAAGATTTGGTGCACCCTTAAGGTACCTCAAGATCCTCTTTATAGCGACGTAATGATATTCCTTAGAGTTCACCTGAAATCTAGCGCATACGCATGTTGAGAATATTATGTTGTGTCTACTGGAAGTAAGGTAGAGTATGGACCCAATTATGCTTCTGTACTTGGTTTCATCAAAAGGTTTCCCTTTCTCATCCATGTCTAGAGACATAGTTGAACCCATTGGATTCCTCCTCGAGGTTGCATTCTCTTTTTTGAATTCTTAAGTAACTCTTTGGTGAACTTCGTCTAAGAGATGAAAATTCCATATTTAGATTGTTTCACCTAAAGACCTAAGAAATACTTCAGCTCTCTCATACTGCTCATTTCAAACTTCGGTTGCATAAGTTTAGATAACTTTTTGCAAAGGTAGTCCTCCGTAGAGCAAAAATTAATGTCGTCGACATCGATTTGCACTAGCAAAATCTTGCCTTTTACTTCCCTAATAAGTAATGTCTTGTCTATCTTTCCTCTTGTGAATATTTTCTCAATAAGAAAACTAGACATCGTCTCATACCAAGCTTGAGTATCTTGTTTCAAGCCGTATAAAGCTTTATTAAGAAAATATACATAATAAGGGAAAGTTGAGTTGACAAAACCTGGGGGTTTTGCTACGTACACTTTCTCTCTTAGATCTCCGTTGAGGAATGCTTACTTCAGATCCATTTGATAGACCTTGAAGCCTTTGTGAGCAGCATATGCAAGAAACAACCTGATCGCTGCGAGTCTAACCACTAGAGCAAAGGTCTTATCGGAGTCGATCCCATCTTCTTATCTGTAACCTTGAGCTACAAGTCTGGCTATGTTCTTTATAATTATTCCATTCTCATCCAGTTTTTTTTAAATATCTATTTTGTGTCAATTATGTTCTATCCTTTGGGCCCGGGCACCAACTTCCACCCTTGCACCTTTCAAACTGGTTGAGCTCCTCTTGCATAGCCATAATATAAGAGGCATCCTTATTTGCTTCTTCAAATTTCTTTGGCTCAACCTGAGAAAGAAAGCTAAGATGTAGAACTTCGTTAGTAGTACCTCTTCTGGTTCTAACACCTTTTTGTGGATTTTCAATGATCAGATCAACTGGGTGATCTCTTAGGTTTCTGAACACTAGATTTCTTCCTCTCCCACCAGCAGATTTTGCCATATCTGTTGCATCTCCTGTAGTTTGTAGTAGTTCTTCATTTAGTAGTTCTTCATCCACCAAACTTGGATCGACGACCTTGACAGAGCTTTGAGCATCTTCCTTGATCGCTTCTTCCAAGCTTAGTTCCTTTAACCAGGTACCTGCATCTACACCAACAAAACTAGATAAGCTACTATGGAGCATGCTTGTCTAATTAAATACATCATTTATAGAGTCTTCTACAACCAGGGGTTTCTTGTTAAAAGTCCTATATGCCTTACTATGGCTACTATAACCTACAAAAATACCTTCAAAAGACTTTTCACTAAACTTCGTGTGATATTACTTCCCATTATTAAGTACGGAGCATTTGCTTCAAAGAATCCTAAAGTAGGACACAGTCAGTATTCTTCCCTTCAATAATTCATAGGGAGTCTTATAATGGCTTTTGTTAATTAATGCTTGGTTTTGCACGTAACAAGCTGTGTTTACTGCTTCAGCCTAAAAGTACTCTGAGAGTAAAACGTCATTCAACATAGTTGTGCATGCTTCAATGAGGGTTATATTCCTTCTCTCAGTAACTCCATTTTGATGTTGAGTACGCGGAGAGGAAAACTCATGAAAGATACCTTGACTTCTACAAAATTCTATCATGGCACCAGACTCAAATTCTGTTCCGTGATCACTTCTGATTTTGACCACTGAGCAGTTTAATTCGTTCTGAATTTGGCGGACAAAATTAGCTGAAACACTTTCCAGCTGTCTAATTCTTTTGAGGAAACAAGATGAGATATGAGAGCTCAGTAAAAGTATCTTGTGGTTAACCTAAATCACCTAGTGGAGGGAGGGGGGGGGGGTAAAAACGTGAGTTATGCGTCTTTTTGCGGAATAAAAATAACTGAAAAATAAAAACACAAAAACATAGAGATTTATAGTTGTTCCCCGAGTTAGGTATGTCCACTGTCCTTCCTTGCCTATCTACCATGAATGGATAGATTCATCTACTTCACCTTTATCTTATTTTCTTCAAATCTTACACCTCGGAGCCTCAACTCCTACAACTCGGAGACAACACTCTTACAACTCGGAGAACAATGCTCCTATAACTCAGAGAACAACCTCTCCTACAACTCGATACTATAAACAAGGATCTACATCTAAGAGGCAAAACCTCCTACAATATCATAAATTGATTTACAACAATAGATTAAAACTAATCTTCTACAGATCTGAAATATTCGATCTTCCTTTCCTCCGAAAAGTTAAACTTGAACATCTTGAGGAGAATGGAAATCTGAAATCATTGAAGGCTTGATTTGAACAAAGGATCCACTAGTTCTAAATGGAACTTGAAACTTTTGAGAATAGAGATCTAGTCGTCACTTCTTGAAAAAGATCGAATCGTGCGTCACGTTGATGTCGGTCGAGCGAGTCACGAAGAACGAACAAAAGCCGATGGGTTCTTTCTTGGAAAGTTTTTATTTGAGTGTATATGCATGATTAGGTTTGAATGAAATCCACCCTAAGTATTTATAGGAACCTTTCTTCTTCAAAGACTAGAAATCCCTTCCAAATATTGAAATCGCGGAACACTATACATGGCGGTTGGGATTGAGCCATGACTGAATTTTAAAGCAGAAGAAATAAACCCTAAGTATAATTCGTCGAGTATATTTGAGTACGTAATGGTATACTCATCGAACTCCTTCAAAACTCGACAAAAAATACTTAGACAATTCTCGCCAGATCGAACAGGCAGCTCAATGCCTTCCTGAATAGATACTCGACGAATTCGATGAGTATTGACTAGCTTACTCGACGAATTCGACAAGTATCGGCTAGCTTACACAACACACTCGATGCCTATCGACTAGGTTACTCAGCACATTCGATGCCAATCGGCTAGCTTACTCGACGCATTTGTCGCCTATCAGCTAGCTTACTCGACGCATATCACTTAGAGAAATAAAGAGAAGTAAATTTGTGATGCCTCGATAAATTCATCGTGTTTTGATATATATATTTGACGAATTCGATGAGTGTCGATAGATACACTCGACAGATTCGACAAGTATACATGAAGATACTTAACAATTTTTACTTGTTGGATTTCCAAAAGTTTAGATATTATCTCATAAGTAAATATGATGGATTCGACGAGTGCTAGTAAGAATATACGATGAATTCGATGTGTATCCATCGACGAGTGTTCACTACTATACTCGAAGAATTTTACTTGGAGAAAATCTGTTCTTCTGAAAGCAGCAACTTGACCTTCTTGGTTTCTTATAATGTACTTGAAGTATAAGTATAACCCAATAGAGAGATTACACATGATTCAACACATTGGCCTACACAATGAAGGATTACATTGTATAGTCCTGTGTTTCAAGACCCACTATAACCGGACATTGGGTTGTTCTTAGAAATATAGTCCTACAAGCACATAATTAGAAAAACAACATCAAATATAATCTCAATTCATCTTAGTTCAAGGTACAGTTCTTCAAATCAGGGTTATTGTGGATATAATACCCAACACTCAGGTTTCAATATCTTCTGAACCTGTAACAAAAACTGTCTAAGTTAGTGGATCCCAATTAGAGAACATCCTAGTAGAGGTAGCTAAGATGGTGACTGAAGATATTATGGATAGGATATATGTATACATTGAGGGGGAGACTTCCCAGATGATTGGACTTCTGTGGGAGAGACAGTTCAATCAGTTTAAGAACAGCTAGACTCCTTCATTGAAAATCTAGAGAACATGATTTCTCAAACACCAAAAGATCCTTGAGTGATTCTTTTCTGTCCTCAAGTTAAGGGGGACCAAGTCCCTGATAAATTGATTGAAGATGCTCCAACTATAGTTTATACAAATCAAACAACTCCTATGGGAAATACAGAGATTGAGGGGGAGATTCCAACAGATCTCCCTGCTCAAGAAACTGAGAATTTTATTGAAATTTTTGAGGATGGTGAACCTACTGTTGATGATCCAAAAGTGATGTTGCTGATCATTTTTCTGAATACATGAGAGCTGATTCTGAGATAAGGGAAGAAGCAAGAGAAGAACATGAGGATGTACATGACCAAGAGACATCTCATCAGGGTGAACAAATGTCCTCCATTTTCTTAGCTCAACTCAAAGGTTTATTAGATGGCTGGTAAAGACAACTTGAACATTTTATTTATGATTCCATCAAGGAGTTAAGACAGGATCTATCTAATGAGATAAAGTCCATTAGATTTGAAGTTAACCTACTAAAGGCCAACACAGTGTCATTCTTCATGGGAGCTGCCCCAACTGTTACCCACACTAAAAAAAAGCTTAATGAAATCTGGAAGAAGCAGCTTGACATCATGCAAAATCAGAACATCACAACTAACAACATGAAAATTGTTCATGAAGTGCAGAAATTCCTTATGGGAGAGCATAAGTCAACTCTATAAAGGAGAATGGATGTTTGCATTCAGTGCCTTGACAATCACCTATTAGAGGTTAAGAACCATGTCACTAAGGGAGTCAACTTTCTGGATGAAAGACTCCCTATTGCAAAGAACTCCCTGATTGCAACTATTGGTGAAGAAGTCATAAAGGGGGAGAAGGAAATGATCATGGACAATACTGAGAATGTTGTTTGGGTTACCAATGAATTCAGAGTTTCATTGGGGCTTGAACAATATTCATATGACAAAATTGCTCAAGCTCCTATTCCAGAAGGACATACATGCAATCAATATGATTATCAGCAAGATGAACAACATGGTGATGATCAGTATGGTGATTAAATTGGTGCTCAGCGGGCTGAACCCTCTATTGCTGCTGAAATTCCTACATTTAACCCCACTACTGATCAGATAGCAAGAGCCAGAGGCAAGTCTATTGCTAAAGAGGAGGAAGAGGTCAGTCTCAGTAAGAAGAGGTACAAAAAAGAGATGGAGATCGGGCCATACTTTTAAAAATGGAGTCCTCAATCAAAGACTATCATCTTGTTTGCCTAGTATCAAATCAAGGACCACAAGATCGACAAGGGAAAACTATGTAGCTCAGTAGAATGGGCTAAGATAGAAAGAAATGAAGAGGCCAAGAGGAAGTTTTGGAGAGATAAAAAGACAGGTGCAGTGCCACCAGATGCTCTTGAGCCCAGCAAATACTTTCCTAAGCCCTACAGTTATTTTGATAGATAGAGGCTGAAAAAGACTGAAGCTGATCATAAAAAGGTTGCAAAGAAACCCAGCAGTGATATAGTGATCAAGGAACCTGAAACATGAAATGTTTTTTTATTTTTTCCTTAAATACTTTAGGATTATGAAAATTATTATAGGCACACTGTCTATTTATGACTATTGCCTTAATGATAATCATATTTTTGTGTGTGTATCAATTATTACTCTTATATACTATGAATGGTTTTCTTCTATATATGGTAGTATATATCAATGACTAGGGTTCTGAATTATTTAAATAATGGAATATTGTTGGGTCCATTTATCACAATGTCCAAGATTTGAAGAAGGCCCACAGGTCAATTGTATACACATGATTGTATCTAATATATGTTTTGTTGGGTCTATTGATCACAATGTTTTAGATTTAAAGAAGGCCCACAGGGCAATGGTATACACATGATTTTATGTGATGCATGCTCTAAGTTCAATGTATATGCAAGTTGTTTTCTATTGCATTAATTAGACAGGGAGTCTGAGTCACAATGACAGATGAACTCAAGATAGGATGCTGGCAAAGAAGAAATCTAGCTACTATATCTAGAAGTGTTGAGTGAAGACATATCACTCAATGCCAAGAGGCTAACGGCGTTGACAAAAGCTTAAGCAGTACAGCCTCAAAGGTGCAGAAAAGAAATCTGTCTAAGTCAAGAAGCGTTGAGTGAAGACGGTTCACTCAATGCTAAGAGGCTAAAAGCATTGATAGAACCTAAAGCATTCAAAGCCTCAGAGTTGCTAACTAGAAAATCTGTATAAGGACAGAAGCATTGAGTGGAGATAGTATACTCAACCCCTACACATTAAGAAATCAGTCAAAGTACAAAAGCGTTCAGTGAAGACAGGCCGCTCAATGCCTCATCAAGAAGTTAGGCTAAGTTAGAAAGTATTGAGTGATGAAGGGTCACTCAACACATTAATAGTTAGACTATAAAAGTCAAGTCAAAGCGTTAAGTGATGAAGCCTCAATCAACGCCTGAAGATGCAAAATTCTGCTAAGTACTTTTGCATTGAGTGACAAGGCTTCACTCAACGCCGACGAAGATTGTCTAGAAATTAAAGTCTAGAAGCGTTGTGTCAAGCTGACGTTAGCAAGAATTCAATTGTCATGAGTTTTGCACCACTTGCCTATAATACTGTATTTAATGCAAAAGAAGTGTTGTCTCTACCAACTTCGATGGTCCACACTGCAGAAAGTGTTGTTGGACAGCGGGATACAAAAGCATAGTCCCGAAAAATTAAAATGAACTTTTGGACATCTTCTTCCTTGGGTTAAATGTTGAAGAAGGGGGAAAGGAACCAATTCAAAAAAGCAAGTCTGTGAACCACAGACAAGGTTGGCTGTTGAAGAGATAAAGAACTAAAATCTCATTCATTCTTCAACTGCAAGTTTGGAAACAATATTTTTTGAGTAAGAAGGAGAAGCGGAGCAAGCTTAAAGCTGCTGCTCATCTTCAAGGCCTCTGCTCTAAACTCTACTATAATCAAGGCTTGAAGAAGAAGTACTCTGCAGGTATATTGCTAGCATAAGCAGAACAACCTTAAAGATCTATCCTTGGTGCTGTGAAGAAGTTAGGGCTGAGTTTTTTTCATTTCAAGAAGAAGAAGGCTCAGATAATCATTTCTTTAGAGTCAGTGCTTTGTAGTTACTTCTCAGCATAAGCAGAACAACCATGAAGATCTATTCTTGGTGATGTGAAGAAGATAGGGCTGAGTTTACTCAGTTCAGTAGGCAGGCTCTGAGGACACTTTCTCAGGAGTCAAATTACATCAAAATTTTTCACTTTATAAGTTCTTAATTGATCTGATCTGTAATCCTAAAATATAGAGGTCGAGTTGAAGGATCCTTTAGTGGATCTGAGGTAGGGCATGTGTGCCTGAGGTAGGAGTTTTATTCTCTGAGGTAGGATTCTATTGAGAATCTAAGGTAAGGCATTTGGCTTGAGGTAGGATTGTTCTAGATCAGAGCAGTATGAGAGTTATACTCTCTGAGTGTAGGGCTATTCTCCTAGCCTGAGGTGTAGGACTTTTGATTAAGTCTGAGGTAGGTGATATGTGGATCACTGAGCTATATGAGAAATATTTACTTTGAGTTGTAGGGTATTGGCCTTAGGTGGGAGTTGGAGGAAGTTGAGAGATCCTGAGGGATCTGTGTTAGAAAGGTGGGAGGGAAAGTAGATGTACCCATACCTTGGGGAACCACCATAAATACTGGTGTATTATGTCTCTTTATTGAAATTTAACTAATATAAATACACACTCAACACACTAAAACAAAATTATAGTCTTAAATACTAAGAAACCTATTCACCCCACTCTAGGTGTATAACTACTCTTGAAATAAAGACTTTTGAGTGGTATCAGAGGGAGGTTGTTCAAAAAGTACTTAACAGTCTGAACAAATCTCCAAGAGTAGCTAAAGATTATCTCCACGGGTTCAGGTGAGAACCACATAGAGTTGAGCTCAATGAAGCTTCCAGTTTGCAGAAAGGAGAACTTTGAGATTTAGAAAGAGAGGGTCAGGCTATTCATGGAAGCCTCAGACCAAAGGATCTTCATTACAGTTCAGGAATGACCCTTCATTCCAATGAAGATCTCTGTCCTAGATGCCAATTTTCAAACCCCAAAGAAATACAATAAAATGACTAAGGATGAAGTCATCTTGTCCACTATGGATAAGAGGGCACAAAATATCATTGTTAGTGCCTTAGAAGACTCCACCTTCCAAAACCTTGTCCACTACAAGATAGCCAAGGAAAGGTGAGACTCCCTCATTATCTATAAGGAAAGGATAGAGGAGGTCAGGGATGATAGGAAATCCCTCCTGAATCAACAATATAAAGCCTTCAAATAAGGCAGGAAAGATTCCACAACTGAATGCTATGTGAAGTTTTTCTTGATAGTGAATAGTCTCCTATGGCAGACAGTTCACAAACTATGAACTTAATGACAAGCTCTTGAGATTCCTAAATAAGGAGTGGGACATCAAGATTTGTTCTATTAGAGAAGTTGGCAACTTGGCCAACACATTGCCCTAGAATCTATTTAGGAAGCTGCTATCCCATGATATGCAGCTGAACTCGACGAAAGATGAAGAGGATGCTGCCAGATCTCTTGACAAAGAGAAGACCGTGGCCTTCAGAGTTGAAGCCACAAGAATAAGCAGGGAAAGGACTCCTCCACCAAGGAGAGTTGTAGAGTCAGAAACCTCAGATCCCAGCTCCTCTAGAAATGAGTTGTTAGATGGTGAACTGACACTGTTCTCTAAGCAGGTCAAGAAGTTGCTGATTAGGAGGAGACAATGGAAGAACAATGGCTCTTTGGTGTCTACTAATCGTGAAGAATATAAGAACCGAACTAGCAATCCATTTAGGCAAGTATACCTATCGAATTGTTACAAGGGTATACAAGTGTCGTATTAAAATCCGGGAACTATTGGGTAATCTTACTCACATGAAGACTATTATCTTATCGAAAGATCTTTTTTGGTTGTTTAATTAAAAGACTAGCAGAATAAAACTACTTGCGATTAAGTAAAGAGCTACTAAAAGTGATTACAACGAGGGGTTGAAATGATGATAAAGAGAAGCACTCGATCGAGAATCACCTCTGCAAAAGTTGATTAAAGACGCGACAATAAATCTAAGCTTAATTGGGTAATGGTCCCTTACCGTGGAGGTTCCCAAATCTTGAGCATGCTTCTCTCGAAGTCATGCCCAACTGATTTTAGGAAGGTCCGACCGAACTCCCATCCAAATCAGATACCTAAAACTCGCTTTACGTTGTGAACCCCGCTATTGGATTTCACTCAAATCTGAGAGATTTAACGTCTGCCTCTCTCGAGGGGTGCGTGCAACTCTCTTTACTCTTGAGTGTTCACTCCAAAATATGAGCCTCTAGGCTAGCTAAGAGTGGAAACAAAAATGGAAAATATATATCGATGATATATCTCCAAACATGATTATTCAAGAGTAAATCTAAGGCCTAAACCTTAAAAAGAAAACGTAAACTAAAGCGTCATAACTTTATCAACTCGAGTCTCGGTTCATCAAGATTGAGTACTAGGAGGATTAGTTACTCATGGTGAAGTGGAGGAAGAGAGATGAGTAGGAGTGCATGGAGACAAAATGGAGACAAGTAAAAAAAATAAACACACTTTATATTAATTCAAAGAGAGCTTATAACTTGAAATAAAAGACTATTACACTTGTATGGACTGAAAACTGGGTTAGAATTAACAATAAACTACTAAAGAAAGTACAAGAACTCTTACAAAAGAATAGAACTAAAACATAATTTAAAAAGGCTAAAAAATGAGAAAGGGCGAGAGGAAGAACACTAAAGGAAGAGCTGAAAATGCCAGCACTTCCCCTCTCCAAAATTTCTCTCTTCAAAACACAAGGGGTTGTTCTCAATTTATAGAAGTTTCAAATAGCAGAACATGCCCATGCCTCCTATCATTCTCGGAGGTTGACCTCGATATGAAATCATGTGGGAAATGATGATTGCCTCAGTTCTAGTGATGTGCATTAATGGCGGCAGCAGGCTTTGTGGAAGAGAGGGACTTGTTCTTTGGCAGCAGGCTTTATGCAGGGAGGGCTCGACGAACGGCAAAGAGAAGGAGCGGGAGGAGTTCGAGGAAGATGGGTGAGTTCGACGAACTTGAAAGAATTCGTCAATCTGGGAAGAATTCGTCGAACAGAGAAGGATTCGTCGAACGGAGAAGGAAGGCAGAGTTCGATTAATTTGGAAGAGTTCGTCGAACGAAGAATGAAGGGGTAGTCTGACGAATGGGGAATGAAGGCAGAGTTCGATGAACGGGGAATGAAAGAAGTGTTTAACGAACTGGGAATGAAGGCGGAGTTCGACGAGTTTGGAAGATTTCATCGAACGGAGAATGAAGGCGAAGTTTGACCAATTTGGAAGAGTTCGTTGAATGGAGAATGAATGAGGAGTTCGACGAATGGGGAATGAAGGCAGAGTTTGACGAATTTGGAAGAGTTCGTCGAACGAAGAAGAGGCATTCGACGAATTCCTGATCGATGAATTCTGAGTTTGACAAACTTGGAAGAGTTTGTCGAGCGGAGAAGGGAGGTGTTCGACGAATTCCTGATCGATGAATTCTGGCTGAAAAACTTCAAACCTGCAAAGAAAAGAGAAAACATTAGTGTCATTAATATATATACAAAAGGAGGTGAAAATAAAGCTTTAAAAACATGATTTAATTACAAAAAGAACTAAAAATTCCTAATAGTTTAGACTATAAAATGCACAATCAAATTCCCCCAAGCTTAAGCTTTGCTTGTTCCCAAGCAAAGAAATAAAAACTAGCTAACACAAATGTGACTAATCAAAAAGTTCTAATTATGTTAACACAAGTACTATGCAAAATACTATGTAGGGAGATGGTGAAACGTAAATCTAAAACAATTACGTAAGCATGGTTTAACAATTTATAATTTTACTAACTAAAATAAATCATCCACAATTTAATCAAAATTCTTTAAATAAATTTAAGCAAAGCAACAAAATGAAAAAAATGCATTGTGTTGTTACTAGATTCAAGACACATTATAACTATATCAATCAAATAACAAAAATCTAAATTTAAATCCAAAACTTTACTAACCTACTTTTCTTCTTCACTTAGCTAATAAATAAAATTCAAAAACATGAATCAAAAGTGCTTATTTTGTCCGAAATGTTTGGTTTAGGATTATGATTAGGAGTGGAATTTAAAGATAAACAAGGAGAGTTTAAAATCACACTAAACCAAAATAAGGAGTTTTAAAATTTTCATCATAAATAAAATATTTTTCTTTTTTTTTCTTTTACATTTTCTTTTCTTTCCTTTTTCATTTCTTTTCAAAACAAATGCCATAAATAATATTTCTTTTCATTTTGAAATTGGCAAAACAAAAGTAAACACTTCTTTTGAGCATACTTTTTCAAAAAGTTCTCCAAATGCAACCCTAACATAATCATGAAAATTTTAATGAAACTCAAAAAGGATAGTGCAATTAGATAGGTTGAAAAATTTAAGCTTTGGTGAAAATGAAATGATAAGTGAAGCTATCAATTGAAATCGCAAAAAGGCTCAAAAGCGGTTAACTAGAGATAAAATTTTTTATGTTGGCAAGAAGTCTCAAATGAAAACAAAAATGGCCTAAGTCATTTTCATGCCTAAACATTTATCTAAAGCATTAGTTTTGAAAAATTTCAAAAAATAAATCCTAGATAACAAATGAAGACTAATGAAATTATATTGAAAATAGAAATAATAGGCGACTTGAATCGTTCACATCTACTACACTAATCAAAAGTTAACATTATAAAAATTATCCAAAAATAAAAAGGAAAATAGGGGATGAAAGATTTTTAAGAAAGTAACGAAAATAAAGAACGAAAACCATAATAAAAATGCGAGTTTTAGAAAAACATTTCACATTAACATGCTACCGTAAATTAGATACACAACATGGCCAATATTTTACATGTGAAACATAATTAAAAAGAACGATTTGAAAGATCATAATTAGCTAAGTTGTTATAGGGAATATTGAGAAAAATAAAACAAAAAGCAAAGGGTAATATTGAAATATCAAAATTCGTTTAAACTATTAAAGTAAAAAACCAAATAGTATATAAATATATATTTTTTTGATTTTGAAATATTCACTATTTTTTTATTTTTAAGATATTCTTTTTTTGGGATTTTAAAGATATTCTCTTTTTTTTTATTTTTAAGATATATAAATTATTTTTTTTAATTTTTATTTTTTAAAGGAAACAAAATAAAGATAAGAGAAGGAGGAAATCCTCCCCCAAGCTTAAAATGGACATTGTCCTCAATGGAGAAAAGAGGGGAAGGAGAGAAAGAAATTAAAATAGAAATGAAAGTACAGAATTAAAAAACAGGTACTTCCCCAGATTTATGCGTCGCGAAAGTTGAGTGACGCCGCTACCCCATGCTTGCGCTTTGGAACTTCTTTAAATGCCATCTTTGGACTTTGTGATGGATTCAGCAGCATTGGAGCAGGCGATTGCAGAAGATTCTGCTTGTTAGAGCCGTCCGGGGCAAAAAGTGTAATATAAAGAAAACAAAAAAATAACTTGGGTTGCCTCCCAAGAGCGCCCTTTGTTTAAAATGTCGTTTGAGCTCGACGCAACAAAATAATATTTTCCAAAAATAATTTGTCCAAAATAATAATTAATGTTTTAACAAAAATAAAAAGTCTTAAGTTGCTTAATGTTCGTGTAGAAGAAACTTAATATTGTTCGGACTGACATCATCATCACAGAAATAAAGTTTAAGATGCTGCCCATTCACTTTGAAATCACCCTTATCTAGGTGCGAAATCAATATCGTGTCATATGAAAAAACTTCTTTTACAGATAACTGCGCAGACCATCATGACTTTAACTTGCCAGGAAATAAATGTAACTGCGAATTATATAAAAGAACTTGGTCTCCCGGCTTAAAGTTTTTTGGGTACCTTAAGTGTTTGTCGTGAAAATGTTTCTGTGAAAGAGGCGAACAGGCGACTAAAAACAAGCCAGAACTTGAATAATTAAAAGTTTTATTATCCAAAAAGATAGGATTTACAAAGGTATGGCCTCCCTTTTATAGAATGGAGGAGAGAGGAGAGAGTACAAATAGAGAATGTGAGACTAAAAAATTTACAGGGATGTGCGGCTAGACATAAAAAGAACGATCAGGTCGCGCGGTTAGACAAATGGGCTAACCGCTCGGCAACACCAGAAGGAAGAGAGCAAGCCGCGTTAGGAGACCGCTAAACCGCCCGATCTCCAAGTCATTTGAGATAAACTGCCAGACCGCTCAGATAACAAACAACAATTATCTGGATATCAAACCGCTGGAGAGAGACTGCCAGACGGCGCGGTCTATTTCTTCAAGAACTCTTCCCGAATGGAATGGATGTCGACTTCTATATATTTTGTTCTCTCATGGAAGACCAGATTTCTGGATATGTATTTTGCGATCTTATTATCACAAGACATAGGAAGAGGATATGACCTCTCCTAAGTTAAGCATGAGAGCACGCAACCATTTTAACTCACAGGTGGTTGACGCCATACTCCGATATTCGGCTTCTGCACTGGATCTGGAGACAACAGACTGTTTATTGATTTTCCAGCTCACAAGATTTCCTCCAACAAATGTGCAAAAGCCTGATGTAGATTTGCGGTCGCCTTTATCATTTGTATAGATTGAATCTGAGTAGGCCTCAACCCTTAGATGACCATTCTTTTGAAAAAGTAGCCCTTTTACTGGTGCATCTTTGACATACTCTAATATCCTCAAGGCAGACTGAAGATGGCATTCCCTAGGAGCTTGCATGAACTGACTAACCTTGCCTACAATAAAGGAGATGTCAGGTCTGGTCACTGTGAGATAAATGAGTTTGCCCACCAGACGTCTGTACCTCGTTACATCGGATAGAAGAGGCAAGTCATCTGTCCTTGTTTTGTCTTCTCAAGTAGCCATGGGACACCGGGCCAGTTTTGCACCAGTCAATCCTGCCTCTTGTAGCAGATCAAGAGCATACTTTCGTTGGGAAAGAACCAACGAGTCAGGCTTCCGAGAGATTTCTATCCCGAAAAAGTATTTCGGAGAGCCCATATCCTTCGCGACCAGGTGTTGATGGAGGTGTTTCTTTGTCAAGTCCACCCCAGCCTGGTCATCGCCAGTAAGAAGAATATCATCCACATACACCGCCAAAACAACCAGTCCCGAGGCGGTTTTGCGAATAAACAAGGAGTGATCGGCCGAACTCCTTGCAATGCTGATGGCAGCCACAATGCCACTGAACTTGTCGAACCATGCCCAAGGGCTCTGTTTTAGGCCATAGATGGCCTTCTTCAACCGGCATACACATGTATCCCCCTGAGCAACATACCCAGGAGGTTGCTCTAAGTAGACGTCCTCCTGAAGATCCCCATAGAGGAAGGCTTTTTGACATCAAGGTGGGAAACAGCCCAATCCCTGTTGACGGCCACAAAGAGAAGAACCCGGATGGTGCTGAGGCGAGCGACCGGAGAGAAGGTATCAAAGAAATCAACCCCATAAGTCTGAGTAAAGCCTTTTGCCACCAGCCGGGCTTTGTAGCGATCCACAGTGCATCTGGGCGAAACTTCACAACAAACACCCAGCGACAGCCTTCCACATCAGTACCTACTAGCGGAGGAAAAAGGGTCCAGGTACCCCTTTCAGTAAGAGTGGCAATCTCCTCATCCATGGTAGATTTCTAGTGAGGAATAGAAAGAGCCTCCTAGTTGGTGCGGGGAGTGGCAGTAGCCGAGATAGCCCAAGAAAAACACATGCGAGAAGGAGTAAGCCGATCATAGGAAACAACCGCCGCAAGCGGTGTTGGGTACACGCATGCACTCCTTTGAGAAGAGCAATGGGAAGATCTCGACACGTTCCTCAGTGACCGGAGCGTCCGTGGCTGAGAAGGCTGGCCCGGGACTAGAGAGACAGTTGCGGAGAAGAGGGAGAAGGGGGAGGGGATAGAATGGAGAGAGGAAGAGACGGAGGAGTAGATGATGTAGGAGGAGAGATGGCGATAGGTGTGGAAGGAACAGAGGGAGACAGTGGAGAATCAGAGACATAAGGGAGAAGAGGGGATGCAGGAGAGAAGTAGGACGCATTCTCGAAGAAGGTCACGTATGCGGAGACAAACTGTTTGCGCAGAACGGGGTCAAAGCAATAATAGCCTTTCTGAGTTATAGAGTAACCCAAAAAGACACACTTGGTTGAACCAGGGGAAAGCTTGTTGCGGGTATCGGAAGGAGCTTGCAAAAAAGTTATGCACCCAAAGATACGGAGAGGGAGAGGAAAAGGTTCCTTGCACGGGTGGATAATGGAGATGGGGGTCTTACCATTGAGAACCGTAGAGGAAATGCGATTGATGAGATAGAAGGAGAGGAGAACATCATAGCCCCAGTATGAGCGAAGTACCTACATCTGCGTCATGAGAGTGCGAGCAATATCTAGTAGGTGATGGTTTTTATGCTCTGCCACCCCATTTTGCGGGGATGTGTAAACACAGCTGGTCTGATGAACAAGACCATGTTGTATACAAAAAGAGGAAAACTCATGACTAAGATATTCCTTAAGCATTATCAGAGCGAAATACTTTAATTGAAACATCAAACTGAGTTTTAATCATAGAATAAAAGGATTTCCATATAGAAAATAATCCAGAGCGATCTTTTAATAGATACACTAAGGTACATCTAGAGATATCATCAATAAACATTACAAAGTAAGAACTACCCCGACCAATGGTGAGGGTAGGAGCAGGACCCCAGACATCAAAATGAATGAGATCAAACGAGCGAGAAGAGCCACGACCTTGCTTTGGCGGGAAGAAGGAGCGGTGATGTTTGCCAAGCTGACACGCATCACAGTTGAGGGAAGGACTGGTCTGAGGTAAGTGGAGAAAAAGCTGATAAAGAATCTGAGGAGGGTGTCCAAGGGAAAGATGCCATTGAAGCAGATCCGTAGAAGATGAGGAGAAGGCGGACAGAGCCTAAACATTATAGAGGAAGTAGAGCCCGCAACTCTCAGTCCCAGTAGCAATCGTCCAAATGGGTTCTTAGGTCCTGGAATGAATAAGAAGTTGGAGTGAATAAGACGGAGCACTGAAGTTGATTGCATAAATTAGTAACGGATAACAAATTGCAAGGGAACTTCGGGACATAGAGGGTGTCCGCCAAGCGAAGAGACAGGGTTACATGAACCACACCCGTCCTATGAACTGGGGAAGGGGAACCATCCATAATAAGAACCGGGTCAACCAATCATGCGTTTCTAGGAGAGAGAAGCATTGAGGGTTGCCGTTCATGTGATTTGTAGCACTAGAGTCAATCAGCCATTTATCTTGGGTAACGACGTGGGCACTACCTGAAGTCATGGCCACAGAGGCAGACAGCCGAGAGGAGGCGGAGGTGGAGTAAGATGCATCACCAGAGGGGCGAAGATGAGGATGTTTCTGCAAGCAACGGTCAACAGAATGTCCAGTACGACCATAGTGAGAGCAGAGGAACCTAGACAAACCACGCCCCCCCTGACTGGCTGCAGCCACTAGTGCCACCCCACTGAGCTTGGTAAGCATAGGAGTCCTGTGGAGGAGGGGAGGACAACAGAGGACGTTGGAGCAGCGATGCGAGTCGCGGTGGACACCAAATTAGGAGATTCCGCCTCGCCCAAGATTTGTTAGCGGATCATATCATATGAATCGAGAAGTTGCAGAAGATAACAAATAACCAGGAGTTCCTAGAAGTGTTTGTGCTGCTCGGCCAAGTCCGCGGAGAAGGGGCAATTCTGGAGGATCTCTGCGCCAAGAGCCTGAACCTGCTGATAAGCCGCAATAGGAGATATGGAACGGCGGGCGAAGAGGTCCGCATAAAGAGTATAAATGCGGGACGTCTGGGCCCCCTTCGAGTAGAGAGCAGCGAGGTGAAGCCAGGAAGCCTTGACCGTCTCATCATGGCGGATGACGGGAAGGCATTCATCAGAGAGGCTGTTGGCTAGCCAAGTGCGGACAAGCGCATCACTCGCATCCCAGTAATCAAATTGAGCAGAGTCAGGAGGAGGAGGGTCATCAGTGAGGTGATGACGTTTATGCTGAGAACGAAGAAGAAAGGTGAAATAAATGCTTCAATCCGGATAGTTGGATCAAACTAGTTTAGAAACTGTGGCAAGGTTTTCGGAAGGAGTAGGAGGAGGAGGAGGATGAGCCACAAGAGTGGTGGAGGTAGAGATGACGGGGGTAGAGATATCAGAATTGGCCATAGAGAAACACAGGAAGCCATGCGAGTATAAGAGAAGTCACACAGATAGAAAAGAGGAAGCCGTGCGAACAAGGAGTCCGCGACAAGAGGAATAGACCGTAGTGGAAAAGAAGGAAACCGCAGCGAGCTAAAGAGAAGAAGCTGCAACGGTCACGGTGTCAGCACACCAGCGGAAAGAAGGGCCACGACCAGGAAGCAAACCAAGGGACAGAGGTCGCACGAACTGGGACTTTCGCGAGAAGAAGGGGACATCGCGGGAACTGGAAGGAGTCCGGGCTAACAGAGAAGAGGTTGCGCGAACACACAGAGTTCGAGCGGATGAGAAGAGAGCAAAAGGAAAGTAGAGAGTTCGTGAAAACAGGTCGCAGAAAAGAGGGAAGTAAGTCACGTAAATAGGGAAGCGACTAGGTAAAGAAGCCACGCAGAAAGACAGGTATCAGGATGAATAGAGAAAGAAGCCGTGCGGACAGAAGAGCCAAAGGAATCAGGTGGAATCGATCGTTTTCTCTGATACTATGTGAAATAGGCGAACATGCGACTAAAAACAAGCCAGAACTTGAATAATTGAAAGTTTTATTATCCAAAAAGATAAGATTTATAAAGGTATGACCTCCCTTTTATAGAATAGTGGAGAGAGGAGAGAGTACAAATAGACAATGTGGGACTAAAAAATTTACAGAGCTGTGCGTCTAGACTTAAAAAGACTGATCAGGTCGCGCGGTTAGACAAATGGGCTAACCGCTCGGCAACACCAGAAGGAAGAGAACAAGCCGCGGTAGGAGACCGCTAAACCGCCCGATCTCCAACATTTGAGAGAAACCGCCAGACCGCTTAGACAACAAGCAGCAACTGTCTGGATATCAAACCGCTGGAGAGAGACCGCGTGGTCTATAACCCGCCAAGCTTAGACCGTGAGACCACTCGATCTCCTACTTAGACAGTTTCGTCCGCTCTTTTTAAAATTTGTTATTTTCGTATGCGTAAGAATGTAACTCGTCGAGTTTGTTAAGTTGAAATTTTCGAAAATTGCCGACAGAGTGGGGATCGAAATTTAAAAACCTTAGGGCAAAAAAAGCACGGTGTTCTAATTCTACGGGTAAATGACACGATTTTCCATAAACCAACCGATACGGTGTACAACCGATGGCGGTTTTGTATGGAGTTCGGTAGGCCCATAGAGCATCGTCTACTTTGTTTGACCAGTCTGTTTTAGAAGTGGAAACAGTCTTTTATAAAATATGTTTTATCTCTCTGTTCACTACTTCGACTTGCCCGCTCGTTTGGGGGTGGTAGGCCGTTGAAAGCTTATGTGTAACGCCGTATTTTATAAGAGTTTTGGAAAACTACGCGTTACGGAGATTTGTACCCCTATCACTAACGATGGCTCGTGGCATACCGAATTGAGAAAATAATTTTTTTGAGAAAGCAATTATGACTCGGGAGTCATTAGTACGAAGAGCTTGGGCCTCAACCCAACGTGAAACATAATCTACAATAACTAAGATGAACTTGTTACCGATGCTAGAAGGAAGGGGGCTAACAAACTTAATTTCCCAGAGGTCGAAAACTTCTCACTCGAGGAAATAATTTTGCGGCATTTCATTTTTATGGGAAATATTGCCCGACCGTTGGCAACTATCACATCTACTCACAAAAGTTTGCGAGTCTTTAAATAGTCTAGGCCAGTAAAAGCCTGCGCAAATCACTTTGTGAGCAGTGCGAACAGCTTGAAAGTGACCACCAGTCGGCCCTTCATGCAAATGTTTTAAAATATCTAATCCTTCTTTAAAATAAACACATCTCTTTATCACCTGGTCTGCACAAACTCGGAAAAGATGTGGTCCTCCCAAAAAAAGTTCTTCAACTTAGAAAAGAATTTCTTCTTTTGGCTGAGAGGAGAAATCTTTCGGGAGGACACGAGCCACTAAATAGTTGGCTATGTGTGCAAAACAAGGGGAAGGGGATGTGTTAATTGAAAGCAGCTTCTAATCATGAAAATAATCATTAAAAGATTTTTCATCTAAATTTTCTATATACGGATTATCTAATCATGAGAGATGGTCGGCGGCCAAATTCTCGGCACCTCGCTTATCACGAATTTCTAAGTCAAACTCCTGGAGGAGTTAGACCCTGCGAACCAGGCGCAGCTTGGTATCCATCTTAGCAAGAAGATACTTGAGGGTGGAGTGGTCCGTGAAAACAATTATATTTGAAAGCGTAATACATGGCCGAAATTTATTGAAGGCAAAGACAATAACTAAGAACTCCTTCTCCATCATGGTGTAGTTTTCTTGTGCAGATTTGAGTGTTTTACTTCCGTAATAAATGGGGTGGAAGTTTTTAGATATTCGTTGACCTAATACGGCTCCCACCGCGAAACTACTTGCATCGCACATTATCTCAAAGGGAAGGTCCCACATTAGAGCTATCATAATTGGGGCATTAATTAACTTTTCATTTATTAATTCAAAGGAAGATAGGAAAGGTTCATGAAAAATAATTGGGGCGTCTTTTTCCAGAAGATGAGTAAGGATTTTGGTGATTTTGGAGAAGTCTTTAATGAAACGGCGGTAGAAACCATTGTGGCCTTGGAAACTTCTTATAGCTTTTACGTTTTTAGGCAGCGGTAGTTTCTCGATAACTTCTATCTTAGCTATATCTACATCAATTCCTCAGGCATAAATCTTATGACCCAAAACTAACCCCTCCCTCACCATAAAATGTCATTTTTCCAAATTTAGGGCGAGGTTAGTTTCTTCGAATCTTTCTAATACTTTTTCTAAGTATTACAAACAACTATCAAAGGCATTGCCAAACACAGAGAAATCATCCATAAATACCTCCATTATGCTTTCTACATACTTGTCAAACATAGAGAGCATACATCGCGGGAATGTAGCTAGCGCATTGCACAACCCAAACGACATTCTTCATTAAACGAAGGTGCCGAAGGGACAAGTAAATGTAGTTTTATCCTGGTCCTCGGGAGAGATCGGGATTTGAAAATACCCCGAGAGGCAATCGAAAAAAAATTAAAAGCTTTGCCAGATAGTCGCTCTAAGATTTGATCAATGAACGGTAATGGAAAATGGTCCTTGCGGGTGGTGTCATTTAACTTACGATAGTCAATACACATTCTCTACCCTGTCACTGTCCATGTCGAGATTAAGTCATTATTCTCATTACTAATTACAGTTATCCCTCCCTTTTTTTACACTACCTGAACTGGGCTTACCCACTTACTATCAAAAATCGTTTAGATAATTCTTGCATCTAACAGCTTCATAACCTCGCCCTTAACTACTTCTTTCATATTGGGATTTATGCGGTGCTGAGGTTGGATGGAATTAAACAAATTATCTTCCATTAGGATTTTGTGGGTACAGAAAGATGGGCTTATGCCCATGATATCGGAAATCTGCCAAGCAATAGCTCGGCGATGTTTACATAAAACTAGAAGGAGTTTATCATTTTGCACTTCAGTTAGGTATGCCGAAACTATTACTGGTAGTTTAGAATCTTTTTCTAAGAAGGCATACTAAAGATGTTCAGTCAGTTCTTTTAATTCAAGGGTACGGGGTTCTTCATACGATGATTTGGAAGTTCTTTCCTTTTCAAAAATAATATCTTTGTACACTTTAACTTTATACCAAAAATTGGAAAGGGTGGAGTCCGCGGCCATGGTCGTTTCTTGCATAAATTAATTTGGAATAGTTGAAGAAAAACAAAAATCAAAAATCTCACTTTCACTTTCAGAAAGGTAGTAGGAAGATTCTTCACAAAAGGCATCTAAGAAAAAATAGGAGTCGTCATTCCCTAGGGTGTTCTTTATTAAAGGGGTGATAGAGAAAGTCACTTCATCGTCGCCTACTCGTTGGAAGTGCTTGCCATTACTTACATCAATGATAGCTCGGGAGGTGGCAAGGAAGGGTCGGTAAGGATAGAGGGAACCTCGACATCTTCTTCGATGTCCAGTATGTCGAAATCCACCGGGAAGATGAATTTGTCGACTTTGACAAGAACATCCTCTACTATTCCTAACAGGTATTTGACCGATCTATGAGTGTGTTAGATACTCATACGCGTGGGGTTGAGGCTACCGATTCCTAACTTCTTGAATATTGAGAGGGGCCTCAGGTAGATACTCGCACCTAAGTCGGCTAATGCGTGCTTGACAAAAAGATTACAGAAGACACGCGGAATAGAAAAACTATTCGGATCACTGATCTTATTTGGCAAACTATTTGTCAAGACGGCAGAGAACTCGGTATTTAGTGTGACATGCGATAAGTTTTCTAACTTCTTTTTATTAGTCAGGAGGTCCTTTAGGTACTTAGCGTACTTAGGCATCTGGGAGATTGCTTCATGGAAGGGTAGATTTATGTGGATTTGCTTAAATATTTCTAGGAAGTGGGAGTATTGATTATCCTGACGTTGCTTGTTATGTTCGGAAGGGTATGGTGGAGTTGGATCATTTTTAAAGATGGGTGGTGGAGTAAGATCTTTCTCTACAATAGAGAGAGGGGTGATAACTTATTTTTCAACAGAGGGTGGAATTTTTAAAATGGTGGCAGAGCTTCCCTCGGGCTCTTCGCTAACCATACCTGAAACTTTCTTCCCACTCCGCAGAGATATAGATTAAACTTGCTCTCTCGGGTTGGGCTAAGTATTAGCAGGAAGAGACCTGGCGGGTCGCTCAGATATAATTTTCGCGAGTTGTCCTACTTGATTCCCAAGACTTTTAACTCTTCCGGCTGGGGTTCTTATAGTAACATCATTTGTGTTTATATATTTAGAAAGTAACTCCTCCAAGCTTGGAGGTTTTGGATAATTTTGAACAGGTGGAGATGGTGCATAAAAATCATTTTGTGGCGGCGGGCGCATTGCGTTCGAAGGGTTATTCCACAAAAAATTAGGGTGGTTTAGTAAAGCGGGATTATAATTATTCGGAAAACCAAAGCCCGGCGCGGGAAAACTAGCAGCATAAAAATTATGAAAAGCATTTATCGGCATATTATTAACATAATCTAATTGTTCGGGGGCAGCAATTGCAGATTCTCATGCCCGAGGGGCGGAGGAAATAATCAAATCCGTTATCTTCTTGCTTAAAATTTCCACTTTTAGAGCTAGCTTGAAGACATTGTCCACTTCAAATATACATATAGGTTTGTTTGGGCAGGGTCTAGGCACATTCCACTTATGTGTGTTCATGGCCATATCATCGAAATGCTCAAGAGCTGCTTCCGGGGTATTTTGGTTTAAGGTACCACCGGAAATTACGTCTATCATTTGCTTTATGCTTTGATTTAGCCCATTGTAAAACGTCTGCACTTGCAACCATACAGGCATCGCGTGATGGAGGCATCATCTTAAGAGTTCTTTAAATCTTTCCCAGGTTTCATACAAGGTTTCAGAATTTATTTGTCCAAAGGTAGAAATGTCGTTCCTAAGTTTTGTTGTTTTAGCTGGCGGAAAATACTTCTCCATAAAATTTTCAGTTAGTTGATTCCAGGTGGTGATGATATTTTTTTGGTAGAGAGTTCAACCATTGCTTAGTCTTGGTTCTTAGGGAGAAAGGGAAGAGACTTTGCCTAATAGCATCATTTGTGACACCATTGATCTTAAAGGTGTCACAAATCTCAAGAAAGCTAGCTATATGCGCGTTCGGATTGTAATCTTGAAGTCCGTCATATTGCACATACTACTACACCAGTTGAATTATGCTAGGCTTAAGTTCAAAATTATTATTAGATATAATAGGGCGAACTATGCTTGATTCTGTACAATCTAGATTCGGACTTGCATAATAGGACATAGGTCTATGCAGGGCTTCCTTTACGATGGGCTCTTCCATTCGTAAGGTAGAAAATGACTCGGAATCCTAAACATGTATTTGGGGAGTATGGCCTTTAAATCGCAATCTTCTCTGAAGAGTACGCTCAATTTCGTTGTCAAAGTCAAAAATAACGGACGGATTTCTGCGGGTCATGCACTAAAAGAAGAGAAGACAAAGGGAGAGACAAAAAAACTAGAAAAAAGAGTTAAAACTTTTTGAAATAGATTTGTATTAATGTTTTTACCCCCGGACTTCCAAAGGGCTACCCAATAAAGGGTTCGCAAGGTACTAGACAAGATAGTGGTATTTAAGCCATATTGCCATTTTCGAGAGAGTTAGGTGGTGTAGAAAAATTGTGATGCGGGTTTCTATTAAGAGCGTTAATATGTTTTTTGAATTTTTAATTTTTAAGAAAGTGGGAGAGAAAGAGAAATGATAAGAGTAATTGGTTCGTGATTTCGAATTATTAACAAAAGTTGCTCCCCGGTAATGACGCCAAAAACTTGATGTCTACTAATCGTGAAGAAAATAAGGACCGAATTAGCAATCCATCTATGCAAGTATACCTATAAAATTATATCAAGGGGACACAAGTGTCATATTAAAATCCAGAAACTGTTGAGTAATCTTAATCACACGAAGACTATTATTTTATTGAAAGAACTTTTTGGGTTGTTTAACTAAAAGACTAGCAGAAGAAAACTACTTGCGATTAAGTAAATAGCTACTAAAAGTGATTACAATGAGGGGTTGAAACGATTATAAAGAGAAGCACTCGATCGAGAATCACCTCGACAATAGTTGATTGAAGACGCGATAATAAACCTAAGCTTAATCTGGTAAAGGTCCTTGACCGTGGAGATTCCCAAAGCTTAAGCATGCTTCACTCGAAGTCATGCCCAACTGAGTTTAGGAAGGTCCAACCAAACTCTCGTCCAAATCAGAGAACTAAAACTCGCTTTACGATGTAAACCCCGATATTGGATTTCACTCCAATCCGGGAGATTTATCTTCTGCCTCTCTCGAGGGGTGCGTGCAACTCTCTTTACTCTTGAGTGTTCATTCCCAACTACAAGCCTCTCGGCTAGGTAAGAGTTGAAACAAAAATGGAAAATATATATCGATGATATATCTCCAAACATGATTATTCAAGAGTAAATCTAAGGCCTAAACCCTAAAAAGAAAAAGTAAACTAAAGCATCATAACTTAATCAACTCGAGCCTCGGATCATCAAGATCGAGTATTAGGAGGATTAGTTACTCATGGTGAAGTGGAAGAAGAGAGATTAGTAGGAGTGCATGGAGACAAAATGGATAGAAGTAAAAAAAATAAACACACTTTATATTAATTCAAAGAGAGCTTACAACTTGAAATAAAAGACTTACACTTGCATGGACTGAAAACTAGGTTAGCATTAACAGTAAACTACTAAAGAAATTACAAGAACTATTACAAAAGAGTAGAACTAAAATAGAATTAAAAAGGCAAAAAAATGAGAAAGGGAGAGAGGAAGAACACTAAAGGAAGAGCTGAAAATTGCAGCACTTCCCTACTCAAAAATTTCTCTCTTCAAAAAAATAAGGGGTGGGGCTCAATTTATAGAAGTTTCAAAGAGAAGGACATGCCCACGCCTTCTATCATGCATAGAGGTTTACCTCGGTACAAAATCTGGAGGGAATTAAGGATTGCCTCGGTACAGGCGACGTGCATTAATGGCGGCAGCAGGCTTTATGGAAGAGCGGGACTTGTTCTCTAGTAGCAGGCCTTATGCAGGGAGGGCTCGACGAACGGTGAAAAGTTCATCGAATAGCGAAGAGGAGTAGGATGAGTTCGACGAAGAAGGGAGAGTTCGACGAACTGGGAAGAATTCGTCGAACAGAGAAGGATTCGTAGAATGGAGAAGGAAGGCGGAGTTCGACGAATTTGGAAGAGTTTGTAAAATGGAGAATGAAGGCGGAGTTTGAGGAACGGGTAATGAAGGCGGAGTTCGACGAATAGGTAATGAAGGCGAAGTTTGACGAATAAGGAATGAAGGCGGAGTTCGATGAATTTGGAAGAGTTCGTCAAACGGAGAATGAAGGCAAAGTTTGACGAATTTGGAAGAGTTCGTCGAATGGAGAATGAAGGCGGAGTTCGACGAATGGGGAATGAAGGCGGAGTTCGATGAATTTTGAAGAGTTTGTCGAATGGATAAGAGGCATTCAACGAATTCCATATCGATGAATTCTGAGTTTGACAAACTTGGAAGAGTTCGTCGAATGGTGAAGGGAGGCGTTTGACGAAATCCTGATCGATGAATTTCGGCTAAATAACTGCAAACTTGTAAAGAAAAGAGAAAACGTTAGTGGCATTAAAATATATACAAAAGGAGGTCAAAATAAAGCTTTAAAAACATGATTTAATTACAAAAAGAACTAAAACTTCCTAATAATTTAGACTACAAAATGCACTATCACTCTTCTAGCTCCACCTCAAAGAAGCCCTACTCTAGCTAGGAGGAATTCAGAAATGACCCCTCTAGGGAAAGGTTTGACTCCAAACAGAACAAATATGTTAAGTCTAATGTTGTTTGGTACGATTACAACAAGAGTGGACATGTCATTACTGACTGTCCATTAAGAATAAGGAGTATATGAAGTCTGAAGGAAAATAGCAACATAGGGACAAGAAGACTGAAAAGATCTTCTCGGCCAAGAAGAAAGTAAGCCTATCAGACAGTGATTCTGAGTCTTCAGAATCAGATGAAGAGGAGGCCTACATTGGTCACATGTCCATTGAAGAAGAGGCTAATCATCCATCTTTCCTATCAGGCATAAGGGCTCCATTGTTCTCTGTTGATAGTGACTGTGAAGAGGATGAGGAATTTAGTCTCTTGGCTCTATTAGAAGACAATTAGGATAATGCTATCCCTGATGAGGTACACTCTATTTCTAGCTCTTCTTCTACCTATTAGTCTGGCTCAGACTCTGATACATCCACTTCTTCCAGTAAGGATGAGGGATCAGATTCTGAAGAAGATGTAAATAAATTAATTGATAGTTATGGTGCAATTCTGGATGCTCTGAAGAAGAGAAAAAGACTTGTCAAGAGATAAGATGAGGAGATTGTCTCCCTACAAAATAGCTTCCCTACAGTCTGAGTGAACCCCCTTGCTAGCTCAGATGAGGAGGGAAGTTAGCCAACTGAAGACAATCTCAATTATCCAAATTGGGACCTTAGCTAGAAAAATAAGATCATCTTGGATTTTGAAGAGAAGCTCCTTAAGGAGAGAAAGATTATGGCTGAATTCTTCAAGCCCAAAACAGAGCTGCCAATGATTGACTCCTTTACCTCTCAAAAGGATAAGAGAGGTTTGTGGTTTAAGTGGAAGTCTAAAGCTACCCATTCCAAAGTGAAAGGCAAAGCCCATGTGGTGCCTCAGACCACCTTTCACATGGTAATCCTCCCTTCCAATAGGTTTGACCAGGACAATGTGTATGGTCACTAGAAGAATGAGAATTCTTCTTTTAAGAATACAAGGGTATCTTAAAATGGAAGGAGAAAGGGCATGGGTTTGAGTGCACTTAAGTATCCCCATGAGAAAATTAAGATGTCCTATTATGGACCATTTTAATTTGGTGCTCTATCCCCCATACTCAAGGATAAGGTTGTAGCATATTCTAAGATTCTTTCAGTAAAAACCCTGACCAAGGGTAATCAGTTAGTAAGCCTTACTTGGCTATCTCTGAGGCCATTAAAAAAATTTCAACTGCAAAGAAGACTACTGTTGATGAAAATCAGAGTAATCCAAGTACATCTACTTGCAGACTCTCCTTCAGTCAAATTCTTGCTGAAATAAACAAGAAGAAGGATACTGCTCTCCCCTCTAAATAGACAACTTCTTCTAAGGATGTTCAGAAGAGGAGATATAACATTCATGAATGTTGGTGGTGTGGTAAAGTGGATCACTTTGCAATAGATTGTTGGCACAACCCTAGTCTGCCAAGGGCAAGGGTTAGTCTTTCTTTATAGGACTGCTGCTGGTAGACATGTGCATTTTTAAGATAACAAGAACCTAGGACCCAATCCCTTTTGGGTTCCTTAGGTAAACTAATCTATGTTTGCAGGGTAGTCCAAGTACCAATATAATGCCAATATGGTACTTGGACAGTGGATGTTCCAGGCATATGTATGGAACAAGGAGAAATCTTTAGGCTTTATTTAGGTTAAAGCAAACCCACAGGGCATGATTGCAGAGAAGAAAGGAAAAGCTCCTTTGGCACTTGTCAATTTCTACGAAGAGGATTGGTCACTTGGATCAGGTAGAAGCATATAAGTGTTGCCATCTCTACAGCTAAATCAAAGTACATCTCTGCTAGTAGTTATTGTGTATAGCTACTGTGGCTCAAGCATCAACTCCAGGACTACAATCTCAAGCTAAGTAGAACCCCTATGTTTTGTGATTCTACTAGAGCAATTTTTATTGCTAGGAATCCTGTATCTCATAGCAGGATTAAGAACATAGAGATTAGGTATTATTTTATTGGAGAGCATGTGGAATATGAGGACATCAGTCATGAGTTTGTCCCTATAGACAAGCAGGTGGTTTATATCTTCACTAGGACACTAGATGAAGCTAGCCAAGTTCAATACTTTCAAATTTGTATTAGGTATGATGAACTTGAAATAGCTTCAGTGTCTCTTCATGTATTTTATGTTGTAGGAATTATTATTCCCTGAAGGATAACAAAGAAGGTATGGACTAAGTGTCCAAGCATTGAATGCACTGAGTCTAAGGGTTCAAGCATTGAGAGCATTGAGACAAATTCTAGCATCGAGTTTGTCGAGTACACTCAACGCATACTGCTAGGGACTTCTGATTGCAGCTATCTCATAGGATTAATCTCAACTGTTGATCTCCTGATTAGCTCAATTGGTACGCGTCTCTCCACATTCTCAAATAAAAGATAATTATAAAAAGAAGTGTGTGTGCTTAGAATAAAAACACTATTCCTAGCCCTTTGCGACTTTCTACCTCCCTGCACCAGAAGATCATCCAAAACTCTAGAGACTCAAACTCTTTCAATGGAGCTGAAAGGAATGGATTTCCTTTTTGAGGGATCTGAACTAGTGCTAAAAGGTTTCAAGGATGCCCCAGAGGGAGTTCATCTTGTCCTGCACTTGTTACAAGTGGCTGACCTAGAGTTCGTTCTATCTGAGCCAAGCCCTATATGGAAGAGAGAAGTACTTGAACTATACTTGAATGCCACCATCGACTCCTACACAACCAAAATCAAGTCATCCATTAGGTGGCACAAGATCAAGATCTCCCCCAAGACGACTAAGCAAGGCATTGCACTTGCCCAAGCTCAAACAGTCCTATGAAGAAGAGGAAATTTAACAAAATAATGTGAAGTCTTCTCTCAAGTGATGTGTGCTCTCAAAACACACCACTGGATCAGTGATAAGAAAGGAGATGACCCTCAAAGGCAAATTCCTGACAGATTTAATTGGAAAGGCACTAATCTATAAGACAGGGTCTCATGATAAAATCTCTAGGAAAATTTTTAAGCTCATGACAAGGGTCATACTTTCCAAAAAGACTAGCTGGGGAAAAGCAATCTTTGACAGAAAGTGGAATGCATGGCTGAACCAAATATGGGGAGAGTTCTGTCACTCTATCTCCATGAGTCTGTTCTAGGTATCCTCAATGTGAGGCTAGGAACTAAAATCCATCACATGAGGAAGATGGATTAAAAAATGCTTGACAGATCTGACAAGTGCTACTGCCTCATCTACAAACAGAGGAGGACAAGAAAAGAGAGTTGTAATGGTCACTGAAGAGAGAACATAAAGCAGTTATTCTGGAAGTAGTGAGGAGGAGCCACATGATCCTCAGCTGACTGAATCCTCTAAGGAGACAAGAAGGGATGTGAGTGCTCAGGTTTTAATATCCTCTGAACCTGCAGCAAAGACAGTCCAAGTCAGTGGCTCACATTCTGAAGACCTCCCTATATAGGTAACTGAACAAGTAATTGAAAAAATTGTGAACAAAATCTGTATAGATTTTGAGGGGGAGACTTCCCAGATACTTTCCCCTACTAAGGGGAGATAGTTCAATTAGTTCAAGAACAACTAGACTCCTTCATTGAGATCTACAAAATAGGATTTCTCAAACACTGGAGGGTCCTAAAGTTATTTTATTCTATCCTCAAGTTGAGGGGGAGCAAGTCCTTGAGAGGATGATAGAAGATGCTCCAGTCACATCCTCTACAGAGCAGCAAATTCCCATGGGGAATGCAGAGACTGAGGTGGAGATTCCAATAGAGTTCCCTGCTCAAGAAAATGAAAATATTATTGAAATTTTTGAGGATGCTGAACCTGTTCTTGAACACTCCTCTGAATATATGATTGCTGATTCTGAGATCAAGGCAGGAGAAAGGCCTGAGCAGGATAATTTTTGTGATGAAGGGACATCTCATCAAGCTAATCAGATGTCCCCAACCTTCTTAGCTGAACTAAAGGGTCTGTTAGATGAACAAAGGAGATAACTTGAACATTTTGTTGATGATTCCATCAAAGATCTAAGAAATGATCTGACTACTGAGATCAAATCCATCAAATTTGAAATCAACTTGCTAAAAGCCAACACAGTGGCATTCTTCATGAGGGTTGCTCCTACTGTAACCCTTACTGAAAGCAAGCTGGCAGAAATCAGACAGAGTTAGAATGATACCTTGGAGAATCAGAACAAAACCTCCAGCAACATGGAAATGGTTCACAATATGTAAAAGAATATGATGAAAGCGCACAGGACTACTCTGGAAAGGAGAATGGATGCTTGCACTCAACATCTAGATGATCATATGCTAGAGGTCTAGAATCATGTCATAAAAGGAGTAAATTTCTTGGATGAGAGATTCTTAATTGCAAAGGACTCCATAACTACATCTTTAGGAGAAGAATTCATAAAGGGAGAGAAGATAATTATCAAGGCAAATACTGAGAATGTTGTCTGAGTGACCAATGTTATTAGAGGTTCATTGGGGCTTAAGTAGTATTCATATGAAAATATTTCTGCTATTCCAGAAGGCCTAAATGATGTATAATGTGATGACCAGGGGGAAGTTCAACATGATGTATAAGGTGGTGCTCAATTGGCTGAACCCTCTATTGCTACAGAAATTCCATCATTCAGCCCCATTGCTAATGAGATAGCCAAAGCCAAAGGAAAGTTTGTTGCTGAAGCAGAAGAAGAGATCAAGCTCAGTAAGAAAAGGTACAGAGAAGAAACGAAGAACAGACCAGACTTTGAGAAATAGAGTCCTCAATCAAGTACTAGCATATTGTCTGCCTGGGATCAAGTAAAAGAAAAGAATGGGAAAAACAAGAGAAGAATGAAGAGGCCGGGAGAAAATTCAGAAGAGAAAATAAGACAGGAGCTATATTACCAGATGCTCCTTAGCCCAACAAGTATTTCCCAAAGCCATACAGTTATTTGAAAGCAAGAAGCAGAAGAAATCTTAATATCAAGAAAAGGATGCAAAGAAACCAAGCAGGGGAATAGTCATAAGAGAACCTGAAACATAAAAATGTTTTTGTACTCCTTAAGGGCTGTAGGACTGTGTAAATTATTTTAAGCATTTTTTCTAGTTGTAATTATCTCCTTGAAAGAAAATTACATTTTTGATTATGTGATAAATAATACTCTTGTGTGTTGTGAATGTGTTTTCTATTTTATTATAGTGTATATTATTGACTAGGGTTATAAATTATTCAAATAGGGGGAGATTGTTGGGTAGATTTATCACAATGTACTAAATTAGAAAAAGACCAACATGACATTGGTATACACATGATTGTATCTATTGCATGCTCTAAGTTCAATGTATGCAGTTTGTTTTTTATTGCACTGATTAGACAGGGTGTCTGAGTCACAATGACAGATGGAATCAAGATAGGATGCTGGCAAAGTAAAAATCTGGCTAAGTCTAGAAGCGTTGAGTGAAGATAATTCACTCAAAGCCAAGAGGCTAAATGCATTGACAAAAGCTGAAGCAGTTAAAGCCTCAGAGGTGCAAGCAAGAAATCTGTCCAAGTCCATAAGCGTTGAGTGAAGACAGTCCACTCAATGCTAAGAGGCTAAAAGCATTGATAGAACCTCAAGCAGTCAAATCCTAAGAGTTGCTAACAAGAAAATCTGTCTAAGGACAGAAGCGTTGAGTGGAGACAGTACACTCAACGCCTACTCATTAAGAATTTTATCCAAGTACAGAAGTGTTGAGTGAAGACGGGCCACTCAACGCCTCATCAAGAAGTCAGGCTAAGTTAGAAAGCATTGAGTGTGGAAGATTCACTCAACGCCTTCATATAGAGAAATTTCAACTAATTCTAGAAGCATTGAGTGATGAAGGGTCACTAGATGCCTTAACAGTAAGACTGTAAAAGTCAAGTCAAAGCGTTGAGTGATGAAGGCTCACTCAACGCCTGAAGATGCAGAATTCTGCTAAGTACTTTTGAGTTGAGTGACAAGGCTTCACTCACGCCTATGCAGATTGTCAGGAAATTACTAAGTCCAAAAGTGCTGAGTCATGCTGACGTCAGTAAGAATTCAAATGTCACTGGTTTTGCATGCTAGATGACAAAAGGCACCACTAGACTTTAGTACTGCATTTAATATAAAAGAACTGTTACAGTTACCAACTCTGGTGGTCCATACTGCACAAAGAGCCGTTGGACAGCGGGATACAAAAGCAGAGTCCCTAGAAATTAAAAAAACTTTTGGTCATCTTCTTCCTTAGGTGAAAAGTTGAAGAAGGGGGGAGGAACCAATTCAGAAAAGCTAGTCTGTGAACAACAGACAAGGTTGGTTATTTAAGAGATAACAAACTGAAATTTCATTCCTTCTTCAACGGCAAGTTCTTAAATAATATTTTCTAAGTAAGAAGGAGAAGGAAAGCAAGCTTAAAGTTGTTGCTCATCTTCAAAGCCTCTACTCTAAACTCTACTACAATCAAGGCTTCAAGAAGCAGTGCTCTACAAGTATCTTCCTAGAACAAGTAGAACAACCTTAAAGATCTATCCTTGGTGCTGTGAAGAAGTTAGATCTTAGTTTTCTCAGTTCAGGAAGAAGAAGGCTCAAAGAATCATTTCACTGGAGTCAGTGCTCTACAGTTACTTCTTAGCACAAGCAGAACAACCTTGAAGATTTATTCTTGGTATGGTGAAGAAGATAGGGCTAAGTTTACTCAGTTCAGCAGGCAGGCTCTGAGGACACTTTATCTGGAGTCAAATTACATCAAACTTTCTTACTCTATAAGATCTTAATTGATCTGAGCTGTAAGCTTGAAATATAAAGGCTGAGTTGTAGGGTCCTTTGGTTTATTCTAGGTAGAGCTTGTGTGCCTGAGTTAGGAGATTTATTCTCTGAGGTAGGATTCTATTGAGAATCTCAGATAGGGCTTTTGGCCTGATGTAGGATCATTCTTGATCCGAGTTGTAGGAGAGTTATACTCTCTGAGTGTTGGGATATCCTCCTAGCCTGAGGTGTAGGACTTTTGATTAAGCTTGAGGTAGGCGATCTGTGGATCACTGAGATGTAGGAGTAATATTTTCTCTTACTTATAGGGCTCTGGCTTGAGGTAGGACTTGGAGGAAGTCTGAGAGATCCTAAGGGATCTATGTTGTAAACTCTTTGAGATGAGATTGGAGAAGATTGCATTATCTAACACATTATTAGAAAGGTGGGAGGGACTGTGGATGTACCCATAACATGGGGAACCATGATAAATACTATTGTGTTGTGTCTCTTTCTTGAAAGCTAACTAATATATCTGAACACTCAACACACCAAAATAAAAAGATAGTCTTAAAGACTAAGAAACCTATTCACCCCCCCTCTAGGTGTATTGCTACTCTTGAAACAAATACTTTCATGTCCAAGTTCATTGTGTGTTGGTTGTATACTGTTACATTGATTATACATGCAGTCAGAGTCAAAATGAGAATTGGACTCAAGAAAGGTTGCTAAACAAGCAGAAAATGGGCTAAGTCCAAAAGCATTGAGTGAACTCACATCACTCGATGCCAGAAAGGGAAAAGCATTGATAGAACTCTATACAGTCTAAGCCTCAGTGTTGTTGTCTAGAAATCTATCTAAGGACAAAAGCATTGAGTGAAGGCATTTCACTCAACACCTAATCAACTGGATTTCAGATCAAGTATAAAAGAGTTGAGTGAAGATAGGCCACTCAACGCCTCATCAAGAAGACAGGCAAAGTCCAGTATCGTTGAGTGTTGAAGCTGCACTCAACACCTTCATGCAGAGAAATTTCAACCAAGTCCAGAAGCATTAAGTGGTGAAGGATCACTCAACTCCTTCACGGTTAGACTGCAAATGTCAAATTCATTGAGTGTTGAAGGTTTACTCGAAGCCTCTAAATGTAGAATTCTGCTAAGTATTTTTGCGTTAAGTGACAAGGCCACACTCAACGCCTATGCATATAGAGTTTTTGCGTAAAAGGCTAAGTAGCGTAGGACTAGACTTTTTCCGGGTCGATTGTATCCGTCCTCAGCTTAAATTGCATATAGAGTTTTGAATCAAAGTACTAACATAGGCATGCAGTGTGAAGCCCATCCAGACAAGTTAGTCTGGATTGGTGATGGTTATAATGTTCTTTGTATGTCGGATAAGACTCTATGATTTATGTTATTTTCGGGTTCTACGTAATGTAGAGTGCTGCGGGAGTCCTTGAGGCGAACTCCAGGATATACCTGAAATATTGGACAGAATAAAAGTTCTGTCAGATACAGCCCTATAGTAGTGCTAACACTTACGGTAGCTCCCAATTAGTTATTTTGTGGTTATGAAGCTTGTGTCTATCAGATAAGGTAGGTAACTTATTGAGTAGTTGATCCTAGAGTGCCCAGCTGTGTTGGTTGTAAGTACAAGCCTTGTCACATAATATCGGTTATGTATACGGTATTAGGAAGGGGAAAGCTGACCCTCGTCAGGCATAGTATAAACGACGATTTGAGAACGGGATGTGGCAGAACTATACCCGCACTATACCTTTCGAGCTAGAATCCTAAGGTACTTGGAATCATCATTGGTATAGGAGAGAAACATGGTTGCATTCCTGACTAGTGAATGCTCATTGTTGTCATCGGTCTGGGACTGAGGATATTGGCGAGACCCTGGGAATCCGGTATACTAATAATGTGCCCGGAGTGCACAAGATGTTTGGCTGGTATTGCTATCATCAGCAATGGATGGAGCTTAAAGCACACACTCTTGTTATATATCTACTTGTTGTTGAATTATATGTAAGAATGGAATACCACTTCCTCGTGTATGGGGTGGGGTCGTTATACCGCGCATTCATGGATAGTGGTTAGGAAAAGCTGACTTGTTACCTTCTTTTGTTGCCACACTTTTATGGTTTATATAGTTATCGGTGTTGGTGAGTCGAGCGGGAAATAGCGGGCGGGACCCCAATCTGTACAGGCCCTCAAAGGCCAATTTTGGGTTATATCTTTCTAATGTATTGTTGGCATGCACGTAGAGGTATGGAAATCACATAGTAGCTTAAACATTTGATGTGTGTAAGGCCCTAAGGCTATAAAAAGACTAACTAATTGTTATTTTGTCTTTCTTATAGTGTTGTGGACATTCCTATTCAAGTTTATTAAAATGCTTCTGTTAGCTTATAGATTTTGTTATAAGTAGTTGTATAGTTCTTGATTGATATTCATCTAATAACTGTTTGGTTTGTTTATTTAATATGGCGTGGGGTCCCGGCCGGACCCGTTGCTATATTCCTTGGGATGCGTAGGGGTGTTACACGTTGCCTAGGCGGGGAGGGTTGGACACTTCCATCCTCTATAAGAGGGTGAGTATTTTTGTCTGGCGATCCTCCATTAGTCGGACATGCTCTTCCACCACATAGGTGGGAATGATAACTGCGTTCTTTTTGTTAAAAAGTAGAGCATTACCCACGAGTGAGTTAGCCACGACCATTTTGGGGCACTCTTTTATGGTCGTGTCGTTAGTAGTGCACACACTCCTTTTCATTACTGCTGGTCGGGGAATCTTGTCAAAGCTTATAGAAACACCTTCCCACAGAGGGTGCCAAACTATTACAGGTTGTCTTGTCTTTCCTCGATAAGGATAAATAAGACCACCATTGCTCGAAAATGTACTGGGCACACAAATAGTAAAAATGAATCGCAGTAAATGACAAGAGGAATTTTTATATGGAAACCCCAGAAAGGGTGAAAAACCACGTGTCTAGAATTCTGTCAAGCCAAAATCCACTCTCTTCTCAAATTTTTACAGTGTTTGATTTGATCTCAGAGGACAATAGACCGCTACTCCATTATAGGTGAAAAAATGAGAAAAAATGACTAAGCCTTCGGAGCCTCGATGGAAGCGCTCAGGCCTTGCAATGTTGCTGAGCTCTGGGAACCTAGGTGGAAGCATTCCGGCTAGAAAATTCTCTAAGTCCATAGAGCTTATAGAGGGAGCGCTCTCGTTTATGCGGAGCCTTGATGAGTGAAATACTTTGTTTTCAAGGCCAGCTAACACCTAAATGGGGGGGGGGGGTGAATAGGTTTTAGGTCTCTTTTAAAATTACCTAGACCTATACCTTAGTTTTTTGTTCTTAGTGATTTGTTAATTTAGCTTTCAATAACATCAACCAGGAGACCCATATATTTTATAGTGGTTCCCCAGATTATGGGTATGTCCACTGTCCCTTTGCTCCTTTCTAACAATGTGTTAGTCAAGTCTCTTCCCCAATACTCGGCTCTTTAAGATCTTATAACACGATCCTGCAAGACCACTCAGTCTCCATCAAGACCTACAACTCAGGCCCAAGGCCCTACCACTTAGTGATTCAATAATCACCTACCTCGGGCTCAAAAGCCCTACAACTCAAGCTGGAAGGACAACCAAACACTCAGATCAACAAATGATCCTACCTCAGCCTTAATAACACATGCATACAACTCAGATTCCACTCAAAATCCTACATTCAGATTCAAGACTGGATCAAACAGAAAATATAAATGATGATTGAAATATTTTGACACCAGAGAGTTTTCTCTGTGTCTGTCTTCCTGGGCTGAGCAGATATCAACCCTAACTTCTTCTTCATAGCAACAAGTTAACAAATATCTTCAGAAGTATCATGGCTTGTTCTTGAAGAAACTTGCAGAAACCTCTGCCTCTTCTATTTCAGGAATCAGTCCTGACCTTGCTGTCGCAGATGAAAATCGCAGCAGCTATCTTTTTGCTTTCAGGTTGACTAAACTGAACAATGCCTTCAGGCTCGATAGCAATGGGGAGGAAAAAGATGATGTTCAGTCGCAATGCGAAATCAGAAAACCCTAATTGCTTGTCGTCGACTCGGTCAATCTTTCCCTTTTATTGATCGATGATCAATGGCGCTTTTGCATTGTGGGCCCCGCCTTAATTGCCGATTAACTACCTTTCATTTGCAGAATATGACAACAGCTTGCCGCCACCGACATCCATGGCATACTACATCTTTCCCACAAAGATTTTGAACTGCATTTGAAAGATAATTCTATGAGTAGTTAATCACCTAGAGGGGGGTGAATAAGTGTCTTTTAAAATTCTTTGTCACTTATAGCAAATACTTAAACTAATATTATATGTTCAGCTGATATTTGAAAAAGTACACATTACAAACAATCCACTGAACACATCTCAAGCAATCACAGAACACAGCATAAATAATCCACAGTACACAAACATTTTATAGTGGTTCCCCTATCTAGGGTATATCCACTTTTCGCCTTCTTCCTCACTAGCAATGTGCTAGATAAGGTTATATCTTCTCCTCTTCAACTCAGATCAAAAGATCTTATAGTCTCAGTTTCTGTTAAGAAACCTACACTCAGACTAACAGGTCCTACCTCAGAGATTCACCAAACCTCCTATCTCAGGTCCCTCAAGAACCCTACCTCAGCCTTTATAGCACAGGCTTACACCTCAGTGATATCACACAAATTACCTACATCAGGTCCCTCAAGAACCCTACCTCAGCCTTTATAAATTAGACTTATAACTAAGAGAATTAATCTCCTACACACTCAGATCTAAAATAGATCTTACAAAATAAAGAGCTAAAATGAGAAAAATAATCTTTAGAAAACAGCAATTCTGTAATCTAACTTATCTGATAATTCAGATTCTTCAATTTAGTAGCAATGAATTAATTCTTGATAAATAGACTGGCTGAAAAGATACTTCTCAGGATATGCAATCTTCATGTTCATGATCGTCTTGATTTCCTTGAATAATTTGTAGAAAATATCCACCTTAATCTACTGATCAACTTGTTGAAAGTATCAGTAAATTTTCTTGAAGACCTTCGTCTTCTTTCTTCTTCTTGGGGTTATCGTCCTCCCCTGACGTGGAAGAATTAGAATGAGAATTGATTTATTGAATTTCTGATTGTGTTGATTGCTTCATTCTGTGTAGACGACCCCTCTTTTTATAGCCTTTACAGGTTGTTGGCTTCTGAATGATGACGTCATCATTACGCCATCATACTTCAAGTTCTCCTTCAAATAATTTCTGATGAGATATCACGTTACTGTAGAAAATGTGACATTTTTTACTTGTCTTGACATTTTTGTGTTGACTCTGCACATCTTCAGAAACATAAGTGTCGAGATGTCCAAAGTGTCTCGACACTATATTACTTAAGTGTTCTTAGAATGCGTCGAGACATCTTAGCAGTCTCGACACAATTTTACTTAGAAGAATTTTCAGTCTGGACTTGAAGATGTCGAGACAGTTGAGTTGTCTCGACACAACTGTTGTTTGTGTTGACATCTTTAAATCTACACTGTGTTGAGACAGTTGAATTGTCTCGACACTACTATCTGCCAGGTGTCGGCACTTGCTTTATTCTTCACTGTGTCGAGAGAGTTGAATTGTCTCGACACTTTAGCCTGCCCAGTGTCGATACTTGTTTTAATTCTTCACTATGTTGAGACAGTTGAATTGTCTCGACACTTCAGCCTGCTCGGTGTCGACACTTTTTTTAATTCTTCACTGTGTCGAGACTGCTGAATTGTATCAACACTACTGTCTGCTGAGTGTCGACACTTTAATTCTGTACTTCAGTTCTACATTATGTCGAGATAGTTGTATTGTGTCGACACAATTGTCTTAAGGTGTCGAGATATCTGACTTGTCTCGACACTACTGACTTGTTCTTCAAAGTGTCGAGATAACTGACTTATCTCAACACTGCTCTTGCAATGGTGTCGGCATAGTTTAAGTGTGTCGACACCCTTATACTTAGCCATTTTTTGCATTGCAATTTGATAGGTGTTGACTGTGCTGACTTCACTCAGCACTTTGCTGACTTCACTCGACGGTTTTGTACTTAGGCAATTTTCTTCACTTTCTAGTTAGCTTCTTTGAGTCCACCTGTCAATATGACTTGAACCACCTATCCAATCAATATGAAATAGGCAACCTGCATACATGAACTGAAACATATATCAAATACATACTTATTTATATCATTGAGTTGAAAGGGCTTCTTCAAATCAAGTACATTGTTTCCAATGTACCCAACAATCTCCCCCTATTTGGAGAAGTCATAACCACAATTCAATGATATACCCCACAATACAAAAATATAACAATTAAGATGTATACGAAGAGTGCTGAATAAAATTATAAAGAACACAACAATGATATCACAGATATAATTAAGTGCAACCAAACTTTTCATTCCAAATTGTTAAAAGATTACACTTTTCAGTTTGTTTTTGTTATAATGTTCTTAAATCAAAATCACATAATTCCTAGAAAAAAAATATTCTTAGATTGTTCTTGCCCTTTGATGACAAAGCCTTTTACTGATTGTATTTTAGCTTTGACTTCAGGCACTTTGTCATCAGCCACTTTCTTGCCCTTTACATCTTTAGCTTTAGAGATTTCTTCTTGCTTGAGCCTTTGCCTTTCAAGATAATGAGAGGGCTTGGGAAAGTACTTGCTGGGTTCAATAGAATCAGCTAGGATCTTCCCTGGCTTCAGATCATTTCTGAATTTGTTGATGATCTCTTGTTGCTTTGTATGCTTGACCAATTCCTATTTTGAATACCATTTTCCCTTGTCAGCTGTATTATTATTATTGACTTCTTTCCATGCAGTGAGTATAATAGATCTAGAATTTGGACTCCACTGCTCAAAATATGGTCTAACTTAAGCCTGTTCCATGAATCTTTTCTTAGATAGTTGAGCTTCTTTCTCTTTGAACAATGCAGAAGCAGTCATCTCCACTTCCTCACAAACTACATTCTGAATTTTTTATGGAGGACTGTATATGGATTGTACTGCAGTCAGAATGGCTTCAAAATGAGCTAGTTGGCAGCGAGACTCAGTAGTTTGATCTTCATCTGTCACAACCCGCATTTTTCCCAACAATTTAATTATATCAGAGCAAGGGGAAAATACGCGTCGTGATGCCACGCCGTGCAGGGGATAACTGCAGACGTTCAGGCAAGACTCCAAACTCTACAATTTTAGAAGAAAACATAAATGGTTATGAATAAAATCCAGTTTAAGTTATGATGGTAGTCATATCCCTCGGCTTAGTGAATCATCTAGTTCATGATTTAAAATATAAATTATACGCTTGCGGAAAATACTTATTTAAATTGACTCTAATATCCTACATGAGTATGAATGTCCCCGAGGAACTACTCATACAATGCAAACCCTAGATTTATAATAAGTATAAAAAAGTCTTTACGCTAAATAGAAAGTAGTGGCTTAGTTTTGAAAGAGATGACTAGTATGCTTTACTAATTTTAGGGTTTTATAGGTTAAAAATATCTAACATGCAATCTTAGCAATAAATCATCCCAGAGAGCAAGTAATGTAAACCAAACATAAGGAAACCACAACAGCTAGCAAGTGTCCAAAAAGTTCAACAAACCTGTGGGCGTAAACAACCTAACATGAACCCACAGTATGAATATGTCTGAAACTGGGCAAGGAAAACTAAAACAACAAACTACCTCGCTACGACGAGGGGGGAAAACTACATCCAAACTGCTGCTGCTAAGGCTCCAAAACCGGCTCCGCTACCTGCTAATGCTCCGAACCTGAGGCATTCCAAAGACAGAACACCTCAGCAAGAGGGTACAAATGGTAGCAGAAAAAGTAAACAAAATAAAACAAAGGTCAGACGGGGTACCAACCCAAGACCAACAGTACTGAAGTAAGGTGTCGAACAGGAACAGAAAGAAATACCTACGTGAATCGTCACGTACTCCCACAAATACACCAGATTTCTCAAGGCAAAAAAGGGAATAACAAATGTAAAAACATAAAGAAGAAATTTAACTAGCTTTAGTAAGCACCTGTGGTCGACCCTACCTCAAAAACACGGGCGAGGTGGTCACTCAACTGGACACACCCCTCACGAATAATTTATCCGCTTAACTGCGAGGGAGTCTCATACTCTCTACCATACACCGCAGATGCCCCAAAAAACCCGGTAGGCTTCCACAAGCTACCATAAAGGAGTCAGACCATGCGGAGGTGGTTTTATACACTAACTCCCGCAAATTTTAGAAACCCAAAGAAACCACAACACAAATATATCTCGAGATTTGGCTCGTCAGATTCTACTTGACACTTCTAGTTTCAAGTCATGGTTGATCAACCTCTATGAATGATTTACAATCCTAGACAAACTCTAATACGATCAATAACGATAGGTAATGCATTTAAAGGCATTAATAAGACACATCAAGAACGATTAAATATATCATGACAAGATCAAGTTCACCAAGAAAAAATCTTACAATCTCGAGAGATCATCCAAAAAGGTTAATCGTAGCAATAACTTGGAAAACAAGTGAAGAAAATTTTAAAGAACATAAAAACTTAACCGTTACCATCAAATCGGACAAGGAAAAATGAGGGAAAATCACCACTTGCCTTGGTTTTACCGAAAAAGTTCTCCAAATCAGTCCACGTCACACATCAGGGCAAAAGAGGATGGAGGAAGTTGAAATCTAGACAAAAATGGTCGAAAAGGGGGTTAGGGCCGAAAAACCCTAACGAGAAAAGTCAAAGAAATGGGAAAAATTTACCACGATAGCGTAGCTCTCGGTGAGAGCTTTCCAAATCTACGCTCGGTTGAAGATTTCGAGCACCGGAGCTCCGTCGGCAGCCACCAGAAGATTCACGAAATATTCTCTCTCTCGCTCACGCCGCTCTGGTTCGGGAGAAAGAATCGGAGAAGATGAAGTATTCCTATTTTTTTAAATACCCTAAGTATAAGAATATATATATATAAGTAGTTATAAAAAGTTTTGTCTAAATATATAAAAAAAACGGTTTAAGTACGAGCAGTTCACGGAAAACAAAATTAGAGGTCTAGAATGGCTTCAAATCAAAAAGTGCTCAACATGAAAGTTGTAGATCTCGTCGAGACAAACAAATTTAATGTTAACCATTTTTCCATACGGCACTGTTTTGACCCTCAAAAAGGCTCCCGAACAAAAACTATGACGGACTACACGAGAAAGGCAGCAGACTACTCGATTATACAGAAGGCTACTCGAGTAAGCAGAAACAGACTACTCGAGTATGCAGAAACAGACTACTCGAGTATACAGAAGCAGACTACTCGAGTATACAGAAGGCTACTCGAGTATACAGAAATAGGCTACTCTAGTATACAGAAGGCTACTCGAGTATACAGAAACAGACTACTCGAGTATACAGAAACAGATTACTCGAGTATACAGAAATGGACTACTCGAGTATACAGAAGGCTACTCAAGTATACAGAAACAGACTACTCGAGTATACAGAAGACTACTCGAGTATAAAGAAACAGACTACTCGAGTATACAGAAACAGATTACTCGAGTATATAGAAACAGACTACTCGAGTATACAGAAGGCTACTCGAGTATACAGAAACAGATTACTCGAGTATACAGAAACAGACTACTCGAGTATACAGAAGGCTACTCGAGTATACAGAAACAGACTACTCGAGTATACAGAATTGGAGGAACAGAAGATTTACATAAAAAGCATAAACTTCACACGAGTCAAGGTTGCAGGAAAAACAATTTCTTGGCAAATCTAACCATTTGATCAAACTATAAGAATGAATAGTACTTTTCATTTTTGAATAGTAATTTAATATTAAAATAATCGTATTTATATATATTTGAATAAGGAAACGCGAGATCAAAACGGAGGCCCAAACGCGCGCCGAATTGAACGAAACTGTAACGTCCAAATTCGCGCTAGGCCCCTCGCACGAGTTTTGAGTCAAGAGACTAGACTCGGGCCCGGGGTGCGCTGACGCGAAGTGTCAGGTGCGTCAGATGGAGTGTTGGGTTGAGTGATGTCTAACGAATCGAAAGGAAATCAGTCAAGTGGAAATCGACGAGAATGGAGGTCGATGCACGTCGATCGACGGGTATCGGGAATGATACTCGCCGATTCGATGGGTATCGGGAATGATACTCGCCGATTCGACGAGTATCGTTGGTCGATACCCGCCGGACACAGAGCTGCAAGTAGACTAAGGGAAATTCGGCGAGAATGCTCGCGGATTCTCGTTGATCGTCGAGAATCCCCTGTTATACCCACCGATCGTCGAGTATCGCTGAGAATACTCAACGCAATCAACGCCAGATGTCCGGTAAAATGGCTAAGGGAAAATCGTCGGGAATCATTGTTGATTCCCGATGAATTCGTCGAGAATGACGTGACGGTTCTCACCGATCGTCGAGAATGACCTGACGATTCTCACCGATCGGCGAGAATGACGACTGATTTCCACCAAATTTTACTTAGGCGTTTTCTTCGCCCAGGCAGATTCATCGGCTTGTACAGGTGGACTGAACCAGACTTCGGGATTCGTGCTGAATGATCCTTGGACTGGTCAATTCAAATGAAACCTAATTTAGGCGGTCCAATTAGAGAGTGACATGTGGCGGAAGGAACTTAACCTAACATGTAATATAAAAAGGAGTAAACCAAACCCTAGCCACCACACCCGATCATTCTTGCCGAGCCGTCACCGTGCAAAATCGACGGGAGCGGGAGAGAAAGGAATATCGAAAATCGTCGGAGGAAAAGTTCGGATCGTTGAAGGAAGGCTTGCTGGAGCTAGTTTTTGAGGAGGAGAAACGCCTTTGCCGTGAAGAACGTCTGCACCGAGAGATGCCACGGAGAAGGGTAACGCGATCCATGGCCGACAACGGATGAAACGCCGGAAATGAGGTGAGTTTCCTCCCCTTCTCCCTTGGTGCTAGATATGTAGCTATTCTTAGGCGAGACATCGACTCAAAAGAGTCTTGATGTGTGAGATGAAGCTTTCTAGGAAGGCCATGCTAGAACTTGTGTTCTAAAGCTTAGTCATCTTCAACCTCCCCTCGCTTCAAAGTGATGATAGGGGTGGTCTCGTGAAGAGGAAATGGCCTCAAGAGGAAGAATAAGGGTGGAGGAACTTCTTGTTGCGGTTTGGGGAAAATCGCTTGAGGAGGAAGATGAACGGATGTCGTTCACTTCGCTTCAAGATGCATGCAGAATCTGTGTTCTGCACGCAGCGACCTTCTTGGCTGCTTTTAAGCAGGAAAGGCTCGGATCTGGGCTTTTGACTAAACACAAAAGTCGTAGCCCTCGAAATTACCTTTCCAACGAGTGGTTGCACGTTTCCAGGCGATACCTGTAGCCACAGGAAAGTCCGTTTGAATCCGCTGCGGTTGGGAGTTAATGCCCAGGAAATCTTTATCCTATATGCAGCTGACTTCGAGTTGGATTTCTGGTATGATGTGACCAGATCTGGGCTTTCAACTAAACACAAAAGTCGTAGCCCTTACAATTACCTTTCCAATGAGTGGTTGCACATTTTCAGGCGATACCGGTAGCCACAGGAATCCTCAGTCAAAGTTGCTGACCAGATTACATATAATTCTAGGTGATTACAATATGAACTTGGATTCGATGGAATAGATGTTGCAATCCATCTCGAGGTTGGGTGAATTCTTTTGTGTTAACCACCGAGGTAATGTGAAGGTTGATGTTTGAGGACTTGAATTCCTATGCCGAGATGTGAGTCAAGCCTAAGTGAATGAAAGGCTTTGTTATATTTGGTAGATCACCAATATGCGCATTATATATAACAGGTTGAATTCTTTTGGAAGGGTTTATGAATGATTAAATTATGGCCATGAGGTGTATTGAGTTGATAGAAGGGAATAAGTACTCCAATGCTTAGAGTGTCGTCTCCCTACGGGTAGCATTGTGGAAGTTAACAAGTGCGGTGTTGACCGTCACTAATGGGAATGAGGTTGAGTTGGATAAAATTGGACGGTTGGGCTTATTCCTCGGTGTTCACGTCTCGGGGCTCCTTCCGTTCCACGTGAATGGTTGGGCTTGGTCCTCGGTGTTCACGTCCCGAGGCTCCATCCGTATTTGTTGGATGGTTGGGCTTGGTCCTCGTGCTTTCTTCGAGGCTCCTTCCATGCCATGAATTGTGGAATTGCATGCGGTGTGAGTCGACACGCGGTGTCGTAATCCCGGGTTAAGGATAGTGTGGCAGGTCTACGGGCTCGCCAATCGTCACACCGATGGGAGTTGACAGTTAGACCTTGGGAGGTTGGGCTTGGTCCTCGGTGTTCACGTCCCGAGGCTCCTTCCGTGCCAAGTGAACGGTTGGGCTTTGTCCTCGTGCTCAATTCCGAGGCTCCTTTCGTGTCACACCATAGGCCAGTCGGGGCTAGGATCTTGGTGCATATTTACCCAAGAGAACCCGCTGAGCCGTAGTATGCATGTGAGCTCCGCTGTTGTGTTCTTAGCGTTGAGGCGTACGGAGGCCTAGGCCAGGTAGTGTGGAGACCAGCCTAGTAGTGGAGATGCCCGCTCTACTGTCACCGTTTGGCCACGACGGATGATGCCTGAGAGGTTAGCTACCTACTCAAATAGTGGGAATTATAAGTCTGTGTCGACATAGCGATTGCATGTGCTTGATCATGGGCGTGTCATTGCATTGCATACATAGCATTGCACTTCATTGCATACACAAGACCCTCATCGTATAAGTTTGTATGGGCACTCCTATATGATGAGTTACTTTCTGCTGAACGACCCTCAACTTATATGCTTGTATGGGCATCCATATAAGTTGAGTTACTTACTGTTCTAGATATATACTCTCTTGCTACTGTAGATTGTAGATTTGTAAAGTAAGACCTTGTTCATTTGTATACTGTTTCTATTGCTATTTATGATATGTACACATACTTCACCTGCTTGTACTACTGATATATATTTATTGTACATGTTCCTTTCTCCGCCTAGTGCCGAGGAGTCGCCGGGGGAGCGGATGTGAAACCACTTAGTCTTTTTGACTAACGGTTTCTACGTCTTCCTTTTTAGGAGGAAACCCCGCAGGTGGAGCAGCAGGCTATGCAGACGGACAGTCAGGCCAGGGTGACAGGGCCTGAAGGGACGGTACCGTCGCTACCGTCGGTTACAGATGTGAGTGAGAGAGAGATTTTGTTGTAGCCCTTCGGGGCAATTTTGTTCTCGTACTCTGATATTAGAAGCTTGCTGTAGCTTCTTTCTTTATAATATTATGGACATATGCTTGGTGTGGATTTGACTTTCATATTATTATGGTTGGGTTGGCATTTATCTGTTGATATTGTTGGTAGCCGACAGAATAGGAGTCTTGTGGTAGAGGCTAGCCTGAGTGCCAGTGTTATCGCAAGGCGGCTGTTCTGGGCATAAGACCCCTCTCGTGCCGTGTTTTGTGTTCCGGGAGGGGGGTCTTACAAATGGTATCATCTTGCTACGATCCTCCAAGACGAAAGTCACTTAACAATGGTGCCACCCCCGTTGGATTGGTCAGTTTGGGGACAAGCTGACTTAGCGGAAGCAGTGGTGTGCCCATATGTAATTCAGACTAAGTTGTCCATCTTTAACCTTAGATTAGCCAACCTAACCCTAGGTTTGTACCTTATGTATAGATCCCAACACATGTTGATCCAGTAAGGGGCACCCCCGCCCCGTCTGTACCTACACAATTCCAACAATCAGAGCTGGGGCAGATGCTCACAGCTATTCTGGATGCCTTTAGGTCCCAATCTCAGCAGACACCTGTACAACAACAGGGTCCGGGATCTAGTTGGTTAAGCGTTTTCCGAGCTCTCTCCCCTCCCGCTTATATTGGGACAGAGTCGGCAGTGCGTACGGAAGAGTGGCTCGACACTATACAAGAGTTGTTGGCAGGAATAAGATGTCCAAACAACATGGCGGTGACCCTCGTGGTGACACTCTTAGAGCTGCATGCCAAAAGGTGGTGGAAGTCCCTCATGGGCTCCACTTTTCATGGAAGAGTGTACATGGACATTAGTTGGAGCGAATTCTCTGAAGCCTTCTTAGAGCATTTCATCCCCTCGGCCGCTCGGGATGGTCTGGAAGAGAGATTTTTGCAACTAAAGCAAGGGTCCATGTCGGTGACGGAGTACCAACGGGAGTTTCAGCACCTTGCTAGATTCGCCGACTCCTTTGAGCTGGATGATAGAGGGTACGCCAAACGATTCTACAAAGGCTTGCGAGATCCCCAAAGGCAAGCCCTTTTGTTTATAGCAGACTCTAGTCTGGCGGAAATTATTGATATGGCAAAGAGATTGGAAGCGGACCACTTGGGAAGTGGTAAGAGGCCAGCGGAAGGCGTGATGGAAGCAGGCCCCAGCAATAGAAGGAGATTTGACAATAAAAGAGGAAGAGGATATCGGAGGGGTGGCGGGCGTTTCCCCCAGAACTTTAGAGAGGAGCGCCCGGTTCCACAACCGCCAGCATTACCTCCACCTCCACAGTTTCAGCAACACGGCGGAAGGCAGGAACGGGTGTGCTTTGAATGCAACCAACCGGGCCACATTCGACGCTACTGCCCGCAACTGTTTGGAGATGCGCCTTTTGCTCTCCCTCCAGCAGCCCCGCGGGGGAGAGGGTATGTGCGTGGTCGAGGACGAGGACCACGAGGAAGAAACCCCGGACCCGCTCGAGATCAAATGTATGCCCTAGACATGACTCAAGAGCGGAACCCTCAAGAGATGATTGCAGGTATGATTTGAATTAGTCATTTTGCTTCCATTAATATCCTCTAGTTGCTTGAGATATACTAGACGTCTAGCTTGAGTATTATTAATGACACTTAGGCACCGTGATGGTCGGCGGGAAACCGGCTTATACATTATTTGACACCGGTGCCTCACATTCATTCGTGTTTGAAGACTTCATCAAAGATATACACGGAGTGCAATATTTCACTGGTATTGCTCGAAGAGTACGCCTCCCAAACGGATCTGAGATGATGGCAACCGCGAAGTGTGAGTTAGAGATAACCTTTGGGGGAAAGACCTTTGATACCCCTGCCACAATTTTGAGAATACCAGAGTTCGACCTCATTCTGGGTTTGGCGTGGCTGGATTGGCACCATGCAAGAATCGACTGTGCGGAGAAGCGTATCTATTTGAGACATAGGGATACTGATGTAGTCTTCCAAGGTATAAATTTCGCACCACGAATATTGTTATCCTCAATCCAGACCTTGAAAGCTCATATGAGAGGGGATGAAGTCTACATGATACGATTCGAACTAAAAGAGATGAAGCTAGATGTGAAGGATGTGCGGGTAGCACGAGATTTCCCTGAGGTATTTCCCGAGAAATTGCCAGGGTTACCCCCGCATAGAGAAGTGGATTTTTAGATTAAGCTTGTACCAGGAGCTAAGCCTGTCTCCAGGACCCCTTATCGGATGGCCCCAAAAGAACTTGTGGAGTTTAGAGTGCAATTGCAAGAGCTGGTAGAATCAGGGTTTGTTCGCCCCAGCTCGTCGCCTTGGGGAGCCCCTGTTCTATTCGTCAAGAAGAAAGATGGAACCCTGCATTTATGTATAGACTATCGGGAACTCAACCGACTGACAGTACGGAACACCTACCCGTTACCTCGGATCGATGAGTTGTTTGACCAACTAGTGGGAGCGCATTGGTTCTCCAAGCTAGACTTGCGCTCGGGGTACTACCAATTGAGAATACAGGAGGATGATATACAGAAAATGGCTTTCAGCTCAAGGTACGGCTTATATGAGTTCACAGTGATGCCGTTTGGACTCACCAATGCCCCATCAGCTTTCATGAGCTTGATGAATAAAGTGTTTGAGCCCTACTTAGATGTCTTCGTCATTGTGTTCATTGTCGACATCCAGGTCTACTCAAAGACGGAGGAAGAACATGTCAGACATTTGGCCTTGGTACTGGAGAAGTTAAAGGAGCAAGCCCTGTTCGCCAAGTTTAGCAAATGTGAATTCTGGCTTAGGGAAGTTGCTTTCTTGGGTCACTTAATCAGTGGGGATGGACTAGCTATGGATCCGGCCAAGGTGCGTGCCGTGAAGGAGTGGTCATCTTTGAAGTCAGCGGCCGATGTGAGGAGTTTTCTTGGACTTGCCGGATACTACCGCAAGTTCGTAAAAGGATTCTCCAAGATTGCCCTCCCGCTTACTTCCTTGACGAAGAAAGGAGTACCATTTGAGTGGACACCCCAGTGTGAAGCGACATTCCAGGAACTGAAGGATAGACTTACCTCCGCCCCCATCCTTGTCCTTCCGTCTGGGAAGGAAGGATTCCAAGTTTACACGGACGCGTCTTATTAGTGGTTGGGAGCGGTGTTGATGCATCACGAGCACGTAATTGCTTATGCTTCAAGACAATTGAAGAAGCATGAAATCAATTATCCGGTGCATGATTTGGAGCTAGGAGCGGTGGTGTTTGCCTTGAAGGTATGGAGGCATTATCTATACGGCGTCCACTGCGAAATCTTCTCAGATCATAAAAATTTGAAGTACGTCCATACCCAGAAGGAATTGAACTTAAGACAACGGTGGTGGTTAGAGTTTCTATGCGACTATGAGTTCACCTTGAACTACCACCTCGGAAAAACAAACTCGGTAGCCTATGCGTTGAGTAGGAAAGTACCCGGCTCGAACCCAGAATCTCGATTGATGAGCATGGAGTTGGCACGGATGATCGAGGAGATGGACATCACCTTAATATTTAAAGCTTCTTCGGAATATACGGAGTACCTTTCCAGCATGAGCATAGTTTGTGATATCCGGGACCAGATCCGAGTGGAGCAAGGATTGGATGCGGCTTTGGCACCGACAATAAACTTAATCGAAGATGGGACTACCGACGAGTACACACTAAAGGACGGCCTCATTTACTTTCTCGGCCTACTCTACATTCCCAAAGGTGGCAGAATCCGGGAGGATATTATGAGAGAAGCACATTGCTCTAAATATTTCGTGCACCCAGGAATTTCAAAGATGTACGCCGGCTTACGGAAGACGATGTGTTGGCCAGGGATGAAGAAAGATGTCAGGTACTTTGTCACACATTGTGAAGCCTGCCAAAGAGTGAAGGCGGAATGTAGGAGCCCCGGTGGCCTATTGCAGTCGTTGTCAATCCCCGAATGGAAGTTCGAGGATATATCCATGGACTTCGTACATGGGCTACCTCGCTCCCGCTCAGGGAATGATTCAGTGTGGGTGATCATTGATCGCCTAACGAAGGTTGCCCGGTTCATTCCTATGAAGAAGGAGGCTCATGTGGATGTCTTGGTACGCCTATTTGTGGAACAATTTGTACGGTATCACGGCGTACCCAAGATGATAGTTTCGAACCGTGATGGTCGTTTTACCTCCAAGGAGTGGAAGGCGGTACAGACGTATTTGGTCTCACGTCTTACCTTCAGTACCGCATTTCATCCTCAGATGGATGGACAGTCTGAGCGGACCATCCGAACATTGGAAGATCTGTTGAGGTTGTGTGTGATAGATAGGGGAGAGTCGTGGGAAAGACTCTTGCCCTTGGTGGAATTCTCCTATAACAATAGCCATCAAGCTATTATTGGCATGGCACCCCATGAAGCCCTATATGGAAGGAGGTGTAGGACCCCATTGTCTTGGGTGCAAGATTAAGACCCGAAGACTTTGGGAATTGAGTACATAGATGACACTGATGTGGTGGTTAGGCTGATAAGGGATCGCATGTTGGAGGCTCAAAGTCGGCAGGCGAAGTATTACAACGCAAGGCACCGTATGGTGGAATTTCAAGTGGGTGATAAGGTTACATCCCCACAACTGATGGTACTGTGGGGTCTGACAGATCTGTGCGACTGGAGCCGGTGCGGATCGTTGATCATGAGATAAGAACCTTGGGCCGCAAAAGTGTCTCCTTGGTAAAAGTGCTATGGTCTAATCATGGGAAGGAGGAATTCACATGGGAGCCAATGGATTTGATGCAAAGACGCTACCCGGAGTTGTTTGCTTCAGGTAATTTTATCTAAAAGCATATTTTGTTTTCTGTATGCTTTTCTCCCCACGACCTCAGCCTGATTTCGGGGACGAAATCTTTTTATTTTGTTTATAGGATATGTAACGTCCCAATTCGCGCTAGGCCCCTCGCACGAGTTTTGAGTTAAGAGACTAGACTCGGGCTCGGGGTGCGCTGACGCGAAGTGTCAGGTGCGTCGGATGGAGTGTAGGGTTGAGAGATGTCTAATGAATCGAAAGGAAATCAGCGAAGTGGAAATCGACAAGAATGGAGGTCTATTCACGTCGATCGACGGGTATCGGGAATGATACTCGCCGATTTGACGGGTATCGGGAATGATACTCGCCGATTCGACTGGTATCGGTGGTCGATACCCGCCGGACACAGAGCTGCAAGTAGACTAAGGGAAATTCGGCGAGAATGCTCGGCGATTCTCGTCGAACGTCGAGAATCCCCTGTTATACCCACTGATCGTCGAGTTTCGCTGAGAATACTCAACGCAATCAACGCCAGATGTTCGGTAAAATGTCTAAGGGAAAATCGTCGGGAATCATTGTTGATTCCCGACGAATTCGTCGAGAATGACCTGACGGTTCTCACCGATCGTCGAGAATGACCTAACGATTCTCACCGATCGGCGAGAATGACGACTGATTTCCGCCGAATTTTACTTAGGCGTTTTCTTCGCCCAGGCAGATTCGCCGGCTTGTACAGGCGGACTAAACCGGACTTCGGGATTCGTGCTGAATGATCCTTGGACCGGTCACTTCAAATGAAACCTAATTTGGGCGGTCCAATTAGAGAGTGACACGTGGCGGAAGGAACTTAACCTAACATGTAATATAAAAAGAGTAAACCAAACCCTAGCCATCGCACCCGATCGTTCTTGTCGAGCCGTCACCGTGCAAAACCGACCGGAGCGGGAGAGAAAGGAATATCGCAGATCGTCGGAGGAAAAGTTCGGATCGTTGAAGGAAGGCTTGCTGGAGCTTGTTTTGGAGGAGGAAAAACGCCTTTGCCGTGAAGAACGTCTGCACCGAGAGATGCCGCGGAGAAGGGTAACGCGATCCATGGCCGACAATGGAGGAAACGCCGGAAATGAGGTGAGTTTCCTCCCCTTCTCCCTTGGTGCTAGATCTGTAGCTATTCTTAGGCGAGACATCGACTCAAAAAAGTCTTGATGTGTGAGATGAAGCTTTCTAGGAAGGCCATGCTAGAACTTGTGTTCTAAAGCTTAGTCATCTTCAACCTCCCCTCGCTTCAAAGTGATGATAGGGGTGGTCTCGTGAAGAGGAAATGGCCTCAAGAGGAAGAATAAGGGTGGAGGAACTTCTGGTTGCGGTTTGGGGAAAATCCCTTGAGGAGGAAGATGAACGGATGCCTTTCACTTCGCTTCAAGATGCGTGCAGAATCTGTGTTCTGCACGCAACGACCTTCTTGGATACTTTTAAGCAAGAAAGGGTCGGATCTGGGCTTTCGACTAAACACGAAAGTCGTAGACCTCGAAATTACCTTTCCAACGAGTTGTTGCACGTTTTCAGGCGATACCTGTAGCCACAGGAAAGTCCGTTTGAATCGGCTGTGGTTGGGAGTTAATGCCCAGGAAATCTTTATCCTGTACGCAGCTGACTTCGAGTTGGATTTCTGGTATGATGTGACCAGATCTGGGCTTTCAACTAAACACAAAAGTCGTAGCCCTTGAAATTACCTTTCCAACGAGTGATTGCACATTTTCAGGCGATACCGTTAGCCACGGGAATCCTCAGTCAAAGTTGCTGACCAGATTACATATAATTCTAGGTGATTACAATATGAACTTGGATTCGATGGAATAGATGTTGCAATCCATCTCGAGGTTGGGTGAATTCTTTTGTGTTAACCACTGAGGTAATGTGAAGGTTGATGTTTGAGGACTTGAATTCCTATGCCGAGATGTGAGTCAAGCCTAAGTGAATGAAAGGCTTTGTTATATTTGGTAGATCACCAATATGCGCATTATATATAATAGGTTGAATTCTTTTGGAAGGGTTTATGAATGATTAAATTATGGCCATGAGGTGTATTGAGTTGATAGAAGGGAATAAGTACTCCAATGCTTAGAGTGTCATCTCCCTACGGGTAGCATTGTGGAAGTTAACAAGTGCGGTGTTGACCGTCACTAATGGGAATGAGGTTGAGTTGGATAAAATTGGACGGTTAGGCTTGGTCCTCGGTGTTCACGTCTCGGGGCTCCTTCCGTGCCACGTGAACGGTTGGGCTTGGTCCTCGGTGTTCACGTCCCGAGGCTCCATCCGTATTTGTTGGATGGTTGGGCTTGGTCCTCGTGCTTTCTCCGAGGCTCCTTCTATGCCATGAATGGTGGAATTGCATGCGGTGTGAGTCGACATGCGGTGTCGTAATCCCGGGTTAAGGATAGTGTGGCAGGTCTACGGGCTCGCCAATCGTCACACCGATGGGAGTTGACAGTTAGACCTTGGGCGGTTGGGCTTGGTCCTCGGTGTTCACGTCCCGAGGCTCCTTCCGTGCCAAGTGAACGGTTGGGCTTGGTCCTCGTGCTCATTTCCGAGGCTCCTTCCGTGTCACACCATAGGCAAGTCGGGGCTAGGATCTTGGTGCATATTTACCCAAGAGAACCCGCTGAGCCGTAGTACGCATGTGAGCTCCGCTGTTGTGTTCTTAGCGTTGAGGCGTACGGAGGCCTAGGCCAGGTAGTGTGGAGACCAGCCTAGTAGTGGAGATGCCCGCTCTATTGTCACCGTTTGGCCACGACGGATGATGCCTGAGAGGTTAGCTACCTGCTCGAATAGTGGGAACTATAAGTCTGTGTTGACATAGCGATTGCATGTGCTTGATCATGGGTGTTTCAATGCATTGCATACATAGCATTGCACTTCATTACATACACAAGACCCTCATCGTATAAGTTTGTATGGACACTCCTATACGATGAGTTACTTTCTGTTGAACGACCCTCAACTTATATGCTTGTATGGGCATCCATATAAGTTGGGTTACTTACTGTTCTAGATATATACTCTCTTGCTACTGTAGATTGTAGATTTGTAAAGTAAGACCTTGTTCATTTGTATACTGTTTCTATTGCTATTTATGATATGTACACATACTTCACCTGCTTGTACTACTGATATATATTTATTGTACATGTTCCTTTCTCCGCCCGGTGCCGAGGAGTCACCGGGGGAGCGGATGTGAAACCACTTAGTCTTTTTGACTAACGGTTGCTACGTCTTCCTTTTTAGGAGGAAACCCTGCAGGTGGAGCAGTAGGCTATGCAGACGGACAGCCAGGCCAGGGTGACATGGCCTGAAGGGACGGTACCGTCGCTACCGTCGGTTACAGATGTGAGTGAGAGAGAGATTTTATTGTAGTCCTTCGTGGCAATTTTGTTCTCGTACTCTGATATTAGAAGCTTGGTGTAGCTTCTTTATTTATAATATTATGGACATATGCTTGGTGTGGATTTGACTTTCATATTATTATGGTTGGGTTGGCATTTATCTGTTGATATTGTTGGTAGCCTGCAGAATAGGCGTCTTGTGGTACAGGCTAGCCTGAGTGCCAGTGTTACCGCAAGGCGGCTGTTCTGGGCATAAGACCCCTCTCGTGCCGTGTTTTGTGTTCCGGGAGGGGGGGTCTTACAGAAACTCACGCTATAGGCGAACGGGGATGCTACGAATGCAACGGCGAAGTCAAAACCAAAATCAGACGAGCCATTCTCGAGATATAAGTTTTCAAAGTTTACGACGAACATAAATTCCACAAAACTTTGGAAAAACGCCGAGGCCCAAATATCGCTCGGATCGCGACGAAACTTGACGAGTAAGTCAAAAATTACTCAACTTAAATTCCAACTGCAAAATTTTCCCATTACAATAAGAATTCGGCCGACTTGACCGCATGGACGCGTAAATGCCTTTATGGCATTGCGCCGTCATCTTGACGTTAAAGGTAATGCCATGATGTCATAAATATGATGTTTCCCATTTAAATAAAATCGTCGAAAAAATCTGGGGCGTTACAGTCACTCCCCCTAAAAAGAAGTTTCGTCCCGAAACTTAACACAACTCCAAAACCAAATCAAAATGATAAAATCAAACGTCACTGAAAACATAACGACGTACCTGAAACTAGGAGAAGAGGTGCGGATGAGATTCTCTCATTGCTGACTCCAATTCCCAGTCGCACTCTCGACGTCTTGATTTCTCCAAAGAATCTTAACCATAGGGATGGTCTTTCTTCGCAAGACACACTCTAGAGATTCCAAAATGCGGACAGGCTCTTCCACATATGACAGATTGGGCTGAATTTGGGGCACCGAGTCAAGAATTTGACGATCACTACGAACACACTTCCACAACTGGATCACATGGAACACATCGTGGACACCAGGGAAGCTAGCAGGTAATTCCAGTCGATATGCTGACACTCCGATGCGCTCCAGAATCTGAAAAGGTCCCACATACCGGGGGTCTAACTTGTGGTTCCTTCCAAATCTTTTTACTCCTGGCATCGGAGAAACCTTCAGGAAAACCAAGTCCCCAACGAAAAACTCCAAATCGACCCTTCGTCGATTAGCATATTTCTCATAACGCTCTTGTGCTACACGTAGCTTCTCTCGAATATGATTCACCGCACAATTCATCTCCTCAAGGGCTTCCGGACCTAGCAATGGTCTCTCACCAACCTCAGCCCAAAATAAGGGAGTCCTACAACGCCTTCCATACAAGGCCTCAAACTCTTATGGTCCGTATAGATCTTGCATAGCGCGTCATACAATAAGTGTCGCCACAGCTTCAACGCATAAATTACGGCAGCAAACTCCAAATCGTGCGTAGGATAGTTTCTCTCGTGAATCTTTAGTTACCTCGATCAATACGCGATCACCTTACAATCTTGCATTAAAACACAACCAAGTCTGATGTGTGACGCATCGACGTACACATCATACTCGACTCCTTCAGTAGGTAAAGTTAAAATTGGGGCAGTACACAGTCTCTTCTTCAACTCTTGGAAAGCCTCTTCACACTTATCACTCCAAATGAATGCAGTATTCTTCAGAGTAAGTCTAGTTAAAGGAGCAGACAACACCGAAAATCCTTCCACAAATCTTATATAGTAGCCAGTGAGGCCTAAGAAGCTCCTAATCTCCTTAGGTGTAGAAGGTCTTTCCCATTCCATTACGGCAGAAAACTTGGTCGGGTCTACAGAAATACCGTCCTTGCCTACAACATGACCTAGAAAGGACACCTGAGGTAGCCAGAACTCACATTTGCTCAACTTCGCATATAGCTTATGCTCCCTCAGGGTCGACAAAACCAAACGCAAATGCTGAGTATGCTCCTCAACATTACGGGAATACACTAGGAAATCATCTATGAACACAATAACGAATCGGCCTAAGAAATCATTAAACACCCTATTCATCAAATCCATGAAAGGAGAGGGTGCATTGGTTAAACCGAAAGACATCACCAAAAACTCATAATGTCCATGCCGTCAACGGAATGCGGTTCGGGGAATATCTGCCTCGCGAATCCTCAACTGGTGGTAGCCTGAGCAAAGATCGATTTTTGAAAATACCGAGCTACCACGCAACTGATCGAACAAATCATCGATCCTTGGCAGGGGATATCTATTCTTAACGGTCACCTTATTTAATTCCCTATAATCGATGCAAAGCCTCATCGATCCGTCCTTCTTCCTTACAAACAAAATCGGAGCACCCCACAGAGAAGAACTTGGTCTAATAAAACCACACCTCAGCAACTCATCGAGTTGAGTACGCAACTCATCCAACTCACGCGGAGCCATACGGTACGGTGCTTTGGTGATGGGACGAGTGCCTGGCTCGAGGTCAATCACGAACTCAATCTCCCTCTCAGGAGGAAGTCCTAGAAGACTATCAGGAAAGACATCTGGAAACTCTCGCACCACCGAGACATCCTCGAGACGTGGTGTAACAGAAGCTATTTCCAGAGCAGAAATAGAACTAAAAACGCCTCGCAACCAGACTTTATAGCACGTACCGCAGAAATGATAGGGGAAACTCTGTCCTGAAATCCATAGACGCTCATAGGTTGGCCATTGTCCATCCTAAAGTCCAGTCTTTTTGCCTTGCACTGGATGACTGCATCATACTTGGACAGCCAGTCCATGCCCAAAATCACATCAAAATCAGTCAGGTCTAAAATTAACAGATTCGTAAGGGCCAGAAAATTGCCAAGATGAATAGGGCATCTCAGAACTCCTTGATTGGATATCACCGAATCACCGGAGGGAAGCTTGACGTTGAAGGATTCTCTCAATTGATCAACATCCAGGCAATGTTTATCAACAAACCTCCTGGCCACAAAGGAATGGGTGGCACCCGAATCGAACAGAACGCGCGCCCACCAATTCCGCACCTTAAACTCCCCTAAAACCGTAACATACATAACTAAACGAACGATAACCATGGCAACAACGATAAATAATAGGGATAAAATAGACTGGGGCTAACCTGAAATAACTTGCGTAGAGTTTTGAGCTTCCTCGCTAGTCATAACGTTCAGCTTTCCTTTTCCTTTATCTAGGGTTGGTGGTGGCGGCAGAGCTCGAAGCGGGGCAGGCTACAGTGGGGTTTGAGCCTGGGGGAATGAAGATTTCTGGTGTCCCTTCTGCCCGCACTGGAAGCAGGTCCTTTCTTTCATCCAGCACCGACTCACATCATGACCCTTCCTTGCACAGAACGAGCACACGAGCACTCCCTTGGGTGCTCCTTGGATGGCGTGCACTTGCTGCTGCTTCAGGGTGGCTGTTCTCTTGAAACATCTTTCGTAAGTGTGTCCAGGACGACCAAAGAATCTACACACTTCCTTACCTTTCTTCTTCGAAGAAGGGCCAGATGCCCTGGAGCTACCATCCTCAACACCCTTTCTTTTCTCTTTCCTCGCCGCAGCACCGCGGTTCTTGGCATTTTCAATCGCTTCAACTTTTAGTGCGGCTTCCACTGCCACAACATAACTGTCAGCTCCATAAGCGCATGCCCACTGCTGGACATCACTTCTTAGTCCTCCCAGGAAACGTTTTACTCTTCCCTCCTCCGAAGCTACCAAATCGGGAGCAAATCTACTCAACTTGCTAAACTCAATCTCATATTCGCTCACCGTGAGCTGTCTCTGCTTCAAATGCAGGAAGTTATTCATGAGACGGTCCTGCTCAACCGAGGGCAGAAACTTCTTCAGCAACATCTTCTTGAAAGAGTCCCAGGTACAGCCTTCCTTCAGACTCTCATTTTCACGAATCCACCAACTCGTTGCTAGGCCTTTTAACTGATAGGCTGCAATCATAACCTTCTGGGCTTCTAGAATCCCGAAATACGAAACATCTCCTCGATTGAGATGATCCAATCATCCAAAATTATAAAGTCGGCACTCCCGTCGTAGGTGGGAGGTCCCATTCGCTGGAAATGCGATATGAAATTCATTTCTAGTGGTATTGCCACCGGGTCCACCAGAGGAGTAGGGGTATCGGGCACGACTTGACCCAAGGTAGGCTCTTGCACTGAAGGTTGCCGCGCTGGAGCGGTAGACAACAATGACTGAGTTTGCGTTTGCATCGCAACTACTTGCCTTGACAGAGCCTCGTTGCTCTGGCGCAAACTCTCAATCAACGCATCACTCTGCGCACCTGACGACTCACCCTTCGACTGGGGAGTCGATCTCGTCGCAATACGCTTTGGAGGCATTTCTAAAAAGGCAAACGAACAACCAAATTAAAATCCTAGATTACGACTAGGGCAAACAAAACTAGTTCAGACCATACTTCAAAGACACTTGCTAAAGCTGTCACTTGCTCTGGGATTATATGATGATGATATGTCCTACTCAGGATGTTATCCTATCATCCTATTGACTCGTGTGCCTATGATATGAATGTATGAATTCTTTACTCTTATTTAAAATCATGTGTGTACATATGTCATCAAGTAAATCTTTAGCTTGGCATGTTGTGTTTATGTTATGTTATGCTATGCATGTGGTGCTATGAATTCTATAAAAGGCCTTAATGCATGTTATGAGCGGCATACACATGCAATGTTATGCATCCCATACTACATAATATTGCATGCAACGAAAAGAAAATGAGCTAATGGGCATTCATGTGGTGAGGTTATGCATCCCATAGTACATAACCCTCACATGTTGCCACCTATCGTGGATCCATATACAAACACATATTATGCATCCCATACTACATAATATGCCCCGTATACTTCTAATCATGCTTATGAGTGTAGTGTTCATGCTTCAGCCAAGACATATTGATGACACATCGGTGTGTGTATGATATGACACTAAGCAACTAACACTAACAAGGGAAGGTTGCCTGACCAATTGTCAAGCAACCTCCCTCTGATACCAACTGTCACAACCCGCATTTTTCCCAACAATTTAATTATATCAGAGCCAGGGGAAAATACATGTCGTGATGCCACGCCGTGCAGGGGATAACTGCAGACGTTCAGGCAAGACTCCAAACTCTACAATTTTTGAAGAAAGCATAAATGGTTATGAATAAAATCCAGTTTAAGTTATGATGGTAGTCGTATCCCTCGGCTTAGTGAATCTTCTAGTTCACGATTTAAAATATAAATTATACGCTTGTGGAAAATACTTATTTAAATTGACTCTAATATCCTACATGAGGATGAATGTCCCCGAGGAACAACTCATACAATGCAAACCCTAGATTTATAATAAGTATAGAAAAGTCTTTACGCTAAATAGAAAGTAGTGGTTTAGTTTTGAAAGAGATGACAAGTATGCTTTACTAATTGTAGGGTTTTATAGGTTAAAAATATCTAACATGCAATCCTAGCAATAAATCATCCCAGAGAGGGTGTAATGTAAACCAAACATAAGGAAACCACAACAGCTAGCAAGTGTCCAAAAAGGTCAACAAACTTGTGGGCGTCAACAACCTGACATGAACCCACAGTATGAATATGTCTTAAACTGGGAAAGGAAAACTAAAACAACAAACTACCTCGCTACGGCGAGGGGGGAAAACTACAGCCAAACTGCTGCTGCTAAGGCTCCAAAACCGGCTCCGCTACCTGCTAATGCTCCGAACCTGAGGCATTCCAAAGACAGAAAACCTCAGCAAGAAGGTACAAATGGTGGCAGAAAAAGTAAACAAAATAAAACAAAGGTCAGACGGGGTACCAACCCAAGACCAACAGTACTGAAGTAAGGTGTCGAATAGGAAAAGAAAGAAATACCTACGTGAATCGTCACTGTACAACCCCGTATCTCGCGAGTGGTCGACAGGAGTTGAACCGGCCGGCTCAGACCACAATGAGAACCCAGCATGCCGAGCCCGAGCTCGGCAATAGCCGAGCCGAGCTCGGCGATAGTCGAGCCGAGCTCGACGATGGCCGAACGGAGCCCGGCATGCCGAGACCGAGCTCGGGTAAAGGAATAGGGCTCGATGGTAGTCGAGCCAAGCTCGACGATCCCCCTGCCGAGCTCAGTTTCTGATTGGAGCTCGGCGATCGTCGTGCCGAGTCCGAGCTCGGCGGTGGTCGAGCTGAGCTCAGCGATATTCGAGCATAGCCTGCCGAGTACGTGCTCGCCTAGGCCCAGGGCGAGGCGAGTTAGGTCCCCTGCCGAGCGAGTGCTACCTCAGGTCCAGCCCGCATCTTGGCCATGGCATACTTTTACTGTGTTGCCCCTTTTGGTCTGCCTATAGTCCTCGAAAACAGTGAAGGTTGTATATTGGCAGGCCATCTTTTCCTATAAATAGGACCCAAGGGGTACCTCAGAAGGCAGGCTTACTAATTCTCCGGCCTACTAGCGCCTTATGAGGTACCTTAGCCCGGCACTTGGCTAAGGAGGGGAAGCGCTCTAAGATCTTCCGGGTGTGTGGTGGGACCTCCACGCCGGGCCCTTGGTCTAGTCCTTGGTTCTTCTTTTTTCTTGTCATTTTCTTGCAGGAGCGAAGTAGGTGCGCGACCACCCCTTCCCCAAGGGTCGAATTCCACAGAGACCGGTTTTCCGGTTTCAACATTTTGGTGCGGTGAGCGTGGACAGTGGTCAGCAGAGAAAACCTTCTACAGGCTCGATGACTGGAGAAGAAGGACAAGGATATGGCAGGGGCAACTCGCCACCCCCTCCCCCACCCCCAGCGGCGAGCGTGCCGGCGGAGCTTAGGGAGGAGATCCTCGGGCTCGTCAGGACCGCCCTCGGCATACGAGCTGAGAGTGCGACGCCGGCAGTTCCGGTGGTCGCCGCTCCCGCACTCGGCGACGACGCGCCGCTCAGGAGACCAGGGAAGGAACCCGCCGAGAGAGGCGAGCGCGAGTTCCAGGGGCGAGTTCTGTTCCCCGGCTCGGCCGCCGAGTACCACTTCGGCGAGACTGCAGGGAGGGAGTTCCCGTCTCGCCCGGCTGAGGGGGGGAGCCCCTTCAGCGAGTTCGCTTCTTCAGCCCCAGTTCCCGAGGGGTTTCGCGAGCCAGAGATGACTTACTACTCCGGGAGAGGAGACCCGGTCCACCACATCCAGTGGTTCGAGGACATGGTCTCTATTCGACAGATGTCAGACGGCTTCAAGTGCCGACTCTTCGCCATCACCCTCAGAGAAAAGGCGAGAGAGTGGTTCCACCAACTCCCGACCGGGTCCATCTACTGCTTTGAGGATCTGCGACGGGGTTTCATGCTGAGATTCACCACTTCTAAGAAGAGGAAGAAGGAGGCAGAGTCTTTGTTCCGCATCAAGCAGAGGGTGGGAGAGACCCTGGGAAGCTATCTGGACAGGTTCCAAGAGGAACTGTCCCAAGTTCAGGAGATGCCAGGGCACACCATGATGGTGGCCTTCACCCTGGGTCTCCAATCCGGGTTCTTCGCGATGGAACTGAAGAGGTCACCTCCAGTGTCTTTTGAAGCACTCCTGGAGAGAGCGGCCAGGGAGGCCGATATGGAGGCGACACATCCAGAGTTTGCGCGAAGGTTGGCCAAGTGGGCCGTGGAGGAGGAGAGGCCAAGGGGTGGCCGAATTCAGGAGGAGAGGAGGGCTGAACCTCGGCAAAGGGAGCAGCCGCAGGAACAGCCGCAACCCAGGTGGGTGCGTCTGGAGCAGACCCACCGTTTGGGATGGAGGCCCGAGTGGCAAGACCAGGCACCACGAAGAGGTTATCAGGTAGGAGATAACCGCCAGGGTGGCCGAGGGCAGTACAATCCCCAGGGGGTAGGCAGGGTCAGAGACCCCCTCTCCCCGACCAGGAGGAGGCAATGACAATTGCCATGAGGGGGAGGAGGAGAGGACAGCCGAGGAGAAGGAGGGAGGTCAGGGTGGACCTGCCCTATTGTGACTTTCATCAAGAAGAGGGGCACCTCACATCCACGTGTCCGGAGTTCCTCGAGATGAGAGGGAGAAGGGAGCAGCAACAGCAAGACCATCAGGAAGTCCGGATAGAGGAGATCCGGCCTCGGGAGGAGGGGGATCGGTGCGAAGACCGAGTTAACGTAGGCACCCGAGGAAGGATCGGAGCGATCCACGGGGGGGCCGGGATCGAGGCTTCCCAAAAGTCAAGCCTCCACACTATGTACCGAAGGATCGTTGGCTCCACATCCCAGTCCCCTCCCCCGGAGGAGAAAATCACCTTCTCCAGAGAGGACTTGTCGGGCCACGAGGACCCCTTTTGCGATGCGCTGGTCATCCAGACAGCCATCGAGGATTTCACTGTCTCCCGGATCCTTGTGGACAATGGGAGTTCGGTCAACGTCATCTTCAAGAAGGCGTTCGATGCGATGAAGGTAGAGGCCAGGAGGGTGTTAGCCTCGGATGGGCCTCTGTTCGGCTTTTCAGGAGAGAGGAAAGAAGTCGAGGGAGGAGTGGGACTCCATGTCACTCTAGGGGAGCAGTCACGCAACTGTAAGTTTGTCATCGTGGACGCTCCTAGTAGCTACAGTGCCATCTTCGGGAGACCCCTCATCAGTGCCTTCCACTGCGTCCCCTCGTCCTTCCACCAGTGTTTAAAGCTCAACGTCGAGGGGGTCCAGATCCGGGTCCGAGGAGACCCTAAGGAGGCAAGGGAGTGCTACGTCTCGGCGGTAAACTCCATCTCTTGACTGGAGGGGGCCGAGGAGATGGGTCGAAGGTTGGAGGAGGAGAAGCAGGAAGCTGACAAAGAAATGGAGGTGGAGTGCCGCGCTCGGGAGGAGGTCACGGAAGAGACTCGGGAGTCGGCCGAGGCCATGGCCGTCGAGGAGGCTGAGGAAGAGGTCCTCGCCCCCGGAAGGGGAGGTATCGAGGAATGGGAGGAGCAGTCCCGTCTGGAGGCAGCGGAAGAGGTGGAGGAGATGGAGGTCCTCACCATTGGAGGCAGGGTGGAGAAGGTCCGCGTCAGCGGAGGCCTGACCCCGGAAGCTTAATGAAGGATGCTGGAGTGCATCCAGAGGAACGTGGACATCTTCGCCTGGAGCGCCGCGGAGATGCCAGGGATCGACCCCGACGTGGCCTGCCATCGCCTCAACCTGGACCCGGAGGCTCCCCCCATCCAACAGAAAAGAAGATCCATCACGAACAAGCTCGCCGAGCCAATCAGGGAGGAAGTCGCCAAGCTCCTCGAGGCTGGCTTCATATCTGAAATCCAATACCCCGGCTGGGTCTCCAACGTTGTAATGGTTAAAAAAGGAGACGGCCGGTGGAGGATGTGTATCGACTTTTCTCTTCTTAATAAATCATGCCCGGAAGATTATTATCCTTTGCCTCGGATCGACGCGCTGGTTGACTCAGCCGTCGGTTTCCCTGTAATGAGTTTTCTGGATGCTTTTTCAGGTTATCACTAGATCAGAATGCACCCCCCTGACATCAAAGATGTGTCGTTCATCACGGGAGACGGATGTTATTGTTACAAAATGATGCCCTTCGGGCTAAAGAATGCGGGGGCCACCTGTCAAAAAATGATGGATAGGGTCTTCCGAGAGCAGAAGGGGAGGAATCTTGAAGTGTACGTGGATGACCTCATGGTCAAGAGCTTGGATGTCGACTCCCACATCCAGGACTTGGAGGAGACTTTCGCCACTCTCCGCAAGTTTAAGATGAGGTTGAACCCCTTGAAGTGTGTCTTCGGGGCAAGCCGAGGAAAGTTCCTAGGGCATCTTCTCACCCCCGCCGGTGTAGAACCTAATCCAGATAAGGTGAGGGCAATCATGGAACTAAGGTCACCACAAAATACCAAGGAAGTACAGCAACTGACAGGGAAGTTGGCGGGGTTGAGTAGATTCCTCTCCCGGGCCGGGGAGAGATGCTCCTCGTTTTTCAAAACCTTGAGAGGGGGTCGAAAGTTTGAATGGACCGCGGAGTGCGAGGAGGCATTCCAGGCTTTAAATAAACAGCTGACTCAGGCCCCCCTGCTCCAAGGACCCAAGGAAGGGGAAGACTTATTCCTATATCTAGGGGTCGGGGCTGAAGCCTTGAGTTCGGTTTTGGTTCGGGAAGAAGGGAAGAGGCAACTCCCCGTCTATTATGTGAGTCGGATACTGAAGAGGGCCGAGCTCCACTACCCCATCCTGGAAAAACTGGCCTTCGCCTTAATCATCTCAGCCCGGAGGCTTCGACCTTATTTCCAGGCACACTCAATTCGAGTAGTGACTGACCACCCCCTGCGCAACATCTTCAAGGGGGTAGAGCATTCAGGTAGGTTGGCCAAATGGTCGGTGGAACTGAGCGAGTTCGACATCTCCTTCGTCACCCGCCTCTCAATCAAGGCCCAAGCTATGGCTGACTTCCTGGCAGAGTATGTGGTCGAGGTGGCGGAGGAAAGACTCACTCGCCCTCTCCCCTGGAAAGTCAGGGTGGACGGTGCCTCGGGGAAGCATTCTTTAGGGGTTGGGGTCATCTTGGAAAGCCCCCAGGGGATAAAGATCGAGCAAACTGTGGTAGTGCACTTCCCTATCACCAATAATCAAGCCGAATACGAAGCCGTGATCGCAGGTCTGCGCCTGGCAAGAGACTTGGGGGTGCATGACGTGGAGGTCCTCACCGACTCTATGGTGGTGGCTTCCCAGGTCAAGGGGGAGTTTGAGGCGAGGGAGCCCACCCTGCAGCTCTATTTGATGAAGGTAAGGGGAGTCATTGGGACCTTCCAGACCTTCTTAATCAAGCACGTGCCGCGAGGGGAAAACGAGCCAGTCGACCAGCTAGCAAAGCACGGCCCCCGGATGGGAGGCACCATTACGGATCTCTTCCGACCTTCCATCGAGGAGGGGGAACTAATGGAAGTAGAACAGCACCCCTCATGGATGGATCCCTTCGTCACCTTTTTGTCCACCGGAGAGTACCCGGAGGGAATGGGCCGAAGAGGGCTCAAGCACAAGGCGGCGTACTACCTCCTACGTGAGGGACAGTTGTACCGCAAGACCCTCTCAGGGATGTTGGCCCGTTGCGTGGCCGAAAGGGAGGTGCATAAAATTTTGGAGGAGGTCCATTCCGGCGAATGTGGAAGTCACTCGGGGAGTCGGACCCTAGAAGGGAGAATCGTCAGGCAAGGGTACTTCTAGCCCACCTTCGGTCAGGATGCAGCCGAATTCGCAAAAAAATGTCATAAGTGCCAACTCTATGGCCCGCTCCAGCTCCAGCCGGCTCAGAGGTTAAGAAGCATCATGGCACCATAGCCCTTCGCCATATGGGGACTGGACCTCGTAGGACCTTTCCCTCAGGCTAGCGGGCAGAGGAGGTTTCTGTTGGTCATGGTCGATTATTTTTCTAAGTGGATGGAGGTGAAGGCTCTAGCCAAGGTAACCTCTCAGGTGGTCAGGAACTTTATCTGGGGAGAGATCATCTGTAGGCATGGGCTGCCACAGGCTATCGTCACAGACAACGGACCTCAGTTCGCCAGCACGGAGTTCATTCGCTTCTGCGAACAGCTGGGGATTGACCTTCGGTTTGCTTCTGTCCATCACCCCAGGAGCAACGGGCAGGTGGAAGCGGCCAACAAAATCATCGTGAACCTCTTAAAGAAGAAAGTGGAAAATTTGAGGGGAAGTTGGGTGGAACAACTTCCATCAGTCCTCTGGGCCTTGAGGACCACCCCCAATACCGCCACAGGGGAGACGCCTTTCAAACTCTCTCACGGCTGCGAGGCCGTTCTACCTATCGAATTCGAGGTCCAGACGCCTCGGGTCATCGAGGCAGGAGCCGGAAGGGATGAATGGAGGTCAGAGACAGAGGAGGAGCTTCGACTCTCCCTTGATATGGTGGAAGAACTACGCGACTTGTCCGTCGTCAGGCAGGAAGAGGCCAAGCGAAGGATGGCCAAGTATTTCGACAAACACGTCCGTGTCAAGCAGTTCATGGAGGGGGACCTTGTCTTGAAAAAAGTGGACGCGGCAGGGAGATCAGCCGCTGTGGGAAAACTCCACCCCAATTGGGAGGGCCCCTACATTATGTAGGAGGTCTTGAAATCGGGGGGGGGGGGGGGGGTATCGCCTCCAAGATGTAAAAGGGGATACCCTCAGCCACACTTGGAGTGGCGACGATCTGAAGCGTTTCTACCCTTGAAAATATTGTAAATATCTTGGCCTCATGAATAAAAACGAATCTCATTATCATATTTTATGCTCTGGCAAAATAGTGAGGGTAGAGGGGCTCGCAGCTTAAACCCCCAAGGGGCAAAAGTTTCTAAGTCTTCTCGCTCTGGGGTTAGGTCTCGTCACTCCCCTGCCAGGCTCCCACCTAGCTGGCATGGCCGAGTCTCGATGGACATCGCTATGACCCTGGGGTTGAGCCCGGAGGATGTTAACCACCCGCCTTCAGGCTCTCACCTAGCTGACTAACCCGGTGGTAGCACCCGGGAGAGGCAAAAGTTTCTAAGTCTTCTCGCTCTGGGGTTAGGTCTCGTCACTCCCCTGCCAGGCTCCCACCTAGCTGGCACGGCCGAGTCTCGATGGACATCGCTATGACCCTGGGGCTGAGCCCGGAGGATGTTCAACACCCGCCCTCAGGCTCTCACTTAGCTGACTGGCACGGTGGTAGCACCCGGGAGAGGCAAAAGTTTCTAAGTCTTCTCGCTCTGGGGTTAGGTCTCATCACTCCCCTGCCAGGCTCCCACCTAGCTGGCACGGCCGAGTCTCGATGGACATCGCTATGACCCTGGGGCTGAGCCCGGAGGATGTTCAACACCCGCCCTCAGGCTCTCACCTAGCTGACTGGCCCGGTGGTAGCACCCGGGAGAGGCAAAAGTTTCTAAATCTTCTCGCTCTGGGGTTAGGTCTCGTCACTCCCCTGCCAGGCTCCCACCTAGCTGGCACGGCCGAGTCTCGATGGACATCGCTATGACCCTGGGGCTGAGCCCGGAGGATGTTCAACACCCGCCCTCAGGCTCTCACCTAGCTGACTGGCCCGGTGGTAGCACCCGGGAGAGGCAAAAGTTTCTAAGTCTTCTCGCTCTGGGGTTAGGTCTCGTCACTCCCCTGCCAGGCTCCCACCTAGCTGGCACGGCCGAGTCTCGATGGACATCGCTATGACCCTGGGGCTGAGCCCGGAGGATGTTCAACACCCGCCCTCAGGCTCTCACCTAGCTGATTGGCCCGGTGGTAGCACCCGGGAGAGGCAAAAGTTTCTAAGTCTTCTCGCTCTGGGGTTAGGTCTCGTCACTCCCCTGCCAGGCTCCCACCTAGCTGGCACGGCCGAGTCTCGATGGACATCGCTATGACCCTGGGGCTGAGCCCGGAGGATGTTCAACACCCGCCCTCAGGCTCTCACTTAGCTGACTGGCCCGGTGGTAGCACCCGGGAGAGGCAAAAGTTTCTAAGTCTTCTCGCTCTGGGGTTAGGTCTCGTCACTCCCCTGCCAGGCTCCCACCTAGCTGGCACGGCCGAGTCTCGATGGACATCGCTATGACCCTGGGGCTGAGCCTGGAGGATGTTCAACACCCGCCCTCAGGCTCTCACTTAGCTGACTGGCCCGGTGGTAGCACCCGGGAGAGGCAAAAGTTTCTAAGTCTTCTCGCTCTGGGGTTAGGTCTCGTCACTCCCCTGCCAGGCTCCCACCTAGCTGGCACGGCCGAGTCTCGATGGACATCGCTATGACCCTGGGGCTGAGCCCGGAGGATGTTCAACACCCGCCCTCAGGCTCTCACTTAGCTGACTGGCCCGGTGGTAGCACCCGGGAGAGGCAAAAGTTTCTAAGTCTTCTCGCTCTGGGGTTAGGTCTCGTCACTCCCCTGCCAGGCTCCCACCTAGCTGGCACGGCCGAGTCTCGATGGACATCGCTACGACCCTGGAGTTGAGACTGGGAGTTGGCCCGAGGAAAACACCAGGGCGCGAGCTCGCCAGTCAAAACGGCTCTCTCCAGCGAGCCTAGCCTCGCTCCAGTTAACTCGGCGGAAGACACGCCCTGATGTCTAAGGCGGATGCCGGCAGCATCTTGACCCAAACATATTTTCACTTGTCTGAATTGTCGAAAAACTGAGGCGAGACATGGCGGGGGAAGGTGTGGCGCGAGTAGGATATGGCGCGAGCACGTGTCCTAGGGATTCGCCGCGAGCACCGCGGGGGCTGGTCCTAACTCAAGACATTCTACTAGCGAGGTCGTTCTACCAAGCGCGCGGGTATAATATCGCAAGTAAGCCTAAAAAGAAGATAGTGAAATTATGAAAAATGTCTTTGATTCATCATTACAAGTATACAAGGAAAGGCCCGCCTCGGCAGGATACAAAAGAAGAAGCAAACAAAAGCTAGCTCTCTTCCTCCCCCCTCGAATGACGGTCCTCCTCACCGCCAAGCCGAGCGTCCTTCTCCCCCACCCCCGCGAAGAGCAAGTCGAAGCTATCCTCCTTCTCGCTGAGCGGGCTGGGTGGGAACAGGGTTGGCAGGAGCTCCCAGACGGTGACCTCCTCGCAGCCTTCCGCCAAAATCCCCGTTCCCCTCATGGCCTTCAGGAGGCACTCGGCAGCCTCGATAGAGTTGACTCGCAGCCGCTCCGCGACATCAGACTCGCCAAACACCCGGGGCCTCTTGAAGGGGAAGGCCGGCTCGCTGGCGTCCGGGGGAAGGAGAGCGTCGGCTTGGCGGAGGACCTCCCCCAGGAGCCCCTTGTTCTTCTCCTTCAACTCCTCCACCTCCACCCCCAGCTGGGCGGCAACAGCCTCTTGCTCGCGGGAATATATCTTTTGCTCGGCGAGCTGGACTTCCCGCTCAGCAAGCTGAGCCTGCAACTGAGCCACCTCGCCTCGCACCGTGTCGGCGGCTTCGGCGTCCTGTAGGGTTAAAAGTTCAGAACACGCGCAGGAATAATCCTAAGCAAGGTAAATAGAGATATCCAGTGATTACCAAGCCACCGGCAGACATCGCGAGTAGAGCGTCGGTAAGGCCGAACCGCCTTTCCGCGTCGGCCGCGCTCTCCTTCGCCAGGTCGCGCTCCTACTCAGCAGTCAGCAGGGCATTGCTGAGCTGGAATCCGCGGCAGACCATCATGTGATGGTGCTCGAAGGCCCGCAGGTGGGCTTGTAACCCCTCGTAGCCGAGCTGACTGGGGGTAAGCTTCTTGTACAATTCGGCGCTATCGCGGCTGTAGAGGCTGAAGCCGAAGGCGAAGGCGTGGGCGGTAGGAGGCTGACGAGCTCCCCAGGAGGGGGTGCGAGTAGAAACAGAAACTCGGTGAGCCCCCTCGTCCCACTTCAAAATGGGCTCGCCAGCCGAATCTTTGCTTTTGCACCCCTTGCCGAAGTTGGGGTGATCCTTCGGTAGACTGGGCTCGCGGAGGGTGTCCTCTCCGGTAGAATCAGAGGACGGCCCGTTCTTCTTCTTCCCCTTTCGGGGGGAGGAGGCTTCTTTCAACGGACTCAAAGGCGGCTCGTCGGACAGAGCCTCCGGCGAGCTCATGAATTTGGTAGGTGACGGAGGAAGGTGCAGCCGTCCACGCGAGACCACCTTCGCCCTCTTCTTCTTGGGGAGCGAAGGATCGGGGCGCGAGCTTGACCCCCCGGACTCTAAGCGCTTCTTGCCGGGGAGTTGGCCTCGCGCTTGCTCCTCGCGACAAGCCGCTGCCACCGCTCGGGCCAGCTCCAGGGGATCTGAGAATATCCCCGAGTCGGCGAACGGCGGATGCTCCGGCAGAACCCGTTCCCCTGCAGAGAGAGACTTGATCAAAAAATATATATATGAAATATAGAGATCCACCTTGATAGAGTTCGCGAGAGGGCAGAGCGAGATATAACTTCACCGGGGAGAACGGGTTGAAGCGAATCAAGGCCGCGGCGGAGGAAGGCGACCTCGAAGTCCTTGTGGAGGAAAAACTTATGGAGGTCCGCGTCGCTACCAGACAGGGAAGGAGGACAATATATGTCCTCGCCTTTCTGCAGGGGACGAAAGGGGATGTTGCCGAGCTCGCCCTTAATGAAGACAAGCCGGGTCATCCAATTGTGGTTCTTGTTCGCGAGCTCGCGAACCTTGATGAGGGACCTGCCGAAGTAGGCGACCCCGTCGTGGGTAGCCTTGTAAGAGAACAACTTACGGAACACCGCAAGGTTGAACTCAATCCGCTCTCGGCGGAGGAAGCAGGCGAACGCCACCATCATAGCGATGGCGTTGGAATTCAGCTGCGCGGGCACCGAGCCGTAGTACTTCAGGATCTGGAGGATCTCTGGCCAGAGGGGGAGGCGCAGCCCCACTTCGAAGTGCGAGATGGGGAAGGCGAGCTCACCCTCCGGGAAGGAATTGATGGCATCATGCTCGGCGGGCCTGCGAGCCTGGAAGCCGGGGGGGACGAATGCCGCCGCGAACTCGACGAGCTCCTCCTCGGTAATATGCCCCTCGAAGAAGCAATGATCAATGAAGTGCTGAGCGCACTTCAACCGACCATCCGCGTCAGGGTTGGTCTTAACCATAGTCGCAGAGGAAAGGAAAATCGCGAGCTCGGGAAGACAGAGACGAAACAGGGGTTTGAAAGCAATAAAAGCGTGCCCTGGGGGTAGGTGAGAAGGCCTATTTATAGAAGAAGATAAAGAAGGGCGAGGGGGAAGGCGAGTCGGCCGATCGGCCCGGTCTCGCCACGCCACCTCGTCACCCTCTCCTCGCAAATCCTGCGAGCCGGCCAGACCCCAGAAGAAGGAATTCGAAAAGACTTACCGTGATATTGAAAAAAAAACATCTACATATGTAAAGTTGAAGAAAAGTTGTTCGAATTATTACAGGCAGATCATTCAGAGCAAATAAAAATAAGGGCGCGAGAACCATGCGAGGGCGAGGGCGAGTACCGGTCGGCTGACAGAGGAGCCACTTCATTCTCCCCGGTCTCGCCGGCCCGCCGTCGTAGGTCGCCGCGCATAAAGTTCGCGAAGTCGCCCTATGTTCCTATTTATCACCCGCAGGTTCTCGTCAATCTCATCCATCAGCACCAAGGAAGACGCCTCTTCGAACGCCAAGCTGACTCCAGCACCGTCCGCGAGACGCGAGCACTCCCACTGCAGCCTGTTGTTGTCCTTCCGCAGGTCATGGAGCTCGCGCACCAGCTTCTTGAGAACTTTCCGCTCCCGTTTTGCACGTTCAGGACTGCCCAGTTCGGAGTCCAGGAAGGCGTCCAGGGCGCTTGGAGAAGGGAGGGGCGAGTAAGGAGGTCGATCCACGGACTCGCCGTCCTCCGTCCGGCCGGGAAATTCTGAGTGAAGAACTGAAAGACGATCAGAAAAACAAATATCCCCGGAACAGAAGAGTAAAGTTGAAAACTTACCGCGCGAGCCTGGCTCCTCTGGGTTGGCGCGAGGAGAGAAGTGGCGCAGGTCCTTGCCACGCCCCAGCAGTTCCTGAGGGGCAAGTTGGTAGCCGGGGGCAGGGATAATCCCGGCGCCTCTCCCCACGACTATGCACCCAGGGGAGGGTTGTTGGGAAGGGAGGTGACTCGGCGACGCCAGTTCTCGCGAGCCCGGCTCCTTGACCTCGGGATCTTGCCGTGGCGAGCTGACAGAAATACTTTTGGCCCGAGGGGTGGATGCTTCGCCGCTGTTCTCCCGGTCGGAAGACAGTTCCACGAAATTTTTAGTGGAAGAACCAAGAACCGGCTGGTTGGAGGAACCGGCCCCGTTCCCCAAGGCGGCAGTAAAGTCGGCCAGAATGGGTTCGGCCCCCGGTGGAAAGGGCTTCGCCCGCTTGGCCGAGCCGAAATCAACAAAACGGCGAGCAGGGGCTTCAAGGTTGGTCAGTCCCGCGGCCTGAGCAGTGATCTCCTCGCGGGAACGTGCAAGTCGCTCTAAGACTTCCTTGGGGAGCGGCATCTTGACAGAATTTGGGGAAGGGCAAAGGTCAGCCAGATGCGTAGGGGTACATATATATAGCTACCTGTGGGGCCTACCAGAAGATTCCTTTTTGCCCCCGTCGCACTCGCAGGATCCTATGGGGTTGGATGTTTCTTTCCGAGCTTGTCCCAACCTCGCAAAGAGCGGGCATTATGTACAACCCCGTATCCCGCGAGTGGTCGACAGGAGTTGAACCGGCCGGCTCAGACCACAATGAGAACCCAGCATGCCGAGCCCGAGCTCGGCAATAGCCGAGCCGAGCTCAGCGATAGTCGAGCCAAGCTCAACGATGGCCGAACGGAGCCCGGTATGCCGAGACTGAGCTCGGGTAAAGGAATAGGGCTCGATGGTAGTCGAGCCAAGCTCGACGATCCCCCTGCCGAGCTCAGTTTCTGATTGGAGCTCGGCGATCGTCGTGTCGAGTCCGAGCTCGGCGGTGGTCGAGCCGAGCTCAGCGATAGTCGAGCATAGCCTGCCGAGTACGTGCTCGCCTAGGCCCAGGGCGAGGCGAGTTAGGTCCCCTGCCGAGCGAGTGCTACCTCAGGTCCAGCCCGCATCTTGGCCATGGCATACTTTTACTGTGTTGCCCCTTTTGGTCTGCCTATAGTCCTCGAAAACAGTGAAGGTTGTATATTGGCAGGCCATCTTTTCCTATAAATAGGACCCAAGGGGTACCTCATAAGGCAGGCTTACTAATTCTCCGGCCTACTAGCGCCTTCTGAGGTACCTTAGCCCGGCACTTGGCTAAGGAGGGGAAGCGCTCTAAGATCTTCCAGGTGTGTGGTGGGACCTCCACGCCGGGCCCTTGGTCTAGTCCTTGGTTCTTCTTTTTTCTTGTCATTTTCTTGCAGGAGCGAAGTAGGTGCGCGACCACCCCTTCCCCAAGGGTCGAATTCCACAGAGACCGGTTTTCCGGTTTCAACAGTCACGTACTCCCACAAATACACCAGATTTCTCAAGGCAAAAAAGGGAACAACAAAAGTAAAAACATAAAGAAGAAATTTAACTAGCTTTACTAAGCACCTGTGGTCGACCCTACCTCAAAAACACGGGCGAGGTGGTCACTCAACTGGACACACCCCTCATGAATAATTTATCCGCTTAACTGCGAGGGAGACTCATACTCTCCACCATACACTGCAGATGCCCAAAAAAAACCCGGTAGGCTTCCACAAGGTACCATAAAGGAGTCAGACCATACGGAGGTGGTTTTATCCACTAACTCCCGCAAATTTTAGAAACCCAAAGAAACAACAACACAAATATATCTCGAGATTTGGCTCGTCAGATTCTACTTGACACTTCTAGTTTCAACTCATGGTTGATCAACCCCTTTGAACGATTTACAATCCTAGACAAACTCTAATACGATCAATAACGATAGGTAATGCATTTAAAGGCATTAATAATACACATCAAGAACGATTAAATATATCATGACAAGATCAAGTTCACCAAGACAAAATCTTACAATCTCGAGAGATCATCCAAAAAGGTTAATCGTAGCAATAACTTGGAAAAAAAGTGAAGAAAATTTTAAAGAACATAAAAACTGAACCGTTACCATCAAATCGAACAAGGAGAAATGAGGGGAAACCACCACTTGCCTTGGTTTTACCGGAAAAGTTCTCCAAATCAGTCCACGTCACAGATCGGGGAAAAAGAGGATGGAGGAAGTTGAAATCTATACAAAAATGGTCGAAAAGGGGGTTAGGGCCGAAAACCATAACGAGAAAACTCAAAGATAGGGGAAAAATTTACCACGATAGCGTAGCTCTCGGTGAGAGCTTTCCAAATGTACGCTCAGTTGAAGATTTCGAGCACCGGAGCTCCGTCGGCGGCCACCAGAAGATTCACGAAATATTCCCTCTCTCGCTCACGCCGCTCTAGTTCGGGAGAAAGAATCGGAGAAGATGAAGTATTCCTATTTTTCTAAATACCATAAGTATAAGAATATATATATATATATATATATATATATATATATATATATATATATATATATATATAAGTAGTTATAAAAAGTTTTGTCTAAATATATAAAAAAAAGGTTTAAGTACGAGCAGTTCGCGGAAAACAAAAATAGAGGTCTAGAGTGGCTTCAAATCGAAAAGTTTCCAACAAAAAAGTTGTAGATCTCGTCGAGACGAACAAATTTCATGTTAGACATTTTTCCATACGGAACTGCTTTGACCCTCAAAAAGACTCCCGAACACAAACTTTGACGGACTACACGAGAAAAGCAGCAGATTACTCGAGTATACAGAAGGCTACTCGAGTAAGAAGAAACATACTACTCGAGTATGCAGAAACAGACTACTCAAGTATACAAAAGTAGACTACTCGAGTATACAGAAGGCTACTCGAGTATACAGAAACAGGCTACTCGAGTATACAGAAGGCTACTCGAGTATGCAGAAACAGACTACTCGAGTATACATAAACAGATTACTTGAGTATACAGAAACGGACTACTCGAATATATAGAAGGCTACTCGAGTATACAGAAACAGACTACTCGAGTATACAGAAGACTACTCGAGTATACAGAAACAGACTACTCGAGTATACAGAAGCAGATTACTCGAGTATACAGAAACAGACTACTCGAGTATACAGAAGGCTACTCGAGTATACAGAAACAGATTACTCGAGTATACAGAAATAGACTACTCGAGTATACAAAAACAGACTACTCGAGTATACAGAATTGGAGGAACAGAAGATTTACATAAAAAGCAGAAACTTCACACGAGTCAAGGTTGCAGGAAAAACAATTTCTTGGCAAATCTAACCATTTGATCAAACTATAAGAATGAATAGTACTTTTCATTTTTGAATAGTAATTTAATATTAAAATAATCGTATTTATATATATATTTGAATAAGGAAATGCGAGATCAAAACGGAGGCCCAAACGAGTGCCGAATTGAACGAAACTCACGCCATAGGCGAACGCAGACGCTACGAACGCAACGGCGAAGTCAAAACCAAAATCAGACGAGCCATTCTCGAGATATAAGTTTTCAAAGTTTACGATGAACATAATGAAAGTGAAGGGATAGATACTACTCTAGAGGGGGGGGTGAATAGAGTTATCAAATTTTGCACTAGACAAAACTTAATAGTCTACCCAACTCCCTTGGAGTGAAATGCGGAATGAAAAGATTATAGATATAGAAATAACCCTAAAGCCTAACACAAGTGTTGTGCACAAACTCAAGCTAACTGTAATTACAGTTAAGGCTTGGAAATCCTAATGAGCAACTAGCAAACCTAGTTATATCTAATCACAGCCACAATGCAGGAATTAAATTAAGCAAGCCAGACGACATAAGGAATTTATAGTGGTTCCCCAAACAACTTGGGTACTTCCACTATTCTACCAACAAGGTAGGAATCCACTACAGGTTTTTGATCAGGTGCCCTGCCACCACAAGATCTGCTTCAGGTAGATCTAGAAACCCTTTAGACTTTTAATCAGGTGTCTAAAAACCAAACACAGGTTTTTGATCAGGTGCCCTGCCACCAAGGGATACTTTTGAAGGGAGTAATAACCCTGTACAGGAGGGGGAAAGAAGGTTAAGATGTCTTCTCTATTTTACAATAGATTAGAGAAGCACAAAGACTTGCACTGAGCTAGAAAGCTCAAGTGTAACGCCCCATTTTTTTTCAGCGATTATTTTTATTCTCGTTTGGCGTTACGATGATGCGTTTCCGTGGCTTGTGCCATGTGTGGAGTATGGTTTAGCTCCTTAGAACTGAGTGCCCTGTTTGGTAGCCTGTTGGCAAGATCTCCCTAGCAAACCGAGTCATTTTGGTGACCCGGTGTGGCCTCTCGGGGGGATGTTTGTGTTTGGCTTTGTTTGGGTATAACTCGAGTTCTGTTCGTCGAAAGTTAATTTCGACTTCGCCGTTGTGTTCGTAGCGTGGATATTTAGCTACGGTGCGAATTTCGTCGAATTCCGAGGTGAATCGGTTTTCGCGTCGATTTGGTGCTTTATGTAATTTTGTAATTAATAATATTATTATATAATTATATATATATAGATTTATATAGGTGAATAGAACGATCATCTTCTTCACGATAGAAAACCGCCGGCCCCTTGTACGAGAGAAACGGAGTAACCGCCGAGCCTTCCCTTCGGACGCCGATTCCCGGAGCGTTTGTGGACGGAATTCGATTCCGAGAGTGGATTCGGATTGCTCTCGTCGAGACCTTCATTCCTGCGGTAAGAAATTCGATTTTCGTGGAGTTTTGGAAGGATTGGAATTTTCAGTTTTGGAAGTTTTCCGCCATTAATGGCCGAGTCTTTGTTCTAGGTGTTGCGGCCGTCTTGATCCGTGCGAAGAGGAGGAAAGCAGTCCAAAGCTTCGCTGAGATTTGAGGCAAGTGGTATTCTTGCCCTTGCCAAGTGTTTTCTTTGAATTTATTTGCTGAAATTGAAATCCCGGTTAGCCCAGGTTAGAGGCCTTGTTGTTCTCATTTTCTTGCTAACTATAGGGCTTAGTTCTTCCTACTGAAACCCCCCCTATGTTGTGATGTTTGGAATCCAAATTGTCGGCGTGGAGCCGTTGTTTTCCTTTATTTTTGATTGTTGCTCTGGTTCGGGTATAGCCGAGAGGGAAAGTTAGGAGGGGGGGTGTGGTTGCCAATTTCCTTCGTTAAGGTATTATTCGAATGGCTAGGCATAGTTTGAATGGTAGTAGCGTGCGACGTGATAGTTGTCTACTGCTACTGCAGTGGCGTGAGTCGTGTGCGCGTTCCGGTATCGTTCGGGAAATTCCAAACGGTGCAGGTTGACCGCGCACGGTCATCAACCTTTAGGGCGCACGACCACTGGTCGTGTGCCTCTGTTCGTGCGCGTATAAATTTCAGTTTCCAAAGTTCTGTCTCGGGCAATCACACGAGCGCTGGCAACAGTGCGCACGACCACTGATCGTGTGACACTGATCGTGCGCAGTTGCTAGGGTTTCTGTCAGGTTTTCCAGGTTCGTTTCGCACGATCATCAGCCGATGAGTGCGCACGACCACTGATCGTGCGTCACTGATCGTGCGCTTTGTATATTTTCTTTTGACAGGCGAATTTAGATGGTTTCGAGTGCGGGAGTTTAGATACTCAAGCGGCAGACAACTACTCGAGTTCTGGATCTTCTGCCTTGGTCGTTCGACTATCGTCGAGCTCCGCATTCTTTAGTGGGCTGTGGGTAGTGGTATGATTTTGGCGGCGAGTGAGGCTAGCTCACTCAACGCCAAAGTTTAGGTAGGCACTGAGTGCGTTTCACTCAACGCCTAGTTGTGTTGGTTTATTTCAACACTCTTCCTTTACCTTGTATTTCATTTCCGAGTGGATTTCCAGTTGTATTTCTGGGTTTTCCTTGTCGGCCGTTTTCTTTATTTTCCTAAAGGCCGAATCGTGGGTCGTGGATAGTAGTGGTGGTTGTAGCTCTTTATGGGGGTGGAGTTGTGTGATATAGCCAAGGCCACCCATGGATTTCTTGCTCCAGGTACGGGCTGGGCATGTCGGGTGGAAGGTCCCTTGTGTTTTCACGTGTTGACCCTCGAGCTTTTGACTTGGACATGGTGGATTGGGGGACTGCGTTTGCCTTCGATCCGGTTCCTCGTTGTTGTTTTTGCTACTATCACTTCCCGCAGTTTAGGGTGTTAAAAGTTTCTTCTTTGGTAGTTTGCAGCATTCTGGTTCTTGGTAGCCTAGTAGGCCCTGCAGGATGTGGTTCCTGGGCTGGGTCGTTGCTGTTTCTTTGCACGTTGTGCATTTCTTGTGGTCCTGTTGTGGACAGTTGTGACTCTTTCTACTGCATATTTTTTTCTGTTACCTTATCCTTTGGTTGACTCTTTCATACAGTTTTTCTTTGTTTAGCTTACTGAGGTATTCTGTTTTCTTTTGGAATACCCCAGGTTCTGAGCTGTAGCCAGTCTGGTGGCTAGTTGGAGGTGGTGTTGTTGGTGGACTTCCGGACCTTGGAGTTCTGTTTACCTTGTTTGTGAGGTTGTTTTCAGTACTTTCTTACAGACATATATGTGTGCTGGTGGGTTCGTGTCAGGTTGTTGGCACCCACTAGTAGTTTTTACCTTGTACTAGATATATACTATTGCTGCTACCATTTATTTTTCTGGAGATAGTCTACTTGCTTTGAGAAGGTTTTATGCTAGGTTGCTAGTTATTTTTAAACTATAAATACTATTATAAATGAAGCTCATGATCAGCATGTTTTTATAAACTTAATCACTATTTTCCAAATCACGTACGAAAACCGTTTTCTTATATGTATTATATAAACTAAGTGTAGTGTCTTGCATAGCATGAGTGGTTCTCTTGGGACCCTTATGCGCTCTTTAGGGTGTAAAACCTAATTAAAGTATTTTTCCGCAGCGTTTAAATATAGTTTTCTTTTGTGGACTAGATGATCCACTGAGCCGAGGGATACTGACTCTAAACATAACTGATTTTCTATTCATTAAGCACATGATTTTCTTGCATAAAGATTGTAGTTGGATTTGCCTGAGCGTCAGCAGTTATCCCCTGCTTGACGTGGCATCATGATGCGTGTTTTCTCTTACTCTGATAATTCTTAATTCGGAGAAAATGCGGGTTGTGACAGTTGGTATCAGAGGGAGGTTGCTTGACAAGTTAGTTGGGCAACCTTCCTTGGATGCTTTTAGTAGTTCAGCATCATGTCATTCACACACCAATATGTCATCAGCACGTCTTGGCAAAAGCACGAACACTACACTCATAGCATAACATGAAGTATACGGGGCATATTATGTAGTATGGGATGCATAATATGTGTTCGTATATGGATCCACCATAGGGGCTACATGTGAGGGTTATGTAGTATGGGATGCATAACCTCACCACATGACTGCGACTAGCACGTTTCTTTTTCGTTGCATGGAAATGTTATGTAGTATGGGATGCATAACATTTTCATGTGTACGCCGCTCATATCATGCATTAGGGCCTTTTTTTTAGAATGCATAGCACAATCATGCATATCATAACATTGCATAAGCACAACGCGCCGAGCTAAAGATTTGCAGGATGACATATGTACACACATAAGTTTTCAAACTAACATAAGTTCATGCATCCGATCTAGGCACAAGAGTTAGTGAGGTGGTGGTTAACCATCCTAGGTTAGGGCATATCATCTAATTATTGTGAAGAAGATAAACTCTCAGAGCAAGTTTAGCAGCTTTAAGTCTATATCTACATATGTATTGTCTGTACTGGTAGTCGGTCCTAGTCGTGGGATTTGGATCTGATTTGCATTGTATTGATTTTTAGGATGGCTAGGCGTCCTGCGACTCGATCGACTCCCCTGTCTGAGGGTGAATCTTCTGGAGCTCAGAACGATGCGGTGATCGAGGGTCTGCGTCAGAGTAGCGAAGCTATGGGTAGGCAGTTGGAGGAGGTGCAAGCCCAGATTCAATCTTTGGTGGCAGTTGTGGCAGGGCAGGCTCAGGGTGCGCAAGTTCCTGCAGGGGGGTTAGCTGTTCCTCCTCCTCCTGCACCCTTGAGGCCTCCAGTGGTGGTGCCAGCAGAGATGACCTTCATCTCACAGTTTCAGAGGCTGAGCCCTCCCACTTATGATGGGAAGGCAGATTTCATGGTGATAGACGACTGGCTGATCTCCATGGAGGAGATGTTCTCGTACTCAGGGATTTCAGATGATCAGAGGGTGATGATAGCCGCCTATCAGCTTAAAGGTTTGGCTAAGAGTTGGTGGCTGAGAGAGAAGGAGAGCCTGGTAGCCGGATGCTCTTGGGAAGTGTTCAAGGAGATGCTGTTGAGGAAGTTCTTACCCTCGGTCAAGCGTGACCGCCTCATGAATGATTTCCTCTATCTGAAGCAAAGGCAGCTCACGGTGGGTGAGTATGAGATAGAGTTTAGTAAGTTGAGCCGTTTTGCCCCTGGATTGGTCAGCGTTGAGGCTGATCGAGTTAAGCGATTCCTCGGTGGTTTGAGGAGTGAGGTGCAGCAGTTGGCCAGTGCTTATGGGTCAGTGACTTATGCTGGAGTTGTTGAGGCTGCTCTTAAGGTTGAGGCCATTGAGACGGCGAAGAGCAGAGGCCAGCAGTTGAGGAAGGATAAGAGGAAGTTGGTAGAGGAGAAGAAACCCCTGGTACCCGATGTTGTTCCGGGAAAGAGGAGCAGGGTGGTGTGGAGTTTTTGTGGCCGGTCAGGCCATCCTGTTGAGAGGTGTTTCAAGAAGGTGGCAGCTCAGAAGAAGGAGCAGGTTCATGCTATTCAGGGTGCTCCTGGGAGAGATGTCTCCTGTTCAGTTTGCAAGCGATCCGGGCATGATGCAGCCCAGTGTTGGTCCAGGGATAGAGTCTGCTATCAGTGTGGGCAGAAGGGTCACGTTAAGTCGAGGTGTCCTCAGGTCCAGTCAGCTCTTCCTGCAGTTCCATTGCAGGCATTACCTCCACCTCAGCGTGTGGACAAGGGAAAAGGGAAGCTGAACGTGATTTCTTCCGAGGAGGCTCAGACTTCGACCCAGGTGATCTCAGGTTAGTAGTTTGTTGTTTTCTTTCTAGCCTGGTAGTTTAGTTGCTAGATTATTTGCGGTACTGTTGTGCTAGTTCCTTAGCTTTGTGCGTTCCTATAGGGAAATTTAAGGTGAAGAACCGCTGGGCGCGTGTTCTGTTTGACTCCGGCGCTACCCACTCGTTCGTGGCCAGAGCCTTTGTGGAGCGTCATCGGTTGTCTCTAGATCGTGTTCGGGATTCCTTCCGTGTCAAGTTTCCCTCTGGTGAATCTGTGTTGTCAGATTTGGGTATTTTGGATTTCCCAGTTTTGTTGGGGGATTTTCTTGCGAAGGCGGATCTGAAGATGATTGATCTAGAGGACTTCGATGTCATTTTGGGCATGGACTGGCTCTCTCGGTATGATGCGGTCATTCAGTGCAAAGGAAAGCGCTTGGACTTCATCAGGGACGACGGTCAGCCCGGCAGCGTGTATGCTGATCCGTGTCAGGATTCTCCTGTTCTCTCTGCGGTATGTGTTCAGAGATTGTTTCTTTCTGATTGTTGTGTTTGTTTAGTCTCGGCGGTTGGAACCGTTGATAGCGTGCCACGCTTGGAGGAGATTCCTATTGTTCGTGGTTTCGCCGATGTTTTTCCTGATGATCTTCCTGGTATCCCTCCTGAGCGGGATGTGGAGTTTGTTATTGATTTGGAGCCGGGTACGCGTCCTATTGCTAAGGCGCCGTACCGGATGGCCCCTCGTGAGTTAGAGGAGTTGCAAATTCAGTTAGATGAGTTGTTGGCTAAAGGTTTTATCAGGCAGAGTTCGTCGCCTTGGGGTGCTCCTGTTTTGTTCGTAAAGAAGAAAGATGGGTCGATGCGGCTTTGCATCGACTATAGAGAGTTGAACAAGGTCACTATCAAGAACAGGTACCCTCTGCCGAGGATCGATGATTTATTTGACCAGTTGCGTGGTAGCACGGTGTTCTCCAAGATCGATCTTCGTTCGGGCTATCATCAGCTCAGGATCCGTGAGGCAGATATTCCACGGACTGCGTTTAGGTCGAGGCATAGGCACTTTGAGTTTTTGGTGATGTCGTTTGGTCTGACCAACGCACCATCAGCCTTCATGGATATGATGAACATGGTGTTCTAGGATTTCCTAGACAAGTTCGTTGTGGTCTTCATTGATGACGTGTTGGTTTATTCTCGCAGTGCTGAGGAGCACGAGCAGCATTTGCGTTTGGTCCTATCAGAGTTGAGGAACCACAAGTTATTCGCCAAGTTGAGCAAGTGTGAATTTTGGTTGCCTCAGGTTTCTTTTCTAGGCCACGTGGTGAACAAGGATGGGATCTCGGTTGACCCAGAAAAGATTGCAGCAGTGACGGATTGGAGTAGGCCGAATACTCCTAAGGAGATTAGGGTTGGCTGGCTATTACAGGAGATTCGTGGAGGGTTTCTCTTCTCTAGCCGCACCGTTGACCAAGCTGACTCAGAAGAATGTGGCTTTTGTTTGGAGCAAGAAGTGCGAAGAAGCTTTTCAGGAGTTAAAGAGGAGATTGTGTACTGCTCCCGTTCTGACCCTTCCTACTGAGGGCATGGATTATGATGTATATGTGGATGCTTCGCATATAGGACTGGGATGCGTATTAATGCAGGATGGAAAAGTAATCGCTTATGGGTCAAGGCAGCTGAAGACTCATGAGAAGAATTATCCAACGCATGACCTTGAGTTTGCAGCGGTTATCTATGCGTTGAAGTTGTGGAGGCACTTACTTTATGGGGCTCAGTGCAAGATTTTTACTGACCATAAGAGCCTGAAGTACGTGTTCACGTAGAAAGAGTTGAATCTGCGTCAGCGGCGGTGGCTTGAGTATGTGGCGGATTATGATGTAGAAATCCAGTATCACCCGGGCAAGGCCAATGTGGTGGCCGACGCCCTGAGCCAAAAGACGGGAAAGATCTTTAACCTCTCCGCCGATCGATTAGTTGAGGAGTTTCTCCTTATGGATATTTCAGTGGGATGCTGTAGTTTGCAGAGTAGCTTATCAGTGGAAGAGCCGTCCTGGATTTCTTTGACTAGACTGCATCAGAAGGACGATCCGGATCTGTTGCACCTTTTTACCAGGACAGAGAAGGGAGAGTTGCCAGATTTTTCTATTGATGATGCGGGTACTTTGAAGTACCGCGGCAGGTTTTGCGTTCCCGCTGTTGGGGACATTAAGAGTATGATTTGCAGTGAGGCTCATGGTTCCAGCGTTGCCTACCATCCAGGATCTACGAAGATGTACCGTGACTTAAGGCAAATTGCTTGGTGGTATGGTATGAAAGGAGATATAGCCCGATATGTTGCTGAGTGTCACACTTGCAAGCATGTGAAGGCCGATCATGGAAGGCCTGGTGGTAAGTTGACTCCGCTAGATATCCCGACTTGGAAGTGGGAGAGTATATCTATGGACTTCATTACGGGTTTGCCAAAATCCCCGAGAGGATTTGATTCTGTTTGGGTAATAGTGGATAGATTGACGAAGTGTGCTCACTTCGTGCCTTATAAGATTGATTACCCGATGAAGAAGATAGCAGAGTTGTACTTGAATGAAGTCATCCGACTCCACGGTGTGCCGGTTAGCATCATTTCTGATCGAGACTCCCGGTTTACTTCTCGTTTTTGGCAGAGTCTGCAGGAGGGTTTGGGTACGGATCTGAGGTATTCTACTGCGTACCACCCTCAGACCAATGGGCAGACGGAGCGGGTCAATCAGATTGTTGAGGATATGATCCGGTGCTATATTTTAGACCACGGTGGAGCGTGGGATGAGCGTCTGCGACTCATGGAATTTGCTTATAATAACAGTTATCAGGAAAGCTTGCAGATGGCTCCGTTCGAAGCTTTGTATGGGAGGCGCTGTAGGACTCCGTTGTTTTGGGCTGAGGCTGGCGAGAATCCTTTGTTGGGTCCTGATGCTCTAGAAGAGATGGAAGTCGCCGTGAAGCTTATTCGGGAGAAGCTTCGTTTAGCCCAGGAGAGGTATGAAAAGAACGCCAATCGGCATAGGTCTGCTTTGGAGTTTTTAGTAGGGGATCATGTATACCTCAAGGTTTCTCCAATGGTTGGTGTAAAGAGATTTGGTAAAAATCGGAAATTGGACCCAAGGTATGTGGGCCCGTTCGAGATTTTGGAGCGGATTGGTGTGTCTGCATATAGATTGGATTTGCCAGCCAACTTCCCTGGTGTTCATAATGTTTTTCATGTTAGCCAATTGCGGAAGTGTGTGCGCAGCAGTGGGCAACTCTTGGATGTTGTGCCCCAGTTAGATCCCAACCTCTCTTTCGTTGAGGTGCCAGTTCGTATTTTGGATACTCAGGAGCGTGTGCTGCGAAAGAAGTCCATACCGATGGTGAAAATTCTATGGAAAAATCAGGATTTGGAGAGCGCGACTTGGGAGCTAGAGTCGGCCATGAGGAGGGCGTACCCTCACCTGTTTCTCTGATTTGATCGGTATGTTTCCCTTTGTAACTTCTGTTTGTTACTTTTCCTCCTTTGGTAGGAGGGTTGTGCGTAAAGTTTCGGGACGAAACTTTCTTTTAGGGGGAGTGACTGTAACGCCCCGTTTTTTTTCAGCGTTTATTTTTATTCTCGTTTGGCGTTACGATGACGCGTTTCCGTGGCTTGTGCCATGTGTGGAGTATGGTTTAGCTCCTTAGAACTGAGTGCCCTGTTTGGTAGCCTGTTGGCAAGATCTCCCTAGCAAACCGAGTCGTTTTGGTGACCCGGTGTGGCCTCTCGGGGGGATGTTTGTGTTTGGCTTTGTTTGGGTATAACTCGAGTTCTGTTCGTCGAAAGTTAATTTCGACTTCGCCGTTGTGTTCTTAGCGTGGATATTTAGCTACGGTGCGAATTTCGTCGAATTCCGAGGTGAATCGGTTTTCGCGTCGATTTGGTGCTTTATGTAATTTTGTAATTAATAATATAATTATATAATTATATATATATAGATTTATATAGGTGAATAGAACGATCATCTTCTTCACGATAGAAAACCGCCGGCCCCTTGTACGAGAGAAACGGAGTAACCGCCGAGCCTTCCCTTCGGACGCCGATTCCCGGAGCATTTGTGGACGGAATTCGATTCCGAGAGTGGATTCGGATTGCTCTCGTCGAGACCTTCATTCCTGCGGTAAGAAATTCGATTTTCGTGGAGTTTTGGAAGGATTGGAATTTTCAGTTTTGGAAGTTTTCCGCCATTAATGGCCGAGTCTTTGTTCTAGGTGTTGCGGCCGTCTTGATCCGTGCGAAGAGGAGGAAAGCAGTCCAAAGCTTCGCTGAGATTTGAGGCAAGTGGTATTCTTGCACTTGCCAAGTGTTTTCTTTGAATTTATTTGCTGAAATTGAAATCCCGGTTAGCCCAGGTTAGAGGCCTTGTTGTTCTCATTTTTTTGCTAACTATAGGGCCTAGTTCTTCCTACTGAAACCCCCCCTATGTTGTGATGTTTGGAATCCAAATTGTCGGCGTGGAGCCGTTGTTTTCCTTTATTTTTGATTGTTGCTCTGGTTCGGGTATAGCCGAGAGGGAAAGTTAGGAGGGGGGGGGGTGTGGTTGCCAATTTCCTTCGTTAAGGTATTATTCGAATGGCTAGGCATAGTTTGAATGGTAGTAGCGTGCGACGTGATAGTTGTCTACTGCTACTGCAGTGGCGTGAGTCGTGTGCGCGTTCCGGTATCGTTCGGGAAATTCCAAACGGTGCAGGTTGACCGCGCACGGTCATCAACCTTTAGGGCGCACGACCACTGGTCGTGTGCCTCTGTTCGTGCGCGTATAAATTTCAGTTTCCAAAGTTCTGTCTCGGGCAATCGCACGAGCGCTGGCAACAGTGCGCACGACCACTGATCGTGCGACACTGATCGTGCGCAGTTGCTAGGTTTTCTGTCAGGTTTTCCAGGTTCGTTTCACAAGATCATCAGCCGATGAGTGCGCACGACCACTGATCGTGCGTCACTGATCGTGCGCTTTGTATATTTTCTTTTGACAGGCGAATTAAGATGGTTTCGAGTGCGGGAGTTTAGATACTCAAGCGGCAGACAACTACTCGAGTTCTGGATCTTCTGCCTTGGTCGTTCGACTGTCGTCGAGCTCCGCATTCTTTAGTGGGCTGTGGGTAGTGGTATGATTTTGGCGGCGAGTGAGGCTAGCTCACTCAACGCCAAAGTTTAGGTAGGCACTGAGTGCGTTTCACTCAACGCCTAGTTGTGTTGGTTTATTTCAACACTCTTCCTTTACCTTGTATTTCATTTCCGAGTGGATTTCCAGTTGTATTTCTGGGTTTTCCTTGTCGACCGTTTTCTTTATTTTCCTAAAGGCCGAATCGTGGGTTGTGGATAGTAGTGGTGGTTGTAGCTCTTTATGGGGGTGGAGTTGTGTGATATAGCCAAGGCCACCCATGGATTTCTTGCTCCAGGTACGGGCTGGGCATGTCGGGTGGAAGGTCCCTTGTGTTTTCACGTGTTGACCCTCGAGCTTTTGACTTGGACATGGTGGATTGGGGGACTGCGTTTGCCTTCGATCTGGTTCCTCGTTGTTGTTTTTGCTACTATCACTTCCCGCAGTTTAGGGTGTTAGAAGTTTCTTCTTTGGTAGTTTGCAGCATTCTGGTTCTTGGTAGCCTAGTAGGCCCTGCAAGATGTGGTTCCTGGGCTGGGTCGTTGCTGTTTCTTTGCACGTTGTGCATTTCTTGTGGTCCTGTTGTGGACAGTTGTGACTCTTTCTACTGCATGTTTTTTTTTCTGTTACCTTATCCTTTGGTTGACTCTTTCATGCAGTTTTTCTTTGTTTAGCTTGCTGAGGTATTCTGTTTTCTTTTGGAATACCCCAGGTTCTGAGCTATAGCCAGTCTGGTGGCTAGTTGGAGGTGGTGTTCTTGGTGGACTTCCGGACCTTGGAGTTCTGTTTACCTTGTTTGTGAGGTTGTTTTCAGTACTTTCTTACAGACATATATGTGTACTGGTGGGTTCGTGTCAGGTTGTTGGCGCCCACTAGTAGTTTTTACCTTGTACTAGATATATACTATTGCTGCTACCATTTATTTTTCTAGAGATAGTCTACTTGCTTTGAGAAGGTTTTATGCTAGGTTGCTAGTTATTTTTAAACTATAAATACTATTATAAATGAAGCTCATGATCAGCATGTTTTTATAAACTTAATCACTATTTTCCAAATCACGTACGAAAACCGTTTTCTTATATGTATTATATAAACTAAGTGTAGTGTCTTGCATAGCATGAGTGGTTCTCTTGGGACCCTTATGCGCTCTTTAGGGTGTAAAACCTAATTAAAGTATTTTTCCGCAGCGTTTAAATATAGTTTTCTTTTGTGGACTAGATGATCCACTGAGCTGAGGGATACTGACTCTAAACATAACTGATTTTCTATTCATTAAGCACATGATTTTCTTGCATAAAGATTGTAGTTGGATTTGCCTGAGCGTCAGCAGTTATCCCCTGCTTGACGTGGCATCATGATGCATGTTTTCTCTTACTCTGATAATTCTTAATTCGGAGAAAATGCGGGTTGTGACATCAAGGAATCAAGGCTCCCCCTGGCTCAAAGAATGTCCAGGTGAAGTCTTGCTTCAGTGCAGAAACTCTTCAGTAAAAACTGAAGGAAAAACTACAAGAAGATATATAAAATATAAAATAGAAATCTTCTAGCAGCTATCTTCTTCTTCTTCTTCTTCAAAAGAACTCTGAGTCTGAACTTCCTGAAAGCAGGAGAACTCAGGTTGAAGAAGAGCAGAAGAGCTTAACACTTCTCAGTTGAATGAATATTGCTGAGAGCAGTTAAACTTGGTCTTGATGAAAGCTTGAATGCTTAAATGAATAACTGGTTAGCTAACTGAAATCCTTCTCCAAAGGATTCCTTTTATAGTAGCAACAAGCAACGACTCTTTTCAATTTAAACTGTTTGTCTTCTTCTGAAACTTGAAACCTGGGCTACAAATATCACAAAGACAAACAAACTCTGCAGCAAAATATTCTATAAAAGGAATATACCTTTTTCAAGGAAGCTGCAGGAAGCAATCTGATAATACAGGTACTAAATAAAATCACATCAGAGATAAACTCTTTATAGCAAAAGGAAGACTTTTCAGTCTAACGGCTATAAAGGACTGACAGCAGATAAAGTAAAATATAATGTCAGCTAATAAGACAAACAACTTTATCTGAAAAGATTTTACTCAGGCAGAAGGGATGGAGCAGATATTGTCTGGAAATATTATCATAAAACAACTGAAATAAAATGCCAGATAATGTATTAATTAATTAAATATAATAAATAAATACAAAATAAAAAGGCAGACAGAAAACGTCGAACGACCTTCGGAGATCGTCGACCGATGCACGGAGATCGTCGATCTATCGGGCAGATAGTCGAACGATCCAGATAGTCGAACTATCAAAGGAGATAGTCGAACTATCACAACAGATAGTCGAACTATCAGAAGATAGTCGAGCTATCAGATAGTCGACCTATCAACAGATAGTCGAACTATCAAAGCAAAACCGATAGTCGACCTATCAACAGATAGTCGAACTATCAGAAGAGAAACAGATAGTCGATCTATCAACAGATAGTCGAACTATCAAAGAACGACAGATAGTCGAACTATCAATAGATAGTCGAGCTATAAGATAGTTGAACTATCAAAGCAGATAGTCGAACTACCAAGGGAAAACAGATAGTCGATCTATCAGCAGATAGTCGAACTATCAGAAGAAAGCAGATAGTCGACCTATCAACAGATAGTCGAGCTATCAAACAACGCAGATAGTCGACCTATCAAACAGATAGTCGAGCTATCAGATAGTTGAACTATCCAAGCAGATAGTCGAACTATCAAACAAACAGATAGTCGAACTATCAACAGATAGTCGAACTATCCTCGCAGACAGAACGTCGAGCAACTGATAGACGATCGTCGAACAGTTAGTCGACGATAGTCGAGCGGCGTTCGACCATAGTCGAACGAACAAACTACTTAACCAAATTCTTTATCTGGAAAAGCGGGGACTCTACAGCTAGACCACTAACCATTGACCATAGATATTTCTTGGGTCAACGGACAAAAGGAGAAGACTAAACTCAAATCAAACTAGGGTACCAACAATCTCCCCCTATTTGAGTTAAGTCTCTCAAAAACTAAAACACAGAACTAGCTATAGAGCAATAAAACAATACAGGAAATAGATAACAATTAACTAGCAATTATCAAACAGATAAATAACAGTCAAACAAAATTAAAGATCTACAGAATCTGGTTTAGGGTCAGAAGAGCTAGGAACAAAAGAGACTTTCCGCAAGAGATCAATAGCTTCTTTCTTAGACAGCTTCAAATCTTGCACACCAATAATCTTCAGTTCTGCAGCCCTTGGAACAACTGCCTCTAGATGCTTTTCCATATATTTAGAAGGATCAAATACATCAGGACTAACCTGGATTTTATTGAGTTCCTTCATTCTGAACTTTGACATTGTAGTAAATCCTGTAGAGTCCTTTCCTTCAGCTTTAGCTTTCTTTATCTGAGCTGATCCAACAAGTTCTAGAAATCGAGCCATCCTGAAATCAGGATCTAACTCTTGGCTTTCATACACATTTTCAGATGATGTGTCTATTGGCTTCACAGTTTTAAACTTAACAGATAAATCTAATAAACTTTCAGCTAAACCTTTAACTTCTTGAACAACTAAAGCTGGAGGAGGAGCAAATTCAGCAAACTTTTTACTGGATTTTTCAGAGAAAATGGTTCTTTTACCTTTTGCAACATCCTTAGCAACATGAATTGGTATATCAGGAGAAACCTTTCTCTTGGGAGATGGAGGAGGTGAAAAAGTTGGCTTTTGATACACAACCTCCTTTACTTGCTCTTTAACCTCAGTATCATGCCTTTGAGAACCAGTATAAGATTTGCCTTGGTGGCTTTGAGAACTTTTCCTTGAATGAGGCTGAGAAGGAGCGGATTTTGCAGATGGAGCAGATGGATTAGCAGAAAAATTACCAGAGGCTCCTGCACCGGGAGGTGGAGGAGGAGGACCTCTGGGTGTCCATCTGGAAGCAGGACTATCATATCTCTTAGATTTCTTTCTCTCCTTTTGCTGGTTCTTGGAAAACCACATCCAATGTTGGAAGTCTTTCGACTTAGGGTCGATCCCTTTCAATATGTAATAGGGAGTATCATTGTCTCGATTGGGAGGAGGAGGAGCAACAGCTTTCCTTTTTCTCTTTGCAGCTTTCCTTTTCTTAGAGTCCTCAGACATATCTGAATCATCTTCATCTTCAGAAAGAGATGAAGGAGGATGATCATAAGGGTCATAGGCTTCTGATACAGCCTTTTCCTTTGCTTTCAGATCAGCTTTCTCTTTTTCTTCTTCCCTGGCATCCTGAGCCAGAAGAGAATCCAGATCAGGTCCTGGAGAGTCATCCCATACAGTAGATTTTTCATCTTGCAAAACTTTTTCTTTCTCTTTCAAAATATCTTGTACTCTTTGCTGCCAGGCAGCTCTTGCTTTCTCTTCTTCTAAACTCAGTACTGGAGTCTTTTCATCTTGACTTTTAGATTCAACATCTTCTATATCTTTTTTAACAACTAAAACATCTGCAATAGATTCTCGAACAACTACTTCTACTTGAGCAGCTATATCTTCTTTAATATAATCTGTAGATTCATGAACACAAATCTGCTATATAAGCTAAAAGTAGTCCTTCTAGGTATTCACAAACTAGCAAATCAATTGAATCGTCAATAAAACGGATGAGTGAATTACCTTCATACTTTACCAACTCCCAGGATTCATCTAGATAGGATGTAATAATGCCTTCTAGGAAACGGGCAACCAAAGGAGTGGTGAGATCTTCTAAACAAACTTTTACAGCAAATTCAGATAACATAACTGCATCAGATATTTCTTTTTCAGATAACACTGAAACTGATTCTTCTTGAGCTGGAGCAGTCTCTTCTTGAACTGCCATCACTATATCTGCTGGAGGGGAGGCTGGAAGCTCTGAGGCTGGAAGCTCTGAGACATCTTCATTGAACATCTCCCCCTACCTGATTTCAGTGGGAACTGAAACCAGGCCCCTGGAAGAAGAGGGCTCAGCAGAATTAGAGAGGGAACGGATGATAGCAGTCAAAGTAGCAATGGAGGAGGCAAGAGGAGCAATTACCTCTTCAATCATGATTTTGATTGAAGGGGTAATCAACTCCAAGATGCTGGATATGAATGCTGGGGTGACTTCAAAAGAATGTGGGGGAACTGCAGATGATGGAAGATCAGCAGGAGGAATGTATTCCTGTTGAACTGGAGAACGAACAGGAGATGGAGAATGATGTGGAGATGGAGGAGGAGATGGAAGATGAGAATGAATTGGAGAACGAATAGGGGACTGATGAGGTGTTGGAGTCCTCTCAGATCCTAACAAATCAAAACTAGGATCAGATATCCTAGCCAGATGAGAAGGAATAGGAGATGCAGGAGGAGAAGGAATAACAACCGTAGTTGTATCTCGAATAGGAGAAGCAGGAAGTCGTACTTCAACTGAAGTTGATGGAACTTCAACTGAGGTAGACGGAACTGAAGAGGATGGAACTACTTCAGTAGAAGTTGATGGTAAGGCAGAAGAAGATGATGGAAGAGAAGGATGAGCTGAGCCAGCTTCTAGAGGGTGAGGAGTGACTGAATCAGTCCTTGTGCTCTCGGATGTCGCTGGAGCAACCCCTGTGAGAGCGGGTTTGTTGGTACCCTAGTTTGATTTGAGTTTAGTCCTCTCCTTTGTGCCCCTTGACCCAAGAAATATCTATGGTCAATGGTTAGAAGTCTAGCTGTAGGGTCCTCGCTTTTCCAAATTGAGAATTTGGTTAAGTAGGTTTTTCGTTCGACCATAGTCGAACGCCGCTCGACTATCGTCTATCGGCTGATCGACGATCGTCTATCAGTTGGTCGACGCTTTGTCTGCATTGATAGTTCGACTATCTGTCCTGATAGATCGACTATCTGATAGTTCGACTATCTGTTGATAGGTCGACTATCCGTTCCGCCTTGATAGAACGACTATCTGTTGATAGATCGACTATCTGTTTCGTCTTGATAGTTCGACTATCTTTTGATAGTTCGACTATCTGTTGCCTTTGATAGTTCGACTATCTGTCCTGATAGGTCGACTATCTGATAGTTCGACTATCTGCTGATAGATCGACTATCTGGTTTGTTCTGATAGTTCGACTATCTTCTAATAGATCGACTATCTGTTTTCTGAGGTAGGTCGACTATCTGCTTGATAGGTCGACTATCTCTGTGCGCTTGATAGTTCGACTATCTGTCCTTGATAGATCGACTATCTGATAGTTCGACTATCTGTCCTGATAGCTCGACTATCTGCCGGGGTAGTTCGACTATCTTTTTCGATAGTTCGACTATCTGGATCGTTCGACTATCTGCCCGATAGCTCGACGATCTCCGTGCGCCGTTCGACGATCTTCGGAGGTCGTTCAACGTTTTCTGTCTGCCTTTGTATTTTGTATTTATTTATTATATTTAATTATTTAATACATTTTCTGGCACAGTATTTTAAGCTGTATGACAATATAACCAGGCAATATTTGCTCCATCTCTTTTGCCTGAGTCAAATCTTTTTAAGATAAAGTTGTTTGTCTTATTAGCTGTCATTTTAATTTACTTTATCTATTGTCAGCCCTTTATAGCCGTTAGACTGAAAAGTCATCTTTTGCTATAAAGAGATTATTTCTGATGTGACTTTATTTAGTCCTTTTGTTATCTGATTTAAGCCTGCAGCTTCTTAGAAAGTGGTTTATTCCTTTTATAGAATGTTTTGCTGCAGAGATATTTCTGTCTTCTTGATATTTACAGCCCAGGTCTCAAGGCTTAGAAGAAGACAAATAATTCAAATGGAAGAGAGCCGTTGCTTGCTGATGATTATATAAAGAACCCTTTGAAGAAGGATTCAAGCTAGTTAACAGAAGCTAATAGCTAACCAGTTGTTCATTCTCAAGCTCTCAAGCCCTCATCAAGCTCAAGCTTCCTGCTCTCAGCAATCTCCATCTAACTGAGAAGTGTTCAGATCTTCATCTCTTCTTCACCTGAGTTCTCCTGCTTTCAGGAAGTTCAACTCAGAGTTCCTTTGAAGAAGAAGAAGAAGAAGAAGATAGTTGCTTGAAGAACTTTGATTTTATTATTTACTTTCTTCCTGTAGCTCTTTCCTTCAGAACTTTCTGAAGAGTTTCTCTGCACTGAAGCAAGACTTCACCTGGACATTCTTGAGCCAGGGGGAGCCTTGATTCTTTAGAGCATTCTAGCTCAGTGCAAGTTTTTGTGCTTCTCTAATCTATTGTAAAATAGAGAAGACATCTTAACCTTCTTCCCCCTCCTGTACAGGGTTATTACTCCCTTCAAAAGTATCCCTTGGTGGCAGGGCACCTGATCAAAAACCTGTGCTTGGTTTTTAGACACCTGATCAAAAGTCTAAAGGGTTTCTGGATCTACCTGAAACAGATCCTGTTGGTGGCAGGGCACCTGATCAAAAACCTGAGTGGATTCCTACCGTGTGGGTAGAAGAGTGGACGTACCCAAGTTGTTTGGGGAACCACTATAAATTTCCTTGTGTCGTCTGGATTCCACTGTTTAATTCCTGCATTGTGGCTGTGATTAGATATAACTAGGTTGCTAGTTGCTGATTAGGTTTTTCCAAGCTTAACTGTTATTACAGTTAGCTTGTGTTTGTACACATCACTTATGTTAGGCTTTAAGGTTAAATCAATATCTATAATCTTTTCATTCCGCACTTCACTCCAAGGGAGTTGGGTAGAATATTAAGTTTTGTCTGTGCAAAATTTGATAACTCTATTCACCCCCCCTCTAGAGTAGTATCTATCCCTTCACTTTCAATTGGTATCAGAGGGAGGTTGTCTGACTGTATAGGCTAACACCTAAGTCACAAGATCCTGATAGATACCAAGAGCTTATAGATATTCACTATCATGGCCCAGTCTAAGGATTATTCTAGCACCAGACCTCCAGCATGCAACTTAGCAAAGTTTGGCATCTGGAAGGCAAGGATTAAATTATATATGAACTCTATTGATGAAAGCATCTTTGCTTCTATTTTGTCAGGTCCCCCAAGAGCACCTGCTGCTGCCACTGCCTCATCATCTGATATGAGTGCAGTGCCTCCTCCAGACTACAATGATGAATACAAGAAGGCCAAAATTGCAGATGCCAAGGCAATGAACATACTGGCTCAGACAATGTCTGATGAGGTGTTCCAGAAGGTGGCTGACTGCTCCTCAGCAAAGGCCATGTGGGACACACTGAACCAGATTGTAGCTGGTTCAGCTGATGAAAGGAAGGACAGAAGGTCCAACCTTATCTCACAGTATGAGAACTTCAAGAAAACTGATGCTGAATCAGTTGAAGCTATGTACACCAGGCTCAGCTCAATCATCAATGAGCTGAGGACCCTGGACAAGGACATATCATTGACAGAGGTCAATGATAAGATTCTTATGTGCTTCCCTAGCACATGGGATCTAAGAATCTGGCCCATCAAAGAAGCCAGAAGTACCAATGAGATCTCAACTGAAGCTCTCCTCGGCAAGCTCAAGTCTTTTGAGCAAGTGCTGAAGACCAGAGAAGCAGAAGCTGAAGCCAAGACCCCCACTCCAACAAGAAAAGAGCAATCTCTAGCTCTTAAGGCTGCAGATGCTGAAGGCAGCCAATCTAATGAGGAACTTATGGCATTGTTTGCCAAAAGATTTCTCAAGATGGGAAGAAAGGAGTTCAGAAAGAAGTCTTCACGATATGAAGACAAACCAAGGTATGATCGCTCTCCTGCTAAAGAAATTATTTGTTATGGTTGCAGGAAGCCTGGACACATTTTGCCAGAGTGTCCAGAGGAGAAGAACAAGGAAAAGAGAAAAGACAAAGAACAACACAGGAAGCACTCCAAGCCATCCTCCTACAAAAACAAGAAGAAGGAGAGAGGTTTCAATGCTGAAACCTGGAGTGATTCTGATGAAGAATCCTCCTCATCAAGCTCCAGTGAAGATGAGGAAGAGAAGAAGGCAAAAGAAGTTTGCCTAATGGCAATAGATGCCTGCAGCAACCACTCTGCTGCAGAGAGTTCTGATTCTGATGAAGAGATGCCTACTGAAGGTGAGGTACTTTCATCTTATGATTTTACTTCAGAAGAGTTTAAGTTAGAATTTAAATCTTTATGTTTAGATTTAATTAGTTCAGAAAAAGAAATAAAAGAACTTAGAAATAGGTTAGCTGACTCAGAATCAATAGCCTCTGAAAACATTAGGTTAAAGGAAGATCTCACTACTTGTAGTGAAGAAATTAAAATTCTTAAAATAGAATTAGCTAAGTCTAAGAGATTAGAAGAATCCCTTAATGGTAGAAGCCTTAAGCTGTTAGAAATTACCAGCATGACTAACACTAGGTCAGGTAATGATAAACTAGGCTTAGGAGCTTCTCCCAGTGAACCCCCAATCCTGCTTAAAAATAATCTTTCAACTCCAGTGAACTTCATTTCAGCTAGTGGAAAGAAGAACACTGAGAAAGTAAACCTTGTAAATAAAACCCTAAATAAAGCTAAGAGAGAAAAGAGAAAGAAGTTTTTTAAAGAAATGCAAAGAGCGTCGAACGCCGCTCGACGATCGGAAGCTCCATGGTCGAACGAAGCTCGACGATCTGAGCACCCATCGTCGAACGTCGATCGACGATTTCAATATGATTTTCAAAATCATAATCCATTCCATAGAAACCTAAATGAGAATAGAAACCCTAGGTTTGTTGACCCATCATCAGCATGGAGAATCCCACCTAGGAGATCTCACCCACTAGGTTATCACCCTCAGCCTGCATTCTCTTATATTTCCAGTTTTTCTTATGTGAAAAACAAGGGACCCAAGGTTACCTGGGTCCACTCTGTCTAAATAATTGTCTTGCAGGTGAAGGCCTATCCAATCACTCAAAATAAGTGGTATTTGGATAGTGGATGCTCTAAGCATATGACAGGAAATAAAGATCTGCTGTCAAAGTTCAAAGCTAAGCTTGGCCCAAAGGTTATCTTTGGAGACTCCAGCTGTGGTCAGACAGAAGGCTATGGCAAGATCATAATTGGAGCAGTTACATTCAAGAGAGTTGCATATGTAAATGGACTGAAGCATAACCTGATTTCAGTCAGCCAGCTATGTGATGCTGGGTACCAGGTTTCATTTTCCAACTCATCTTGCAATATTACTTTGAATAATAATATTGTTTTAGTAGGTATTAGAATAGGTAATATCTATTTAGTAGATTTTAATTCATCTCACTCTGAAATCTGCCTGTTTAATGAAGTAACCCTTAATAATAATTCCCTATGGCATAAAAGGCTTAGTCATGTAAACCTTAAAAATATATCTAGGTTATCTAAGCACAACCTTGTTAGAGGTTTACCTTCTTGCCCCTACAAGAAGGAGAGCCTATGCAAGGCTTGTCAGCTAGGCAAGCAAACCAAGAATTCATTTAAATCTGTAAATAAAAGTGATTCTCCTAGAATCCTGTATTTATTACACTTGGACCTTTTTGGCCCAATAAATGTACAGAGTTTAGGAGGGAAGTATTACACTTTAGTAATTGTAGATGACTTCTCTAGGTTCAGTTGGGTTTTCTTTTTGAGAACTAAGTCTGATAACTTCAAAGCCCTTACAGACTTTCTACTTTGTGTGCAGACTGAGTACTCTACTCATGTGGCCTTGATCAGAAGTGATCATGGTACTGAGTTTGACTCTCTTCTCATGCAAGAATTCTGTGAGAGAGAAGGAATCAAACATAGCTTCTCAGCTCCTAGAACTCCCCAACAAAATGGGGTAGTTGAAAGGAAGAATAGAACACTAATTGAAGCTGCTAGTACATTGTTGGCAGATGCTAACATGCCTCTATCCTATTGGGCAGAAGCTGTTAGTACAGCCAACTATGTCTTGAATAGAAGTTTGATCCACAAACTTAAGTGTAAAACTCCTTATGAGTTGCTTAAAGGAAAGAAACCAAAAATTAATTACTTTAGAGTTTTTGGCTGTATTGTGTATATTCATAATAATAATAAAGAATATATTAGAAAATTTGAAGCAAAAGCTTCAATGGGAATTATGCTTTGATATTCCCAAGTAAGCAAAGCTTATAGGGTTTATAACAAATCTACCTGTAAGATAGAAGAATCTGTGCATGTGACTTTTGATGAGTCTCAGATGTTTTACAAGGAGAAGGAAAATTCTCCTTCCTCCAGTTCTTTGCAGGTACCTGATGCCCCTCAAGAAATTCTTCAACTATCAACCCTTCAGATCACTGAATCAGACAGTGATGAAGACATTGCTGAAGCTGTTGAAGCTGTTGTTGTACCACCAACAGTAGATCAAATTCCTCCTGAGGAATTAATCCCAACTGTTGCTGAAGATCACATCCCACCTGCTGATATTGTCACACTTAGAGATCACCCCACATCTCAAGTGATTGGAGACATATCAGCTGGTGTGCAAACAAGACACCAATTAAGACAGGATGTGATGCATGCTTGTTTCCTCTCACAGGTTGAGCCCCTCACCTTTAAAGATGCAGAGCTAGATCCCCACTGGATCATTGCAATGCAAGAGGAGCTCAATCAATTTGAGAGATGTAAAGTTTGGACTTTGGTTCCAAGACCTAAAGGCCAACTGATCATAGGCACCAAGTGGGTGTATAGAAACAAGTTAGATGCAAATGGAATCATAGTAAGGAATAAAGCTAGGCTTGTAGCTCAGGGCTACAGACAGGAGGAAGGTATAGACTATGACCAAACCTTTGCTCCTGTTGCAAGGCTAGAAGCAATAAGGATCTTCTTGGCCTATGCAGCCTTCATGAAGTTTAAGGTGTTCCAAATGGATGTCAAAAGTGCATTCCTAAATGGTGAGCTTAAGGAAGAGGTGTTTGTTGAACAACCACCAGGGTTTGTTTCTTCAACTCAGCCTTCTCATGTTTTTAAGTTGCAGAAAGCTCTTTATGGACTAAAGCAAGCTCCTAGGGCCTGGTATGAGACCTTAGCTAGTTTCCTGTTAGAGCACAACTTCACTAGGGGAGTAGTTGATAGAACCCTTTTCGTCAAGCATCACAAGGACACAATCCTGTTAGTTCAGGTGTATGTAGATGATATTATTTTTGGCTCCACTGATCCCAAACTGTGCAAAAAGTTTTCCAACTTGATGCATTCTAAGTTTGAGATGAGTAGTATGGGTGTGCTGTCTTACTTTCTTGGTCTCCAAGTTAAGCAAGATACTGATGGTATCTTTATCTCCCAATCCAAATATGCTAAGGAATTGGTAAAGAAATTTGGGATGGCTGATGCTTCAGCAATGCCTACACCCATGGCTACTAATGTAGTTATTGATTCTGATGATCACGGCAAGCCAGTTGATCAAAAGAATTATAGGACCATTGTTGGTTCCCTATTATATCTAACTGCAAGTAGGCCAGATATAATGTTTGCTACATGCCTTTGTGCTAGATTCCAGGTCAACCCCAAGGAATCTCATCTGATTCTTCTAAAGAGAATCCTGAGATACCTGAAAGGATGTCCAGATCTAGGACTTTGGTACCCAGCTGAGTCAGAGTTTGAATTAATTGGATACTCTGATTCTGATTATTCTGGTTGCAGAGTTGACAGGAAGAGCACCTCAGGAACTTGACAGTTCCTGGGAGAGAGATTGGTCTCTTGGTTCTATAAGAAGCAGACTTCTGTCTCAACTTCAACTGCAGAGGCTGAATATATAGCAGCTGCCAGTTGTTGTTCACAGATCCTGTGGATTCAAAACCAGCTTGTGGATTATGGTTACTCACACAAGAACACCAAGATCATGTGTGATAGTACCAGTGCTATTTCTATTGCACAAAATCCAGTGCACCACTCTAGAACCAAGCACATTGAGATTAGGCACCATTTCCTGAGAGATTGTGTGGAAAAGAACAAGATCTGTCTTGAGTTCATATCCACTGTGTTTCAGAGAGGTGATATATTCACCAAGCCTTTAGATGAACAGAAGCATCTGTTCTTTTTAGTTCAACTAGGCATGATTAATGGACGAGACTAAGTGTGACTATATCTGCCTTTGTTGAAATCTGCTTGAAGATCGTCGAACGATGATCGAAGATCGTCGAACGGATTGAGCCTATCGTCGACCTCTGGTTAATGATAGCTTATCTGTTTGAAGATCGTCGATCGACGTTCGACCATCGTCGAACAGGTTGAGCTCATCGTCGATCTCTGAACGACGACAGCTTGTTGCGTGTGAAGCCAGAAATAGCCGAACGATGGTTCGACTACTCTGCTTCTGAGCCGATCGTCGAACGGCCGTTCGACTATCGGGTCAAGTATCTTTTTAATAGATCGACTATTTCCGGTCTAATATAAAGCCGATAGTCGACCTAGGTTAAAAGATCTTTTGCTTTATCATCGACGGAGTGTGCCCTTTCGCATTCTGCTTTCCCGCTTGCGATTTCCGGGCGTTTCGTCTTCTTCGTTCTCTGCAGTTTTCTCGTGCCTTCTCCGGCGAATCCATGGCGGTGTCTCCAGCAGTTTTAGCCGTCGTGAAGTTTGATGCAGGATTCAGTGTGGATTTCGAAGCATTCAGTAGCTGCGATGCCGGAATCGTGGAAGTTCTCCAGCTCTGCAGGGATCAGGGTTTAGAGAAGCTAATGTCTGAAAGGATTAAGATCAACATTCCAGAAATCAAAGAATGGGCTTTCACGTCGTCTTCCACAGACGAATCGATGACTGGTACCATAGGCGGAGAAGAAGTTATCCTGACTCCGGCCGTCTTATCTGATGTTTTTGAATTAGTTATTGGTGATGAGGATTATGAGCAAGATGCTCAGGAATTTGGAAGAATGCTGGTTGAGCTGGGACATGCTGAGGGCATTCCCACCAAGCTACTCAAAGTAAACTTCCCCTTCAAGATCAAGTTCCTCGCTGAGGTAGTCGGAAAAGTGCTCCTGGGTAAGCACTCTGCCCACGACAATATAACAAGGCAGCAATTCGCACTCATGTGTGCAATTGTTAATCGAAAAAGGATAGATTGGGCAGCTGTTTTGTTTGATTTAATCAGAAAGAAGACTGGTAAGAAGGAAGTCACCCTAGGAAGGGTCATTGGAATCTTCCTTAAGGAGAAATACCCCCAGCTCCTAAGTTCAACTGCAACAACAATCAACGCCAGCAAGAAGATGGATCCCCACTTGTTCTCTAAGTGGAAAAGGACGTTTGTGAAATCTGCTCCAGCAACATCTGAGGACATAAGGACTGTATCAGTCGCTCCTCAACCTGTTGAAGCTGGCTCAGCTCTTCCTTCCTCCTCCTCTGTTTTGCCGTCTGCCTCAGTTGAAGTACCATCAACTTCAGCTGAGGTACGACCCTCTTCCTCTGCTGCTCCTGAAACAACTACGGTTGTTCCTCTGTCTCCTCCAGCTTCTCCTCTACCTGCTCATCTGGCTAGGATATCTGCTCCTAGCTTTGATTTGTTAGGATCAGAGAGAATTCTTACTCCTCCTGTATCTCCGATTCATTCTCCAATTCATTCCCCAATAAACTCTCCTGCTCCATCTCCTGCTCGATCCCCTGTCCACACCATTTCTCATCCCAGCACCACTACCATATCTGCTGCAGCTCCATCCACCTCACATCCTTCATCCATTGAGATCTCTCCTGAGCTTATCTCCCGCATTGTGGAGCTGATTACCCCCTCAATCAAAACTATGATTGAAGAGGCAATCGCTCCCCTTGCTGCCTCCATTGATCTCTTATCTGCCTCCATCAAATCCATTTCAAAATCAGCTGAGCCATTTTCCTCTAGGGGCCTGGTTTCAGTATCCACTGAAATCAGATAGGGGGAGATGTTCAATGAAGATGCCTCAGATCATCCTGCCTCTCCTCCAGCTTTAAAAGATTCAGTCATGTCTGCTCAGGAAGAAATAGTTCCAGATGTTGTCATGACAGCTGAGAAAGAGATAGATCCAGCTGAGGAAGAAATAGCTCCAGCCCAGGAAGAAACAGCTCCTGCTGAGAAAGTTATAGTTCCAGTTCTGTCTGATAAGGATATAGCAGATGGAATCCTGCTATCTGAGATTGCAGTTAAAGTCTGCTTAGAAGATCTTACCACTCCTATGATTGCTAGATTCCTGGAAGGAATCATAACTTCTTATCTGAATGAATCATGGGAAATGGTTAAATATGAAGGTAACTCTTTCATTCGTTTTGTTGATGAGTCGATTAATTTGATAGTTTGTGAATACCTTGAAGGAATGATTCAAGCTTATTTAGCAGATATGTATTCATAATTTTACAGATATTATTAAAGAAGATTTAACTGCTCAGATCATAGCAGTTGTTTCTGAGGCTGACCCAAGTATTTCTGATACTCAAGTAGACCTTGAATTGGAATCCTTCTTAGATAATAAAGAAGATGAGTCTGAGAAAGAGGAAGTCAAAGTTGACTCTCCTGTTCTGAGTTTGGAAGAAGCTCAAGCAAGAGCAGCATGGAATTTAAGAGTTCAATCTTTAAAAGAGAAAGAGAAAGATTTGCAAATTGAAAAGTCAACCATCTGGGATGACTCTCCAGGGTTGGATTTAGACTCCCTTCTGGTTTTTGATGTCATGGAAGAGGAAAGAGAAAAATCTGCTCTAAAGCTTAAAGAAAAGGCTGTCTCAGAAGCCTATGATCCTTATAAGAACCCTCCATCATCCCATTCTGATGATGATGATGATTCTGATATCTCTGAGAAGTCAAAGAAAAAGAAATCTGCTGCAAAGAAAAGAAAAGCTGCTCCTCCTCCACCTCCCAGTAAGGATAATGACACTCCCTATTACATTTTGAAGGGCATTGACCCCAAATCCAAGGATTTTAAGCATTGGATGTGGTTTTCGAAGAATCAGCAAAAAGAAAGAAAAAGAACCAAGAGGTATGATACTCCTGTCTCAAGATGGACTCCCAGAGGTCCTCCTCCACCTCCTGGTGCAGGAGCCTCTGGGAACCTATCAGCCAATCCTGGTGCCTCTTCTGCAAGATCTGCGTCTGCTCAGCCCCAACCAAGACAAGGTTATCAAAGCTCTCAAGGCAAATCATTTTATGGTTCTCAAAGACAAATGAAGGAGGTTGTGGCTCAAAGACCAACCTTTTCCCCACCTCCTTCTCCAAAGAAGAGAATTTCATCTCCAACTCCAGTTCAATCTGAGAAAAGTATTTCAAAAGGTAAATAGTTTACTGTGTTTTAAAACCTTCTAGCAAGTCCCTTTTGCTAAGTATACTCTAATGTCTTATCTAGATATAATAGCTGATGCTGCTTCTCCTGAGCCCGTATATGAAAATCCTGAGCTCGATCCTAACTTTAGGATGGCTCGCTTTCAAGAACTTGTAGGAGCAGCCCAAATAAGAAAAGCAAGAGCCGAAGGTAAAGATACGACTGGTTTTACTACCATGTCAGCCTACAGAAAGAAAGAATTTGAAAAGTTCCAGGTAAATCCTGAGATTTTTGATCCGTCAAAATACATGGAAAAGCACCCTGAAGCTGTTGTCCCCAGAGCTACAGAGCTGAAGATCATTGGTGCGCAGGACCTAAAAATGTCAAAGAAAGAATCAGATGACCCTCTAAGAAAAATTTCCTTTGTTTCTAGTTCTTCTGATCCTTTACCAGACTCTAAAGATTCTTAATAGTTTAATTAACTGCTGTGCTATATTTGTCTATCTGATTGATATTCTGCCAGTTTATTGTTAACTATTTGCTGAATTTATTTTTTAGTGTTTTATTGCTAGCTGTTTTAGATTTTGAGAGACTTAACTCAAATAGGGGGAGATTGTTGGTACCCTAGTTTGATTTGAGTTTAGTCCTCTCCTTTGTGCCCCTTGACCCAAGAAATATCTATGGTCAATGGTTAGAAGTCTAGCTGTAGGGTCTTCGCTTTTCCAAATTGAGAATTTGGTTAAGTAGGTTTTTCGTTCGACCATAGTCGAACGCCGCTCGACTATCGTCTATCGGCTGATCAACGATCGTCTATCAGTTGGTCGACGCTTTGTCTGCGTTGATAGTTCGACTATCTGTCCTGATAGATCGACTATCTGATAGTTCGACTATCTGTTAATAGGTCGACTATCCGTTCCGCCTTGATAGATCGACTATCTGTTGATAGATCGACTATCTGTTTCGTCTTGATAGTTCGACTATCTTTTGATAGTTCGACTATCTGTTGCCTTTGATAGTTCGACTATCTGTCCTGATAGGTCGACTATCTGATAGTTCGACTATCTGCTGATAGATCGACTATCTGGTTTGTTCTGATAGTTCGACTATCTTCTAATAGATTGACTATCTGTTTTCTGAGGTAGGTCGACTATCTGCTTGATAGGTCGACTATCTCTGTGCGCTTGATAGTTCGACTATCTGTCCTTGATAGATCGACTATCTGATAGTTCGACTATCTGTCCTGATAGCTCGACTATCTGCCGGGGTAGTTCGACTATCTTTTTCGATAGTTCGACTATCTGGATCGTTCGACTATCTGCCCGATAGCTCGACGATCTCCGTGCGCCGTTCGACGATCTTCGGAGGTCGTTCGACGTTTTCTGTCTGCCTTTGTATTTTGTATTTATTTATTATATTTAATTATTTAATACATTTTCTGGCACAGTATTTTAAGCTGTATGACAATATAACCAGGCAATATTTGCTCCATCTCTTTTGCTTGAGTCAAATCTTTTTAAGATAAAGTTGTTTGTCTTATTAGCTGTCATTTCAATTTACTTTATCTATTGTCAGCCCTTTATAGCCGTTAGACTGAAAAGTCTTCTTTTGCTATAAAGAGATTATTTCTGATGTGACTTTATTTAGTCCTTCTATTATCTGATTTAAGCCTGCAGCTTCTTAGAAAGTGGTTTATTCCTTTTATAGAATGTTTTGCTGCAGAGATATTTCTGTCTTCTTGATATTTACAGCCCAGGTCTCAAGGCTTAGAAGAAGACAAATAATTCAAATGGAAGAGAGCCGTTGCTTGCTGATGATTATATAAAGAACCCTTTGAAGAAGGATTCAAGCTAGTTAACAGAAGCTAATAGCTAACCAGTTGTTCATTCTCAAGCTCTCAAGCCCTCATCAAGCTCAAGCTTCCTGCTCTCAGCAATCTCCATCTAACTGAGAAGTGTTCAGATCTTCATCTATTCTTCACCTGAGTTCTCCTGCTTTCAGGAAGTTCAACTCAGAGTTCCTTTGAAGAAGAAGAAGAAGAAGATAGCTGCTTGAAGAACTTTGATTTTATTATTTACTTTCTTCCTGTAGCTCTTTCCTTCAGAACTTTCTGAAGAGTTTCTCTGCACTGAAGCAAGACTTCACCTGGACATTCTTGAGCCAGGGGGAGCCTTGATTCTTTAGAGCATTCTAGCTCAGTGCAAGTTTTTGTGCTTCTCTAATCTATTGTAAAATAGAGAAGACATCTTAACCTTCTTCCCCCTCCTGTACAGGGTTATTACTCCCTTCAAAAGTATCCCTTGGTGGCAGGGCACCTGATCAAAAACCTGTGCTTGGTTTTTAGACACCTGATCAAAAGTCTAAAGGGTTTCTGGATCTACCTGAAACAGATCCTGTTGGTGGCAGGGCACCTGATCAAAAACCTGAGTGGATTCCTACCGTGTGGGTAGAAGAGTGGACGTACCCAAGTTGTTTGGGGAACCACTATAAATTTCCTTGTGTCGTCTGGATTCCACTGTTTAATTCCTGCATTGTGGCTGTGATTAGATATAACTAGGTTGCTAGTTGCTAATTAGGTTTTTCCAAGCTTAACTGTTATTACAGTTAGCTTGTGTTTGTACACATCACTTGTGTTAGGCTTTAAGGTTAAATCAATATCTATAATCTTTTCATTCCGCACTTCACTCCAAGGGAGTTGGGTAGAATATTAAGTTTTGTCTGTGCAAAATTTGATAACTCTATTCACCCCCCTCTACAGTAGTATCTATCCCTTCACTTTCAGGGTTTCACAAATGTCCTCTTCCACTTGGAGAACAGATTCGGATCCATCTTCTTGCTGGCATTAATTGTTGTAGCAGTTGAAATCAGCAGCTGGGGATATCTTTCCTTTAGAAAAATCCCAATAACCCTGCCTAAGGTAACCTCTTTCTTACTGTTCTTCTTCCTTATCAAATCGAACAAAACTCCTGCCCAATTAATCCTTTTCTGATTTACAATTGCACACATCAGTGCAAATTGTTGTCTAGTAATGTTGTCATGGGCGGAGTGCTTTCCTAGAAGCACTTTTCCAACTAACTCAGCAAGAAATTTGATCTTGAAGGGGAAATTTACCTTGAGCAGCTTCGTGGGAATGCCCTCCGCATGTCCCAGCTCAATCAGCATTCTTCCGAACTCTGGAGCATCTTGCTCATAATCTTCTTCACCATTTATCAATCCAAATAAATCAGTCAGAATGGCGGGAGTTAAAATAACCTCTTCTCCGCCAATAGAGCCGGTCATCGATTTGTCGGTGGAGGACGAAGTAAATGCCCATTCCTTAATCTCGGGAATATTTAACTTAATCCTTGTTGACATTAGTCTTTCTAACCCTTGATCTCTGCATAACTGGAGGATTTCCACAATCCCTGATTCACAACAGCTGAAGGCATCGAAGTCGACACTGAATCCTGCGTCGAACTTCATAACTGCGTGCAATGCTGGAGAAATCGCCATTGAAGTGCTGGAGAATGCGCGAGAAAGACGGAGAAGACGAATCGGCAGAAGATCGCAAGAGGAGGAGCAAGCGGGAAGACGGAATGCGAAAGGACGCTCTCCGTCGACGATAAAACAAAAGATCTTTTAACCTAGGTCGACTATCGGCTTTATATTGGACCGGAGATAGTCGATCTATTTAAAAGATACCAGACACGATGGTCGAACGGTTGTTCGACGATCGGTCCTGAAGCAGAGTAGTCGACCAATCGTTCGACTATTTCTGTCTTCACAAACAACAAGCTGTCGTCATCCAGAGATCGACGATGAGCTGAACTTGTTCGACGATGGTCGAACGCCGGTCGACGATCTTCAAACAGATAAGCTATTATCAACCAGAAGTCGACGATAGGCTTGATCCGTTCGACAATCTTCGAGCATCGTTTGACGATCTTCAAACAAGTTTCAACATTGGCAGATATAGTCATACTTAGTCTCTTCCATTGATCATGCCTAGTTGAACTAAAAAGAACAGATGCTTCTGTTCATCTAAGGGCTTGGTGAATATATCACCTCTCTGAAACTCAGTGGATATGAACTCAAGACAAATCTTGTTCTTTTCCACACAATCTCTCAGGAAATGGTGCCGAATCTCAATGTGCTTCGTTCTAGAGTGGTGCAGTGAATTTTGTGCAATTGAGATAGCACTGGTACTATCACACATGATTTTGGTGTTCTTGTGTGAGTAACCATAATCCACAAGCTGGTTTTGAATCCACAGGATCTGTGAACAACAACTGGCAGCTGCTATATATTCAGCCTCTGCAGTTGAAGTTGAGACAGAAGCCTATTTCTTACAGAACCAAGAGACCAATCTCTCTCCCAGGAACTGACAAGTTCCTGAGGTGCTCTTCCTGTCAACTCTGCAACCAGCATAATCAGAATCAGAATATCCAATCAATTCAAATTCTGACTCAGCTGGGTACCAAAGTCCTAGATTTGGACATCCCTTCAGGTATCTCAGGATTCTCTTGAGAAGAATCAGATGAGATTCCTTGGGGTTGACCTGGAATCTAGCACAGAGGCATGTAGCAAACATTATATCTGGCCTACTTGCAGTTAAATATAATAGGGAACCAACAATGGCCCTATAATTCTTTTGATCAACTGGCTTGCCATGATCATCAGAATCAATAACTACATTAGTAACCATAGGTGTAGGCATTGCTGAAGCATCAGCCATCCCAAATTTCTTTACCAATTCCTTGGCATATTTGGATTGGGAGATGAAGATACCATCAACATCTTGCTTAACTTGGAGACCAAGAAAGTAAGACAGCACACCCAAACTACTCATCTCAAACTTAGAGTGCATCAGGTCAGAGAACCTTTTGCAAAGTTTGGGATCAGTGGAGCCAAATATAATATCATCCACATACACTTGAACTAACAGGATTGTGTCCTTGTGGTGCTTGACGAAAAGGGTTCTATCAACTACTCCCCTAGTAAAGTTGTGCTCTAAGAGGAAACTAGCTAGAGTCTCATACCAGGCTCTGGGTGCTTGTTTTAGTCCATAAAGAGCTTTCTGCAACTTAAACACATGTGAGGGCTGAGTTGAAGAAACAAACCCTGGTGGTTGTTCAACAAACACCTCTTCCTTAAGCTCACCATTCAGGAATGCACTTTTGACATCCATTTGAAAGACCTTAAACTTCATGTAGGCTGCATAGGCCAAGAAGATCCTTATTGCTTCTAGCCTTGCAACAGGAGCAAAGGTTTGGTCATAATCTATACCTTCCTCCTATCTGTAGCCCTGAGCTACAAGCCTAGCTTTATTCCTTACAATAATTTCATTTGCATCCAACTTGTTTCTATACACCCACTTGGTGCCTATGATCAGTTGGCCTTTAGGTCTTGGAACTAAAGTCCAAACTTTACATCTCTCAAACTGATTGAGTTCCTCTTGCATAGCAATGATCCAGTGGGGATCTAGCTCTGCATCTTTAAAGGTGAGGGGCTCAACCTGTGAGAGGAAACAAGCGTGCATCACATCCTGTCTTAACTGATGTCTTGTTTGAACACCAGCTGATATGTCTCCAATCACTTGAGATGTAGGGTGATCTCTAAGTGTGACAATATCAGCAGGTGGGATGTGATCTTCAGCAACAGTTGGGATTAATTCCTTAGGAGGAATTTGATCTACTGTTGGTGGTAGAACAACAGCTTCTGCAATGTCTTCATCACTGTCTGATTCAGTGATCTGAAGAGTTGATAGTTGAAGAATCTCTTGAGTAGCATCAGGTACCTGCAATGAACTAGAGGAAGGAGAATTTTCCTTCTCCTTGTAAAATATCTGAGACTCATCAAAAGATACATGCACAGATTCTTCAATTTTACAGGTTGATTTGTTATAAACCCTATAAGTTTTGCTTACTTGGGAATATCCAAGCATAATTCTCATTGAAGCTTTTGCTTCAAACTTTCTAAGGTATTCTTTATTGTTATTATGAATGTACACTACACAACCAAATACTCTAAAATAATTAATTTTAGGTTTCTTTCCTTTAAGCAACTCATAAGGAGTTTTACACTTAAGCTTGTGTATCAGACTTCTATTCAAGACATAATTGGCTGTACTAACAGCTTCTGCCCAATAGGAGAGAGGCATATTAGCATCTGCCAACAATGTACTAGCAGCTTCAATGAGTGTTCGATTTTTCCTTTCAACTACCCCATTTTGTTGGGGAGTTCTAGGAGGTGAGAAGCTATGTTTGATACCTTCTCTCTCATAGAATTCTTGCATGAGAAGAGAGTCAAACTCAGTACCATGATCACTTCTGATCAAGGCCACATGAGTAGAGTACTCAGTCTACACACATAATAGAAAGTCTGTAAGGGCTTTGAAGTTATCAGCCTTAGTTCTCAAAAAGAAAACCCAACTGAACCTAGAGAAGTCATCTACAATTACTAAGGTGTAATACTTCCCTCCTAAACTCTGCACATTTATTGGGCCAAAAAGGTCCAAATGTAATAAGTACAAGATTCTAGGAGAATCACTCTTATTTACTGATTTAAAAGAGTTTTTGGTTTGCTTGTCTAGCTGACAAGCCTTGCAAAGGCTCTCCTTCTTGTAGGGGCAAGAAGGTAAACATCTAACAAGGTTGTGTTTAGATAACCTAGATATATTTTTAAGGTTAACATGACTAAGCCTCTTATGCCACAAAGAATTATTATTAATGGTTACTTCATTAAATAAACATATTTCAGAATGAGTTGAATTGAAATCTACTAAATAAATATTACCTATTCTAATGCCTACTAAAACAACATTATTATTTAAAGTAATATTACAAGAAGAGTTAGAAAATGAAACCTGGTAGCCAGCATCACATAGCTGGCTGACTGAGATCAAATTGTGCTTCAGTCCAATCACATATGCAACTCTCTTGAAAGTAACATCTCCAATTATGATCCTGCCATATGTAAGACCCCATTTTTTTTTGAAAACCCGGGGTCTTATGCCCAGAACCGCCGCTTTGCGGTGACACCTTCGCACCCGGGAAGGTCGCCACTACAACGCGCCGATTCTGCCGGCCTTTTCGATCACAATAAGTAGCAATCAAGAGAGAAGCAAGTCCACCAAAAGAGATTATCACATAAAATAAAACTCCACGAAGGGAGTGTCCACAGAAAAACATCAGAGTATAAATAGTCTGGAAATAAAAGGGCTCATGCCCGGTACATCAAGTACTCACTACAAAATCACTCAATGCGGAAGCAAAACTAAATCTCTACTAAAGGGTCGGGACTCACAGTCCCCGTAGTCTGGACTCCCGTGCTAGACTGTCCCATCTCCAAGCGTACCGGCCTCCTGGGCTGCTCCTCCATGCTGGGCTCCGCGATCCCCTAAAATGATATGGTTCGAAAACTGTTAGTCTAAAAGACTAAGTCCTATCATCCCCCACCCCTTCCCCCACGCTCTAAGGCACCGGGCGGAGAGGAAGAAAGGGGAGGACATGAAAGTGGAGAGTAGTCAAAAGCAGATGACGGTGGACCTAACTAGCAAATTATGACATGGGAGCAATATAAGTGTTGAAATAGGTATAACAGAAAGGAAGTAAGTAAGAAATTAAACCTTCGCTTATGTGAGTACACATAAGCCAAGGGATCTTTTGCATGGCTCCCATCGTATAACGCGTCCCATACCGCTTATACTTTGGGGTGTCGGTTATCACGCAGCAGGTATACATATATAAAATTAACCTTAATTTATAAACTTGCCCACACAAGCTTATAGACCAAGGGGTCGTTTTGCAAGTCCTAAAGTATAAGCATCCCATTCCACTTATATTTTAGGTGTCAAGGTTGTTATGAATGATTATGACATGCAGCTATTTGGTGGGTTATGATGTTCAAGCAGTGCAACTCACACACACAACTTTGTGCACACAAACCTTTAGTTCCCCCTTTCTGGAGATGACTCCCAGGATACTCCCATAGTGGCAGACGGAAGCGGTGGGTTGAGCCTCGCCCACCTCAAAACCAGTAAAAGCACCACTAGTCTGACCTATCGTACGCCCTCAACGCCTGGTGCACGAGGCGGACTCCTGCGTACTCTTGCCGACTGGTCCGCCGGACTTAACCTTGGCTAAGTGCTAGTCACCTTGCCGAGTCAACGATATCGGTTTCGGTGCAATCGAACTCCCCGATATCGAAAACCCACCACCTTAATCTTTCCTATTTTTATGCACATGCAACCGTTTAATATATAACAATTTTAAAGTGTCAAACTCCCGGACTAAACCGTCCGTATAAACCACATCCGAGACCAACTTCCCCAGACTAAACCGTCCGGCTCATCCCCAGACTTCATCCCTTAGAACACCACGGGACGACTTAACCATTACCAACCCTAACTAATGAGTGTGTGCAATGTGAATCCCTATTAGGCTAATTACTCTTTCGTTTGTTTTAAGATTTACGTTAGCCCAGGACTGCCCCCCGCATACCCCGTGAAGGGCTCTCAAGGGGCACTAGGAACCAAGACGGCGGCATTACGGCCCGAAGTTCCATTTCGCAAGGCACTTATTGTTATTGGTTGTCTACCCTTTACCCAATCCCTTTTTAATGTTATAATGAATCTAACCCTAGTGTACTTGACTCTTCCACTCCTAGGGCAAGACGATCTTTTGTCTACCACGAGGGCACCTCCTATGCTAGCCAAACACATCTTTACTCATCATAATCTCCAATGATGAATTCCATGCTCATTTTCCCAAGCCTATAAGGTACAAAACTCCACCCTTATATCCAAGTCCCATACTAACACTGTTCATGCCTTTTTCACACCAGACATACCCTTCTACCCTATACATTGCCCATGATAGAACGTCCATTAAATTCTCTTCCAAAACCCTTGTAATAATTACTGGGAATCTGAAAGTCTACCTAGTGTCAACTATCTTCACCTATGGGGGGGGGGAATAGGTGTCTCTGTAGCGTATTTGCGGAATTAAGATTTTACCTGCACAAGAAAACAAAACAACCAAGCACAGAAAATACACATGCAAATTATAGTGGTTCCCCGATTTGGGTACGTCCACTTTCCCCCTTCGACCTATCTCCCAACACGGGACGACTCAGTCACTTCACCAACAAGTTTGAAATCCAATCCTTGCACTAACGGAAGGAACCCTTCCACACGTAGGAGTCAACACTCCCACAACCTTGGTTGCACCCAACCCTTACAACTAAAGACCAATCGGTCCGTTACAAAGAAATTGAAAATGCTTGTAAGAAATACAAACGACGTTTGGAGAGTAAGGTGTCCCTCTTCGTTCGACGACGTGTTCTTGAAGTCAACGAAGAGTCCACAACCCTAGATCTCTCTTGGAAAGAATCTTCCCGAAACCGGCGGCGGCTTAAAGCGGCGGCAAGGTTCTCGGAATCAGCGGCGGCGACGGAGAGCAGCAGCAGTGCCAACTTGATTCAAACTTCGTAGCGAAGGAAGCAAGGTCTTCCAACGGTCACACTAGGATCGATCGTCTCGATCGATTCGGAAGGGGAAGGATTTTCCCGATCAACGAATCAAGAGACAAGGGATCTCTGGTTAGACGCGTGAGACGCTATGCTATCCTAAGCTTCGGTCGCCGGAGATCTGGAAGAACCTGAGATCAGCAGCGGCGACAAGCGCACGAGCGGCTGAGACGATCGGCGGAGCGTTAGGGCTTGTCGGCGGCTCGTGCTTTTTGAAATCCCGTGTATCTTCTTCCTACTGTTCATATATACGGAGTATATATACATTAGGTCAAGTATGTGACCGTTGTGGGTCCCACTGATAAGAAGACATGAGCCCGGTTCGAAACAGTTCAGATAGTTTGAACCGGTCCAGAGAACAACAGGAAACTGCCTAAGTCAAATTCGGCGAGAATCGTAGGTGATTCTCGCCGAATCGGCGAGAATCACTTACGATTCTCGCCGACTTCTACTTAGCTGAAATCTGGCTGAACTGATACAGAAGCCGGGGAGAATCGGCGGGAATCACTTTTGATTCTCATCGAATCGTCGAGAATGTAAGGTCATTCTCGACGAATCGGCGAGAATCATAAGTGATTCTCGACGATTCTGCCTTAGAAAATTTCCCTGTCTGTGACAAGATAGCCGGCTTCAACCGGCGAGAATCAGCTAGTGATTCTCGACGACTCGGCGAGAATCATTAGTGATTCTCGCCGAATCGGCGAGAATCACTTAGTGATTCTCGTCGATTTTTACTTGGGCTATTTCTCCTCTTTCTTTCCATGAGCTGGTCTTTGGCCCATCCTTGCTCCTTGTCTGCTCTTGCTTTATCATAGCCCTGTACTTGAAATTAAGTACACCCCAATAGAGAGAGTACACGTAGACCAACACACTGATCTGCTCAACGAGGAATTACGTTGCACAGACCCGTGTATATTGACCCACTGCACCCTGACATTGGTGTGTACTTAGCGTGGAATAACTGCAAGCACAACTGGAAATATTTCATCAAATACATTGTCTATTTACCTTGGCTTGCATAGGGGCTTCTTCAAATCAGGTACATTGTGGATGCAATACCCAACAATCTCCCCCTATTTGAAGAAGCCTAAACCCTACAAGCTAAGGTGAATAGAGCATATAGAAATGAAAAACCGAAACTTAAGAGTGAGGTGATAGGGATAAGGATTACCCGTTACTTGAGAGCAAACTAGAGCATTGAGCTACCTTAGCCTTAGCCGAGAGGGTAATCTCCCCCTTTTCGGCTTCTGTAAATTTGGGTCTGGTGCACCGGACACCATGCTCCCCCTCAGTTCGTGCACTTATGTTGTCACTTGAAATGCTGGCAGATGCTCCCCCTAGAGGCACGAGCCAGGAGCGTCTGGAGTCTTTATTCTTCATAGTTGAGCATCCCCAATTCAGTTTTGAAGAGACTGAACTTGGCCTCGTCTAAGGGCTTTGTGAAAATATCTGCAATCTGCTTGTCCGTGGGGACATAGCAGAGAGAGATGTCCTTGTTCTCCACGTGCTCCCGAATGAAGTGGTAGCGCACTTCAATATGCTTCGTTCTGCTATGCGATACTGGATTGTTTGCGATGGCAATTGCACTTGAGGAGTCGCAGTACATGGGTACTTCCTTGAACTGAAGATCATAGTCTGCTAACTGGTTCCTTATCCATAGGAGTTGTGCGCAACAGCTCCCTGCCGAGATGTACTCAGACTCTGCTGTGGAGGTTGCGACACAATTTTTCTTCTTGCTGTTCCAGGAGATAAGCCTTCTTCCGAGGAATTGGCACGTCCCGGAAGTGCTTTTCCTGTCATCCCTACTCCCTGCAAAATCAGCATCTGAAAAACCTATTAGCTCGACATCATTGTTTCTCGGGTACCACAAGCCAAGATTGGGAGTACCTTTAAGGTATCTAAGAATTCGCTTTGCAGCGACATAATGAGATTCCTTAGTGTTCACCTGATATCTGGCACAAACACATGTGGAGAACATGATATCTGGTCTACTGGCAGTAAGGTAGAGCAGGGATCCAATGATGCTTCTGTATTTGGTTTCATCGAAAGGTTTACCTTTCTCATCCTTATCCAGAGACATAGTGGATCCCATTGGAGTCCTCATAGAGGTTGCATTCTCCATTCCGAATTTCTTGAGGAGTTCAATTGTGAACTTCGTCTGAGAGATGAAGATTCCATGCTCAGACTGTTTCACTTGAAGTCCCAAGAAGTACTTCAGCTCCCCCATACTGCTCATTTCAAACTTTCCTTGCATAAGTTTGGAAAACTTTTTGCAAAGATTGTTGTCCGTGGAGCCAAATATAATGTCGTCAACATAGATTTGCACCAGCAAAATCTTGCCTTTGACTTCCCTGAGAAACAATGTCTTGTCTATTTTTCCTCTAGAGAATTTGTTCTCAAGAAGAAAACTAGACAATGTCTCATACCAAGCTCGAGGAGCTTGTTTTAAGCCATATAGTGCTTTATTAAGAAAATATACATGACTAGGATAAGTAGGATTGACACAACCTGGTGGTTGAGCGACGTATACTTCCTCTTTCAAATCTCCATTCAAGAAAGCTGATTTCACGTCCATCTGATAAACTGTGAATCCTTTGTGGGAGGCATAAGCTAGGAATAGCCGGATAGCTTCGAGCCGTGCAACTGGTGCAAACGTCTGGTCAAAATCAATCCCCTCCTCCTGACGGTAACCTTGAGCCACTAGCCTGACCTTGTTCTTTATGATGACACCATGTTCATCCAGTTTGTTCCTGAAGATCCACTTGGTGCCAATCACATTCTGCTTTTGAGGTCTGGGCACAAGCGTCCAAACGTTGCATCTTTCGAACTGATGCAATTCATCTTGCATGGCCAAAATCCATGCAGCATCTTTGTTTGCCTCGTCGAACTTCTTTGGCTCAACCTGTGACAGGAAGCTAAGATGCAGGATCTCGTTAATAGTACCTCGTCGAGTTCTGACCCCATCACGAGGATCTCCGATGATCTGATCTCTAGGATGATCCCTCACGTGTCTGAGCTGAAGAAGTCTGGCGTCAGGAGCTTCGACTACTTCTTGGGCATCTCCTTCTTCTAAAGGATTTGCTCCATTTTGATTTTCAACGTCTCCGATCGGCGTAGCAGTGGATACCTTGACGTATGTTGGAGGTGCATCTTTCACGTGCTCATCCAGTTGCAACCCTTCGAGTCTGTCACCTACATCTTCAGGAAGAAGACTAGAAGTCTTGCAATTAAGCAAACTTCCTTCATCAAATATAACATTGATTGACTCCTCTACCACTAGGGTTTTCTTGTTGAAAACTCTATAAGCCTGGCTGCGGCTACTATAACCCATAAATATGCCTTCGAACCATTTTTCACCGAACTTAGTACGCGGGTACTTCCCATTATTCAGTACATAACATTTGCAGCCAAAGATCCTCAGGTAGGACATGGTTGGTTTCTTGCCTTTCAGTAGCTCATAGGGAGTCTTACGATGGCTTTTGTTAATCAATGCCCGGTTTTGTACATGACAAGCCGTATTGACAGCCTCGGCCCAGAAGTATTCTGGGAGAGAAGCGTCATTCAACATTGTCGTGCTTGCCTCAATGAGTGTTCTATTTCTCCTCTCCGCCACTCCGTTCTGTTGAGGAGTGCGAGGGGAGGAGAATTCATGAAAGATACCAAGTTCTTCACAGAACTCTGTCATAGCCCCAGACTCAAACTCTGTTCTGTGGTCACTTCTGATTTTGACCACCGAGCAGTTAAGTTCGTTCTGTATCTGCTTGACAAAATTAGTGAAGATGTCAAACGTATCCGACTTGCGTTTTAAGAAGAACACCCACGTAAACCGAGAGTGATCATCTACAATCACTAGCGTATACGACTTCCCTCCTAAGCTATGAACTTGCATAGGACCAAACAGGTCCATGTGCAGAAGATAAAGACATCTGGAGGAATCTTTGTCTGGGATGCTCTTAAAGGTAGCCCGAGTCTGCTTGCCCATTTGACATGCAGGACATGGACTATCTTTAATGCACTTAATAATGGGAGCATCCCTTACTAAGTCTTTTGAAAATAGCATATTAATTGTCTTGTAATTAATGTGTGCCAATCTCTTGTGCCATTGTTCGCAAAGAGATGCACTGCCTTTTGCTACTAGGCATATAGGGGTAGAAGAGTCTAAACTAAGAAAGTCTAAACAGAAAATATTTCTGCTCCTAATGCCTGTTAATACGGTCTCCGAAGAGTCACATGATATTATCAGGCATTTATCCTTGCAGAACTTAACGTCATACCCTTTATCACATAACTGGCTTACGCTGATCAGGTTGTGATTTAACCCTTCAACATAAGCTACGTTAGTGATAGAGAGTATACCGTTGGAAATCGTACCGTAACCTCTGGTGATTCCCCGATCAGATCCCCCAAATATGACTTTGGGTCCATCCTCGACTGGAGAGTACTCCCTCAGCAGGCTTCTTGTCCCGGTCATGTGATGGGAGCATCCACTGTCCAAATACCAAATAGGAGTTTTGTTGGCCTTTGGACATCCCTGCAAAACAGAATTAATTTGCCTTAGGAACCCAATCAAACTTGGGTCCTAGATTCCTTGTTAGCATACTCCCCCTCGATTGGTTAACTCTACGAGTGGTCGGCCTCGCATCGCTAACATAAGGAGTCTCGTTATACCTTGGATTAAACCAACAATCCACGGTAAAGTGACCAATTTTGCCACAGCACCAGCAGTCAAACCTGTTATACTTCCTCTTGGGCGCCTGCTTTACCCTTGAAACGTGGGGTTCAGCTGGGGCCGAAGACCTGGAGGTGGAGGCAACATGATGACCACAGTCACATGACTTCTTCACCTCTTGGCTTTTCAGTGTAACATGTTTGGCCTTAGGTGCCAGCTTCCTATTATGACCGCTAGAGAATTGACCATAATTTCCCAAGTGGATTTCCTCATAGGGTGCCTTGAAGACACTCTCACTGAAGTTACGGGGAAAGGTCCACCCATCATATCGGCTCTTCGGCTTTGCAACCGAGGGCCTGAAGTGATGCCCATATGTTGACTCAAAGTCATGCTGGTTACAGGGAAAGCTAGGCTTTCTGAACTCAACAGGACTGAGTGGGGCCTTTCCTTTCTCATCAGCAGAGGCTTTCTTGGCAGCCTTATTCTTTCTCCTGTTCCTGTTTCTCCTGGACGAGGAGCTAGATACCCCTACGTGCCCCAGGCCTGCCCCTTTGGCTTGAGCAGAGAAGGTGTCAACTAATGGAAGAACAGTTTTTGGCATAGAGAAGCTCTTGACGATCTTCCTTTCTGCCGCAAGTAGTTCTTCCAACTTGTCGACTTCCTCCTGCTTAAGATCAAGGAGCTTAAGAGACTCTGAATGCTTTGAAGTCAGGTCCAAGTGCTCCTGTCGGAGGGAGATCAAACTGGTGATCTCTTCCCTCAGGGAGACACTCTCACCTTTAAGGAATTTGACTTCCTTTTTCTCCGCCTTCAGTTTCTTTCGACATTTCAGGAATGTGTTGAGCAGAAGCTCATACTTATCTAGGAGCTCAGCTTCAAGGGCAGAGGGGCTATCCTCAGCATCATCATCCTGAGACTCAGGATCAGAGTCAGAGTCGGAGAGAGGGGTGTGAGCTTTTACCTTCCCAGTAAATGGGGGGCAATCTCCTTCTGAGTCAGAGCGACCCATTAGCCCAAAGTAGGCTTCCTCATCATCGCTGGTGTCTGACGTGTCAGATTCACTCAGCGTCTTTGGCTTCTTTGCGATGTAACTCCTCTCCTTCTTCTTGTCTCTTGAGGACCTGTGCTCCTCTCCCTTTCCCTTTTCCCTCTTTCCTTGATGGCAGTCGGCCACGACGTGTCCTGGCTTATTGCAACCAAAGCATATAATGTCAGAAGAGCGGTGTTTGTTCGGTTTGGAAACATACCTGCCAGAGGAATAGTTCTTCTTCTGATCCCTTGAGGAGGAGCCGGTTCTCTTTCTCTGATTCCTCAGCTTGAGGAACTTCTTGAATTCCCTTGTGATAAGGGATAAATCTTCCTCAGATAACTCTGATACGGAGGAGCTTGGCTCAGAGTCTTCCTCTTCATCCCTCTTCCATGCCCGGGAGGAAGCGACACCCTTACCCTTTCTGGAGTGAATGGCTTTTAGGGCCACCGTCTTTTCCTTGGCCGCGGCTTTCTCTGCTTCCTCTTCAGCCTTCCTTGTGTTCAACTGAAGCTCATAGGACATGAGCTTCCCGAACAGAATCTGAGGGTCGGTTTCCGCAAGTCTGCCAAACTCGCGGATGGCGCAGATCTTTGTGTCCCATTCCTTAGTGAGGGACCTAAGGAATTTATCATTGAGTTCACCGTCAGTGAACACTCTTCCATATCCTTTGAGTGCATTGACGATCTTGAGGAAGTTTTCGAAGGTGACTCCGATCTCCTCCTTTGGCCCTTGTCTGAAGGCCTCATATTTCTGATTGAGGAGGGATCTCCGATCGTCCCTCACTTCATCTGTGCCCTCCATTAAGACAATCAGACAGCTCCAGATATCCTTGGCTGTCCTGCAATTGCTGAAGTTCTGCATCATAGAGTCGTCAACTGCGCTCACCAGGATGTTCTGAGCTTTCTTGTCGAGTCCGAACAGCACCATTTCGTCCTTGTCCATTTCCGAAAGTTGCTTGGGTACTTACCTGGTAGGATCAATGGTGGAGGACTTAGTGGGAATGTAAGGTCCCTCCTCCACTATCATGAAGAGCCGAGGGTCGACCGCTTCCATGTAGAATCTGATTCTTTCCTTCCAGATAGGAAAGTTCAGTCTGGTGCATACTGGGATTTTGCCGGAGTGCTTGAGTCCGTCCATGGAGGATATCTGTCTGCTTCTTGACACTGGGGGCAGGATTCTACTCAAGGTGTGAACCTTTTTGATGAGTAACCTCCCTCTGATACCACTTGAAAGTCTACCTAGTGTCAACTATCTTCACCTATGGGGGGGGGGAATAGGTGTCTCTGTAGCGTATTTGCGGAATTAAGATTTTACCTGCACAAGAAAACAAAACAACCAAGCACAGAAAATACACAGGCAAATTATAGTGGTTCCCCGATTTGGGTACGTCCACTTTCCCCCTTCGACCTATCTCCCAACACGGGATGACTCGGTCACTTCACCAACAGGATTGAAATCCAATCCTTGCACTAACGGAAGGAACCCTTCCACACGTAGGAGTCAACACTCCCACAACCCGGGTTGCACCCAACCCTTACAACTAAAGACCAATCGGTCCGTTACAAAGAAATTGAAAATGCTTGTAAGAAATACAAATGACGTTTGGAGAGTAAGGTGTCCCTCTTCGTTCGACGACGTGTTCTTGAAGTCAACGAAGAGTCCACAACCCTAGATCTCTCTTGGAAAGAATCTTCCCGAAACCGACGGCGGCTTAAAGCGGCGGTAAGGTTCTCGGAATCAGCGACGGCGACGGAGAGCAGCAGCAGTGCCAACTTGATTCAAACTTCGTAGCGAAGGAAGCAAGGTCTTCCAACGGTCACACTAGGATCGATCATCTCGATCGATTCGGAAGGGGAAGGATTTTCCCGATCAACGAATCCAGAGACAAGGGATCTCTGGTTAGACGCGTGAGACGCTATGCTATCCTAAGCTTCGGTCGCCGGAGATCTGGAAGAACCTGAGATCAGCAGCGACGACAAGCGCACGAGCGGCGGAGATGATCGGTGGAGCGTTAGGGCTTGTCGGCGGCTCGTGCTTTTTGAAATCCCGTGTATCTTCTTCCTACTGTTCATACATACGGAGTATATATACATTAGGTCAAGTATGTGACCGTTGTGGGTCCCACTGATAAGAAGACATGAGCCCGGTTCGAAACAGTTCAGATAGTTTGAACCGGTCCAGAGAACAACAGGAAACTGCCTAAGTCAAATTCGGCGAGAATCGTAGGTGATTCTCGCCGAATCGGCGAGAATCACTTACGATTCTCGCCGACTTCTACTTAGCTGAAATCTGGCTGAACTGATACAGAAGCCGGGGAGAATCGGCGGGAATCACTTTTGATTCTCACCGAATCGTCGAGAATGTAAGGTCATTCTCGACGAATCGGCGAGAATCATAAGTGATTCTCGACGATTCTGCCTTAGAAAATTTCCCTGTCTGTGACAAGATAGCCGGCTTCAACCGGCGAGAATCAGCTAGTGATTCTCGACGACTCGGCGAGAATCATTAGTGATTCTCGCCGAATCGGCGAGAATCACTTAGTGATTCTCGTCGATTTTTACTTGGGCTATTTCTCCTCTTTCTTTCCATGAGCTGGTCTTTGGCCCATCCTTGCTCCTTGTCTGCTCTTGCTTTATCATAACCCTGTACTTGAAATTAAGTACACCCCAATAGAGAGAGTACGCGTAGACCAACACACTGATCTGCTCAACGAGGGATTACGTTGCACAGACCCGTGTATATTGACTCACTGCACCCTGACATTGGTGTGTACTTAGCGTGGAATAACTGCAAGCACAACTGGAAATATTTCATCAAATACATTGTCTATTTACCTTGGCTTGCACAGGGGCTTCTTCAAATCAGGTACATTGTGGATGCAATACCCAACAGAATCTACCATGTCATGATATGCCTAAATCCAGAAAATTATATTTTTTCCAAATTAAATTGATAATTAATTAATTTTCCAAATAATTGACCATGGGTGATAATGAACATGAACTACATGATCTACTCAAGTATTGGTCATCCAAAAATTATAGTTACTGTATAACAGTGAATTATTACTAAATATTAACTCCCATGATTTTACAAATAGTATTTATCCTCTAATTAAATTATTCATCGAAATTCCACAATTCATATTTAATGAAGGAAGTACAACAATTAATGATCATAAAATTATGTAAAAATTACAGAGCCTTGATAATCATCAGAAAAGTCCTCTGACCAAAAATAATAATTTTATTTGCATTTAATATACCAAATTGAATTTATCTAAATATTTATGGGCAATAACATTTAATGAAGCAACCCCTAAATTTATAATTCAAATAATTCCATAAAAATTCACTGAGATGTAATATGATATTAAAACTCCTCTGACTAAATTTCACAAACTTTAAATGACTGGTTACTTCATAAATAATTCTTAAGTAAAAATCTCTATTTGCTAAGTTGTGAAGGAAGTACTCTAATTATTATCCCATAAATCATGATAAAATTTCCAAAGGTTTAATATATCCTAAAAACATGATGTACACAATTTCATTAAAATCTAAATCATACTACCACATAAATTATTTCTCCCAAGATTCTACAATTATGTACTTTTGTTAAGATACCCATATGAAAACTTATTTAAATTTCATGAAACAACTACTGTTCAATATATCAAAATTAACATCCTCTATCATAATTTTACATGAACTTAAAATCCTTTGACTCATCATCCATTCCATAAGATATAAAGACCTAATTTTGTATAATTAGAATTAAGTGATGTGACTAAGTACCCATACCATGCAACTCCTTCCTAGGGCATAATTCCACCCCTAGAACATCATGGACTAAACTCTAGATCCATACAAAGTCATAAAACCCTATGTCCTTCACAAACCCCATAGATCAACCCTTAAGGATTGAACTTGGATCCTAGGGCAAACCCACCCCAAACCATCTCAAATTCCATGAGGGGGTGTTTTCTCTGTCCATGGGGCTCTGGCCAAAATCCCAACCCATTTGGGTGAGAATTGGACCCACCATGCCCCAACAACCCCTTGCCCTAATTTTCCCCTTTAAGGACCAATCTTTGATCACATCAAAACCCAATCATTTCAAACCCAATTGGGCTGAAATTTTATCAGAGCTAAATGATAACCCTAAAAACATGCCTCCAAAATTTTGGAGACTTTTGAGGTGATTTGACCCTTCAACTACCTTACCCTAGCTTCTCTAGGTGTAGGGCAAAACCCTAGGTTAAACTTCTTTAAATGGGTTCCAATTTTTACAGGTGCTAGGTCTAGGTGAGATTAAGCCCCTGTCCAAAATTCAAAGCATTTGGACCAAGGGTTAGGTGTGGGGAATTTTTCAAAGATTTGCCCTATTTGTAGGACCTACCCTAGAAAAATGACCCTACAGGTCAGAATAATTGTCCTAATATTTTCCATAACATATCAAACTGTAGATAATTAAAAAGCCTACAACATTCATGTTGATCAAATTTGATGGACAAGCCTCTAAAGGGCCTAAATAATTTTTATAGGAAATCTGCCCTAATCTTAGGACATACCCATAATCAAATGGCCCTACAGGTCTAGGTACTTTACCAAATTTTCACCACAGCATATCAAATTGTAGGTATTGAAAGGGCCTACAACTTTCATGCTAAAAACTTTTTCATCAGGTTCCCCTAAGAGGCCTAAAATCCATTTACAGTGAAAACAGTTTCAGAAAATCAGAAAAAGGATTTAAAAGTATTAAAACTGATCCTGCACGAATCTTGAAGCGCCATCAGGTGGCTCCTGTTCTTCTTCTCCGATGGGCTGAAAATAGACCCGCGCAGGTGGTTTTTGCGGCCCATTTCCCGACGGCCTGAGGCGGCGCCACCACCGGGAAACATCACCCATTTGTTCCCGGTGGTGGGGGCTATCCATGGCCGGAGCTAGGGTGGCCGGAGGTGGCGGCGCCGCCCTACCCGAGAGCTCCAAAAGTCCATGAAAAATGGCAAATTTCTGAAATTTTGAAGCTTGGCTCCGGTTCGTTTGGGCATGAAATCAACTTTTAAACATTCCTAGGATCTAAGCATGAGAGAAGGAGAGGAGGAGGACCTGAGTTCGGGCTCGGATGCGGGTGGAGCGACGGGAATGCATGGCGGCGGCGGTGGCAGCGTTTCCTCCCTTGGTGGCGACGGCAGCGGCTCTCCCTCCTATCTAGGGTTTCGAAATCCCTCACCCAAGCTTGCTGATGGGGTATAAATGGCCAGGAGGGGAGGGGGAAGGGTGGTTTTGAAAATGGCCATCAAAGCCATTAATGGCTAGGTTTGACCATGGAGGAGGGGGCTGAACCAAGGCCTAGGTGGCCGGGAATGGGTTGAAAACTTCTCCCCTTCCCCTGGGGAGTTGAATTCAGCCATTAAGGGTGGCCTTTGGCCTCCCCTTGGCTGAATTCCTCCTTCCCTCTCTCTTGAATTTTCTCTCTCCTCCATTATCATGAAAATGGAGCTCTCCTTCTCTCTCCTAGTCACCCATGTTGACTTGGTCAACTCCCTAGGATATAGGCAGCCAAATATCATGCAAAAATAATTATGCAAGAGTTAGCCTAAGTGAGAGGGTGGTTTGAGGGTGGGTTAGCCCATATAGGCTAAGTTTGACTTGATTTGGGCTTGGGGTTGACTTGGCCAAATTGACCACTATGGTTGACCCAAGTAGGTCTTTGGTGACTCCTTGGGCCCACATTAGGTCTAAGGGAATTTTTAGAGTCACAATGAACCTACTAGGCCACCCAAAATCAAAGTTTTGAAAATTACTATTTGCAGACCAAGTGGGTCTCAACTAGGTTTTTAGGTCACTTGGTCTCCTGGGCTCACCTAGGTGAACTCATATGACCTAGTTATGCTCAAGTCACACCTAGGGGGGTCCAATTTGAAAATGGGATGTTACACCATAGCCTTCTGTCTGACCACAGCTTGAATCTCCAAAGATAACCTTTGGGCCAAGCTTAGCTTTGAATTTAGAAAGATGATTTTTATTTCCTGTCATATGCTTGGAGCATCCACTATCCAAATACCACTTATTTTGAGTGATAGGATAGGCCTTCACCTGCAAGACATTTATTTAGACAGTGTGGACCCAGGTAACCTTGGGTCCCTTGTTTTTCACATAAGAAAAGCTAGAAATAAATGAAAATGCAGGCTGAGGGTGATAACCTAATGGGTGAGATCTCCTAGGTGGGATTCTCCATGCAGATGATGGGTCAACAAACCTAGGGTTTCTATTTTCATTTAGGTTTCTACGGGTTTGATGATGATTTTGAAAATCACATTGAAAACGTCGATCGACGTTCGACGATGGGTGCTCAGATCGTCGAGCTTCGTTCGACCATTGCGCTTCCGATCGTCGAGCGGCGTTCGACGCTCTTTGCATTTCTTTAAAAAATTTCTTCCTCTTTTCTCTCTTAGCTTTATTTAACGTTTTATTAACTTGGTTTACTTGCTCAGTGTTCTTCATTCCACTAGCTGAAATGAAGTTCACTGGAGTTGAAAGATTATTTTTAAGAATAATTGGGGGTTCACTGGGAGAAGCTCCTAAGCCTAATTTGTTATTACCTGACCTAGTGTTAGTCATGCTGGTTATCTCTAACAGCTTAAGGCTTCTACCATTTAGAGATTCTTCTAACCTCTTAGATTTAGCTAACTCTATTTTAAGAAATTTAATTTCTTCACTACAAGTAGTGAGATCTTCCTTTAACTTAATATTTTCTGTAGCAATTAATTCTGAGTTAGCTAACTTATTTCTAAGTTCTTTAATCTCTTTTTCTGAACTAATTAAGTCTAAGCATAAGGATTTAAAATCTAATTTAAATTCTTCAGAAGTGAAGTCATAAGAAGATAGTACCTCATCTTCTGTTGGCATTTCTTCTTCTGAATCTGAACTCTCTGCAGCTGAGAGATTGCTGCAGGAATCTATTGCCATCAGGCAAACTTCCTTTGCCTTCTTCTCTTCCTCATCCTCACTGGAGCTAGAGGAGGAAGATTCTTCATCAGAATCACTCCAGGTTTCAGCAATGAAACCTCTCTCCTTCTTCTTGTTCTTGTAGGAGGATGGCTTGGAGTGCTTCCTGTGCTGATCCTTTTCTTTCTTCTTATCTTTGTTCTTCTCCTCTGGACAATCTGGTAAGATATGTCCAGGTTTCCTGCAACCATAACAGATAATTTCTTTAGCAGGAGAATGATCATACCTTGGTTTGTCTTCATAGCGTGAAGACTTCTTTCTGAATTCCTTTCTCCCCATCTTAAGAAACCTCTTGGCAAACAATGCCATTAGTTCCTCATTGGATTGGCTGCCTTCAGAAGCATCAGCAGCCTTAAGAGCTAGAGATTGCTCTTTTCTTGTTGGAGTAGGGGTCTTTGCTTCAGCTTCTGCTTCCCTTGTCTTCAGCACTTGCTCAAAAGACTTGAGCTTGCCGAGAAGGGCTTCAGTTGAAATCTCATTTGTGCTTCTGGCCTCCTTGATAGGCCAGATCCTCAGATCCCATGTGCTAGGGAAGCACATAAGAATCTTATAATTGACCTCTATCAATGAGATGTCCTTGTCAAGGGTCCTCAGCTCATTGATGATTGAGCTGAGCCTTGTGTACATGGCTTCAACTGATTCAGCATCAGTTTTCTTGAAGTTTTCATATTGTGAGATAAGGTTGGACCTTCTGTCCTTCCTTTCATCAGCCGAACCAGCTACAATCTAGTTCAGTGTATCCCACATTGCTTTTGCTGAGGAGCAGTCAGCAACCTTCTGGAATACCTCATCAGACATTGTCTGAGCCAGAATGTTCATCGCCTTGGCATCTGCTATCTTTGCCTTCTTGTACTCATCATTGTAATCTGGAGGAGGCACTGCACTCATATCAGATGATGAGGCAGTAGCAGCAGCAGGTGCTCATGGGGGTCCTGACAAAATAGAAGCAAAGATGCTTTCATCAATAGAATTCATATATAATTTTATCCTTGCCTTCCAGATGCCAAACTTAGCTAAGTTGCATGCTGGAGGTCGGGTGCTAGAATAATCCTTGGACTGGGCCATGATAGTGATAGTGAATATCTATAAACTTTGGTATCTATCAGGATCTTGTGACTTAGGTGTTAGCCTATTCAGTCAGTCAACCTCCCTCTAATACCAATTGAAAGTGAAGGGATAGATACTACTCTAGAGGGGGGGGGGGTGAATAGAGTTATCAAATTTTGCACTAGACAAAACTTAATAGTCTACCCAACTCCCTAGGAGTGAAATGCGGAATGAAAAGATTATAGATATAGAAATAACCCTAAAGCCTAACACAAGTGTTGTGCACAAACTCAAGCTAACTGTAATTACAGTTAAGGCTTGGAAATCCTAATCAGCAACTAGCAAACCTAGTTATATCTAATCACAGCCACAATGGAGGAATTAAATTAAGCAAGCCAGACGACACAAGGAATTTATAGTGGTTCCCCAAACAACTTGGGTACGTCCACTCTTCTACCAACAAGGTAGGAATCCACTACAGGTTTTTGATCAGGTGCCCTGCCACCACAAGATCTGCTTCAGGTAGATCTAGAAACCCTTTAAACTTTTGATCAGGTGTCTAAAAACCAAACACAGGTTTTTGATCAGGTGCCCTGCCACCAAGGGATACTTTTGAAGGGAGTAATAACCCTGTACAGGAGGGGGAAAGAAGGTTAAGATGTCTTCTCTATTTTACAATAGATTAGAGAAGCACAAAGACTTGCACTGAGCTAGAAAGCTCAAGGAATCAAGGCTCCCCCTGGCTCAAAGAATGTCCAGGTGAAGTCTTGCTTCAGTGCAGAAACTCTTCAGTAAAAACTGAAGGAAAAACTACAAGAAGATATATAAAATATAAAATAGAAATCTTCTAGCAGCTATCTTCTTCTTCTTCTTCTTCAAAAGAACTCTGAGTCTGAACTTCCTGGAAGCAGGAGAACTCAGGTTGAAGAAGAGCAGAAGAGCTTAACACTTCTCAGTTGAATGAATATTGCTGAGAGCAGTTAAACTTGGTCTTGATGAAAGCTTGAATGCTTAAATGAATAACTGGTTAGCTAGCTGAAATCCTTCTCCAAAGGATTCCTTTTATAGCAGCAACAAGCAACGGCTCTTTTAAATTTGAACTGTTTGTCTTCTTCTGAAACTTGAAACCTGGGCTGCAAATATCACAAAGACAAACAAACTCTGCAGCAAAATATTCTATAAAAGGAATAAACCTTTTTCAAGGAAGCTGTAGGAAGCAATCTGATAATACAGGTACTAAATAAAATCACATCAGAGATAAACTCTTTATAGCAAAAGGAAGACTTTTCAGTCTAACGGCTATAAAGGACTGACAGTAGATAAAGTAAAATACAATGTCAGCTAATAAGACAAACAACTTTATCTGAAAAGATTTTACTCAGGCAGAAGGGATGGAGCAGATATTGCCTGGAAATATTATCATAAAACAACTGAAATAAAATGCCAGATAATGTATTAATTAATTAAATATAATAAATAAATACAAAATAAAAAGGCAGACAGAAAACATCGAACAACCTTCGGAGATCGTCGACCGACGCACGGAGATCGTCGACCTATCGGGCAGATAGTCGAATGATCCAGATAGTCGAACTATCAAAGGAGATAGTCGAACTATCACAACAGATAGTTGAACTATCAGAAGATAGTCGAGCTATCAGATAGTCGACCTATCAACAGATAGTCGAACTATCAAAGCAAAACCGATAGTCGACCTATCAACAGATAGTCGAACTATCAGAAGAGAAACAGATAGTCGATCTATCAACAGATAGTCGAACTATCAAAAAACGACAGATAGTCGAACTATCAACAGATAGTCGAGCTATTAGATAGTTGAACTATCAAAGCAGATAGTCGAACTACCAAGGGAAAACAGATAGTTGATCTATCAGCAGATAGTCGAACTATCAGAAGAAAGCAGATAGTCGACCTATCAACAGATAGTCGAGCTATCAAACAACGCAGATAGTCGACCTATCAAACAGATAGTCGAGCTATCAGATAGTTGAACTATCCAAACAGATAGTCGAACTATCAAACAAACAGATAGTCGAACTATCAACAGATAGTCGAACTATCCTCGCAGACAGAATGTCGAGCAACTGATAGACGATCGTCGAACAGTTAGTCGACGATAGTCGAGCGGCGTTCGACCATAGTCGAACGAACAAACTACTTAACCAAATTCTTTATCTGGAAAAGCGGGGACTCTACAGCTAGACCACTAACCATTGACCATAGATATTTCTTGGGTCAAGGGACAAAAGGAGAAGACTAAACTCAAATCAAACTAGGGTACCAACAATCTCCCCCTATTTGAGTTAAGTCTCTCAAAAACTAAAACACAGAACTAGCTATAGAGCAATAAAATAATACAGGAAATAGATAACAATTAACTAGCAATTATCAAACAGATAAATAACAGTCAAACAAAATTAAAGATCTACAGAATCTGGTTTAGGGTCAGAAGAGCTAGGAACAAAAGAGACTTTCTGCAAGGGATCAATAGCTTCTTTCTTAGACAGCTTCAAATCTTGCACACCAATAATCTTCAGTTCTGCAGCCCTTGGAACAACTGCCTCTGGATGCTTTTCCATATATTTAGAAGGATCAAATACATCAGGACTAACCTGGATTTTATTGAGTTCCTTCATTCTGAACTTTGACATTGTAGTAAATCCTGTAGAGTCCTTTCCTTCAGCTTTAGCTTTCTTTATCTGAGCTGATCCAACAAGTTCTAGAAATTGAGCCATCCTGAAATCAGGATCTAACTCTTGGCTTTCATACACATTTTCAGATGATGTGTCTATTGGCTTCACAGTTTTAAACTTAACAGATAAATCTAATAAACTTTCAGCTGAACCTTTAACTTCTTGAACAACTAAAGCTAGAGGAGGAGCAAATTCAGCAAACTTTTTACTGGATTTTTCAGAGAAAATGGTTCTTTTACCTTTTGCAACATCCTTAGCAACATGAATTGGTATATCATGAGAAAACTTTCTCTTGGGAGATGGAGGAGGTGAAAAAGTTGGCTTTTGATACACAACCTCCTTTACTTGCTCTTTAACCTCAGTATCATGCCTTTGAGAACCAGTATAAGATTTGCCTTGGTGGCTTTGAGAACTTTTCCTTGAATGAGGCTGAGAAGGAGCAGATTTTGCAGATGGAGCAGATGGATTAGCAGAAGAATTACCAGAGGCTCCTGCACCGGGAGGTGGAGGAGGAGGACCTCTGGGTGTCCATCTGGATGCAGGACTATCATATCTCTTAGATTTCTTTCTCTCCTTTTGCTGGTTCTTGGAAAACCACATCCAATGTTGGAAGTCTTTCGACTTAGGGTCGATCACTTTCAATATGTAATAGGGAGTATCATTGTCTCGATTGGGAGGAGGAGGAGCAACAGCTTTCCTTTTTCTCTTTGCAGCTTTCCTTTTCTTAGAGTCCTCAGACATATCTGAATCATCTTCATCTTCAGAATGAGATGAAGGAGGATGATCATAAGGGTCATAGGCTTCTGATACAGCCTTTTCCTTTGATTTCAGATCAGCTTTCTCTTTTTCTTCTTCCCTGGCATCCTGAGCCAGAAGAGAATCCAGATCAGGTCCTGGAGAGTCATCCCATACAGTAGATTTTTCATCTTGCAAAACTTTTTCTTTCTCTTTCAAAATATCTTGTACTCTTTGCTGCCAGGCAGCTCTTGCTTTCTCTTCTTCTAAACTCAGTACTGGAGTCTTTTCATCTTGACTTTTAGATTCAACATCTTCTATATCTTTTTGAACAACTAAAACATCTGCAACAAATTCTCGAACAACTACTTCTACTTGAGCAGCTATATCTTCTTTAATATAATCTGTAGATTCATGAACACAAATCTGCTATATAAGCTAAAAGCATTCCTTCTAGGTATTCACAAACTAGCAAATCAATTGACTCGTCAATAAAACGGATGAGTGAATTACCTTCATACTTTACCAACTCCCAGGATTCATCTAGATAGGATGTAATAATGCCTTCTAGGAAACGGGCAACCAAAGGAGTGGTGAGATCTTCTAAACAAACTTTTATAGCAAATTCAGATAACATAACTGCATCAGATATTTCTTTTTCAGATAACACTGAAACTGATTCTTCTTGAGCTGGAGCAGTCTCTTCTTGAACTGTCATCACTATATCTGCTGGAGGGGAGGCTGGAAGCTCTGAGGCTGGAAGCTCTGAGACATCTTCATAGAACATCTCCCCCTGCCTGATTTCAGTGGGAACTGAAACCAGGCCCTTGGAAGAAGAGGGCTCAGCAGAATTAGAGAGGGAACAGATGGTAGCAGTCAAAGTAGCAATGGAGGAGGCAAGAGGAGCAATTGCCTCTTCAATCATGATTTTGATTGAAGGGGTAATCAACTCCAAGATGCTGGATATGAATGCTGGGGTGACTTCAAAAGAATGTGGGGGAACTGTAGATGATGGAAGATCAGCAGGAGGAATGTATTCCTGTTGAACTGGAGAACGAACAGGAGATGGAGAATGATGTGGAGATGGATGAGGAGATGGAAGATAAGAATGAATTGGAGAACGAATAGGGGACTGACGAGGTGTTGGAGTCCTCTCAGATCCTAACAAATCAAAACTAGGATCAGATATCCTAGCCAGATGAGAAGGAATAGGAGATGCAGGAGGAGAAGGAATAACAATCGTAGTTGTATCTCGAACAGGAGAAGCAGGAAGTCGTACTTCAGCTGAAGTTGATGGAACTTCAACTGAGGTAGACGGAACTGAAGAGGATGGAACTACTTCAGTAGAAGTTGATGGTAAGGCAGAAGAAGATGATGGAAGAGAAGGATGAGCTGAGCCAGCTTCTAGAGGGTGAGGAGTGACTGAATCAGTCCTTGTGCTCTCGGATGTCGCTGGAGCAACCCCTGTGAGAGCGGGCTTCACAAATGTCCTCTTCCACTTGGAGAACAGATTCAGATCCATCTTCTTGCTGGCATTAATTATTGTAGCAGTTGAAATCAGCAGCTGGGGATATCTTTCCTTTAGAAAAATCCCAATAACCCTGCCTAAGGTAACCTCTTTCTTACTGTTCTTCTTCCTTATCAAATCGAACAAAACTCCTGCCCAATTAATCCTTTTCTGATTTACAATTGCACACATCAGTGCAAATTGTTGTCTAGTAATGTTGTCATGGGCGGAGTGCTTTCCTAGAAGCACTTTTCCAACTAACTCAGCAAGAAATTTGATCTTGAAGGGGAAATTTACCTTGAGCAGCTTCGTGGGAATGCCCTCCGCATGTTCCAGCTCAATCAGCATTCTTCCGAACTCTGGAGCATCTTGCTCATAATCTTCTTCACCATTTATCAATCCAAATAAATAAGTCAGAATGGCGGGAGTTAAAATAACCTCTTCTCCGCCAATAGAGCCGGTCATCGATTCGTCGGTGGAGGACGAAGTAAATGCCCATTCCTTAATCTCGGGAATATTTAACTTAATCCTTGTTGACATTAGTCTTTCTAACCCTTGATCTCTGCATAACTGGAGGATTTCCACAATCCCTGATTCACAACAGCTGAAGGCATCGAAGTCGACACTGAATCCTGCGTCGAACTTCACAACTGCGAGCAATGCTGGAGAAATCGCCATTGAAGTGCTGTAGAATGCGCGAGAAAGACGGAGAAGACGAATCGGCAGAAAATCGCAAGAGGAGGAGCAAGCGGGAAGACGGAATGCGAAAGGACGCTCTCCATTGACGATAAAACAAAAGATCTTTTAACCTAGGTCGACTATCGGCTTTATATTGGACCGTAGATAGTCGATCTATTTAAAAGATACTGGACACGATGGTCGAACAGTCGTTCGACGATCGGTCCTGAAGCATAGTAGTCGACCAATCGTTCGACTATTTCTGTCTTCACAAACAACAAGCTGTCGTCATCCAGAGATCGACGATGAGCTCAACTTGTTCGACGATGGTCGAACGCCGGTCGACGATCTTCAAACAGATAAGCTATTATGAACCAGAGGTCGACGATAGGCTTGATCCGTTCGACGATCTTCGAGCATCGTTCGACGATCTTCAAACAAGTTTCAACATTGGCAGATATAGTCATACTTAGTCTCTTCCATTGATCATGCCTAGTTGAACTAAAAAGAACATATGCTTCTGTTCATCTAAGGGCTTGGTGAATATATCACCTCTCTGAAACTCAGTGGATATGAACTCAAGACAAATCTTGTTCTTTTCCACACAATCTCTCAGGAAATGGTGCCGAATCTCAATGTGCTTCGTTCTAGAGTGGTGCAGTGAATTTTGTGCAATTGAGATAGCACTGGTACTATCACACATGATTTTGGTGTTCTTGTGTGAGTAACCATAATCCACAAGCTGGTTTTGAATCCACAGGATCTGTGAACAACAACTGGCAGCTGCTATATATTCAGCCTCTGCAGTTGAAGTTGAGACAGAAGCCTATTTCTTACAGAACCAAGAGACAAATCTCTCTCCCAGGAACTGACAAGTTCCTGAGGTGCTCTTCTTGTCAACTCTGCAACCAGCATAATCAGAATCAGAATATCCAATCAATTCAAATTCTGACTCAGCTGGGTACCAAAGTCCTAGATTTGGACATCCCTTCAGGTATCTCAGGATTCTCTTGAGAAGAATCAGATGAGATTCCTTGGGGTTGACCTGGAATCTAGCACAGAGGCATGTAGCAAACATTATATCTGGCCTACTTGCAGTTAAATATAATAGGGAACCAACAATGGCCCTATAATTCTTTTGATCAACTGGCTTACCATGATCATCAGAATCAATAACTACATTAGTAACCATAGGTGTAGGCATTGCTGAAGCATCAGCCATCCCAAATTTCTTTACCAATTCCTTGGCATATTTGGATTGGGAGATGAAGATACCATCAGCATCTTGCTTAACTTGGAGACCAAGAAAGTAAGACAGCACACCCAAACTACTCATCTCAAACTTAGAGTGCATCAGGTCAGAGAACCTTTTGCAAAGTTTGGGATCAGTGGAGCCAAATATAATATCATCCACATACACTTGAACTAACAGGATTGTGTCCTTGTGGTGCTTGACGAAAAGGGTTCTATCAACTACTCCCCTAGTAAAGTTGTGCTCTAAGAGGAAACTAGCTAGAGTCTCATACCAGGCTCTGGGTGCTTGTTTTAGTCCATAAAGAGCTTTCTGCAACTTAAACACATGTGAGGGCTGAGTTGAAGAAACAAACCCTGGTGGTTGTTCAATAAACACCTCTTCCTTAAGCTCACCATTCAGGAATGCACTTTTGACATCCATTTGAAAGACCTTAAACTTCATGTAGGCTGCATAGGCCAAAAAGATCCTTATTGCTTCTAGCCTTGCAACATGAGCAAAGGTTTGGTCATAATCTATACCTTCCTCCTGTCTGTAGCCCTGAGCTACAAGCCTAGCTTTATTCCTTACAATAATTCCATTTGCATCCAACTTGTTTCTATACACCCACTTGGTGCCTATGATCAGTTGGCGTTTAGGTCTTGGAACCAAAGTCCAAACTTTACATCTCTCAAACTGATTGAGTTCCTCTTGCATAGCAATGATCCAGTGGGGATCTAGCTCTGCATCTTTAAAGGTGAGGGGCTCAACTTGTGAGAGGAAACAAGCGTGCATCACATCCTGTCTTAACTGATGTCTTGTTTGAACACTAGCTGATATGTCTCCAATCACTTGAGATGTGGGGTGATCTCTAAGTGTGACAATATCAGCAGGTGGGATGTGATCTTCAGCAACAGTTGGGATTAATTCCTTAGGAGGAATTTGATCTACTGTTGGTGGTAGAACAACAGCTTCTGCAATGTCTTCATCACTGCCTGATTCAGTGATCTGAAGAGTTGATAGTTGAAGAATCTCTTGAGTAGCATCAGGTACCTGCAATGAACTAGAGGAAGGAGAATTTTCCTTCTCCTTGTAAAACATCTGAGACTCATCAAAAGATACATGCACAGATTCTTCAATTTTACAGGTTGATTTGTTATAAACCCTATAAGCTTTGCTTACTTGGGAATATCCAAACATAATTCCCATTGAAGCTTTTGCTTCAAACTTTCTAAGGTATTCTTTATTGTTATTATGAATGTACACTACACAACCAAATACTCTAAAATAATTAATTTTAGGTTTCTTTCCTTTAAGCAACTCATAAGGAGTTTTACACTTAAGCTTGTGTATCAGACTTCTATTCAAGACATAATTGGCTGTACTAACAGCTTCTGCCCAATAGGAGAGAGGCATATTAGCATCTGCCAACAATGTACTAGCAGCTTCAATGAGTGTTCGATTTTTCCTTTCAACTACCCCATTTTGTTGGGGAGTTCTAGGAGCTGAGAAGCTATGTTTGATACCTTCTCTCTCACAGAATTCTTGCATGAGAAGAGAGTCAAACTCAGTACCATGATCACTTCTGATCAAGGCCACAAGAGTAGAGTACTCAGTCTGCACACATAATAGAAAGTCTGTAAGGGCTTTGAAGTTATCAGCCTTAGTTCTCAAAAAGAAAACCCAACTGAACCTAGAGAAGTCATCTACAATTACTAAGGTGTAATACTTCCCTCCTAAACTCTGTACATTTTTTGGGCCAAAAAGGTCCAAATGTAATAAGTACAAGATTCTAGGAGAATCACTCTTATTTACTGATTTAAAAGAGTTTTTGGTTTGCTTGCCTAGCTGACAAGCCTTGCAAAGGCTCTCCTTCTTGTAGGGGCAAGAAGGTAAACCTCTAACAAGGTTGTGTTTAGATAACCTAGATATATTTTTAAGGTTAACATGACTAAGCCTCTTATGCCACAAAGAATTATTATTAATGGTTACTTCATTAAATAAACATATTTCAGAATGAGTTGAATTGAAATCTACTAAATAAATATTACCTATTCTAATGCCTACTAAAACAACATTATTATTTAAAGTAATATTACAAGAAGAGTTAGAAAATGAAACCTGGTAGCCAGCATCACATAGCTGGCTGACTGAGATCAAATTGTGCTTCAGTCCAGTCACATATGCAACTCTCTTGAAAGTAACATCTCCAATTGTGATCCTGCCATAGCCTTCTGTCTGACCACAGCTTGAATCTCCAAAGATAACCTTTGGGCCAAGCTTAGCTTTGAATTTTGACAGATGATTTTTATTTCCTGTCATATGCTTGGAGCATCCACTATCCAAATACCACTTATTTTGAGTGATAGGATAGGCCTTCACCTGCAAGACATTTATTTAGACAGTGTGGACCAAGGTAACCTTGGGTCCCTTGTTTTTCACATAAGAAAAGCTAGAAATAAATGAAAATGCAGGCTGAGGGTGATAACCTAATGGGTGAGATCTACTAGGTGGGATTCTCCATGCAGATGATGGGTCAACAAACCTAGGGTTTCTATTTTCATTTAGGTTTCTACGGGTTTGATGATGATTTTGAAAATCACATTGAAAACGTCGATCGACGTTCGACGATGGGCGCTCAGATCGTCGAGCTTCGTTCGACCATTGCGCTTCCGATCGTCGAGCGGCGTTCGACGCTCTTTGCATTTCTTTAAAAAATTTCTTCCTCTTTTCTCTCTTAGCTTTATTTAACGTTTTATTAACTTGGTTTACTTGCTCAGTGTTCTTCATTCCACTAGCTGAAATGAAGTTCACTGGAGTTGAAAGATTATTTTTAAGAATAATTGGGGGTTCACTGGGAGAAGCTCCTAAGCCTAATTTGTTATTACCTGACCTAGTGTTAGTCATGCTGGTTATCTCTAACAGCTTAAGGCTTCTACCATTTAGAGATTCTTCTAACCTCTTAGATTTAGCTAACTATATTTTAAGAAATTTAATTTCTTCACTACAAGTAGTGAGATCTTCCTTTAACTTAATATTTTCTGTAGCAATTAATTCTGAGTCAGCTAACTTATTTCTAAGTTCTTTAATCTCTTTTTCTGAACTAATTAAGTCTAAGCATAAGGATTTCAAATCTAATTTAAATTCTTCAGAAGTGAAGTCATAAGAAGATAGTACCTCATCTTCTGTTGGCATTTCTTCTTCTAAATCTGAACTCTCTGCAGCTGAGTGATTGCTGCAGGCATCTATTGCCATCAGGCAAACTTCCTTTGCCTTCTTCTCTTCCTCATCCTCACTGGAGCTAGAGGAGGAAGATTCTTCATCAGAATCACTCCAGGTTTCAGCAATGGAACCTCTCTCCTTCTTCTTATTCTTGTAGGAGGATGGCTTGGAGTGCTTCCTGTGCTGTTCCTTTTCTTTCCTCTTATCTTTGTTCTTCTCCTCTTGATAATCTGGTAAGATATGTCCAGGTTTCCTGCAACCATAACAGATAATTTCTTTAGCAGGAGAACGATCATACCTTAGTTTGTCTTCATAGCGTGAAGACTTCTTTCTGAATTCCTTTCTCCCCATCTTGAGAAACCTCTTGGCAAACAATGCCATTAGTTCCTCATTGGATTGGCTGCCTTCAGAAGCATCAGCAGCCTTAAGAGCTAGATATTGCTCTTTTCTTGTTGGAGTAGGGGTCTTTGCTTCAGCTTCTGCTTCCCTTGTCTTCAGCACTTGCTCAAAAGACTTGAGCTTGCCGATAAGGGCTTCAGTTGAAATCTCATTTGTGTTTTTGGCCTCCTTGATAGGCCAGATACTCAGATCCCATGTGCTAGGGAAGCACATAAGAATCTTATCATTGACCTCTGTCAATGAGATGTCCTTGTCAAGGGTCCTCAGCTCGTTGATGATTGAGCTGAGCCTTGTGTATATGGCTTCAACTGATTCAACATCAGTTTTCTTGAAGTTTTCATATTGTGAGATAAGGTTGGACCTTCTGTCCTTCCTTTCATCAGCCGAACCAGCTACAATCTGGTTCAGTGTGTCCCACATTGCTTTTGCTGAGGAGCAGCCAGCAACCTTCTGGAATACCTCATCAGACATTGTCTGAGCCAGAATGTTCATCGCCTTGGCATCTGCTATCTTTGCCTTCTTGTACTAATCATTGTAATCTGGAGGAGGCACTGCACTCATATCAGATGATGAGGCAGTAGCAGCAGCAGGTGCTCTTGGGGGTCCTGACAAAATAGAAGCAAAGATGCTTTCATCAATAGAATTCATATATAATTTTATCCTTGCCTTCCAGATGCCAAACTTAGTTAAGTTGCATGCTGGAGGACGGGTGCTAGAATAATCCTTGGACTGGGCCATGATAGTGATAGTGAATATCTATAAACTTTGGTATCTATCAGGATCTTGTGACTTAGGTGTTAGCCTATTCAGTCAGTCAACCTCCCTCTGATACCAATTGAAAGTGAAGGGATAGATACTACTCTAGAGGGGGGGGGGGTGAATAGAGTTATCAAATTTTGCACTAGACAAAACTTAATAGTCTACCCAACTCCCTTGGAGTGAAATGCGGAATGAAAAGATTATAGATATAGAAATAACCCTAAAGCCTAACACAAGTGTTGTGCACAAACTCAAGCTAACTGTAATTACAGTTAAGGCTTGGAAATCCTAATCAGCAACTAGCAAACCTAGTTATATCTAATCACATCCACAATGTAGTAATTAAATTAAGCAAGCCAGACGACACAAGGAATTTATAGTGGTTCCCCAAACAACTTGGGTACGTCCACTGTTCTACCAACAAGGTAGGAATCAACTACAGGTTTTTGATCAGGTGCCCTGCCACCACAAGATCTGCTTCAGGTAGATCAAGAAACCCTTTAGACTTTTGATCAGGTGTCTAAAAACCAAACACAAGTTTTTGATCAGGTGCCCTGCCACCAAGGGATACTTTTGAAGGGAGTAATAACCCTGTACAGGAGGGGGAAAGAAGGTTAAGATGTCTTCTCTATTTTACAATAGATTAGAGAAGCACAAAGACTTGCACTGAGCTAGAAAGCTCAAGGAATCAAGGCTCCCCCTGGCTCAAAGAATGTCCAGGTGAAGTCTTGCTTCAGTGCAGAAACTCTTCAGTAAAAACTGAAGGAAAAACTACAAGAAGATATATAAAATATAAAATAGAAATCTTCTAGCAGCTATCTTCTTCTTCTTCTTCTTCAAAAGAACTCTGAGTCTGAACTTCCTGGAAGCAGGAGAACTCAGGTTGAAGAAGAGCAGAAGAGCTTAACACTTCTCAGTTGAATGAATATTGTTGAGAGCAGTTAAACTTGGTCTTGATGAAAGCTTGAATGCTTAAATGAATAACTGGTTAGCTAGCTGAAATCCTTCTCCAAAGGATTCCTTTTATAGCAGCAACAAGCAACGACTCTTTTCAATTTGAACTGTTTGTCTTCTTCTGAAACTTGAAACCTGGGCTGCAAATATCACAAAGACAAACAAACTCTACAGCAAAATATTTTATAAAAGAATAAACTTTTTTCAAGGAAGCTGCAGGAAGCAATCTGATAATACAGGTACTAAATAAAATCACATCAGAGATAAACTCTTTATAGCAAAAGGAAGACTTTTCAGTCTAACGGCTATAAAGGACTGACAGCAGATAAAGTAAAATACAATGTCTGCTAATAAGACAAACATCTTTATCTGAAAAGATTTTACTCAGGCAGAAGGGATGGAGCAGATATTGCCTGGAAATATTATCATAAAACAACTGAAATAAAATGCCAGATAATGTATTAATTAATTAAATATAATAAATAAATACAAAATAAAAAGGCAGACAGAAAACGTCGAACGACCTTCGGAGATCGTCGACCGATGCACGGAGATCGTCGACCTATCAGGCAGATAGTCGAACGATCCAGATAGTCGAACTATCAAAGGAGATAGTCGAACTATCACAACAGATAGTCGAACTATCAGAAGATAGTCGAGCTATCAGATAGTCGACCTATCAACAGATAGTCGAACTATCAAAGCAAAACCGATAGTCGACCTATCAACAGATAGTCGAACTATCAGAAGAGAAACAGATAGTCGATCTATCAACAGATAGTCGAATTATTAAAGAACGACAGATAGTCGAACTATCAACAGATAGTCAAGCTATCAGATAGTTGAACTATCAAAGCAGATAGTCGAACTACCAAGGGAAAACAGATAGTCGATCTATCAGCAGATAGTCGAACTATCAGAAGAAAGCAGATAGTCGACCTATCAACAGATAGTCGAGCTATCAAACAACGCAGATAGTCGACCTATCAAACAGATAGTCGAGCTATCAGATAGTTGAACTATCCAAGCAGATAGTCTAACTATCAAACAAACAGATAGTCGAACTATCAACAGATAGTCGAACTATCCTCGCAGATAGAACGTCGAGCAACTGATAGACGATCGTCGAACAGTTAGTCGACGATAGTCGAGCGGCGTTCGACCATAGTCGAACGAACAAACTACTTAACCAAATTCTTTATCTGGAAAAGCGGGGACTCTACAGCTAGACCACTAACCATTGACCATAGATATTTCTTGGGTCAAGGGACAAAAGGAGAAGACTAAACTCAAATCAAACTAGGGTACCAACACATAAATTCCACAAAACTTTGGAAAAACGCCGAGGCCTAAATATCGCTCGGATCGCGACGAAACTTGACGAGTAAGTCCAAAATTACTCAACTTAAATTCCAAAAGCAAAATTTTCCCATTACAACAAGAATTCGGCCGACTTGACCGCATGGATGCGAAAATGCCTTTATGGCATTACGCCGTCATCTTGACTTTAAAGGTAACACCATGACGTCATAAATATGATGTTTCCCATTTAAATAAAATCGTCGAAAAAATCGGGGGCGTTACATCATCATACCATATAGGAGGATGACCTAGAGTTTCTATGCTGCTATTTGAGGTCCAAATAGAATGCTCAGAGCTTGCCTCTATCATTACTCTCTCCCCCTTTATGACTTCTCTTTCTATATGATCTCTTAATTCATTTTTGTGAAATCTGACGTGACCTTCAAGATGGGTAATCCTTCAGGACAAGTGATTCTTTGCCTTGAGCAAGTGATCATCCAGTTCTTTGCAAGAAGCCTTAATATCTTGAATCATAGAGGTTTAGGGGGTAGATAGCTGAGTTTCAATGTCTTTGGAGGAAGAGATTATCTTGGTCCCCAAGAATAGTAGTTTGCTTAGCTATCTCTTCCATTGTAGCATCATGCATAACTATCATATTCTCATTCATTCTAGTCTGATTTTCCATGACATATCCTTGTTTTACAGCTATTTCATCTTCAATTTTATTTGACTCCTCTTGCTGTTTAGCAATATACACTACAACATTAGCTCCTCTTTGAAAGAAATCAGTCATATCTTTCTTCAACAGATTAACCTCAAATCTATTTTATTTGATTTCTTAGGCCAACTGGAACTACAACTCCTTGTTTCTTTCATCCACATACTTTTTTAGTTGATTTCTCTGTTGATATAGCATTATCTGTAGTTGAACCAGAAGTGAGCTTGAATCAATTGCAAGAGCAGGTGTAGTTCCAGGCTGAATGGTCTTCTAATAACTGCTACACCTCTTTTTGAGTTCAGATAATATTCTTTTCTTTATCTGAGAGGCTTCTTTCTCCTCTGATTCTGAAGAACTAACTACTATGTTAGATCCCTAGTAGGATTTTGTCTAGGTTCACTAAGTTAGGATCTTATTACCCCATATGTAAAGCTAGGGTAATGGTTGTGTCCTAGAGTCTAGGCCAAGTCCTTGGAGTCAACATCACTTGGACCAGCCATCAACAGACTTCCAGAGACTCAAGAATTAGAGATTTCAAAGACTCAGTAAAATGAGTTCGACGTTCGTCAAACTCAGGTCGACAAAAGTCGTGCTCAGCTTGATGAAATCAGAGAAAGATTCTCTAAGCTGAGCTCGACGAACTCAGTTCTCTGGTCGATGATTTCTGGATCATCTGCTTTAACACTCAAGTCCAGAAAACATCTCAATATTTCTAAGTCCAGAATAAAACTCTAGTCGACGAACTTGGTTCTCAGCTCGAGGATCTTGGTGCATAGAATTAGAAAGATCTGTCAAGCAGCAGTCAACATTTTAAAGGTCGACGATCTTGGATCTCAGCTCAACGAACTGCGGATTCAGGTCGACGAATCCAGACTTGGTTATTTTCATCCTTCTGTCCCTATTATAATTCAATAATTCCTTAGTAATTTATGCTAAAATATTCTTTAAATATTACCGTTAGATGGAGCATTAATTATGGTCTTCCTCAGGATTATTGCTTGCCATTTTTCCATGGGACAGTTGGGGAAATAAATCAATGCAGATCATTCTCTAGGCTGTCAGCAATTAATGCAAGAAGAAATTCAAATTTCGAATGCAAAATGATATGAAAAATATAAAAGAAATTTTCTCCTTTTTTCGAGAGACACACAACAAATAAATCAGGAAGTGAAGAACACCATTAGTCCCAAACAAGGATTTCTGTGCATCTCTTTCTCGACAGCATTCATATACACAGAAAGAGAAATCTAATACATACAAGCTCCAGACCAGAGGAAGATTATCTATCTGAAGAAGAAGAACACAAAATCAATATCAAGAGTCTCCTTCCTTCAATCCTCCAAGATACTTCAAAGGACTACAAAGAATCTATCTGTCAAGAAATTCCTAAACATCTCATAGTCAAGGTTGAAGAACTGAAGGCCTATTACCCTGAAGCAGAGCTCCATTTTGCCAGAATCATTTTATATCTCAAGGGGAGTTGTTTGCCAACATCATATATCCACTTGAGTCTTCTAAGTTGTAAACATGAGAAAGAGAAGACAAAATCATCTCTCATCCCCACCTCTGTACAGGGTTTTAATTCTCTTCAAAATTATTCTGGTTCACAAGTCTCCTTCCAAAACACTTGGGTTGGTTTTGAGCACCTGATAAAAAGCTCATTGGTGTCAGGCACCTGATCAAAAATCTGAGTGGATTCCTACCAGGGTGGTAGAAAAGTGGATGTACCTAGGTTAGGGAACCACTATAAGTTCTTATGTTGTCTGGTTGCCAAATTCTTTTTGTTCTTGTAGTAGTTGTGCTAGTTAGGACTTCTTTGTTTCTGCTTAGTTAGTTTCCATTCAACAATTTTTTATTTACTGCAAAAGTTCAAGTAGTTTTTTAAGGATACTCTATTCACCCACCCCCTCTAGAGTATTCCAGATCTAACACCTCACTTTCAATTGGTATTAGAGGGGAGTCATTTTGGTTGTACAAGCTAACCCTTGAACAAAAGATCCTGAGTTAGATCTGTCATTCTATTCCCATTAGATTTATACTCACACAGCATGGCCTAGAACAAAGATTTTGTAAGCACCAGACCTCCAGTTTGCAACCTAAATAAGTTTGTTATCTAGAAGAAAAGAATTAAACTATATATGAACTCCATTGATGAAGATATCTATAATTCAATTTTGACAGGTCGCCCTATAGCACTTACAATTATAGTATCCTCCAGCACATATGAAGTCCCACCACTTGAGTGGACTGAGGCCCAGAGGAAGGCAAAAATTGTTGGTGCCAAGGCCATGAATATTCTTGCCCAAATAATGTCAGATGAAATTTTTCAAAAAGTGGCTGAATGCACCTCAACCAAAGCCATCTGGGATTCCCTAAATCAAATGGTGGCTGGATTTGCATATGAAAGGAAGGGCAAGAGATTAAATCTCATATCCCAATATGAGAATTTCAAGAAGGAGGAAGCTGAGTCAGTGGCAGACATGTACAACAGACTGAGCTCAATCATAAATGAGCTAAAAACCTTGGACAAAGACATCACCATCACAGAGGTGAATGATAAGATCCTTATGTGCTTCCCAAGCTCATGGAATTCAAGGATATAGCCCATCAAGGAGGCCAGAAGCCTAAATGAGATTTCCACTGAATCTCTTTTGGGAAAGTTAAAGTCATATGAACAACTCATCAAGACCATAGAAGCAGCTGAGAAAAGAACACCTCCACTAGCAAGGAAGGAGCACAACATTGAATTCAAGGCTGCTGAAGAGACAAAGACTCCAACAGTTAATGAAGAGTTGATGAGTCTATTTGCCAAAAGATTCTACAAGATGCCAAGGAAAGACTTCAGGAGAAAGTCATCCGGGCAGGATGACAAGCTAAGGTATGATAAAACCCCTACTAAGGAAGTGGTTTGCTTTGGCTACAGGAGACCTGAACACTTCATCTCTGAGTGTCAAAAGAATCAGATGAAGGAGAAGAGAAGAGAGAAGGACACAAGAAGACAGCACAACAGTAGGCCTTCTTCCAGCAAATATAAGAAGAAGGATAAAGGCTTTGTAGCTAAATCCTGGAGTGAAATAGAAGATGAATCCACATCTTTCAGCTCCAGTGAAGAAGAAGAGGAGGTAAAGGCAAAGGAAGTTTTCCTCATGGCAATTGATGCCAGCAGTAGCAGATCAGATACACATGAATCTGATAATAAAGAAATCCTGTCAGCTGAAGACCAGGTATTAGCATCATATGATTTTGAATCTGATGAATTTAAATTTGAATTTAAAAATTTATGCTTAGATTTGATAAGCTCTGAGAAGGAAATCAAACTTCTCAGAGAAAAAATTAAAAGATCAAGATAAAATCATTTCTGAAAATTCTAATCTATCGAATGAACTAAAGTCTGCAAATGAACAAATTATCTTTCTGAAATCTGAACTTAACAAAGTTAAGATATTAGAAGAATCATTAAATGGCAGAAGTGTAAGACTGTTAGATATAACCAACACATTAAATACTAGAACTAATAACTGTAGATTAGGGTTAGGAGCTTCATCCAGTTAACTAATCCTAATCCAAAAGAACCATCTTTCTAAACCTGTAAATTTTGTTTCTGATAAAGGAAAGAAAAACACTGAATAGGTTAATAAGGTTAATGAAGTTCTTAAAAAGATTGAAACTAAGAACAAACTTAAAAACCAGAAGAATAATAAAAGTAACAATGTTCAGCAGTTATCGTCGAACTCAGATCGACGATATATGAACAGATTGTCGACCTCAGTACGACGATCTCTGAACGCAAATTTCAATAATAATCATTCGTCTTACTGTGACGGACGAACTGTGTATGGTTCGTCAGCAGAGATCGACGAACTTGGGGCACAGAAAATGAACATGTTCATTCTCTGAGCAGAGATCGACGATCTCATCCAAATTCGTCAAACTCTGGTCGACAAACTCACAACAATTCGTTGAAACCAGAAAGACTTAATCAAAATTATATCCATAACGGCAACTCTAGTAATCCTAGGAAATCATTTAATCCTTTTAATCAATGGATAATACCACCAAGAAGATATCATCCTAAAGGCTACAAGAATCAACCAAAATATTCTTACATTTCTAGTTACAGTTATGTAAATCAATAAGGACCCAAGGTTACCTGGGTCAAGAACAACTAACAATCATCCTTGCAGGTAAAGAGCTGTCCAGCATTTAATCAACAATGGTATCTGGACAGTGGTTGCTCCAAGCATATGATAGGCAGCAAGGACAACTTACGTGATTATAAGTCCAAGCTTGGACCAAAGGTTATCTTTGGTGATTCAAACTGTGGCCAGACCAAAGGCCATGGTAAAGTCAAGATTGGAGCAGTGACTTTCAAGAAGGTTGCCTATGTAAGTGGATTGAAGCATAACCTCATCTCAATAAGTCAACTTTGTGATGAAGGTTATCAGGTAACTTTTAACTCTAGCTCTTGTATTATTTCATCTAAAGAAAACAAAACTGTTTTAATTGGAAATAGACAAGGCAACATATACTTAATTGTTTTTCTTTCTGCCAACTCAGACATCTGCTTACTTAATATAATTAGTAATCAGAATGAACTTTGGCATAAAAGGCTAGGCCATGTAAACATGAAAAGCATTTCTAGGCTATCAAAATATAACCTTGTGTGAGGTCTGCCTTCTGGTCCCTACAAGAAGGAAGGTCTCTGCAGGGCTTGTCAACTAGGCAAGCAAACTAAATCTAGTTTTTAATCAGTTAATAAAAGTGATTCACCTAGGATCTTGTACTTGCTACACATGGATCTCTTTGGACCCATTGCTGAACAGAGCCTAGAAGGGAAATCCTAAACTTTAGTTATTGTAGATGACTTCTGAAGGTTCACTTGGGTGTTCTTTCCGAGATCTAAGTCAGATACCTTTAAAGTTCTTACAGATTTTCTAAGGACCATACAGATTGATTACTCTACTCATATTGCAATGATCAGAAGTGATCATGGTATAGAGTTTGAGTCTCTTCTTATGCATGAGTTTTATGAGAAAGAAGGTATCAGGCACTGCTTCTCAACTCCTAGAACACCCCTACAAAATGGGGTAGCTGAAAGGAAAAATAGGACCTTAATTGAAGCTGCATGCATATTACTTGCAGATGCTTACATGCCCCTAACCTTCCTGGAAGAGGCTGTAAGCACAGCAAATCATGTCCTGAACAAGAGCCTGATACACAAACTAAAGAATAGGACTCCCTATGAATTACTTAAAGGGAAGAAACCTAAAATCACTTATTTTAAAGTATTTGGACGTATATGCTATGCACATAATAACAACAAGAGATACATTAGAAAGTTTGAAGCTAAGGCGTAAGAGGGAATTTTTCTAGGATATTCCCAAGTAAGCAAAGCTTATAGGGTTTTCAATAAATCATCATTAAAAATTGAAGAATCTATTCATGTTACCTTTGATGAAACTAACATGTCTTGCAAGGAGAAAGAGATTTCTACCAATAGTCCTTTGCAGGTACCTCACTTGTGTAAGAATTTGGATGGACTAAGCCTCACCCAAGAGGTTCCAACACATCCTTATCCACAAGTTAATGAAGAAAGTGAAGGAGAAAGCACTAAAGGAATTGACAATCCCTCAACAACACACACAATTCCACAAGAGGAATTAGTTCCAAATGCTATTGTAGAACCAACTCCACCCACTGAATTTATCACACTAAGGGACCACCCCATATCCCAAGTGATTGGAGACATCTGAGTAGGTGTACAGACAAGGCATCAACTCAACTAAGATTTGATTCATGCCTGTTTTCTCTCTCAGGTTGAGCCTCTATCCATACATGATGCTGAGCAGGATCCTCACTGGATCATTGCAATGCAAGAGGAATTAAACCAATTTGAGAGATGTAGAGTTTCTGATTTGGTTCTAAGACCCCAAGAATACCCAGTCATTGGAACCAAATGGGTATACAAAAACAAGCTAGATGCCCAAGGAGTGATTGTGAGAAACAAGGCTAGGCTTGTTGCTCAAGGATATAGGCAAGAGGAAGGCATTGACTATGATCAAACATTTGCCCCTATTGCCAGGCTATAAGCTATAAGGATATTTCTGGATAATGCTGCATTCAAGAAGTTCAAGGTCTACCAAATGGATGTCAAGAGTGCATTCTTAAATGGAGAACTGAAAGAAGATGTTTATGTTGAACAACCTCCAGGTTTTGTTTCTCCAATTAATCCCTCTTTTGTCTTCAAATTGCATAAAGCTCTTTATGGTTTAAAGTAAGCTCCAAGAGCTTGGTATGAGACCCTAGCTAGCCTTCTGATAGAGCATAAGTTCACTAGAGGCATAGCAGATAAAATATTATTCAGTAGACATCATAAGGACCAAACTTTGTTAGTACAAATTTATGTGGATGACATCATATTTGGGTCTATTGATTCCAAATTATGCAAGAGGTTCTCTGACCTCATGCATTCAAAATTTGAAATGAGTAGCATGGGTGAGCTCACCTACTTCCTTGGTCTCCAAGTGAAGAAGCTGCCAGATGGCATCTTCATCTCCCAAGCTAAATATGCTAAAGAGCTTATCTGAAAGAGAAGGGATAGATACTACTCTAGCGGGGGGGGGGTGAATAGAGTAATCAAAAATTGCACCAGCAAAGTTGACTTTCTACTCAACTCCCTTGGAGTAAAATGCGGAATGAAAGTTATAGATATTAGAGATTAAACCTTAAAGCCTAACACAAGTGATGTGCACAAAAGGCAGCCAACTGTAATTACAGTTGAGGCTAGGAATCCTAAACAGCAACTAGCAAACCTAGTTAAAATCTAATCATAGCCACAATGCAAGTAATTAAATAAAGCAATCCAGACGACACAAAGAATTTATAGTGGTTCCCCAAACAACTTGGGTACGTCCACTCTTCTACCAACAAGGTAGGAATCCACTCAGGTTTTTGATCAGGTGCCCTGCCACCAACAAGATCTGCTTCAGGTAGATCAAGAAACCCTTTCGACTTTTGATCAGGTGTCTAAAAACCAACATAGGTTTTTGATCAGGTGCCCTGCCACCAAGGGATACTTTTGAAGGGAGTAATAACCCTTTACAGGAGGGGGAAAGGAGGTTAAGGTGTCTTCTCTATTTTACAATAGATTAGAGAAGCACAATAACTTGCATTGAGCTAGAAAGCTCTAAAAGAATCAAGGCTCCCCCTGGCTAAAAGAACGTCCAGGTGAAGTCTTGCTTCAGTGCAGAAACACTTCAGAAAATACTGAAGGAAAAAGCTACAAGAAGATAAATAATATGAAATAAGATTTTCTTCTTCAGGCAGCTATCTTCTTCTTCTTCTTCTTTAAAAGGCTCTGAGTGAAGATCTTCCTGTAAGCAGAAGAACTCAGGTTGAAGAAGAGTGAAGAACTTGAACTTCTTCTCAGTTAGATGTGAATGTGCTGAGAGCAGTTGGAAACTGTAAGTTCTTAAGCTTGAATGCTGTTGATCGCTTTTTGGTATATGAGAGCTAGTTAATTTCTTTGTTCAAAGAAGTCTTTATATAGCAGCAGCTGCAACAGCTCTAACTTGAGTTTGAATCTTGTCTTCTTCTGAACTCTGCAAGCTGGGCTGCAAAAAGTATAAAGCAAAACAAAATACTGCAGGCAGATATCCTTTAAAAGGATAAAGCTTTCTAAGAAGCTGCAAATTACACTGATGAAATAAAACTAGAGAAAGTCACATCAGAAAAGACTCTTTACAGCCAAGGAAGACTTTTTGAGTCTAACGGCTATAAAGGACAGCCTGGCAGAAATCATATCTCAGCTATAAGACAAACAACTTTGTCAGAAAAGATTAGCTCATGCATAAAGAATAGAATAGATATTGCATGGAAGTGTTATCATAATTTATTCAAACGATCTTTTATAAAATATGCCAAAATAATTATGAAATTAATCACATCACAGAAGACGACAAAACTATTTTAAAACATACAGCAAAACGTCGAACGACCCTCGGAGATCGTCGACCGAAGCACGGAGATCGTCGACCTATCGGACAGATAGTCGAACGATCCAGATAGTCGAACTATCAAAGAAGATAGTCGAACTACCTCAGCAGATAGTCGACCTATCAGAACAGATAGTCAAGCTATCAGATAGTCGATCTATCCGGACAGATAGTCGAACTACCAAACAAAATAGATAGTCGACCTATCGAGCAAATAGTCGACCTATCAAAGAAAATAGATAGTCGACCTATCAACAGATAGTCGACCTATCAAACAAAACAGATAGTCGACCTATCAACAGATAGTCGAACTATCAGATAGTTGAACTATCCAAGCAGATAGTCGAACTATCAAAGCAACACAGATAGTCGACCTATCAACAGATAGTCGAACTATCAAAGCAACACAGATAGTCGACCTATCACCAGATAGTCGAACTATCAAAGCGGACAGATAGTCGACCAATCAACAGATAGTCGAGCTATCAGATAGTTGAACTATCAGGACAAATAGTCGAACTACCAAAGACAACAGATAGTCGACCTATCAACAGATAGTCGAGCTATCAACGCAGATAGAACGTCGACCAACTGATAGGCGATCGTCGATCAGCCGATAGATGATAGTCGAGCGACGTTCGACTATAGTCGAACGAAAAACTACTTAACCAAATATTCATCTGGAAAAGCAATTCTACACAACTAGAGAATCTAACCTATCAACTAACCTTTGACCATAGATAAATCTTGGGTCAAAAGACAGAAAAAGAGGACTGAACTCAAATCAAAACCTAGGATTCCAACAATCTCCCCCTATTTGAGTTAAGTCTCTCAACAATTAAAGCAAACAAAACTAATTATTGAAAGTAAAATAAAATGCATAAAGAGAAACAACTAAGCAGATATCATCAATCAACCAGATAAGAAATTAACTGTCAATTAATGAAAAATTAAGGTGCTTCAGAGTTATGCTTAGGATCAGAAGAGCTAGAAACAAAAGTAATCTTTCTTGTGGGATCTAGAGCTTCTTTTTTCGATAACTTCAAGTCTTGTTCTCCAATAATTTTCAATTCTGTTGTTCTTGGGACCACTGCCTCAGGATGCTTTTCCATATACTTTGAAGGGTCAAATATCTCAGGTCTAACCTGGAACTTGTCTAGCTCCTTCATTCTGAATTTCGACATTGTGGTCAATCCTGCAGTGTCCTTTCCTTCTGCTTTTGCTTTCTTAATTTGCGCTGCTCCAACCAGTTCAAGAAAACGAGCCATCCTAAAGTTAGGATCAAGCTCTGGACTTTCATAAACAATCTCAGAAGAAGTGTCAGCTGGTTCTTTATCCTGAATAACTAGATAAGAAAGGGGAGCAGACTTAGCAAATATCTTGCTAGAATTTTCAGTTAAAATAATTTGCTTACCTTTTGAAACATCCTTCTCAGAGTGATCTGGCTTAGGAGAGGTAGAGCTTTTAAGTTCTTTGGACTGAGGAGGAGAAAAGGTTGGTCTTTAATACACTACCTCCTTAACTTGTTCTTTAACAGTATCAGGTCTTTGATAGCCAGTTTGACTTTTACCTTGGTATCCTTGCGAACTTCTCCTTTGAGCAGACTGAGATGGATTTGATCTTTCGGACTGAGCAGTAGGTTTAGAAGATATGTTTCCTGAGGCTCCTGCACCAGGAGGTGGAGGAGGAGGACCTCTAGGATTCCATCTAGGGACAGGAGAGTCATACCTCTTTGACTTTTTCCTTTGCTTTTGCTGGTTCTTAGAAAATAACATCCAATGCTGGAAGTCTTTTGACTTTGGATCAATTCCTTTCAGTATATAATAAGGTGTATCATTATCTGGATTAGCAGGAGGAGGAGCTACAGCTTTTCTTTTCTTTTTAGCAATTCTTTTTCTTTTAGATTCAGCAGACTCATCAGAATCGATTTCATCTTCAGAATTAGAAGAGATAGGCATATCATATGGGTCAATTGCATCTTTCAAAGCCCTTTCTTTTACCTTTCAAGCAGCTCTTTCTAGTTCTTCTTCTATGGCATCCTGTGCCAATAGAGCATCTAAATCCAAACCTGGGGAATCATCCCATACAGTAGATTTTTCAATTGGGGCATCTGCAGCTGATTCTTGACTCTCAGAAACTATCATAGTGACCAGTTCTGCTTGCACTTCTGGCTGATCAACTTCAGAAATTTGAACGGCTGGTTCTGGTTGAACTTCTGGATCAGGTTGGATAACAGGCTCTTGAACATCTAGAGCTTCTTCCAATTTATCTATAGTATTATGAATAAAATTGTTCTAAATGACATCTAATCATGCCTTCCAGATATTCCCAAACTATCATATCAGTTATCAAGTTTAAAAAGTAAGTAAAGGGAATACCTTCAGATTCGACCACAACATGTCCTAACTCCCACAATTCATCTAGAAAGGAGGTGATGGTTCCTTCTAGTTACAGGGCAACCAAGGGAGTAGAACTTTCTTCTAAACAAGCTTTAACAATGAATTCAGATTTCAACAGAGCATCAGAAATTTCTTGTTCAGATAAAGAAGGAGGAGTTGAATCTTCTATTGCTTTTTCTACTACTGCAAGATGAACTGCTGGAGGAGAGGCCAAGGGCTGCTCAGAGACGTCTTCATCAAGCATCTCCCCCTGCCTGATTTCAGTAGAAACTGAAACCAGGCCCCTAGAAGAAGAGGGCTCAGCAGACTTTGAGAGTTTTTGAATAGCAGCAGTCAAGGAGGATATAGAAGAAGCAAGGGGAGCAATTGCCTCATCAATCATAGTTTTGATTGAGGGGGTAATTAACTCCACAATGCTAGAAATAAAAGCTGGAGTTATTTCAAAAGAAGATGATGAGGATGATGGAGGAATATCAGAAGATGGAGGAACAGCAGGGATGGTATATGCAAGATGAGCTGGAGAATGAACTGGAGATGTATGAGTGGATGCAGGGTGATCAATGTGATCAGGAGAGGGAATTGGAGAATGAACTGGAGTAGAAATTTCAGACACCAACAAATCAAAACTGGGATGAGAAATCCCAGGAAGATGAGTCTGGAGAGGAGATGCAGGAGGTGAAGCAGAATATCGTACTTCAATTGAAGTTGAAGGAACTTCAACTGAAGTAGACGGAAAAACAGATGAAGAAGATGGAAGAGATAAATTTGCTGAGCCAGCTGCTAGAAGGGGGGGAGTGACTGAGACAGTCCTGGTGCTCTCAGAAGTAACTGGAGCAACCCCTGAGGGAGCGGGCTTCAGGAAGGTCCTTTTCCATTTTGCAAACAACGATTGATCCATCTTCTTACTAGCGTTGATGGAGGTGGCGGCTGACACTAGCAGGTGGGAGAATTTCTCCATCAAAAAAATTCCAACTACCCTTCCCAGGGTAACTTCTTTCTTTCCATTCTTTTTCCTGATTAAATCAAACAGAATGCCTGCCCAATTAATCTGCCTCTTATTAACAATTGCACACATTAGTGCAAATTGCTGCCTTGTAATATTATCGTGAGCGGAGTGCTTTCCCAGTAGCACTTTTCCAACAATTTCCGCAAGAAACTTAATCTTAAACGGGAAATTCACTTTGAGTAGCTTAGAGGGAATGCCTTCGGCATGTCCCAGCTCTGTTAGCATCCTTCCAAACTCAGGAGCATCTTGATCATACTTTTCTTCACCATTAATCAATCCAAAAAATTAGTCAAAATAGCGGGAGTCAATATTACCTCTTCTCCGCTAATTGTTCCAGTCATCGAGTCATCAGTTGAAGATGAAGTGAAAGCCCACTCTTTGATCTCTTGAGTGTTTATTTTTATTCTGTAGGACATGAGTTTCTCTAATCCTTGATCTTTGCACAGATTCAGAATCTCCACTATTCCTGGTTCGCAGCAGCTGAAGGCGTCGAAATCTACGCTGTAACCGGCATCAAACTTCACTACTGCAAGAAGCGCTGGAGCAATCGCCATCGAAAAAGCTGGAGAAGACGAGAGAGAGACGGCAAGGACGGAGCGCAAGACAAAGAGCAAGCGGGAAGACGGAATGCGAAAAGACGCTCTCCGTCGACGATAAAAGCAACTATCTCTTAACCTAGGTCGACCATCGGCTTTATATTAAAACAGCGATCGTCGATCTATTTAAAAGATACTGGAGACGATGGTCGAACGGTCGTTTGACGATCGGTCCTGAAGCAGAGTAGTCGATCAATCGTTCGACTATTTCTGTCTTCACACACAGCAAGCTGTCGTCAACCATAGATCGATGATAAGCTCGACCTGTTCGACTATCTTCGAATGCCGGTTGACGATCTTCAAGCAGATAAGCTATCTTCAACCATAGGTCGATGATAGGCTTGATCCGCTCGACTATCGTCGAACTTCGTTCGACTATCTTCGAACAAGTTTCAACAAGGCAGACGTCACACTTAGTCTCTTCCATTAATCATGCCTAGTTGAACTAAAAAGAACAGATGCTTCTGTTCATCTAAGGGCTTGGTGAATATATCACCTCTCTGAAGGTCTGTAGATATGAACTCAAGGCTGATCTTGTTCTTTTCCACACAATCTCTCAGGAAATGGTGTCTAATCTCAATGTGCTTCGTTCTAGAGTGGTGCACTGGATTTTGTGCAATGGAGATAGCACTTGTACTATCACACATGATTTTAGTGTTCTTGTGTGAGTACCCATAATCCAAAAGTTGGTTTTGTATCCACAGGATCTGTGAACAACAACTAGCAGCTGCTATATATTCAGCTTCTGCAGTTGAAGTTGAGATAGAGGCCTGCTTCTTACAGAACCAAGAGACCAATCTCTCTCTCAGGAACTGGCAAGTTCCTGAGGTACTTTTCCTGTCAACTCGACAACCAGCATAATCAGAATCAGAATATCCAATTAATTCAAATTCTGACTCAGCTGGGTACCAAAGTCCTAGATTTGGACATCCCTTCAGGTATCTCAAGATTCTCTTGAGAAGAATCAGATGAGATTCCTTGGGGTTGACCTGGAATCTAGCACAAAGGCATGTAGCAAACATTATGTCTGGCCTACTTGCAGTTAAATACAATAGATAACCAACAATGGCCCTATAATTCTTTTGATCAACAGGCTTTCCCTGATCATCAGAATCAATAACTACATTAGTAGCCATAGGTGTATGCATTGCTGAAGCATCTGCCATCCCAAACTTCTTTACCAATTCCTTGGCATATTTGGATTGGAAGATGAAGATGCCATCAGCATCTTGCTTTACTTGGAGACCAAGAAAGTAAGACAGCTCACCCATACTACTCATCTCAAACTTAGAATGCATTAAGTTGGAGAACTTTTTGCATAGTTTGTGATCAGTGGAACCAAAAATAATGTCATCTACATACACTTGAACTAACAGGATTGTGTCCTTGTGGTGCTTGACGAAGAGGGTTCTATCAACTACTCCCCTAACAAAGTTGTGCTCTAACAAGAAACTAGCTAGAGTCTCATACCAGGCTCTTGGTGCTTGTTTTAGTCCATAAAGAGCTTTCTGCAACTTGAATACATGTGAGGGCTAAGTTGAAGAAACAAAACTGGGTGGCTGCTCAACAAACACCTCTTCCTTTAGCTCACCATTAAGAAAAGCACACTTGACATCCATCTGAAAAACCTTAAACTTCATATAGGCTGCATAGGCTAAGAAGATCCTTATTGCCTCTAGCCTTGTAACAGGAGCAAAGGTTTGGTCATAAACTATACCTTCCTCCTGTCTGTAGCCCTGAGCTACAAGCCTAGCTTTGTTCCTTACAATGATTCCATTTGCATCCAACTTGTTTCTATACACCCACTTGGTGCCTATGATCAGTTGGCCTTTAGGTCTTGGAACCAAAGTCCATACTTTACATCTTTCAAACTGATTGAGTTCCTCTTGCATAGCAATGATCCAGTGGGGATCTAGCTCAGCATCTTTAATGGTGAGGGGCTCAATCTGTGAAAGGAAACAAGCATGCATCACATCCTGTCTTAATTGATGTCTTGTTTGAACACCAGCTGATATGTCTCCAATCACTTGAGATGTAGAATGATCTCTAAGTGTAACAACATCAGCAGGTGGGATGTGATCTTCAGCAATAGTTGGGATTAATTCCTCAGGAGGAATTTGATCTACTATTGGTGGAACAACAACAACTTCTGCAATGTCTTCATCAGTGTCTGATTCAGTGATATGAAGAGTTAAAAGATTGAGGATTTCTTGAGTGACATCTTTAGTAGATTCTTGTACCGGTAATGAACTTGAGGAAGGGGAAGTTTCCTTCTCCTTGTAAAACATTTGGGATTCATCAAAGGACACATGAACAGACTCTTCAATTTTAGAAGTCGATTTATTAAATACCCTATAAGCTTTGCTTACTTGGGAATATCCAAGAAAAATTCCCATTGAAGCCTTTGCTTCAAACTTTCTAAGATATTCTTTATTGTTATTATGAATATAAACAACACAGCCAAAAACTCTAAAATAATTTATTTTAGGTTTGTTTCCTTTAAGTAACTCATAAGGAGTTTTACACTTAAGTTTGTGTATCAGACTTCTATTCAGGACATAGTTGGCTGTACTAACAGCTTCTGCCCAATAGGAAAGAGGCATATTAGCATCTGCCAACAATATGCCAGCAGCTTCAATTAGTGTTCTGTTCTTCCTTTCAACTACCCCATTTTGTTGGGGAGTTCTAGGAGCTGAGAAGCTATGTTTGATTCTCTCTCACAGAATTCTTGCATGAGAAGAGAGTCAAACTCAGTACCATGATCACTTCTGATCAAGGCCATATGAGTAGAGTACTCAGTCTGCACACATAATAGAAAATCTGTTAGGGCTTTGAAGTTATCAGCCTTAGTTCTAAAAAAGAACACCCAAGTGAACCTAGAGAAGTCATCTACAATGACTAGGGTGTAATACTTCCCTCCTAAACTCTGTATATTTATTGGGCCAAATACGTCCAAATGTAATAAATACAGGATTCTAGGAGAATCACTTTTATTTACTGATTTAAATGAGTTCTTGGTTTGCTTGCCTAGTTGACAAGCCTTGCATAGGCTCTCCTTCTTGTAGGGGCAAGAAGGTAAACCTCTAACAAGGTTTTGTTTAGATAACCTAGATATATTCTTGAGGTTAACATGGCTAAGCCTTTTATGCCATTGAGTGTTGTTATTTGTTACTTCATTAAACAAGCAGATTTCAGAGTGAGTTGAATTAAAATCTACTAAATAAATGTTATCTTGTCTAATACCTACTAATACAACATTATTATTTAAAGTAATATTACAAAGAGAGTTAGAGAATGATACCTGGTATCCAGCATCATATAAATGACTTACTGAAATTAGATTATGCTTCAGTCCAGTTACATAAGCAACTCTCTTGAATGTAACAGCTCCAATTGTCATCTTGCCATAGCCTTCAGTTTGACCACATCTTGAATCTCCAAAGATTACCTTTGGGTCAATCTTTGCCTTGAACCTTGACAGATGTTCTTTATTTCCTGTCATGTGCTTGGAGCAACCACTATCCAAATACCACTTATTTTGAGTGATAGGATAGGTCTTCACCTGCAAATAAATCAATTTAAACATTGTGGACCCAGGTAACCGTGGGTCCCTTGTTTTTCACATAAGAAAAACTGGAAATAAATGAATAAGCAGGCTGAGGGTGATAACCTAACGGGTAAGATCTCCTAGGTGGGATTCTCCATGCAGATGATGGGTCAATAAACCTAGGGTTTCTATTCATATTCGGGTTTCTAAAGTTCTGGTTGGAATTTTGATATTCTTGTTGAAAGCGTCGATCGGCGTTCGACGATTGGTACCCAGATCGTCGATCTCCGTTCGACCATTGGGCCTTTGATCGTCGAGCAGCGTTCAACGCCCTTTGTAATTGCTTAAATTTCTGTTTTCTTTTCTCTCTTTTAGCTTTATTTAAAGCTCTATTTACTTGATTGACTTGCTTAGTGTTTTTTATTCCACTAGATGAAATAAAATTCACTGGAGTTGAAAGTTGGTTTTTAAGAATGATTGGGGGCTCACTAGAAGATGCTCCTAAGCCTAATTTGTTATTGCCTGACCTAGTGTTAGACATGCTGGTTATTTCAATTAACTTAAGGCTTCTACCATTCAGAGACTCTTCTAACCTTTTGGACTTAGCTAATTCATTCTTAAGGAATTTGATTTCTTCACTAGCATTAGTGAGTTCTGTTGTTAACCTAATGTTTTCATTAGCAATCAATTTAGATTCAGCTAGTTTAATTCTAAGTTCTTTTATTTCTTTTTCAGAACTAATTAAATCTAAATATAAAGATTTAAAATCAGATTTAAATTCAGCAGATGTAAAGTCATAAGAAGACAATACCTCATCTTCTGTTGGCATCTCTTCATCAGAATCTGAATTCTCTGCAGCTGAGTGATTGCTGCAGGCATCAATTGCGATCAGGTAAACTTCCTTTGCCTTCTTTTCTTCTTCATCCTCACTGGAGCTTGAGGAAGAGGATTCCTCATCAAAATCGCTCCAGGTTTCAGCAACAAAGCCTCTCTCGTTCTTTTTGTTCTTGTAGGAGGATAGCTTGGAATGCTTCCTGTGCTGATCCTTGTCTTTTCTTTTATCTTTGTTCTTTTCCACTGGACAATCTGGAAGAATATGTCCAGGCTTCCTGCAACCATAACAGATTATTTCTTTAGAAGGGGTACGATCATACCTTGGTTTATCTTCATACTTTGAAGATTTCTTTCTGAATTCCTTCCTTCCCATCTTGAGAAACCTTTTGGCAAATAATGCCATCAGTTCCTCATTGGACTGGCTTCCTTCAGAAGCTTCAGCAGCTTTAAGAGCAAGGGTTTGCTCTTTTCTTGTAGGAGTTGGGGTCTTTGCTTCAGCCTCAGCTTCCTTGGACTTCAGCACTTGCTCAAAAGACTTGAGCTTGCCGAGAAGGGCTTCTATTGAGATCTCTGTTGTGCTTCTGGCTTCCTTAATAGGCCAGATCTACAGATCCCATGTGCTAGGGAAGCACATAAGAATCTTATCAATCAACTCTGTCAATGAAATATCCTTATCAAGGGTCCTCAGCTCATTGATGATTGAGCTGAGCCTTGTGTACATAGCTTCAACTGATTCAGCATTAGTTTTCTTGAAATTCTCATACTGTGAGATAAGGTTTGACCTCCTGTCCTTCCTTTCATCAGCTGAACCAGCTACAATCTGGTTTAGTGTATCCCACATTGCTTTTGCTGAGGAGCAGTCAGCAACCTTCTGGAATACTTCATCAGACATTGTCTGAGCCAGAATGTTCATTGCCTTAGCATCTGCTATCTTTGCCTTTTTCTATTCATCATTGTAGTCTGGAGGAGGCACTGCACTCATATCAGATGATGATGAGGCAGTAGTTGCAGCAGGTGCTCTTGGTGGTCCAGTCAAAATAGAAGCAAAAATACTTTCATCAATAGAGTTCATATATAGTTTAATCCTTGCCTTCCAGATGCCAAACTTAGCCAAGTTGTATGCTGGAGGTCTGGTGCTAGAATAATCCTTGGACTGGGCCATGATAGTGAAAGTGAATATCTATAAACTTTGGTATCTATCAGGATCTTGTGACTTAGGTGTTAGCCTATTCAGTCAGTCAACCTCCCTCTGATACCAATTGAAAGAGAAGGGATAGATACTACTCTGGAGGGGGGGGGTGAATAGAGTAATCAAAAATTGCACCAGCAAAGTTGACTTTCTACTCAACTCCCTTGGAGTAAAATGCGGAATGAAAGTTATAGATATTTGAGATTAAACCTTAAAGCCTAACACAAGTGATGTGCACAAAAGGCAGCCAACTGTAATTATAGTTGAGGCTAGGAATCCTAAACAGCAACTAGCAAACCTAGTTAAAATCTAATCACAGTCACAATGCAAGTAATTAAATAAAGCAATCCAGACGACACAAGGAATTTATAGTGGTTCCCCAAACAACTTGGGTACGTCCACTCTTCTACCAACAAGGTAGGAATCCACTCAGGTTTTTGATCAGGTGCCCTGCCATCAACAAGATCTGCTTCAGGTAGATCAAGAAACCCTTTAGACTTTTGATCAGGTGTCTAAAAACCAACACAGGTTTTTGATCAGGTGCCCTGCCACCAAGGGATACTTTTGAAGGTAGTAATAACCCTTTACAGGAGGGGGAAATGAGGTTAAGGTGTCTTCTCTATTTTACAATAGATTAGAGAAGCACAATAACTTGCACTGAGCTAGAAAGCTCTAAAAGAATCAAGGCTCCCCCTGGCTAAAAGAACGTCCAGGTGAAGTATTGCTTCAGTGCAGAAACACTTCAGAAAATACTGAAGGAAAAAGCTACAAGAAGATAAATAATATGAAATAAGATTTTCTTCTTCAGGCAGCTATCTTCTTCTTCTTCTTCAAAAGGCACTGAGTGAAGATCTTCCTATAAGCAGGAGAACTCAGGTTGAATAAGAGTGAAGAACTTGAACTTCTTCTTAGTTAGATGTGAATGTGCTGAGAGGAGTTGGAAACTGTAAGTTCTTAAGCTTGAATGCTGCTGATCGCTTTTTGGTATATGAGAGCTAGTTAATTTATTTCTTCAAAGAAGTCTTTATATAGCAGCAGCAGCAACGGCTCTAACTTGAGTTTGAATCTTGTCTTCTTCTGAACTCTGCAAGCTGGGCTGCAAAAAGCATAAAGCAAAACAAAATACTGCAGGCAGATATCCTTTAAAAGGATAAAGCATTCTAAGAAGCTGCAAATTACACTGATGAAATAAAACTAGAGAAAGTCACATCAGAAAAGACTCTTTACAGCCAAGGAAGACTTTTTGAGTCTAACGGCTATAAAGGACAGCCTGGCAGAAATCATATCTCGCTATAAGACAAACAACTTTGTCAGAAAATATTACCTCATGCATAAAGAATAGAATAAATATTGCATGGAAGTGTTATCACAATTTATTAAAATAATCTTTTATAAAATAAGCCAAAATAATTATGAAATTAATCACATCACAGAAGACAACAAAACTATTTTAAAACATACAGCAAAACGTCGAACGACCCTCGGAGATCGTCGACCGAAGCACGGAGATCGTCGACCTATCGGACAAATAGTCGAACGATCCAGATAGTCGAACTATCAAAGAAGATAGTCGAACTACCTCAGCAGATAGTCGACCTATCAGAACAGATAGTCGAGCTATTAGATAGTCGATCTATCCGGACAGATAGTCGAACTACCAAACAAAACAGATAGACGACCTATCGAGCAGATAGTCGACCTATCACAGAAAACAGATAGTCGACCTATCAACAGATAGTCGACCTATCAGACAAAACAGATAGTCGACCTATCAACTGATAGTCGAACTATCAGATAGTTGAACTATCCAAGCAGATAGTCGAACTATCAAAGCAATACAGATAGTCGACCTATCAACAGATAGTCGAACTATAAAAAGCAACACAGATAGTCGACCTATCAACAGATAGTCGAACTATCAAAGCGGACAGATAGTCGACCTATCAACAGATAGTCGAGCTATCAGATAGTTGAACTATCAGGACAGATAGTCGAACTACCAAAGACAACAGATAGTCGACCTATCAACAGATAGTCGAGCTATCAATGCAGACAGAACGTCGACCAACTGATAGGCGATCGTCAATCAGCCGATAGATGATAGTCGAGCGACGTTCGACTATAGTCGAACGAAAAACTACTTAACCAAATATTCATCTAGAAAAGCAATTCTACACAACTAGAGAATCTAACCTAACAACTAACCTTTGACCATAGATAAATCTTGGGTCAAGAGACAGAAAAAGAGGACTGAACTCAAATCAAAACCTAGGGTTCCAACATTATCAAAAAGTTTGGGATGGCTGATGCCTCAGCAAAGAAATCACTAATGGCTACCAATGTTGTAATGGACTCTGATGCACTTGGGAAAACTATGGATCAGAAATTATATAGAGGCATTATTGGGTCCCTATTATATCTTACTGCTAAAAGACCTGATATCATTTTTGCCACATGTCTTTGTGCTAGGTTCCAGGTGAACCCTAAAGAATCTCACCTAGTTTTTCTAAAAAGGATTTTAAGATATATAAAGAGTTGTCCTAGTCTAGGACTCTAGTATCCCACTGAGTCAGAATTTGAGTTAACTGGATACTCAGATGTTGACTTTGCTGGATGCAGGGTGGACAGAAAGAGTACCTCAAGAACCTGCCAGTTCCTTGGTATGAGATTAGTGTCCTGGTTTTGTAAAAAGCAGTCATCTGTGTCTACATCAACTGCTGAAGCAGAATACATTGCAGCTGGCAGTTATTGTTCCTAGATATTGTGGATCCAAAACCAACTCCTGGACTATGGCTTCAACTTAAATAATTCAACTCTCTTATATGATAACACAAGTGCTATAGCTATATAACAAAATCTAGTCCATCACAGTAGGACTAAATATATAGATATTAGACATCATTTCATTAGAGAGTGTGTAGACAAAAACAAAATTAAACTTATATATATCTACACTGATTTGCAAAAAGCTGATATTTTCACCAAACCCCTGGATGAATGAAATCACTTGTTCTTTGTAAATCAGCTTGGAATGATCAATGGAGAAGACTTAGTTTAGTTTCTGTCTACACTCGAAGAACTCTTCAAATTTCGTCGACCTGAGATCGACGAACTCCTTGTTAGTAAAGTTAGTTTCGTCGACTTGAGATCGACGAACCTACCTTAAAAAAATTTCATTGAACGGAGCTCGGAGAAATGTCTTCAACCCTTCAGACTGAGCTCGACGAGTTGATTAACTCTAAATTATTTCGTCGACCTCAGATCAAAGATTTATTTATTTTTAGTGGAATGGAGTTTGTCGATTCATATTCTATAAAACCTTATATTTAGGTTTTCTTTGAGCTCCGTCCCACTCTTTCAGTTCCCTTGCACTTGATCTTCATTTTCTTTCTTGTAGGTGCACTCATGGTGATTCCAACAGGAACACTTGCAGCGATGAAATTTGACACTGGATTCGACGTGGATTTCGATTCCTTCCAGCACTCAGACCCAATCTTCTTAAATATTCTGAAACTGCTGGAAGACCAGCAACTGAAGAATCTACTAACCTCCAGAATCAAATTACCTGGCACAGAAATCAGAGAATCGGTATAAACTGCGTCTACAACAGAGGACAACAACATGATCGGATCAATAGCGGGTATTGTCGTCTCTCTCTCTCTCCCGCCGTCTTAACTGAAATTTTTGGATTGAATAATGTAGAAGAAGAGTTATAAATCGATACTGAAGAATATGATATGATGCTGAGTATGATGGGTTATTCTGTAGAAAACCCAAATAATTTGCAAAAGAAACACCTATCTGCTGAGTTCAAGTTTCTCGCAGATATTATTTGGAAAGTCTTGCTGGGCAAGCACACTGCGAACGACTATATAACTGGGCATCAATTTATGGTTATGTGTGTAGTGGTGAATAAGAAACAGGTGAACTAGGCACAGATAAATTTTGATCTTATCAAGAAAAAGAATAATAAAAAGGAAGTTAACTTTGGAAGGATCCTGGGGATCTTCTTGAAGGAAAAAGCTGTTGAATCACTTGTCTCCCAAACCATATTCATCAATGCCAGCAAAAGGCTCACCTATGCCTTGTTTGGTAGGTGGGATAGGACAATCACAAAGCACTCTAAGGCTTCATCCTCTGTCACCCAAGCTCCTGAGAGTAAGAGGGTTGTTCCAGCCACTTCCCACCCTACTGAAGAGGTTCCAACCATCATTACACAACCTCTAGCTCTCCAAACTTCATCACAACCAGCAAATCGACAAACCCCACCTTCCACTCATATTACAGTCCCTACTCCCAAACCTCCATAATCCCCAATTCCTAGATCTCCAACCCATATTCCCTCCCATACTCCTTCCCCCCAGCTTGATATATCACTACCATCACCACCCCCATCTCCCTTCCAAGGCATTTAGTTGACATCCCCCTATCCAACCTATCATCCCTCTCATACTTCAATCTACTATCATCCACTCTTAACACTACCTCTCCTCCAGATGTTTCTCACCAAGACACTCACATACAATCTCTAACTCCACCTCCACGTCCACCTCTAACTCCACCAGCTACTACCACCTCCACTCAAACACCCCCTGCCACAACATCTAACTCCCCACTGTTACACTCTTCCATTATCCCTCCACTCCTTGCCCTAATCACACCCCTCCTCAAAACAATTATAGTTGAGTCCATCTCTCCTCTTATTGCTTCCATCTCCACCCTTGCTGCCCAGATATCTGCTCTCTCTACTGATCCCTCTTTAGTTGGGGGCCTGGCTTTAGTTACCACTGACGCCAGGCAGGGGGAGATACTCAATGAAGAAGTTGCAGCAGAAGCTATAACAGTAGAAGCAGAAGCAGCAGCAACAGCTGTAGCAGTAGAAGCAGAAGCAGCAGCAACAGCAGCTGTAGCAGCAGCAACAGAGTTAGGTGAAACTGATATGGAAACAATATAAGATGTAACAACATAACCTATAGTAGTCTGTTTTAATAACCTTCCAGCAGACAGCACTAAGCCATCCATGGCTATAATTCCTTATACCACACCAATAAGCCCCAAAGTTTGTCTCAAGGACACTTGCAGCTCCAGAGTCTCCTCCCATAGTTGCTTCCCCCGCCATCTCATCCCATCTTGCACCAGTTTATATTATGGATGATTCTCCAATGACTGATCTAGATGCACTGGTCATGGCTGACATAGAAGAATAAAATAAGTCAGCTGCCGAAAGCACTGATGTGCATAGTTCTCCTACTCCTCCTCCAGCTCCCTCCAAGACTGAAAAATTAGCAATACCTAATGAAATAATAAGAGAGATAGATACAGTATATGACAATCCACAACAGTCAGATGATGATGATGATGATTATAATGAAGATTCAGATGAGGATCCCAAAGGAAAGAAAGTCTCCAAGAAGAGGAAAGCTCCTCCCACTCCTTCCCCTAAACCCAATCTTGCAAATAACACACCCTACTATATTCTGCAAAATATTACTCCATACAAGGGTATGCTAGCATGGATGTGGCTATCTAAGAATGAACAGAAGACTAGGAAGAAAAGCAAGAAGATACTCCCATCCTCCAGTTCAAAGATACAAGAAGGACCCTCCTCCTCCTCCTCCTCCAGCTACTGATGCTTCAGGCACAACTTCTCAAAGACCTACCCAGGTTCAGAACTATCAGAGATATTAAGGTAGATCCTCTTCTTCAGGAAGCAGCTAGCAGAGATACTATTCCTCAGACAAGCAGCACCAACCTCAATAGCAGCAACATCAACAACAGCAATAACAATAATTCTCTTAATATCAAAAAGCTATGAGCCCCAAGAGAGCTTCTTCCCCTCCTGTATCATATGAAGATCCTGAAACAGCAACAACAGCTAAGATGGCCAGATTCCAAGAACTGGTTGGTCTCTCTATGATTAAGAAAGCCAGAGTTGAAGGAAAGGATCCATCACAATATACTACCATGTCTACATACAGGAAGGAAGAGCTCAACAGGTTTGCAAAGGATAACAAATTTTTCAATGTTGATGACTACATAAAACTGCATCCAGAAGCAGTGGTTCCCAGGGATACATCTTTAAATATCATAGGGGCTGCTGATATGACAAGGACAATGGTGCAAGCTGCAAATCCCAACAGGGAAATTTCTTTTAGAAAGTCTGGAGAGAAGAGAAAAAAGGAGAAGATCAAAGAAGAGAAGCTAAAAGAGAAGAAGCCAAAGAAATGGCATTTGAACCATTTCTAATGATTCCTGATTTTGCTTAAAACTACATTCTTGTTATCTGATACAAAGCTTGTTGTATATATATATATATCTGTTGCATGCGTTATTTTTCCTGCCAGATATATGCTTTCTTGCTTTGTTTCTTTTTAAATTTTGTTTAAGTATGAAATTAGTGACCTCACCCAAATAGGGGGAGTTTGTTGGATCCCTAGTAGGATTTATGTCCTAGAGTCTAGGCCAAGTCCTAAGAGTCAACATCACTTGGACCAGCCATCAACAGACTGCCAGAGACTCAAGACTTAGAGATTTAAAAGACTCAGTAAAATTAGTTCGACGTTCATCGAACTCAGGTCAACGAAAGTCGTGCTCAGCTCGGCAAAATCAGGGAAAGATTCTCTGAGCTGAGCTCGACGAACTTAGTTCTCAGGTCGACGATTTCTGGATCATCTGCTTTAACACTCAAGTCCAGAAAACATCTCAATATTTCTAAGTCCAGAATCAAACTCCAGTCGACGAACTTGGTTCTCATCTCGACGATCTTGGTGCACAAAATTGGAAAGATCTGTCAAGCAGCAGTCAGTAGTTCAAAGGTCGATGATCTTGGATCTCAGCTTAACGAATTGTGGACACAGGTCGACGAATCCAGACTTGGTTATTTTCATCCTTCTGTCCCTATTATAATGCAATAATTCCTGAGTAATTAATGCTAAAATATTCTCTGAATATCACCGTTAGACGGAGCATTAATTATTGTCTTCCTCAGGATTATTGCTTGTCATTTTTCCGTGGGACAGTTGTGGAAATAAATCAATGCAGATCATTCTCTAGGCTGTCAGCAATTAATGCAGAAGAAATTCAAATTTCGAATGCAAACTGATATGATAAATATAAAATAGATTTTCTTTTTTTTCGAGAGACACACAACAAATAAGTTAGGAAGTGAAGAACACAATTAGTCCCAAAGAAGGATTTCTCTGCATCTCTTTCTCGACAACATTCATATACACAGAAAGATAAATCTAATACATACAAGCTCCAGACCAGAGGAAGATTAGCTATCTGAATAAGAAGGACACCAAATCAATATCAAGTGTCTTCTTCCTTCAATCCTCCAGGACACTTCAAAGGACTACAAAGAATCTATCTGTCAAGAAGTTCCTGAACATCTTTTGGTCAAGGCTGAAGAACTGAAGGTCTATCACCCTGAAGTAAAGCTTCAATTTTTCTGAATCATTTTATATCTCAGGGGGAGAAATTTGCCAACATCATATGTCCACTTGAGTCTTCTCAGTTGTAAACTTGAGAAAGAGAAGACAAAATCATCTCTCATCCCCACCTCTGTACAGGATTTTAATTCCCTTCAAAATTATTCGTGTTCACAAGTCTCCTTCCAAAAGACTTGTGTTGGTTTTTGAGCACCTGATCAAAAGCTTATTGGTGTCAGGGACCTGATCAAAAATCTGAGTGGATTCCTACCTGGGTGGTAGAAGAGTGGATGTACCCAGGTTGGGGAACCACTATAAGTTCTTGTGTTGTCTGGTTACCCTTTTCTTTTTGTTTTTGATGTGGCTGTGCTAGTTAGGACTGCTTTGTTTCTGCTTAGTTAGTTTTAATTCTACAATTTTTTATTTACTGCAAAAGTTCAAGTAGTTTTTTAAGGATACTCTATTCACCCCCCCCCCCCTCTAGAGTATTCTAGATCTAACACCACACTTTCATACTTCAACAGATGTACTTGCATTACTATTGTATTTATAGTATCCATATCCATATCTGGCAGAACATTGTGGTTCTCCCCCTCACTTGGATCCCTATCTGGGATTTTCTCCCCCTGCATCCAGTAGTAGGTGTGATCCTTGGAGATTTTATAGGTACTGTATCATCCTGTTTCTCTGAGCTGGAACTTTCTTTAATTTCAGAATCACTGGAAGAATCTTCCTCCACAACCACTCTTTTCTTCTTCTTCTCCTTCTCCTTCTCCACTATAGGTGTGTCCTTGGATAGTACTCAATCCCACCTTACCAGTATCCTCATGTCCATTCTCCTCATGTGATTGACCTTAGATCCAATCTTGAGGTTGAGGGTGTCAGGAATGGCATGAACCTAGTAGAGGCTTATTATTCTGCCCATATTGGGCTTCTTGATACTTTCTAAATTCTTGTCAAAGACTATTTTGCTCAAGTTAGTCTTGACTTTGAAGATAATTCTAGTCATCAGCTCAAACATAAATGCAGAGATCCTGTCATGTGCCCCTGTCTTGCACAACGGCACCTTTCCTACTATCTAAGATAGGAATTTTCCCTGGGTATTCATACCCTTCCTGATCAAGGTTCTTCCAATCTTTGTGGTTGGGGACAATCTACACCACTTCAAAGAATATATAGTCCTAAAAGAATGAAGGTCATCATCCTGATCAATTCTTGGTAATTGAGAAATCTTGGCCAATCTCATGGTTGTAATTTTAAACATTGCTCCATTCACTGTAGACTTAATCTTTTTTGAGTTCGCATCCAGATGAGCATTTGAGAAAAATTCTAAAACTTCTGATTTCCATATATTTGACGGTTCAGAGAGAAGATATTCCAAACCTGCTTCTTTAATTAGGGTTATTAAATTCCTAATTTCTTCACACGTCGAGTTGAATCCATTACGAACAATCTCATAAACTTCAAAGATGTTATCGTCATTCTTAGGATCCATGAGAGTGGAGAGAAAATATTGACGAGTGTCGACTGATCAACATTTTAGGTCTCAACACTCAGGGATCAACAATTCAAGAAAGTGTAGTCGACTTCTACTCTCACACCCTATTTATAGGCTATTTTTTCCTGAAGACGAAATGGTGCGGTGCATTTAGACTGTTCCAGATTTTTAGGAAAATACCTAGTCTCGACACATGGAAAAATTGTCTATCAAGATGTGTTGACACAAGTCGACACAAGGATAATGTCTCTCGACATATACCTTAGGGTATCAACACCCTCATGTCTCGACACTTACTTTAGTGTCTTGACACATTGCAGTATGCAGTGTCGACACACTTTTTGGTGTCTCGACACATTACCATATATAATGTCGACACATTTTCTGGTGTCTCGTTACTTTCTTAGATGTCTCGACACATTCTCTTGTGTCTTTACACAACTTTTTACTTTGTCAAAATTTTGTTTTCTAAACTATAGATAATTGACATTTTTAGTTTTATTCTTAATATTTAAGTAAGTAAACTTGATTACTGACTAATATATTTTATTATTATTTTTATCATTTTTATATTTATATATATATGCATTAATTATTCAAGATTCAACATGCAAAGTTCAAACTTAAAGAAATTAAATTTTTCTTTATCTAGGGATTATTGAAAATATCAGCAATTTTCTTATTTGTAGGAAAAAAATTCTAGATTTATATCTTCATTTTCTAGATGCTCCCTAATAAAGTGATATCTAATTTCAATATGTTTAGTTCTACTATGTGACACAAGATTGTTTGTAATTGAAATGACACTAGTAGAATCACAATATAATGGAATTTTATTTAGCTGAATGTTGTAATCTTGTAATTGTTGTTGATTCTAAAGGAATTGTGCACAGTAACTTCCAGCTGAAATGTACTCAGATTCAGTTGTGGATATTGCTACACTTGTTTGCTTTTTTCTGCTCCATGACACCAGCCTTCTTCCAAGGAATTGACATGAACCTGATATGCTTTTCTTGTCTTCTTTACATCCTGTATAATCTGCATCTAAAAAGCCTATCAGTTCAAAATCACTATTACTGGGATACCATATGCCAAGATTAGGTGTGCCCATTATATATCTCAATATTCTTTTAACAGTTGTATAGTGAGATTCATTAGGACAAGCTTGATACCTAACACAGACACACGTAGAATACATCATGTCTTGTCTACTAGCTGTTATATTGAGCGAGGATCAAACTATGCCCCTATACAAGGTGATATAAACTAGCTTGCCAGCACCATCCTTGTCTAAAGACATATTGTACCCCATAGGAGTTCTCATGGAAGTGGTTGTTTCCATGTCATACTTCTTGATTATATCCTTGGTGAACTTAGAAAGACTAATGAAAAGTCTATATATAGTTTGCTTAACTTGAAGATGTAACACCCCAAAAAGACCCCAAAAAGACTCAACATGAAGTTTGAGGTGCAGGTCATTTTAAACGGCCTGGGACACGGGCGTGTCCCAGGGCGTGTCAGGGGTACACGGCCTGGGACACGGGCGTGTCCCAGGGTGTGTCTCTCAATAAAATTCGAAAATGGCCTGTTCGAGTCAGAAAATTACACGGCCTTGAACCAAGCCTTGAACACGGGCGTGTCAGGGTGGACACGGGCGTGTTCAATGCCGTGTGCCTACCCGTGTACTGCTTGCAGCTCGATGAGGTGGGGGTGACACGGGCGTGTCTCAGAAATGACACGGGCGTGTCAGGTTCGACACGGGCGTGTCAATGCCCGTGTTCTGGTAAATCTCAGTCGGTTCGTATACCGCGTGTGCCGCTTAAGGGTACACGGCCTGTGACACGGGCGTGTCACAGGCCGTGTCAGCCAAAAATTGGGTTTTTTGGGCAAAGTGTGGCCGTTCAGATTTCTCTCTTTTGATCCAAGGGCTCAGGTGGTTTCCTGGCTAGATTTAATTCGTGAAGGCTGATGAAGATTCATTCTTCATGTGCTTAAGGAAGAGAGAAAGAGAGAGGAGGAAGAAGAAGGAGGAGGAGATCAAGCCACCGGCGGAGTTCCCGTGGTCCGATTCGTGATCCGAAGCCGGCGTTGTGAAGGCAAGGCTGCTGCGGTTCTTTCTCACCGGCTAGTTTTCGATGGCTCCGAAGAGATCGACAAGGGTAACGATCTCCCTCCTTGGACATGTGAAGTCCTTCTTTTCTGCATTGCATAGGGAAAACCCTTCCCCGCGAGTGTGCGGTGGGTTGTGGTGTCCCTTGGGGTAGATATGTGAAGTCCCCCTTGTTAGAGGCCGGAATTGGAGTACGGCTCTAGGCATGTTGTGTGAAGCCCATCTGGACATGGTCTAGATTGGTGATGCTTGTTTGCATATCGGAGAAGGCTCCGTGATTATGGCTTGTATTGCCTTGTGCCTACCTGTTGCTTGGTGCAGCAGGAAGTACTGGATGATGTCCAGGAAATGAAGAGGGTTGGATGCAACTCTTGTGGCCGTGTGTTGCCACTTTATGAGCGGTTGAGCCGTTGGGCTGCAACTCGATGAAAAGGCAGATTGCCGAACAGGAAAGGTGAAACCGACCCGCGCCTATAAATAGCCATGGATACTTCCGTATTCGAGGTGGCACGGCGACTTGAGCAACGGGGGGGTGGCTGATCCGTACCTGCGTTAGGTCCGTCCGACTTGGAAGCCTGGTTATAGGTTTTGTTGGAGCGCCTAATGAGAGTCTTAGGCCCGCGCGCCGGAAAGACTAGAATGCTCAAATACTGTGTAGACGGTGGTGTTGACCCTGGTATTCCGGTACACCAAGAATGTGCCCTGAGTGCATGGACTGTCGGGCCGTGTGGTCGATAGTTGTGATGGCTTGAATGTGCCTGCGCGCACATAGTTGCTATATGATGATGCCATGCTTTGCAGGGAAAGAATGCTCATGCCCCGAGAAAGGGGTAAGATTGTTATAATTGGGTCAGCTGAATGCTGACCGTTGCATTGTTTGCCACCGGTTGGGTGGATTGTTTCCCGTGCAGGTGCTGGAGAGCCAAGTGGTAGGTGAAGGGCTGAAGCCCTACTGCTGTTGCTACTGCTGCGGCGGCTAGCCCTTGAAGGCTAAGCGAATGGTGTTTGCTTATTTGCTTTTACTCATGTATGGTCGGCCTGCGCGCCGAGGTTTGTAAACCATACGTTGTAAAAAGAGGAACTGGAAGGCCTTAAGGCCAAACTCTATGTATTTGTGTACATTCCGTGATTATATATAAAGGTGGTTTATATATTGGACATTCCTGGTTAGAGTTCAAATTATAACTTAAAGCTTCCGCTAGAATGCTCTGAGGTAGGATTCGTGTTTGGTTTGGTATTATCCTGTGACCTCACCGTCTGTTTGTGGCATATAGTATGGGGCCCCGGCCGGACCTTCTACTATACGTCATTTAACGGATGGGGTCGTTACATGTTGGTATCAGCTTCATTCGGTCTTCCTCTATCGAATTCGTGGACGAATTCTTTTATGGGGTGGCGAGCGCGTGTTTATGCGCCCTGCTGTAACGCTAATGAACTCTGGAATGTCCACTAAGGAATGTACAAAATCTTGTTTGAGGAATCTGCGCGTTCCTTTTTGTGTTGTTTTTCTTGCATACGTTCGCTAATGTGTGTCTTGTCCACCTATAGGTGACAAGTAGTGGTGCTGGGCAGTCTGAGCCCCAGCGCTCTGATGAGAGTGCGGCACCAGCTGAGGTGCCAGCACCTCCTCCATCTGCGGAAACTGTTCGCTTAGTTGCTGAGGCGCTATTTGCCATGATTCAGCCGACCGGGCAAGCGCAGCCGGCAGTAGTGCCAGTTCGTGTTGATGTAAGACCCGAGCCGGTTGAGGCTGTAGATCCACGAGCAGCTGACCGACAGTTGAAGCAATTCATGAGCTTCAGTCCTCCTACGTTTACGGGAATGGGATCCCCAACGCAGGCAGAGGATTGGTTGTCGCGTGTCAAGCGGATAATGACAGCGATCAGGGCGGAGGAAACTCTAAAGGTCACCTTGGCCACCTTCATGCTTGAAGGAGAGGCGCGGTTGTGGTGGGACGAGGTTGAGGTACACCATTTGGCGGGCAGGCAAGTAACGCAAGTGTCGTTTGAGGAGTTCTCTCGGATATTTCTGGCGAAACATGTCCCAGCGGCGCAACGCATTGCTATGGAAAATGAGTTCTAACGGTTAAAGCAAGGGGAAGATAGCGTGGATATCTACTTGCATGAGTTTACCATGTTGGGACGATATGCGGGTACAATCTTCGCGGATGACCAAAGGAAAATGAATCGGTTCTATGAAGGATTGCGGGATGAGTTGCGATTCCTGCTTTCGAGTTCAGTGAACCAAGGGTTTCAGGCGTTGGTTGATACTGCGTGCGCGTTGGAGAAGGACATGAGGCGGGTGCAGGGGAATAAGGGCTTGGTTGCGTCGAAGCCAGAGTTTCAAGCACCTTCCCCGAGCAAGTCATTTTACCAGAAGAAAGGGGGCAAGAGGTCCAAGCCATCTGGGCAAGTGACTACGACCGTTGTGTCGGGAGCGACATCAAGGCCGGATTCTCGTACATGCTATAACTGTGGCCGGGTGGGGCATATCGCTCGTGACTGTCGGGTTGTTCAGCCCAAAGGGGACAAGAAGACGGGTGCGTCTTATGCTGAGAAGGGCAAAGCGGTGGTTGATTCCTCTGCGTCTCAGGCACAGCCCCGAATCTATCAGCTTGGCCAACAGGAAGCGATTAAGCAAAGTGACGTCGTCACAGGTACGAGTTGATTTAGTTTACTTGCTAGTGCTATTGTTTTTGGTTATGTATAGCTTGTGCATGATGTGTGTGCTGCAGGCTTTGTCCTGATTCAGAATAATTTGGCGAGAGCCCTGTTTGATACGGGTGCTTCACATTCTTTTCTGTCTGAGGATTTCGTATCTCGAATTGGGGTACCAAGTCATGTGACAGTGGATAGTACAAGGGTGCTGTTGCCGAATGGCTGTGTGATGCTTGCGGATAGGGCTTGCGATGTGGATGTGCAAATAGGAAGTCGGGATTTCGGTTTGAGTGCAGCTGTGCAACCGTTATCGGAGTTTGATGTGATCTTTGGTATGGACTGGCTCTCGGAGCAGCGTGCCTTTATTGATTGCAACTCCAAGGAGATTACACTGGGCCAGAATATCGGACTTGTGACGAAGTTCGCTGGTATGCGAGGAGTTTGCGGGACTCTGTTGTCTGCACTCCAAGTCGTCAATGCTGTTCGGAAGGGCGCGGAGTTATTCTTCACGCTAATTCAGGCTGTTGAGCCAAAGGCCAGTGTCGGTGATGTACTAGTTGTGTCAGAGTTTGCCGATGTGTTTCCAAAAGATCTTCCTGGGTTACCACCCCAGCGGGAGATTGACTTCTCTATTGAGTTGGTGCCAGGTGCGAAACCTGTGGCCCGCTCTCCATATCGCATCGCGCCAAAAGAGATGGCTGAGTTGAAAGTCCAATTGCAAGAGTTGTTGGAGCAGGGATATATACGCCCAAGTATGTCACCTTGGAGCGCGCCTGTTCTATTTGTGAAAAAGAAAGACGGTAGTTTACGGTTATGTATTGACTACCGCGAGTTGAATAAGCTGACGGAGAAAAACAAATATCCGATCCCGCAGATTGATGACCTCTTTGATCAATTGGCAGGATCAACGGTCTATTCCAAATTGGATTTGAAATCAGGATATTATCAGCTGCGAATTAGGGAAGGTGACATTCCCAAGACGGCGTTTGGAACACGCTATGGTCATTATGAGTTCACGGTAATGCCGTTTGGCCTATGTAATGCGCCTTCGGTATTTATGGACCTAATGCATCGAACGTTCCGAGAGTACTTGGATTTGTTTGTTATTGTGTTTATCGATGACATCTTAGTATACTCTCAGTCGGAAGAGGATCACGCAAACCATTTGCTGTTGGTCTTGCATACCCTGCGGAGGAATAAGCTTTTTGCCAAGTTCTCAAAGTGTGAGTTCTGGCTCTCTTCAGTAGCCTTTTTAGGCCATGTGGTAAGCGGAGAGGGTATCGCGGTGGATCCGTTGAAGATAAGTGCCATCCGAGATTGTCCAGTGATGTCTTCAGTGGCCGAGGTCAGGAGCTTCCTTGGACTTGCGGGCTACTATAGACGGTTTGTGGAAAATTTCTCACGGATTGCTTTACCTCTGACCACGCTGACGAGAAAAGATCAAAAGTTCATTTGGACGCCAGAGTGCGCGCGAGCTTTTGAAGAATTGAAGAGTCGTTTGACCACGGCGCCTGTGTTGACATCGCCATGTGGTACCGATGGGTATGAGATCTATAGTGATGCTTCCGGGAGCGTCTTAGGCTGCGTTCTCCTGCAGTTTGGTAAAGTGATTGCTTATGGCTCGCGCCAGTTGAAAGTGCATGAGCGGAATTACCCCGTCCATGATTTGGAGTTGGCGGCGGTAATCTTTGCGCTCAAGTTGTGGCGGCACTATCTATATGGCGTTAAAGTGGATATCTATACAGATCATAAAAGCCTAAAGTATTTGTTGGATCAGAAGGATCTGAATATGCGACAACGAAGATGGATGGAGTTCCTTGGGGACTACACCTTCGAGATTCACTATACTCCCGGGAAGGGAAATGTGGTCGCTGATGCTTTGAGTCGAAAGACTCCGGTACGGGCAAGCTGGTTGCAGAGGCATGATCAGCGTTTAATCCAGGAATTGGAAGCATTGGAGATATCTTGTGTTGACAAGGGTTCGTCAACCGATGCGTGCTTGAACTGGACGGAGGTGCAATATGACCTTACGGACAGAGTTCGGCGAGCAACGGAGTTTGATGAAAGTCTCCAGCGCTATGCAAAAGATGGGCCGGATGACCAATTCTCTTGGGATAATGGTTTGTTAAGAAGAAATGGTCGAGTGTGCGTCCCGAATGTGGGTAAATTGAGGGAAGAGTTGATGTACGAAGCTCACTTTGCAAAGTACTCAGTTCACCCAGGGAGCACAAAGATGTACAGAGATCTGAAAAAGCTGTTCTGGTGGCCCTGACTAAAGAAAGATGTCGCACGTTATGTGGCTAAATGCAATACCTGTGCGTTGGTGAAAGCAGAATGTCAGAAGCCTGGCGGTTTCCTGAAGTCGTTACCTATTCCGGAGTGGAAGTTCGATGATATTTCGATGGATTTCGTGCACGGGTTGCCGAGATCTCAACGCGGTCATGATTCAATCTGGGTGATTGTGGACCGGTTGACGAAAGTGGCGCACTTCCTTCCAAACAGAAGAGACGATTCAGTGGAAACCTTGGCCAAGCTTTTTGTGGAGCAAGTTGTTAGACTGCACGGTGTTCCTCGAAGCATCGTTAGTGACCGTGATGGGCGGTTCACATCGAATGATTGGCGGCTCGTTCATCAAATGTTGGGTACAAAGTTAGCGTTTAGTACGACCTTTCATCCCCAAACGGATGGCCAGACTGAACGAACCAGCAGAATGATGGAGGATATGCTCCGCATGTGCGCCCTAGACTTTGGTAAGAGATGGGAAGATTATATATTTCTTGTCGAATTTGCCTATAATAATAGCTACCAAGCGAGTATTGGTATGACACCATTTGAAGCTTTATATGGTCGGAAATGCCGTACACCGTTAGCTTGGGCAGAAGCAGGCGAATCTAAGCTGAGTGGGAAAAAGGAAGTCGAAGAAGCTACCTCGCTCATACGCTCTATTCGGGAGAGGCTATTGATAGCCCAAGATCGTCAAGCAAAGTACTACAATTCCAAACATCGGAACGTGGAGTTCGCGGTGGGTGATTGGGTATATTTGAAGATCAAACCCTTCAAAGGCGTGTCCAGGATTCGGCGTTTGAAAGCTAAGTCCGAGGTATCTTGGTCCGTTTGAGGTGGTGGAGCGAGTTGGGGAAGCTGCTTATCGACTAGCACTTTCAGCAGACTTGGGTGGATTACATGATGTATTTCACATCTCAGTCCTTCGGAAGGCGGTGAAGGATCCAGCTCAAGTGGTGGAGAATGATCGGGTACCGGTCGAGTATGGACTAACGACGAGGGTTAGACCCATTCGGATCGAGGATCGAGCCGAGAAACAGTTGCGGAACAAAGTGATCAGGATGGTCAAGGTTCGATGGGACAATTGTGGCCGTGAAGAGCTAACATGAGAGCGAGAGCAGACCATGCGAGCTGAATTTCCCGAGTTGTTTGTATAAACTGTAGACCGTGTACTTTTGGTTATAACATAGTTATAGCATTGCTGGTTCTTGTTTCCTTACCGTGCAAATTTCGGGACGAAATTTAGTTAAGGGGGGAGGGTTGTAACACCCCAAAAAGACCCCAAAAAGACTCAACATGAAGTTTGAGGTGCAGGTCATTTTACACGGCCTGGGACACGGGCGTGTCCCAGGGCGTGTCAGGGGTACACGGCCTGGGACACGGGCGTGTCCCAGGGCGTGTCACTCAATAAAATTCAAAAATGGCCTGTTCGAGTCAGAAAATTACACGGCCTTGAACCAAGCCTTGAACACGGGCGTGTCAGGGTGGACACGAGCGTGTCCAATGCCGTGTGCCTACCCGTGTACTGCTTGCAGCTCGATGAGGTGGGGGTGACACGGACGTGTCTCAGAAATGACACGGGCGTGTCAGGTTCGACACGGGCGTGTCGATGCCCGTGTTCTGGTAAATCTCAGTCGGTTCGTATACCGCGTGTGCCGCTTAAGGGTACACGGCCTGTGACACGGGCGTGTCACAGGGCGTGTCAGCCAAAAATTGGGTTTTTTGGGCAAAGTGTGGCCGTTCAGATTTCTCTCTTTTGATCCAAGGGCTCAGGTGGTTTCCTGGCTGGATTTAATTCGTGAAGGCTGATGAAGATTCATTCTTCATGTGCTTAAGGAAGAGAGAAAGAGAGAGGAGGAAGAAGAAGGAGGAGGAGATCAAGCCACCGGCGGAGTTCCCGTGGTCCGATTCGTGATCCGAAGCCGGCGTTGTGAAGGCAAGGCTGCTGCGGTTCTTTCTCACCGGCTAGTTTTCGATGGCTCCGAAGAGATCGACAAGGGTAACGATCTCCCTCCTTGGACATGTGAAGTCCTTCTTTTTTGCATTACATAGGGAAAACCCTTCCCCGCGAGTGTGCGGTGGGTTGTGGTGTCCCTTGGGGTAGATATGTGAAGTCCCCCTTGTTAGAGGCCGGAATTGGAGTACGGCTCTAGGCATGTTGTGTGAAGCCCATCTGGACATGGTCTAGATTGGTGATGCTTGTTTGCATATCGGAGAAGGCTCCGTGATTATGGCTTGTGTTGCCTTGTGCCTACCTGTTGCTTGGTGCAGCAGGAAGTACTGGATGATGTCCAGGAAATGAAGAGGGTTGGATGCAACTCTTGTGGCCGTGCGTTGCCACTTTATGAGCGGTTGAGCCGTTGGGCTGCAACTCGATGAAAAGGCAGATTGCCGAACAGGAAAGGTGAAACCGACCCGCGCCTATAAATAGCCATGGATACTTCCGTATTCGAGGTGGCACGACGACTTGAGCAATGGGGGGTGGCTGATCCGTACCTGCGTTAGGTCTGTCTGACTTGGAAGCCTGGTTATAGGTTTTGTTGGAGCGCCTAATGAGAGTCTTAGGCCCGCGCGCCGGAAAGACTAGAATGCTCAAATACCGTGTAGACGGTGGTGTTGACCCTGGTATTCCGGTACACCAAGAATGTGCCCTGAGTGCACGGACTGTCGGGCCATGTGGTCGATAGTTGTGATGGCTTGAATGTGCCTGCACGCACATAGTTGCTATATGATGATGCCATGCTTTGCAGGGAAAGAATGCTCATGCCCTGAGAAAGGGGTAAGATTGTTATAATTGGGTTAGCTGAATGCTGACCGTTGCATTGTTTGCCACCGGTTGGGTGGATTGTTTCCCGTGCAGGTGCTGGAGAGCCAAGTGGTAGGTGAAGGGCTGAAGCCCTACTGCTGTTGCTGCTGCTGCTGCGGCTAGCCCTTGAAGGCTAAGCAAATGGTGTTTGCTTATTTGCTTTTACTCATGTATGGCCGGCCTGCGCGCCGAGGTTTGTAAATCACACGTTGTAAAAAGAGGAACTGGAAGGCCTTAAGGCCAAACTCTATGTATTTGTGTACATTCCGTGATTATATATAAAGGTGGTTTATATATTGGACATTCCTGGTTAGAGTTCAAATTATAACTTAAAGCTTCCGCTAGAATGCTCTGAGGTAGGATTCGTGTTTGGTTTGGTATTATCCTGTGACCTCACCGTCTGTTTGTGGCATATAGTGTGGGGCCCCGACCGGACCTTCTACTATATGTCATTTATCAGATGGGGTCGTTACAGAAGACTCAAGAAAAACTTAAGTTCACCTTTGATACTCATCTCAAACTTACCTTGCATAAGTTTGGAAAACTTAGTGCAAAGTGGCTCATCAGTAGAACTAAATATAATGTCATCTACATATATTTGTACTAGGATGGTCTTGTCTTTGACTTCCCTTAAGAATAGTATTTTGTTTATTTTCTCTCTTCAGAATTTGTTCTCCAGAAAGAATTTAGACAGAGTCTCATACCAAGCCCTTGCGGCTTGTTTTAATCCATTGAGAGCTCTTAATAAAAGATAAACAAGATTAGGTTTAGTAGAGTCAATAAAACCTGAGGGTTGCTCAATATAGACCCTTTCTTTGAGGTTACCATTAAAGAAGGCCGACTTCACATCCATTTGGTAAACTTTGAATCCTTTGTAGGCTTCATATGCCAGGAAGAGTCTAATAGCCTCCAATCTAGCCACTAGTGCAAAGGTTTGATAAAAATCTATACCCTCTTCTTGTCTATATCCCTTTACAACCAGTCTAGCCTTATTTCTAACTATAACTCATTCTCATCCAGTATATTCCTGTAGATCCACATAGTTCCTATGATGTTACATCCAACTATTATGGGAACCAGCTTCCAAACTTTACATCTCTTGAACTGGTTCAATTCTTCTTGCATAGCCCCTATCTAAAATGGGTCCATATTAGCATCTTCAAATTTCTTTGGTTCTGTTTGGGACAGAAAACTTGAGTACATCACAATGTTGTGATGTATACTTCTTGTGGTCACACCATGAGCTGCATCTCTAATGATCAAGTCCCTTGGATGATCCCTTAAATGTCTAACATCTACAGGTAATATGACCTCTTCTCTTTGAACAGCTTCATATTATTGTTGAGTTTCTTCTTCTGGTTGTTCATCTGCAAGCTCTTCCTCAACATTATTGACTCCATCTTGTATACCTTGCCTTGCTAGAACTAAGTCCCTTATTGACAGCTCCTTTAGCTTCCAGTCTTCTCCTATTGTGCTTGATGTACCTAGCTTATCATTGTAAAACATGGAACTTTCATCAAATACAACATGAACAGACTCCTCCACAACTTAATCCCTCAAGTTGTAGACCCTTTATGCATTACTGTGGTTATTATAACCAACAAATATGCCTTCATAGGACTTCTCAGCAAACTTAGTTATGTATGTTTTCTCATTATTTAAGACAAAACATCTACATTCAAAGATTCTGAAATTAGCCAAGTTTGGTTTTTTGCTCTTCACTAGTTCATAAGAAGTCTTATTAAACCTTTTGTTGATTGAAGCTCTATTAAAAACATGACATGTTGTGTTAATAACTTCAGCCCATAAATATTATGGCAGAGCAGAATCAGTCACCATGGTTCTTCCAGCTTCAATGAGAGTTAAGTTCTTTCTCTCAGCAATCCCATTTTACTGCGGTGGTCTTGGAGTGGAAAACTCTTACTGAATACCAAGTTCTTCACAAAAAATTGTCATGCAATTACATTGAAAATCAGTTCCATGATCACTTTTGATTCTGACCACAGAACTGTTCAATTCATTTTGTATTTGTTTGACAAATGTCTTGAATACATCAGGAGTTTCAGACTTTTTCCTTAAAAAGAAAACCCAAGTAAATCTGGAATAATCATCAATAATCACAAAAGTGTAGACTTTCCTTCCTAGACTATGAACTGGCATAGGACCCAACAAGTCCATATGCAAGAGGTATAAACACCTCATAGATTCTTTGGTTTCAATACTTTTGAATGAAGCTTTGGTTTGTTTGCCTTTTTGGCATGTAGAGCAAATGCTCCCCTTAGAGCATTTAATGTTAGGACCATTCCTAACTAGCTCTTTACTGAAAATCTTGCATATGGCCTTATAGTTCAAATGAGCTAGCCTCTTGTGCCATTTGACATAGTGTGAGGCTTTCAAATTTACAACTAGACATATGGGTGAGTATGACTTTAAACAAAGAAAATTCAAACAATACACATTCCCACACCTAGTGCCTGTCAAGATGACCTCTTGGTCACTTGACTTCTTTATGAGGCACTTATCCTTATGGAATGAAATGTCATAGCCAAGATCAAAAAGTTTGCTTATGCTGATAAGGTTGTGTTGAAACCCTTCCACATAAGCTACTTTAGTGAAAGTGAATAAGCCATTTGAGATATTATAATAACTTTTGGTAATCCCTTTGTCAGCTCCACCAAAGATCACCTTTGGTCCATTTTAACTGTAATATAATCCCTCTAGTTGCTCCTTATTTCAGTCATGTGTCTGGAACATACACTATTCAAGTACCAGATAGACCGATCTCTGGTGCTTGGACATACTGATAACTCTAATTATTTCTATCTTTTTATTTATTATTTTATATTAATAGTTAGATATTTTATATCAATTTTATAATATTTAGTTTATATTTAACTTGTTTCAATGTTTTATATTTATTTGTTATAATAAAATTATTTTCAATCTTGCAGGGCTGATCTACAGATTATTTAGAGCAAAATGGGGATTTAAAGTTTTCTGTCTAGACACGCCCTGTGACACGCCCTACCTGGGCGTGACACAGGGGCGTGACACGCAAATATCTAGTCTGCTGCAGAAGATCGTCGACCCGCGCCTGAAGATTGTCAACCAGCCCAGTCACGCCTGTGGCGAACTATACCACGCCCATGTACCATTTACACGGGGAGTTCTAGCTAGGGAATGACCGTTGATGCACTTGCACGTCAGATTAAATTCACATGCCTGGGTCACGGGCATTACCCAGGGCATGTCACGGGAGTTTCTAGCCAATTACTCTGTCGTTCGAGCCGTTACCGCCAGAAGCCGTTCCAGCTTGACACGCCCCTAGTCACGGGCGTGACTAGGGGGCGTGACACCTCCTTGAAGACCACTTTTACTCCCGCCATTTTCAGCTTCCCTCTGTTTTCAAGAAACAGCCTTGACATGCCCTAGGTCACGGGCGTGACCTAGGGGCGTGACCCGTCAGTTAACAGATTTTGGCGGTTTCTCTTCCAATGGTCCTGGGGTTTCAAGACGACGGTTCCTAGCCTGACACGCCCTAGGTCACGGGCGTGACCTAGGGCGTGACCAAACAGAAATTTTTCTTATAAATTCCAGACAGCTTCAGATGCTGAGGAGTCGAATTTTGGGAGTTGGAGTCTTGTATTTTTCTGTTTTCTTTTGCTGTATTTTCATTACTAGTATAGATTACTATTATTGTAAGCTTTAGTTCTACTTTTTTTTTCAACATGTCTCTCTCTACTTTATTTTGTAATTCCTTAATCATGATGAGTAGCTAACTTTCTTTTAGCACTTGATCATGATGAACCTTGGAATAAAATAAAATCTTCTCTTTTTTATCAAATGACTTGTTCTTAATTTTGCTCGCTACGATTTATCTTTGATTTTTATTTCATCGAATTCATATTTCGTAGATATGGGTTTTGATCTAAGATCCGTATCCTAAATGACCGAGAGGTTGCGGATACAAGGAGATCACTCAAAGATAAAAGGAGTTGAATGCACTTCTCGAGAGAGGACGACGTAAATCTTCCAGATTGGAGTCAAATCCAATAGAAGGGTTCACCGCCTAAAGAAAGCTTAGGGGTTTCGACTGGCCGAAAGGTCTTAATCGATCAACCTAAGGTTAGTCAGAAGCATGAGCTCGACAGAGACGCTTTTGTACTTTAGGAACCTCCATGGTCGAGTGAGTAGATAAGAGCTTGCATTACTTTTTTTTATCAAGAAGATTTATTTTAGTCCAAGGGGATTCTTGATCAAGTGCTAGCTTCCTCATATTTGAATTTCTCTTCCTTAATATAACGCTTCTTTTTCCGTTCTTCAAAAACCAAATTTTCCTTCCGATAAGATAATAGTTTTCCTTGTAAGTACAATTACTCGACAGCCCCAAGTTGAAATACGACACTTGATTCTATACTCCGAACGATAGGTGTACTTGCCTCATCAATTGGAAACACGCGCTAGCGTGGAGAAAATATCCATCAAGTTTTTGGTGCCGTTGCCGGGGAATTTTCTTTGTTGATAATTTGAAAGCAAGGATCTATTACTTTTATCAATTTTCTTTTAGTTTTAAAAAAAAAATTTACAAATAATTTTTTTTATTTGAAAGTTTTATTTTTAAAATTTTTATAATTAAATTTTCTTGCGAAAGGGCCGTGCTGGGTTTCATCCTGCAAAACTGCCTAGTACCTTGCGAACCCATCACTGGGTAGCCCTTGGGAAGTCCAGGAAATTTTATTTTATAATTTTTTTTAAAATCTTAAAACTTTTATCTTTTGTTTTGTTTTTGTGTATGACCCGAGGGAATCCGTCAAATCTACTTTATTTAGACCCGGAGATCGAGCAAAGCTTACGGCGATGCCTAAGACTCCGTGAGCTCAATTCTCCAGATTTGGTTGAGGAATCCGTAGGTAACACTTTATCTTCTTCACCGCCTCCTTCTTCTCCTTCTTCATTTAGTTCTTCTTCTCATTCTCCTAGATCTCCTTCTTCTTCTTCTTCTAATATGGGTTAGCCAAATGCGGTCGAACAACTGATTATGTCCTATTATGCCCGTCCAAACTTGGACGAGGCTCAATCTAGTACTGTTCGCCCCGCTATTGCCCCAAATAATTTTGAGTTGAAGCCAAGCATCATCCAAATGGTACAACAATATGTACAATTTGATGGGCTTCAAGATGAAGATCCAAACACGCATATTTCTAATTTCTTAGAAATATGAGATACTTATAAAATTAATGGTGTATCCAATGATGCCATCCGGCTAAGGTTATTTACATTTACATTGCACAGTAAAGCCAAGCAATGGTTGAGTTCTCTACCAAGAGGATCAATCACAACATGGGCTCAATTGACGGAAAGTTTTCTTACGAAATACTTTCCTCCGGCTAAAACTACTAAATTGTGCAATGATATTACTTATTTCTCCCAACTTGATTCGGAAACGTTATATGATACTTGGGAGCGTTTCATGGAATTGCTTCGTCGATGTTCTCATCATGCAATTCCGGATTGGTTACAAATCCAAACCTTCTATAACGGCCTAAATTCTCAAACTAGGCAACAAATCGATGCCGCCGCTAGTGGAACGCTTAATAGCAAAACACCGGCGGCCGCCCAATAGCTTATAGAAGGTATGGCTTTGAATACCTATCAATGGAGTACACCTCGGTCTAAACCACCTAAACCGGCCGGGATGTATGAAATTGATACGGTCTCCAATCTATCTCTCCAGGTTGAGATGCTAAACAAAAGATTAGAAGAGATGTCTGCTTCCTCTTCTACACCTACCTGGGATCCTACTTCTTCCCCCTCTCTCACTACGTTGGTCGAGCATGTGGATTATATGGGAAATCCGAATCGACCACCTTATAATCCGGGTAATACTAATTTTGGTAATACGTATCACCCGGGTATAAGGAACCACCCCAACTTCTATTGGAGTAATCCAGGGAACGCGGCTCGCCCACCTAACACCATCCCTCCCGGTTATTTTCCACCACAAGCTCCAAAAGCTCCCAATCTTGAGGAGTTGTTCACCAAATATACGACTACAAATGATGCCAACATCCGGAATCTCACCGGATCTCTTCGTAATTTGGAGACACAAATTGGGCAAATCGCTAAAATGCGCTCCGATCGCCAATAAGGAGCGCTACCAGGCAATACAGAGCCAAACCCAAAGGAGAATGCTAAAGCCATCACATTACGGAGCGGGAAGGAGGTAACCACTTCTATAATCTGGTTGAAACTTCTCCAATTTTGGTTGATACGGAGGTAACAATTTCTTCATCTTCTCCTCCGATTAAGCCTTATAGCTATAATAAAGTAAAACCTTTTCAACCACCTCTTCCCTATCCGTCTTGAATGCAAAAAGACTGGGTGGATGAGCATCATGGTAAATTTTTAGACATGTTTAAACAAATTCAATTTAATTTACCGTTTTGCGAAATAATTACACAAATGCCGAAATATGCCAAGTACCTCAAGGATCTTTTATCCAATAAAAAGAAACTTGAGGATATCTCTACAGTTCAATTGAACGTAGAGTGTTCGACAGTTTTACTTAATAAATTACCTAAGAAATTACCCGATCCGGGTAGTTTCTTTATTCCGTGTCTATTTGGTGATTTATTGGTAAAACGTGTGTTAGCTGATTTAGGCGCCTCCATCAATTTAATGCCTTATTCTTTAGTGAAAAAGTTGGGATTAGGAGAACCTAAGCCCACAAGAATGAGCATTCAATTGGCGGATCGGTCTGTCAAGCTCGCTACGGGGATCATTGAGGATGTGCTCGTCAAAGTCGATAAATTTATCTTTCCGGTAGATTTTGTCATCTTTGACATCGAAGAGGACACCGAGGTACCAATCATTCTCGATCGCCCTTTTCTAGCCACCTCGTGCGCAATCATAGACGTTATTAATGGTAAACTTCTCCTTAGAGTCGGAGACGATGAATTTACCTTTACTATTGACTCGTCTATGAAAAATTCGCTTGCTAATGACGACTCATGTTATTACTTGGAGGCTTCTCCCGAAGAAGACTCCTTTTCCTTTTCTGAACTTGCTTTATCTATTGATCATGAATCTGATTTTGAAAATTTAGATTTAATTGCTCAAGAAAATAGTGATAATATTTCGATCACTCGCGCACCTATATTTGAAATTTAAGAAGTCGGTAGTGATCATTTTCAAACATCTTATGATGAACCTCCCACACTTGAACTAAAACAATTGCCTAGTCATTTAGAATATTAATTTTTAGCGGAGGATTCTAAACTTCCCGTAATTGTGTCGCCCTACTTGACCGATGATGAAAAAAATAAATTATCTAATATTTTAAAACGTCATCGCCGCGTAATTGCGTGGAAGATCACGGATTTGAGAGGGATTAATCCCTCTTTTTGCACCCATAAAATTTTATTGGAAGAACACGCTCACAAAACTATTCAACCTCAACGCCGGCTAAATACTAACATGAAAAAGGTAGTCAAGGCCGAGGGAATTAAATTATTAGATGTGGGCATCATCTATCAGATTTCGGATATCTCTTGGGTGAGCCCGGTCCAAGTGGTGCCTAAGAAAGGAGGATTAACGGTAGTTCCTAATGATAAAAATGAATTAATTCCTACTCGAACCGTTACCGTATGGCGACTATGCATCGATTATCGCAAATTAAATGATGCAACCCGTAAGGATCATTTTCCTTTGCCGTTCATTGACCAAATCCTTGAACGGTTATCCAGGCACTCTTTCTATTGTTTTCTTGATGGTCTTTCGGGATATTTTCAAATCCCAATTGCGCCCGAAGACCAAGAGAAAACAACCTTCACTTGTCCGTTTGGCACTTTCGCTTATCGAAGGATGCCCTTTTGTTTATGCAATGCGTCGGCAACCTTCCAAAGGTGTATGCTAGCAATCATTGATGAACTAGTGGAGGATATCATGGAAGTCTTCATGGTCGATTTTTCCGTCTTTGGAGACTCTTTTGATTTATGTTTGGCAAATCTTTCCCGTGTACTCCAAAGATGTAAGGACACGAACCTAGTCTTGAACTGGGAGAAGTGCCATTTTATGGTGCGGGAAGGTTTGGTTTTAGGCCACAAAATTTTTAGCAAGGGCATCGAGGTAGATAGAGCCAAAATTGAAACAATAGAAAAGCTACCTCCTCCCTCAAATGTTAAGGTCGTTCGTAGTTTCTTGGGGCACGCCAGTTTCTATCGCCGGTTTATTAGAGATTTTTCTAAAATAACTAAGCCCCTTACACACTTATTAGAAAAAGAAGCGCCCTTTATTTTTGATGAAAATTGTTTGCGCGCTTTTTCACGTATTAAAGAAAAATTAATCAACGCTCCTATAATGATCGCTCCCAATTGGGAACTTCCTTTTGAGATAATGTGCGATGCTAGTAGTTTTGCCATAGGTGCGGTTTTAGGACAGCGCATAAATAAGAATTTTCATCCTATTTATTATGCGAGCAAAACACTAACCGCCGCACAAGAAAATTATACTACCACCAAAAAAGAATTATTAGCTATTATATTCGCATTTGATAAATTTCATTCCTACCTCACCTTGTCTAAAATTATTGTTTTTACCGATCATTCTGCTTTGCGATATTTACTAACAAAAATAGATGCAAAGCCACGATTGATTAGGTGGATCTTACTACTTCAAGAATTTGACTTGGAGATTCGTGACAAGAGAGGAGCGGAGAACCTAGCGGCTGATCATCTTTCGCGGTTGGAGAACCCCAATTTGGGGGAGCTCATGGAAGAGGACATTGATGACACTTTCCTCGAGGAGAGCCTTCTCGCCATTCATAAGGTAATTACTCTCCCCACTCCTTGGTTCGCCGATTTCGCACACTACCTTGTTGCGAGATTTCTCCCGAATGGTTTTTCTTATCAAGAAAAGAAGAAATTCTTTTCTGATTTGAAAAATTATTTTTGGGAGGATCCATTTCTCTTTCGTGTTTGCGCGGACCAAGTAGTGCGGTGATGTGTTTCTCATGAGGAAGGCGCCCAAATTTTAAAGCATCTTCATGAGGGACCCGCCGGTGGGCACTATAAAGCTAATCGGACGGCTCATAAAGTTTTTGAAGCAGGCTTCTTTTGGCCAAGCATCTTCAAGGATGCTCACGCCCATGTAAGTCGTTGTGAAAAATGCCAACGCTCAGGTAATATTTCCCGCCGTGATGAAATGCCTTTAAATTTATTTTTAGAAATATAAGTTTTTGATTTATGGGGGATTGACTTTGTCGGACCACTACCAATTTCATATGGAAATAAATATATTTTGGTAGCGGTCGACTATGTGTCACGGTGGGCGGAAGCGCAAGCCCTTCCCACTAAAGACGCACGAGTCGTGACTCGATTTCTTAAAAAACTATTTCACGATTTGGTGCACTGCGGGCAATAGTTAGTGATAGGGGCACACACTTTTGTAATGCACAATTTGCTAAAGTTTTATCTAAATACTGCGTTACACATAGGTTAGCCACCCCCTATCACCCTCAAACTAGTGACCAGGTAGAAGTAGTTAACCGAGAAATTAAACGTATTCTAGAAAAAATGGTTCTTACTAATAGAAAGGATTGGTCGGTCAAGCTTGATGATGCTCTATGGGCTTATCGGACCACGTACAAGACCGCTATCGGTTATACGCTATTTTGATTGGTCTATGGGAAAGCATGCCATCTACCGGTTGAGATTGAACATCGTGCCTTTTGGGCACTTAAATTTTTAAATCTTGACGAAAATTTGTCCGCCGAGCTTCTTAAATTCAAACTTAACGAGCTCGATGAGTGGCGATCCCTTGCTTATGAGAATAATAAACTCTATAAGGAGCGCACCAAATTTTATCAAGATAAAAAAATTAAGCACCCAAAGGACTTCCAACCGGGAGACCAAGTCCTCTTTTATAACTCGCGCCTTCGCTTATTTCCGAGTAAACTTAAGTCTCGTTGGTCCAGCCCCTTCATCGTAAAAGAGGTTTGTCCCTACGGGACGATGCTTATTTGGCACCCGGAATGAGGCGACTTCAAAGTGAATGGGCACCGACTGAAATTATTTACTTCCGGTGATAATATTAACGCACAATTTGCGAACATAATGTTGTCAAATCCCTAGATCGCGCACACCACTATAGTAGAGCTCACCGACCATAAACAAAGCGCTCGTGGGAGGCATCCCACAGTTATCTTTTCGTTTTATTCCAATTTTCTTTTTAAGTTTTTATAGGTATGAATGATATCGATGCATGGTGATCGGTTCAGAATGAGCGTCAAGCATACGTGTTCCTTCATATCGGTAAATTCTATTTTATTTTACTTTTATACGGAAAAGAAAAACAAAAACAATATATATATAAAAAAAGCAAAACAAAAAAAAATAATAATTATAAATTTTTTTTTTTTAAAGAAAAAGAATTTTTTTTTGTTTTTTTTCTCGTACACGTCAAGGTCACGGGCATGACTCTTATAGGTCACGGGCGTGTCCAGGCTGTGATAAGTCTAACTCGCGGGAGGTCCCTCCTCCCGCGGGTTCCCGTCCGTCTTTCGAAGATGACACTGGCGTGACCAGCATAGGTCACGGGCGTGTCTGGCCCGTGTCGTGGGTTTCCGAGGCGTTCACCAGTCATGCCACGGATCCCTTGTTCATGTGTCAGATTTGACTGACACGCCCCATAGTCACGGGCATGACTATGGGACGTGATAGCAGAATCTGAGGCAAGCGCCTCAGATTCCCGTGCTTCCCTAGAATTGCAGTTACACGCCCAGAGTCACGGGATTGACTCTGAAAGTCACGGGCATGACTCTGGGGCGTGACACCTGAATTCGAGGAAGTTAGCCTCAGATTCCTTTCTGCTTTGACCCGAGCTTATCATGCCCCATGTCACGGGCGTGACAGGGGGCGTAACCCACCCGAAAACGCCTATTAAAAGGCATTTTTCATTTCTTTTCTCTTCACACATCCACCCTTAAAACCTTCTTTTTTATCCTCCTTGTTGCTGAATTCCTTCCCTATTTCTCACCATGCCCCGCCACCACGCTCGTTCCTATGCACCTTCCTCCAAGCACCCCACCGATCCTGCCTCGGCGGAGGCCATGCTCCTTTTCGACAATGCCACCCAACAAGATCGGAGCGAACAACTGCGCGCCAAACCGTTTGGCATTTTACGCATTTTGAACTGGGCCATCCTTGCCACATTCGGAGCGGTAGAGATAGTTCAGGGATTTCTATCCACCGCAGGATGGGCTCCCCTCTTCTCCATTTCTGAGCCTGCTTTCCTCGAGCTCATCATTGAGTTCTTGGCTTCTTTTGAGTTCCGGTGGGCAGCGCAAGATGATTTCATCATCTTTCGCATGGGCGGGATGATGCACCAGCTCACCATCCGCCAACTCAATATCGCCATGGGCTTTTGCTCGGAGGCCTTTTCCACTTCCCCCGCCTACCCCGACCTCAAAACTGATTTCCCTCCCGACTTCAACCTCCTCACATTTTGGTCGAAAATTAGTAATGACGTCGCCCTCTATACCGCAAAGAAATCCAAGGGTAGCCACCTCATCTCTCCCGCTTTGCGTATTCTACACAACCTTCTCACTTTCACTCTTTCCGGACACGGCGATAGCCACGGCGTGGTGAATCGGGCGGACTTACTATACTTGTATAGTATGTTTTATCGGGTCCCACTCAACCTTGGTTACATGCTCGCCATTTTCTTTCGGCACCAGGCCGAGAATGTGAGATTGGGAGCGGTGCACGGCGGGAATTTCATCACTTTCCTCGCCAAGCAGACCGGCGTGTGGGCTTCTCTTCCGCAGCTCACTTGCATGCAAACGCTGAAGCCTCTTCAGTTCCCGACCCATCATGCTCTCGGCCTTGCGAGACGACGCGACGATGAGTTTGAGGCTATTCCCCCGTTAGTTGGTGGAGGGGATCTTAATCTTGATCATGGTGCCGATCCTAGCGGTACTCATCATTCCCCCCAGATTCTGCCACCACCGCTGCACTCTGCTCCAGCGCCCGATCCTCCAAATTATTGGGACTAGCAATTTGGATTGCTACATACTCGCATAGACCAGATGCAAACCAATTTTTACGGTCGCTTCGCTTCTTTTGATGCGCGCTTCGCCGTGCTTGAGAGAAACCATGCTTCTTCAATGGTGCATATTACTCGCGAGTTCGCGAACATACGGACTTTCTATCAGGAGCACGAGGACGCTTCTAATGAGGAGTAGCTGCCTTTTCATTTTCTTTGGACTTGTAGAGGGTCCTCTCTCTGTATCTGTATCTTTGATTTCTTTTCATGTACTTGTTTTATTATGAAAAAAAAATTATAAAAAAATTATGTTTTGCTTTTTCACTCCCATACAGGTCTCTTTTGATGCTGGTTGGATATTCAGGGAAGTCTCCTTTTCTTGCTTTTTCTTAGTATTTACATTGGGGACAATGTATAGCTTAAGTATGGGGGAGGAATATTTCTCAAGCGAAATATAAAAAAAATTTAAAATTATATTTCAAAAAAATTAAAAAACAAAAAACCACAAAAAAAAAATTTCAAAAAAATTAAAACTCAAAAAAAATTATATATCAAAAAATTCAAAAAAAAGTATCTTTTCTTTCTTTAATTTTGTTTTTCAAAAATTACAAAACCCCAAAAAAAAAGAATATCGAAAATTAAATTTCTTAGAAAGGGATGTTTGGGATATCACCCCATCTTACCTCCTAGTACCGATGAGAGCCCTTCACAGGGTATACCTCGTGAAGTCTAAGAAGTAACAAAAAAAATTAGGTTTAACTTTTAAAAATTAAGAGAAGTCATTATTTCTATATTTGTGCATATGCAAAATTCCTAGTAATTAAATTTCTTTATAGTGTTTAGAGAATTTTAATGTTTTAATTTAATTTTGAATTTTGGAGTAAAACTGTTGGCCATGTTGTGTTTCTAGTCAAATGCACGTGTAAGTAGAATTTTATGTAGATTTCAATATTCAGCATATAATGAGATTTTCATTTTTCTAAATGCGCGGAAATGTTTTATTTCACTTTCATTTTGAAAACCGGTAAAAACTTTAAAATAATTTAGGTGAGTAAGTAGAAGTTTGCTAGAGAGATATTTCGCGGACAAAGAGAGAGGTATTCTTTTTCGATTCTAGAACTTGCCCTCTAACTATTCTCAAGACTTTGCATAAGTAAGACTAATTAGCATAAATATGATTTAGGCACTTCTTTTGGCCAGTTTGAGCTTTTGTACCCGTACCTAAAATTTTTATCTTTATAAGCCATTTTGAGCCTATTTCCCTATTCCTTTGTTTTAGCTTCACCAAGCATTTTACAAAAGCCTAAAAAACAACCTAATTGCACACCTAAGACCAAGCTTGAACATAGATATACAAACATGGTTTGTGAGTGATTAGGAGCATTTTATTTTTGGTGGCTCTTTTCTTAAAAAAAAGTTGATTTATTCTTCTATCCTCTTAAAAATAAAGAAAAAAATTATCATTAAAAAAATAAAGTGGTAGAAAAAATTTCAATATGATGAGAGAGTTTAAAAAAATAAGAAAAGAAACAAAAGAATTAGGAATTTGGCTGCGTTCTTAAAGCCATAGCAAATTTTTATGTAAAAGCTTTCTCTAGGTTTTGGTGTGACTAAGCCATCGTTTTTATCTTTGACCACCCTCACCAAAAACCTAAGCCTACATTTCAACCTAATTAAGCCCTCTTGATTTATGTTTATAAGTTAGACTAGTGTCGTGGCGAGAGTGTGAAAGGGCAAGCCTATGGTCATCGACATTGATGGATTTCTTTGGAGGGTATCTTAATCTTCATTTATGCAATGTAATCTTAGTACACACGCTACACTCTCCCTAAAGATAATTTTAAAATTTACCGGATTTTCATTTTAAAGGTAAAAATAATAGTGGAAACACATTTTAAGAAAAATAAAAATCTAATTTGTATGCCGAGTAAGTTTTTCTACAAAAATAGCTACAAGCATAGGCATAAGACTTCACATTTTACTCCTTAGGTTCAATTTTCTTTTCTAGCATTTAATATTTTTCTACTCCTATAAGAAGTTGTTTGCTTGGGACTAGCAAACAGATAAGTATGGGGGTATTTGATAACTCTAATTATTTCTATCTTTTTATTTACTATTTTATATAAATAGTTAGATATTTTATATCAATTTAAAAATATTTAGTTTATATTTAACTTGTTTCGATGTTTTATATTTATTTGTTATAATAAAATTATTTTTAATCTTGTAGGGCTGATCTACAGATTATTTGGAGGAAAATGGGAATTTAAAGTTTTCTGCCTAGATACGCCCTATGACACGCCCTACCTGGGCGTGACACAGGGGCATGACACACAAAAATCCAGTCTGCTGCAGAAGATCGTCGACCCGTGCCTGAAGATCGTCAACCGGCCTATACACGCCCGTAGCGAACTATGCCTCGCCCGTGTACCATTTACATAGGGCGTGCCAGCTGGGGAATGACCGTTGAGGCACTTGCCACGTAAGATTAAATTCACATGCTTGGGTCACGGGCGTGACCTAGGGCGTGACATGGGCGTTTCCAGCCAATTACTCTGCCGTTCGAGTCGTTGCCGCCAGAAGCCATTCCAGCTTGACGCGCCCCTAGTCACGGGGCTAACTTGGGGGCATGACACCTCCTTGAAGACTACTTTTACTCTCGCCGTTTTCAGCTTCCCGTTGTTTTCAAGAAACAGCCTTGATATGCCCGAGGTTACGGGCGTGACCTAGGGGCGTGACCCGTCAGTTAATAGATTTTGGCGGTTTCTCTTCCAACAGTCCCGGGGTTTCAAGATGACGGTTCCGAGCCTGACACGCCCTAGGTCACGGGCGTGACCTAGGGTGTGACCAAACAGAAATTTTTCCTATAAATTCCAGACAGCTTCAGATGCTTAGGAGTCGAATTTTGGGAGTTGGAGTCTTGTAATTTTCTGTTTTCTTTTGCTGTATTTTCATTACTAGTATATATTACTATTGTTGTAAGCTTTAGTTCTACTTTTTTTATTTTCATCATGTCTCTCTCTACTTTATTTTGTAATTCCCTAATCATGATGAGTAGCTAACTTTCTTTTAGCACTTTATCATGACGAACCTTGGAATAAAATAAAATCTTCTCTTTTTTATCAAATGACTTGTTCTTAATTTTGCTCGCTACTATTTATCTTTGATTTTTATTTCATCAAATTCATATTATGCGGATATGGGTTTCGATCTAAGATCCGTATCCTAAATGACCGAGAGGTTGCGGATACGAGGAGATCACCCAAAGATAAAAGGAGTTGAATGCACTTCTCGAGAGAGGACGACGTAAATCTTCCGGATTGGAGTCAAATCCAATAGAGGGGTTCACCACCTAAAGCAAGCTTAGGGGTTTCGACTAGCCGAAAGGTCTTAATCGATCAACCTAAGGTTAGTCAGAAGCATGAGCTCGACAGAGACGCTTTTGTACTTTAGGAACCTCTACGGTCGAGTGAGTAGATAAGAGCTTGCATTACTTTTTTTATCAAGAAGATTTATTTTAGTCCAAGGGGATTCTTGATCAAGTGCTAGCTTCCTCATATTTGAATTTCACTTCTTTAGTATAACGCTTCTTTTTCCGTACTTCAAAAACCAAATTTTCCTTCCGATAAGATAATAGTTTTCCTTGTGAGTACAAGTACTCGAAAACCCCGAGTTGAAATACGACACTTGATTCTATACTCCGAACGATAGGTATATCTGCCTCATCAATTCGAAACACGCGCTAGCGTGGAGAAAATATCCATCACATAACTACAAAATAAGAATTTGTATATCCTTAGGAACCCAAATTGTCTTGGGTCCAAGGTGCTTATTAGATGGGGATCTATTGAGACCACCTAAAAATTTCTTAGCTGGGAATATTTTCTGCCCATGAGAAACAGTTTGATTGAATCAACAGCCTAGGGCAAAGTGTCCAATTTTTCTATAACACTAGCACTCATATCTGTTGTACCTCCTCTTTGAAGGAACATAAGGAACTTTATGCTGACCTTCCTTAGGACAAGAATAAACAAACTTGACAGTAGTATTTTACTGGGAGAATAATAATAGTTTTGCCTCTAAGTCACAATAGTCCTCCTTAGAGCAAGCACATTAGGAATAGGTTTCCTATTCACATTTGAGTTTGGTCCAACTAATCCAGACTTTTGGATTTCTTTTCCCTTAGTCTGAAACATAGGTTGTGGCATTACTGGACCTTTTTGTCCTGTCATCTTTTTGCCTCTTCTTATCTTAGGTTTAACATAACCAAGTCCACTTCTAGTTGTTCTTGAGAAGGTATCTATAATGGGGAGCACAGTTTTAGGTTTAGAAAACTGCTGAACAATTCTTTTCTCATTTAAGACTTTGAGTTCTAACTCCTGAATAGTTGCATCCTTTTATTTTAACAACATGATTTGATCATCAATGATCTTAGTTAGCTTAGACAACTTTGAACTTTGAAGACCAATCTTTTGAGTAGACTTCTCATGATAGTACTTAAGACCTTTTTAAATGCAATCTCAGTGGCTTGTTCTTTGACAAGCTTTTTGCTCTGTACAAGAGCCTCTAGCAGTTTTACAAATTTAACTATAAGCTTCTGTAGTTCAGTCTCAGAGTTGGACTTATGTGACTCATAATTTGAGTTACATGAGTCTGACTCATCCCTAATCTCATAAATATAAGTTTTAGAACAAATTGAGTTGTCATAGATTACCTGAGTTTCCTAACAGTCAAGAATTTCTAGTTCTAGATCATCAGAAAGTGCCATCAAGTTAACCTCTATATCATCTTCAGAATCACCATAGTGTGATGATATTGTGGAGTTATTTCCCTTGTATATGGCCTCTTTGATGAATTCCTCATAATAAGAGAACAGTCCAATGCGTGCATGTTCTTCTTCTGATTCATTTGAATATGTATCACTATCAGATAGAGTCTTTGGCTTGTTTGCCATCATACCCTTTTTTGATTTCTTATCTTTATAATACTTCTTCTCTTTGGACTTCTTGTTCTCCTTTCTTTTTACTGGACAGTCAGCTATGACATGTCCAGGCCTGTTACAGCAATAACAAATAATGTAAGTCTTAATTTTTGTATTCTGGTTTGTATCATACCCGACCACAGATTTGTTTTTGTGTTTGTCTTTGCTTTTGCTGGAACTTGGCTCAGAAGATTTCTTCTTATTCCATTGCTTCCTTCTTCTCATCATCTTCTTGAATTGCCTGGTGAACATTGCCAATTCTCCATCTGACAATTCTTCTAATGAAGAACTAGTCTAAGTGCTAACTGTATCTTCAACCCTTCTTGGTGATGATGGAATTTCTCTTCTAGTCTTCTTTGACACGTCAGCTTTGAAATAAATAGATCTGGTCTGATTTGAACTTCTGGCAGATTCATCTTCAGCTTTTCTAGAATTTAACTTAAGCTTATGTGACAATAGTTTCCCATACAAGTATTGAGGTAACATATTTCTCAGATTCCCCATCACTCTTAATACACAAATCTTTATGTCCCATTTTTTATTTACGGTTATTAGAAACTTGTCATTAAGCTCATAGTTTGAAAATTCTCTGCCATAATTCTTTAAGTCATTGACTATTTTAAAGAACTTTTTATAACATAGTTCTATATAACCAGTCTTCCCTTGTCCGAATGCCTCATACTGTGGGTTGAGTTGAGACTTTCTGTCATCTCTGACTTATTATGTGCCTTCCATATAGACTATAAGAGTGTCCTACATCTCCTTGGATGTTCTACAGTGCACTAAGTTCTAAAAGGTTGAATTATCTATTGCACTGACAATTATATTTTGTGCTCTTTTATCCATGGTGGCAAGAACCACCTCATACTTTGTCATTTTAGACAGTTTCTTAGGGGTTTGTACATTGGCATCTAAGACAGATATATTCATGGGAATATATGGTCCTTCTTGTACAGTGACAAAAATTCGTGGATCGGATGCCTCCATAACTAATCTCACCATTTGCTTCCAAATAACAAAGTTATTCTTTGTACATATAGATAGCTTCATATAACTGAGTTCTCTGTGAGATTCAGAAGCCATTAGATCTGATATTTTTCAACCACCCTTAGGATCTTTTTCTGACTGTTAGGACTTTCTTTGAATAACCTCCCTCTGATACCACTTGAAAGATAATTCTATGGGTAATTAATCACATAGAGGTGGGGTGAATAGGTATCTTATAAATTCTTTGTCACTTATAGCAAATACTTATACTAATATTATATGTTCAGCTGATATTTTCAAAAGTATAAAGCACAAACAATCCACTGAACACAGCTCAAGCAATCACAGAACACAACACAATTAATCCACAGTACACAAACATTTTCTAGTGGTTCCCTTGTCTAGGGTATATCCACTTTCCCCGTTCTTCATCACTAGCAATGTGCTAGATAAGGTTATATCTTCTCCTCTTCAACTCAGATCAGAAGATCTTATTGTCTCAGTTTCCGTTAAGAATCCTACACTCAGACCAACAGGTCCTACCTCAGAGATTCACCATATCTCCTACCTAAGGTCCCTAAAGAACCCTACCTCAGCCTTTATAACACAAGCTTACACCTCAGTGATCTCACACAAATTATCTACCTCAGGTCCCTCAAGAACCCTACCTCAACCTTTATAAATTTGGCTTACAACTCGAAGAATTAATCTCCTACCCACTCAGATCTAAAATAGGTCTTACAAAATAACAAGGTAAAATGAGAAAAATAATCTTTAGAAAATAGCAATTCTGTAATCTGACTTATCGGATAATTCAGACTCTTCAATTCAGCAGCAAAGAATTAATTCATGATAAACAGATTGGCTGAAAAGATACATCTCTGGATTTGCAATCTTCTTGTTGATTATCGGCTTGATTTCCTTGAAGAATTTATAGAACAGATCCACCTTAATCCACTGATCAACTTATTGAAAGGATCAGTAGATTTTTTTGAAGACCTTCGTCTTCTTTATTCTTCTTGGGGTTGTCTTCCTCCCCCAATTTTGAAGAAATTAGAATGAGAATTGATTTGTTGAATTTTTGATTGTGTTGATTGTTTTATTCTGTGTAGATGACCCCTCTATTTATAGCCTTCACGAGTTGTTTCCTTCTGATTGATGACGTCATCATTATGCCATTATACTTCAAGTTATCCTTCAAACAGTTTCACGAGTTGTTGTCTTGACACTATATTACTTAAGTGTTCTTAGAAGATGTCGAGACATCTTAAAAGTCTCGACACAATTTTACCTAGAAGAATTTTTAGTCTGAACTTGAAGTTGTCGAGACAGTTTACTTGCCTCGACACAACTATTGTCTGTGTCGACATCTTTAAATTTGTACTGTGTCAAGACAGTTGAATTATGTCAACACTACTGTCTGCCGGGTGTCGGCACTTGTATTATTCTTAACTGTGTCGAAACAGTTAAATTGTCTTGACACTTCAGCCTTCCCAGCGTCAATACTTGTTTTTATTCTTCACTATGTCGAGAAAGTTGAATTATCTCGACACTTCAGCCTGCCCGGTGTCGACACTAGTTTTTATTCTTCACTATGTCGAGACAGTTGAATTGTCTCAACACTACTGTCTGCTGAGTGTCAACACTTTAAGTCTGTACTTCAGTTCTACATTATGTCGAGATAGTTGTATTATCTCGACACAATTGTCTTAAGGTGTCGAGATATCTGACTTGTCTCGACATTGCTGACTTGATCTTCAAAGTGTCGAGATAACTGACTTGTCTCGGCACTACTCTTGCAAAGGTGTTGACATAGTTGAAATGTACTTAGCCTTTTTTCTGCATTGTAATTTTCTAGATGTTGACTGTACTGACTTCACTCAGCACTTTGCTGAGTTCACTCGATGCTTTTATACTTAGTAAATTTTCTTCACTTTCCAGTCAGCTTCTTTGAGTCCACCTGTCAATATGACTTGAACCACCTGTCATATCAATATGAAATAGGTAACCTGCATACATAAACTGAAACATACATTAAATACATACTTGTGTATATCATTGAGTTGAAAGGGCTTCTTGAAATCAAGTACATTGTGTCCAATGTACCAAACTGCGTTGACTTTGTTGTCTTTTGCTGACTCATGATGACATCAGCACCATTTTGGACTTAGCAAAATTCTCCGAATTACTCCAGGCATTGAGAGCATTGACTGAATGGCAATCCCTCAACGATTATGGACTTAGTCATCTCTTTAGTTCATCCAAGCATTGAGAGCGTTGAGTGAATGACCATCACTCAACGGTTCTGGACTTAATCATTTCTTCAGTTCATTCTGTGTGCTTGGCATTGAGAGCATTGAGTGAGTAAGCTTCACTCAACTCCTTTATACTTAGCAAAATCTCCTTCTCTCTAAAGGCATTGAGTGAGCTGTCCTCACTCAATGCTTTCTGCCTTTGCTTCTGAAATCTTGCGTTGAGTGCATCTAGTGAACTAGCTTCACTCAATGCTTCTAGACGTAGCCGATTTCTTTGTTGACTCTTATGTTGAAAGCATTATCTTGACTCAAAGCTCTTTGATCTTTGCATTGAGTGAACTGACATCACTCAATTCTTTTGGACTTAGCCAAATTTTGTCATTCCTTTTGGCGTTGACTATTGGAGATTATCTTAATGCTTTCTATCATTTGGCGTTGAGTGAAGTGGCTTCACTCAATGCTTTTGTACTTAGACAGATTTTACCATCTTCTCCTTTGGCTTTGACAGAATTAGCTTTACTCAACAAATAAGCAGTATGGCGTTGAGTTAGTTGACATCACTCAATGCCTGTGGTCTTAGTCATTTTTTCTGCTTGTTGATGCATAGGCTTTGACTGTCCACACCTGTCTCAACGGTTTTTGGCTCATAGCATTGAGTGAACTGGTTTCACTCAATGCTTGTGGATTTAGTAGAATTTCTTGCTTGCCAACATCTTTCCTTGACTTCTGGCATTGAGTGATCTTGTTCCACTCAACGCCTATGGACTTAGTAGTATTTTTCTGTCCAGATTTATTTTTAAAGGCAGGTGGCATTGAGTGAGCTTGCTCCACTCAACGCCCATGGACTTAGTGTAATTTCTTCATGATCACCAGCTTGCTTGATGTCCACTTGTCCAATCAGTGTAATATGGACTTACCTGCATGCATAAACTCAAGCACATATCAAATACAACTTGTGTGTGTGTAATTGACTTGTTTGACTTCATACAAATCAGGTCCATTTGGATCAATGGACCTAACAATATCCCCTATTTGAAGAAGTCAAAACCCTTAATCAAATTGTTCATATTTCTTTGTCAATGACACACACAATATATGCAGTAATAAAATGTACTATTATAACAGAACAGATCTAGGAAGGTTATCGCATTTCCTACCTGTTTGGTGAGCATTACATACTCCTTGTTTTGCTGCAAGATGTGTGATACCTCTTGAATGCTGCATGGGAGCATTTCTTTCTCCCCCTAAATTTGATACCACTTGATCAACCTCTAATGCCACACTTGATGATGCCATACTTGATCAATCTTTGAAGCCACTTAATATGCCACTTGAGTAATTTTTCCACTCGATCAATTCATGTGCTACTTGATCAATTCATTCTTTCTCTCCCCCTTTTTGACTTCTGAAGAATATTTATAGAAGAGATGGCTTGTCTTGATGTACTTCTCCCCTATCTGATTGCAGTTGATATCCTTGGTGCAGCTGCTAGCTACATCTTTATATGAGGCTGATTCTTCTCCTACAACTGCTAAACTTGTTCCCCCTCAATAGGAGCCACTTTTACCATCATTTTACTGATGGTCACTTTAGTCTGCTTACCACTTAAGGTCATCATCTCCTGCAAGAAGAATTGAAAGTCTTGTTTTCAAGGTGAGCTAAACACCTTAGGGGGGGGGGTGAATAGGTTTTTATCTTTATTTTAACTTTTATAATTTGTTATCAGATTTCTGTGCTTATGATTAGGTTAGTTATCAGCTTTTAAGAACATTCACAGATGATAAGTAATTTAATAGTGGTTCCCCAATCTTGGGTACATCCATTGTCCCTCTGCGCCAATCTAACAGTGTGTTAGATTCGGCTCTCCCTCCAAAACTCAGCTACTTAATATCTTACAGCACAGATCCCGCATGACCACACATGCCACATAGACCTAACAATTAGGCACTAAGCCAACCCTCAGGTCACAACGACCTTTCACCCGACATATAGCCAAACACAGGTTACAATGACCTTAGCCTTTATAAAATAGGCTTACAACTCCAGATTCACCAAGAATCTTTACACAAGAAAGAAATTGAGAAAGATTATATGATTAGACACCAGATCAAGAACTCATTGTCTTCTTCTTCCTGGACTGAGCATATATCAGCCAAACCTTTTGTTGTTTAAGAGAATGATGTAGGCACTAGATTCTTTCTTCAAATAGCTAACCTTCCTTCTGTAGAACTTGTAGAATTGCTCCCTCAGATTGAATTCTGATACTGCTGTTGCGAATGGTAATTGCTCCAGCTATCTCCTTCCCAGCAAGGTTCACTGTGTAGAACTACTTCTTCAAGCTCGACGAAAATGGCGAGGAGGAAGATGATGTTCTCCCGCCCTTCTTCTTATTTTTAGAAAACCTAGCCGAGGAATCGATTGTTCTCTTGGTTGTGTTCGTTTTGTCCATCTTCTTTTGCTCTAGCTGATTGCTCCCTTTTATACTCTAAAGGCCAATCAAGCAGTGGGCCCCACCACTAGGATTGATGGATTAGATTAAGCCATCCAGCGCATCACTTCCGTTTAAATTTAATTTAACAGATCCTTGTTGTGTGTGTGGGCCCCAACACTTTATGATGGAAATTTTCCATGGAAAGTGCAGAAGATGATGACAGCTGGCCACTAATGTCTCTGGCAGCAATTCCGCACCATTTTAATTTTGGTTGACAAATTGACTTTGTTGTCGTCAGCATGACCCATCATCTCTGGACTTTGAAAAAATTCAATCATCAAAACCAAAGGCGTTGAGTGAGTAGGTATCATACAACGCCACAACACTTAGACAAAAATCTACCTATCTAAGTATTGAGCTCGACGAAAGCTGAGCTCTGTTCGATAAATGTCGAGCTCAGCTTGACGAATGCAGAAGTTTAGTTTGAAAAACTACAAACATAGATCGATGAAAGGCTGAACTGAGTATGACAAACTCTAGGCTAAACTAAGTAATTTGGCTCAGCTCGACTCTCGCTGAGCTCAATTTGATGAAGCTGAGCTCGATGAATGTCAAGAAATCCATGCTTTTGGACTTAGCCAAATTTCTGCTCTAAGGCGTTGAGAGCGTCGAGAGAGTTGAGAGCGTTGAGAGCATTGAGTGAGCTTACCTAACTCAATGATATTTACCTTAGAAAATATTTCTGCGCCTTGGCATTGAGAGAGTAAGCTCAACTCAACTCCAAACTACTTAACAAAATTTTCTGTTATCTGGCGTTGAGTGAGTAAGCTACACTCAACGCCTGTGGAATTAGTGAAAAGTTTGCCCAACTTTTCTGTGCAGTTGACTAGCACAACAACACTCAACGCTAAAAGTTGAATGGCATTGAGTGAGTAGACCACACTCAATACTTGTGGACTTGGCCATATTTTCAGCCAATTTCTCTAGGCTGAGACTGAGTTATCCTGACTCACTGCCTTTTTGTTTTATGGCGTTGAGTGAGTAGACTACACTCAACTCCTGTGGACTTAGCCATATTTTTGGCTATCTTCCAGTTAGGCTGAGACAGACTCAATGTTTTATGTTATATGGCGTTGAGTGAGTAGACTACACTCAACGCTATATGTTATATGAAGTTGAGTGAGTAGACTACACTCAACGCTTTTGTACTTAGCCAAATTTCTACTAGATATTATTGAGTCCATACCTCTGGCGTTGAATGAGCTTACTCCACTCAACACATATGGACTTAGGCAATTTTTGGTTTGTCCAGCAACCACTTAGTGTTTCCATATGTCAAATCAATATGATATGGACTACCTGTACTCAACACCTCAAATGCATATCAAATATAGTTGATGTGTGTGTCATTAACCTATTTGACTTCTGACAAATCAGGGACATTGGGAACAATGGACCCAACAATCTCACCCTATTTGAAGAAGTCAAAACCCTTATCAACCTTTATAAAAAAATGTTCTTTCCTTGGTCAATCATACACAGAACCTATACATCAAAATCAAAATCAAAATTCTGATAAGATATAAGTAAATGTACCTCACTTACTCCCCCTATTTTGCTGCAAGGTTGTTGTCCTTACTTGAGTGTCACATGTATTTCTTTCCCATTTGCTATCTCCTGCCTGTATGGTTATGTCTCCCCCTTGCTCTGCTAAAAATGGCCAAGTCCACAAGTGTTGAGTGTGGTCTACACACTCAACGCTAAAAATGTTCTTTCCTTCATGTATGATTATCTCTCTTCTCTCCCCCTTTTTGACATATGCAGAATAGGCATATGGGGGCTGACCCTCTAATTGGATGTCCTTTTCTCTTCTCTCTAGAGGAACTTACTCCCCCTTAGTAGAAGCATCAATGAACTGATACTACTTGGGAGTTTGTATGTCCAGCAAGAGGAACAATACCTGCACCAAAAAAATGTGATAGTGAGTACCTGAAGCTATTCCAAGTTTAACATACCCAACTCAAATTTGAGGGTGTTGAACTTTGCTCCATCTAATGGCTTAGTGAAGATATCAGCCACTTGCTTGTCTTTGGGGACAAACTCAAGACTGATGTCTTCCTTCTCCACATGATCCTTAATAAAATCATATCTTATTTCTATATGCTTAGTCCTGCTATGTGAGACATGATTCCTACCAATATAAATAGCACTTGTAGAATCATAGTAGAGAGGAGGAGTTATACTTACCTGAAGGTTTTAATCCTGGAGCTGATGTTGGATCCATAATAGCTGAGCACAGCAGCTGCCTGCTGATATATATTCTGACTCAGTAGTGGATATAGCCACACTAGTTTGCTTCTTGCTACTCCAAGAAAGTAGCCTTCTACCTAAGAACTGACAGGTTCTAGTAGTGCTTTTCCTGTCTTCTTTGAAACCTGCAAAATCTACATCTGAAAATCCAAATAGATCAAAATCCTTACTTCTATGGTACCATAAGCCAAGATCTTGTGTGCCCTTAAGATACCTCAAGATTCTCTTTGCTGTAGAGTAATGAGATTCTTAAGGGCAGGCCTGATATCTAGCACAGACACATATGACATATATAATGTCAGGCCTACTAGCAGTCAGGTATAGAAGGGAGCCAATTATCCCTCAATACAAAGACTCATCAACATGTTTCCTTATCTCATCTTTGCCTATTGGCATACTTGATCCCATGGGAGTTCTCATGGTGGAGGCATTCTCCATACCATATTTTTTGATTAGCTCCCTAGTGAACTTGGGCTTGGATATGGATATGCCATCATCATTCTGTCTTACTTGGAGTCCCAAGAAGAACTTGAGCTCACCCATGCTGCTCATTTCAAACTTCCATTGTGTAAGTTTAGCAAACTTCCTGCAAAGGTTGTCATCAGTAGATCCAAAGATAATTTCATCAACATATATCTGGAGTAGGATAAGCTTGCCCTTTGATTCCCTTAGAAACAGGGTCTTGTCTATCTTCCCCCTTGAGAATTTGTTCTCAATTAAGAAGCTGGACAAAGTTTCATACCAAGCCCTAGGAGCTTGCTTTAGCCCATATAGAGCTTTCCTAAGCTTATAAACAAAATTTGGAGAGTTAGGATCTACAAAACCTGGTGGTTGATCCACATATACTTCCTCTTTTAGGTCTCCATTCAGGAATGCTGACTTGATACCATCTGGTAGACTCTGAATCCCTTATGAGCTGCAAATGCAAGGTAGATCCTTATGGCTTCTAGTCTGGCTATTGGGGCAAAGGTTTGGTGAAAGTCTATGCCCTCTTATTGCCTGTAGCCTTTAGCCACTAGTGTAGTATTTTTTTTGACAATAATGCCATCTTGATCCAACTTGTTCCTGTAGATCCACTTAGTCCCTATGACATTTTGTCCTTGTGGTCTGGGGACCAACTTCCAGACCTTACATCTCTTAAATTGGTCAAGTTCTTTTTGCATTGCTCTAATCTAGAACTGGTCCTTGATTGCTTCTTCAAAGTTCTTTGGATCTACTTGAGACAAGAAGCATGATTAGAGAGTTGTATTCATGCTCCTACTTCTGGTATGGACTCCATGATTTGCATCACCAATAATTTGGTGTACTTGATGGTCCCTTAGATTCCTGGTAGTTGGAGGCAATTTAGTTGCAGCTTGCTGATCTTCAAGGTTTTCAGCTAGCTGGTCTTCATTTTCTTCAGGTATGTTGTCTCCTTCTCTTGGAGTTGGAAATCAATCATCATTTTCTTAAACTATGGGGGTAGCTTCCTTAATGGTCAGCTTGTCCATCAACTACTTTGTACCTACAATACTATTAGAGGAGGAGCTTGCCAACTCACAGTTAACCATGTTGGATTCATCAAATACAACATGCATTGACTCTTCTACAACTTGGGTAGTTAAGTTGTAGATTCTATATGCCTTACTATGAGTGTTGTACCCAACAAAGATCCCTTCATGGGACTTTGCAACAAACTTATTTAAATAGACTTTTCCATTGTTGAGAACATAACACTTGCAAGCAAAGAACCTGAAATAGCTCAGGTTTTGTTTTCTGCCCTTCAAGATCTCATAAGGAGTCTTCTTATAGATCTTGGTGATTGAAGCCTTATTAAGGGCATAGCATGCAGTGTTAAATGCCTCAACCCAGAACTATTCTAGGAGGGATAAGTCACTAAGTAAGGTTCTACCAGCCTCTATAAGAGTCCTATTTTTCCTCTCAGCAATTTCATTTTGCTATGGTGTTCTAGGAAAGGAAAACTCTTGATGAATCCCTAGCTTTTAATAGAACCTTGTCATGCACTCAGACTGAAACTCAGTGCTATGGTCACTTCTGATTTTAACCACAATGCTATTGAATTCTTTCTGAATTTGCTTGACAAATGTCTGAAATACATCAGGAGTTTAAGATTTCTTCCTTAGAAAGAACACCCAGGCAAATCTGGAAAAGTCATTAACAACCACAAGGGTGTAGACTTTCCTACCTAGACTTTGAATTGGCATAGGACCAAACAGATCCATATGCAAGAGGTATAAGCACCTCATTGAGTCTTTGGTGCCAATGCTCTTGAAGGAGGTCTTAGTCTGTTTGCCCTTTTGGCATACAGAGTAGATACCCTCCTTAGTGCATATAGACTTAGGCCCATTCCTAACCAGCTCATTGTAGAATAGCTTGCCTATGGTCCTATAATTTAGATGGGCTAGCCTCTTGTGCCACTAGACACAGGAAGAGGCTTTCTCATCTGCATGAAGGCATACATGCGAGTCTTTGCTAGAACATAGGAAATCTATATAGTACACATTTCCACTCCTAGTACCTGTTAAGATGACCTCTTAATCACTTAATCTCCTAATTTGGCACTCATCCTTATGAAATACAATGTCATAGCTAAGATCACAGAGTTGTCTAATGCTTATCAGGTTGTGTTTCAACCCTTCCACATAGGCTACTCTAGTGATAGTTACTATGCAATTAAAGATCTTACCATAACCTCCAGTCAGTCCTTTTTTAGATCCACCAAAGATTACCCTTTGTCCATTCCTTACAGGAGCATAATCCTATAGCATGCTCCTTGTTCCAGTCATGTGCCTGGAATAACCACTATCCAAGTACCATATAGAGGTCTGGGCACTTGGACTATCCTGCAAAATACACATCAGTTAACCTTAGGACCCCAATTTTTATTGGGTTCTTGGTGCCTGTTAGACTTAAAATAATTCTTCTTGCCTGCAGCTTTTCTGACAGGCAAGCTGACATTTGCACTTTGCACACTATGATTGTGCTAACAATCAACAACAAAGTGCCCTACTTTTCCACAGCACCAACACTCATGGATGTTGTACATTCTTTTTGGAGCAGGTCTAGTGGCTGTGTTAACAGCAGCTCTTGGTCTAGAAGGAGTAGCAGCAGTCCTGTTCCATGATTTTCCAGCCCCGGTTTGACAAGTGGTGGGTCTGGCAGTAGAAGTGCTTGGGATATCTTGAGCCCTTCTAGAAGTAGATTTCTTTTCAGAATGCATACCCTTGATGGCTTCAGAGATGCCCAGGTCAGATCTACTAATAGCCTTCCCCTTTGTCTTAGAGTGGGCTGGAGGAATTTGAGAACAGTCAGCAGCTTTACCCTTAACTGAAGGGGCTGTTACACCAAACACAAATGGTCCTGGATGGGCCATTTATATTTTCTCATAGGTACTTTCACCTTTGTTGTAACTGCCACCATATTGTGGAACATCTTTGTTCACACAAGATGGTCTAGCATGATTCTAGTGACCATAAATACTCTCATGGTCATGGTTGTACGAAGGAAATTGCACTTTAACAAATTTTACAGGAGTCTTAGAGGCTAGTGGCTCCACTTGAGCTTTGCCCTTTCCCTTTGGATTAGCAGCTCTTTTCCTTCCCTTGAATACATACCCTTTCTTTCCCTTTTGGGAGGAGAATGAGTCTATCAAGGGCAATACCGTGCTAGGCTTGGAGTGGCTAGCCACTAGTTCCCTCTCCTTTTGGAGCTTTCCTTCAAGATTCCTGATATGGTTATTCTTGAAGGTTATGGTGCTCATCTGAATGATTGTCACATTCTTCAGTTTGCTAACATCCTGCATCTTTAGATCTAGCAATTTTGCTAATTCTGAAGCAGCAAGCTTTAAAGAGACAATTTCCTGAGCCTGCTATTTGTCCAGGAGCTTGCTCTTCTTTAGAGCCTGCAAAAGTTCACCATTGTTGATGCAAGAAATGCGCTCTACAGTTCTGGAAGAAGGGAAAAAGAGATTAAGGAAACTGCAAGCAATTGTTTACTAATATGGACCAAGGAAAAGAGTAACCAGGACCGCAGATCATGGTGGTCAAGAAAGGTTGGAGACCGCAAAGTCCGAGATTCGAGTCCGCAGCCTCTAATAAATGGGCTCCTAGACTCGAGTCAGCATGCTTTGGGTGCACCACTTCCCCCTATTTATAGGATCGGGGGCATGCCCAAACAGGGACTGCTAAGATATCCGGCTGTCTGGGGTAAAGGAGAATCGGGCAGCAGTGACGGGAAACAAAAAAGAAAAGATAAGCAGTCCGCGCAAGGTGGGCAGACTAGGCTCGCGAGCTGGAGCTTCAATCTGGCTGTAGGGCGTGATATTGGCTGAAGGACCGAGACATGTACGGACTGACGCTTGAGTCCGCCTAAAGAGTTGGCGGACGATTTGGGAATCTAATCACCAGAGGCTGGATGATCTGAATGGACTGGAGGATTCAGTCCGCCACTGAAAATGGTTGAGAGGAATTCTTACTGGGCGACCTGGAAGGATTGCAAGCTGAGTCCACCACTACAGCCCTGGATCTGCATGGCCTTGACGACCTGTGCGGACTGCAGAAATGGACTCCACCAAAAGAGGAGGAGGATCTGTCCTGCTGATCATGTTGTGGATTCTTGGGTTAACAACCATATTTATCAATCAATTGATTGATGTCTCCCTCAAATTTTGAGCCATAATCACCACTTGATGTAGAGGCACGAGAATCTGGAACTGATTTATAATCTGAACATATAGAGCTAGTAATAGAAATTACCTTGCTTGGACCAGGCTTATCCTGGCTGATTTCTTCTTCTAACTTAGCCATCAGCCCAAGACAGCAGCTGTCATCTTTAGAATCCACCTCTGAATCACTAACAGATTGTGATAGAGGGGCCCTGTCATCAATCCTGGCAGTAGGATGAACCTTTTCAACTTCTTCTTCTAAAGCAGCCAGCCTTTTAATACAGTCTACTTCTACAGTTCCTTCTTCAGTAGAGTACAGCCCAATGTAGGCTTCTTCTTCTTCTTCTGAATCTGATGTGGAGGAGTCAGTCAAGCTTCTTTGCTTTTTGGCAATGAGGGATTTCTCCTTCTTGCCTTTTTGATGGTGGTCTTTTTTCTCACTGCGTTCCTCCCTTTTGACTGGGCAGTCGACAATCATATGCCTAGGTTTTCTACAGTGATAACAAGTTATGTAGAGGAAACCTGTTTACCAATTTTTTAACCATACTTGTCCTCCATAGAGGACTTTCTTTTGCCTTTGTAGTAGTAATCCTTGGGATGAGGGGAGGTGGAAGGCCTTCCTCTCTAGTGCTTCTTCCTTAAGAACTTCTGGAATTGCCTAGTGAAGGCAGCAAAATCTTCATCAGACCATTGGCAGTCTAACCTCTAATCTTCTAGAATAAGATTCAGCATCTATCCTTGGTGGAGAGGGAGACTTTCTTCTGCTTTTGCTGGTGACTTTAGCTTTGAAAACTACAGTTTTGTCTCTTGTCTGAGACTTGTTGTTGTTCTCCTCTTCTTTTCTTACTGCCAGCTACATCTCATATGACAGCAGCTTCCCAAAGAGTATGTGAGGAGCAGTGTCACCCAACTTTTCCACTTCTCTGATGGCACAGATTTTTGTGTCCCAATCTCTAGAGAGAGATCTAAGGAGCTTGTCATTTTGTTCATAGTGAGTGAACACTCTTCCATTAGTCTTTAGCTCATTCACAATCCTAAAAAACTTTTCATAACAAATGGTTATGTTGTCCCCCTTGGATTGTCTGAAAGCCTCAAACTCTTGGTTGAGCTTGGACTTCTTATCATCTCCAACCTCATCTGTCCCCACCATATAAATAACAAGTGTTTCCCACATTTCCTTTGTCGTTGTACAATGGATCAGGTTGTGAAGTGTAGAATCATCAACACACCTATGATGATATTCTTTGACATCTTGTCTTTTGAGGCCAGGGCC